>OX638370.1:68631444-69291277 GCA_951812925.1 Calliopum simillimum | reverse complement strand
AACCAACATTACCAACAAAAGAGCGCAAAACTCTTCATTGTAAAATTGAGGAAAAGTCAGCACTTTCCACAATATCACGCGAAATGATTAGAGTTAAGTATAAAGGGTACCTATTAAAATAAGTTTTTGTATTCAGGATTTAAAGCGCCATAAAATCAAATACCAATTTTTATAACGTCCACACTCAACTAAAAGCGTTTACATTTGTATGAGATTTTCTATATGAAAGTAAATGCGTTTGTGTCTGTTTATTTTTTTATCTACCACACCTGGAGGCAACTGTGCGCCAGATAGTTTACGAGAGAATAGAACAGGAAGGAAAAAAAAATGGAAAACTTTGCAACAAAGAAATGCTAGATAATTGGATAAACTTATTTAAGGGTGGGAGTTGAAAAGAATAAAATATGGGTCTAAAAGTAACAAAGGCGAAGAATTTAAAAAAAAAAAAAAATAAAAATATTGCTTAGGTGCTACACCAAGTCAGATGGATAACCTTCCGTATTCACCTTAAATAAATTCTAAGCCAACAAAACCAACATAAAGAAAGAAAGCTTTAATTTTAATCTGATACTTTACAACCTCAATATACAGAACTTTAGACATCATCCCTCATCACAGCAGCAGCAGCAAATCTCCATCTATTTTTTATTATCATATCGTAAAAACATTAATGCGTTTGGCTGCTCCTGCTGCTGCTGGTGCCAAGAAATTTCTCCAAGCAACAAAAAACAATGAATACCATTTTGTTAGAAGTTAGCAGGAGCAGGAGAAGCATGGCGGCATACCCACAGATCGTGTAAAAATTGCGAAAAATAATTGGTATTGAATTTCTGTATTTATCTGACATAAGATAAATGTGTGGTATCGTGGTTAAAGTATTTTCCGCCAAATATATCGGGTTGTGTTGACTTTAAATTATTTAAAAGTTTTTAAACTTAACTTTGACGTTTATTTACTGTTGATGGAAGCTATTGCTACAACGTTACACTTAATGTTTTACTTCAACCTCAACTAAGATATATGTATGAAACAGAAAACATATCACTAGTACAGAAATAAACATAAGCAAATAGTAATATATGACAATATGGTCGTTTGCTACAAATTGAATGCTAAACAAGGCAAAGTAAAGCTACGCAGCTGGTGGCAAATCAAGAAGGTTCGTTTCTAAGAGTAGATTTACGCAGTCATTGCAAGAACCATCGTGATAGTTCCAATTTCAAGATAATAGAACAATTTGTGCAAGGATCGTTAGATAAGTTTAAAACTTTTTCAATTTCCTGCACAGTAACTTTAAGTCCAGCATTGCTCCCGTCCACTGTCATCTATCAACAGAGCACTGTGAAATTTTGCGCAAGCTGTGTCATGTTACTCGTGTTTGATAGCCATTGAAAGCAGACGACCTCGTGAATTTCACCAAAAATGGAAAAAAGTGTATTTTCCATGCTGATCAAGCATTAATTTTTAGCGTACAAATACTATGGGGACTCTGCTTCATTAGCTTCAACAGTTAAAAAGTGGTTTACTGGGTTCCATCGTGGTCGCATCAGCTGACACCGAACGTTAAGGTCGCCTAAAAGAAGTCGTTATTACAGAAATCGAACGTAAGATCAATAAAATGATTTCAGACAATCAAAGAATTAAAGTGCGTGAGGTGATTAAGGCTGTAGAGATCTCAACCAAGTGGGAATATCGCATTTTACATAAATTTGTCGACATAAAAAAGCTATCAGAAAGTACCGCATTTGGCGAAGTTAAAAGTGCTGTTTCATCGAGACAATGTACAAATAGACACATTTTTAGTCACCATAGCAAAAACCTAGAAATGGCGTTACGAACTTCTACCTCATTCAGCATATTCTCCAGATTCAGACACTTGCGATTATTTTTTGTGTCCAAACCTGAAGAAATGGCAAGGTGGTAAGAGATTTTGATCGAATGAAGAGGCCATTACTGAAACAGGCTCCTATTTTGAGGGCCTTGAGAAAACCAATTATTGGGAGGGAATAAAAAACTTTAAAACGCTAGACTAAATGTATCGAGAAAAATTGAAAAATACAACGCTTTTTTGCCAAAAAAAAATATATTTTATTCAGAAAGTCTCGAACTTATCAAAATTCCGGCAATTTGCAACTTTAATAAGTATCAAAATGTTTACCAAATTGCACCAATCAACTATCGATACCTTATATAGTCCCCTATACAGCGTTTGTTTTTATTGTTTAATAAAATCTTTCTACATATGGCCTTGTACACGTCATAAAGCATAGCTAGCTAAAGATTCGCCAGATGTATTAACTGGTGTAATCGCTGGCAATATTGTGGGCCTATGCATAAAATAATCATTAGCACCAAAAATACAATAAAAAAAAAAGAAAGCAACAGAACTTAGCAACAGGCTCTTTTTCATGTGGCAATAGGAGTATACTTTTGTGAAATGTGAATACTTTGTTCTGTCTGTTGTTAAAAGATTTACTTAAGTTATATTACGTACCTAAATTAAAAGGAATATTTGTAATTATAATGGATTTTTAATTATCTGTTATGTTCATTTGTTTGGTAATTGGTTTTATATTTCTTCGATTAGGAAAGACTGAATTGGTCCTTTCTTCGTACATTAACCAAAATATCGACCTTAAATCTTCCGCAACTAAAGCATAAAACATACCTGCATTTTCTTTTTCTTTTATAGTAAGTACGTAGGGCCTAACAAAAGTTCGCTTAGTTGGTGTTATGTTATAAATTTTTAGTAAATCAAAAAATTGCGTATTATTTGTTATAGTCTTACGATATATCATTTTAATTTTCAGAAAGATCGGAAAAAATGGAGAGAAGAAAACGTAAAATTCGTGAAACAATGTCAGCATATTTTCCATTGCCAACGCAGCAAGAGATTCGGTTTGCTATTCTTTTCGGATTTCGACGTAAGCTTAAGCCTGTGGAAACATTTAGTGAATGCCAAATAGCATTTGAAGTTAATGCGCCATCTCACGTGACTATTTCAAAGTGGTCCCGAAGATTCCAGACAGGTCATTTTTCTGTGGAGGACGAACCTCGAGAAGGCCGCCCAAAATCTTCGACTGATTATGAATGTGTAGCGCTGGTTAAGTCTAAAATTGACGAAGATCCAAGATTGACCCCGAAAATCATTGCTGAGGAACTGGGCTTGAATGCCATGGCTATATCGCAAATATTAAAAAATGATCTTGGATACGCGGAGAAATCAGCACGATGGGTTCTTAGAATTTAAAGTGATGCTCAAAAAGAGGAATGTGTGCATTTTGCTAAGTATTTTCTTGAAAAATTCAAAAACGGTGGGTCTAACACCTTCAAAAAAATTGTAACAGGTGATGAAGCATGGTTTTAGAAGTACGACCCTGAAACCAAACAACAATCCATGGTATGGAGCCCAGAAAGTGTATGTCCAACTGTTAAAGTAAAACAAAAAAAGTCAGCAACAAAAGTAATGATGCCAGTTTACTTCACCAGAGAGAAAGTTGTAGCTGCTATTCCTTTGGAAAAAGGTCAGACAGTTACTGCTAAGTGGTATACTGAAACCTGTTTACCAGAAGTCTTCCAAAATTTATTGGGAAACGCCAAAAAAAAGGAGCTACGCCGCTACTTTCTACATCGCGATAATTCGCCAGCGCACACTGCTGAAAAAACGACCGATTTTATTGTGCTTTCAGGCATCGAAGAAATTCGTCCAGCTCCTTATTCCCCAGATCTAGCGTTTTGTGACTTCTGGTTGTTTCCAAAAATAAAAAATAATTTGAGAGGGAGAGTCTTCAACAGCAATGAGGAGATAATAAATGCGGTTAATGATGAAATTGCAAAACTGCAAAAAGCCGATTTTGAAGACTGTTTTTCAAGATGGATTTATCGACTTCAAAAATGTATCAAGATAAATGGCGATTACGTTGAAAACATACAAATAGATGAAGAATAATGTTATAAATTTAAAAAATTAAATTTAAAAGTTTTTTCAATTCAACTAAGCGAACTTTTGTTAGGCCCTACGTATTGAGCCGATATTGCTTTAAACGTCTAACTATCTGTTTATATGCATTTTTTCCAAGATTACACAAAAATTTGGTATTTTTTTATCTAATTTTTCATGGAGTACTACTCTTTTCCGTTAAAATGAGCTCTTGAAAAATGTCAGTAGATATTCCTTTGAAAAGTAATAGATATTTTAATGTGACTTACGAAATCCATAGCCTTTGTAGTTTTAGTCGTTGTATAGGATTTCATGATGTCATTTTAAAATATTCATTTCTTTTCAATAGCCATTTTTCTAGGCCATAAAGTGATCCATAATTCGAATTTCGATGTTTTTTGGTTGGGAATTTCCATTTTCCGGAAAAGCGGAAAAATTGTTTTGTATGGCTTACTTTACTTTTTTAGTCATGAAATCTTTTAACGCAAGAATCTCGAGCTACTTTCGAGCTAATTTTGAGCTAAAAGCATTTTCCAGAAAACTCCCAATTTTCCCGGAAAATACAAAAAAAAACTTTTTTTATGGCTTACTTTATTTTTTTCAACCAGACGAATCCGCGGGAAGAGTGAGCGATGAAATCTTTTAACGCAGAAATTTCGAGCTAGTTTCAAGCTGTCCTTGAATGAAGTGTTTTCCGGAAAACCATAAATTTTCCCGGAAAACCCCAAAAAAAATTTTAAGGCTTGTTTTATTTTTTCAGCCAGAAACGAAAATAGGTTTTCCGGAAAACCCCAAACTTTCCCGGAAAATCCCAAAAAACATTTTTCATTTCGGTGCCATGACTTAATTCCAACAAACATAATCCCGAAGGCCGCCCCGAAGCCGGTATTGGATTTTTGCGAATTTCAAACCTGAGCTGCGGCCTGCGGAAACCACACAGCGAAATTTGTCGCCAGGCTCTTGAGTGGAATCTATAAGGCAGTGGAGCACGTGGTAGACATAAAACCAACTGGAAAAGGACGCTGGAAAAGGAAATCCAAGAATCGGTAAAGACGTGGCAAGACATCAACGTCATCGCAAGGGATCGCGACGAATGGAGATGTTTCATATTGGCCCTATGCTCCTCCTAGGAGTTAAAGGAGAATACATACATGAAAAAAGACAAAAATACCGCATTCTTGTGTTAAATCGATGAATTTAACTATATAATCCTTACATCAGAGGTGTATTATGTGTTTAGCTAACTTATACAAGATATTGCGGGGAATATTTTTGTACAAAATTTTAACCTTGTAAAACCCCCACATGTGGGTAATTTTTTGCCTTTTATTAAAAAGGTACAAAAATGACACCTAAAACAGGGGAATATTGAGTCAGTATGTACTACAGAACACTAAAAAGCAAAATTTCATCCCGAAAGCAAAAAAATCGTCAAAATCAATTAGGGCTTCTTACAATCAATATTTTCCAAATTTCACCCCACCCTCACTCAAACATTTTGGACAAAACTAGTTCTCACAAGATCATAACGAAATCACACAAGGATAATTTTTCTGGAACACATTAACCTATTTTATCCTGTTTTTATGGGTCTTTTTGACCCCTTTTTCTAAAACTGAGTCACAATGCGTTAAAGAATTTTGCAGAAATATCCTACAAAAAATTTCACTTAGAGTTACCAAAGGCGAAAAATTCTTAAAACTTAAGGTAAGCGCGTCAGGGATGTAATTAATATGCAATGTGAAAAGTCCTAATTGATTTTAACGATTTTTTTGGTTTCGGGCTTAAATTTCGACCTTTACGTGTTTAAAAATTAATAATGAAATTTTATAGCGAATATTTCTGTAGTACATACTGACACAATATGCCCTTGTTTTAGGTGTCATTTTTGTACCTTTCTAAGAAAAGGGCAAAAATTACCCACATTTGGGGGCTAAACAGGGTTGTGATTTTACACAAAGCAGCAGAGGTTAATTTCTGTAGGAACTTTCTGCGTAGAGTCCGAATCTGAGAATTTAAATTCAGAAATTACCGTCATCTGGCTTGCGCAAAATCACAACATATATTTGCATCTCAAAAATCTGACGTATTAGGTCAATTCTGAGCTCGGATTTGGATTCTACGCAGAAAGTTCCTTAAGAAATTAGCCCCAGTTGCCTAGGGCAATATCACAACTCCTTTTTTTTTTTTTTTCTTTGCTTTGTGTAATTACTTTCGCTGCAGATTTCAAAAGCATTCTTGTATGGTTTTGGAAAAACTTACGGAAAACTGTAAAGAATAACAGAAATCCTCAATTTTGATTATTTTCCCTCTTGCGATCAATGAAGAATTTGGGTATTATGGTATTATCAATAGTACTTAATTGAAGAATATAGCCGTTTAAACTTACGATCTTTTAATGAGGTATTCTTAGAAAAAAATGTCATAGTTCTTATATAATAGCTTCATTTTTGACTTTATAATCTTTGCCTGACTTCTAAAACTTGGTAGCAGTTTGGACAGCTATCTTAAATCAGTTTTTTTGCAAATGGTCCACCACAAGGTTTCTCGAGCAAACAGAAGTACCAACTGGGAATAAAAAGGCAGCAGAAGAACTACAGTGGCTCACACTGTGCAGCCAATTTTTAGTTTGATCATGTATATGTGAGGGTAAAAAAGTGCATTTTGCAGAAATGGCTCGTCCAGTAACGAAAATCGATGATACCCCATTTTAAGAAAGGCCAATCTATGCGCTTATCTTCTTAATATGTTAGTTTGAGTCCCACCTACAATGCAAAGCACAATTGAAAGCTTCGTTCATGCAAATCGGGTCCAAAATTAGGGTAAAAGTTTATTTCAATTAATTCAGTCTATGAAAGTGTGTCAAACAACAATTTTAATCCCACTGACGATTCATTTATCGTCCACAAAATCAATACCTACTTACCCACATTATTGGCTCCAAAAACCATCTGGGATATACATCAATAACTAAGTAACTTGTACAGTGCAAAAACTGGCGGCTGCGTGTCCCGAGACCACAGCTTCAAAGCCCAAGTAGTCCTTCATAAGCAAAAAAAATTCAAAAAAGTCTATTTGGTTTTGCGATTCGGCTCAATATTACGTTTCTGCCATAAGTATGTCATGTCATCAGGTTCAAATATGTTAAATTTAGACTCGTCCATGATTATGACGTTGCTTTAAAAGTCCTAACCTTTGTGGGCGTGCCAATACTGAGCTCGATATCAAAAATAATGTAGGCTATTCTGGCCTTTTTTGTTTATGAAGGGCTACTTAGGCTTTAAAAATGTGGTCTCGGGACATGCAGCCGCCAGTTTTCAATCTGTACGAGTTACTTAGTTCTTGATGTATATCCCAGACAGTTTTTGGAGCTAATAATGTGGTAAGTATTGATTTTGTGGACCATAAATGAATCGTCAGCGGGATTAAAATTGTTGTTTGATGCACTTTTACCCTAATTTTGTACCCGATTTGCATGAACGAAGTTTTCAATTGTGCTTTGCATTGTTTGTGGGACTCAATCTAACATATTAAGAAGCTTAGCGCATAGATTGGACGTTCTTAAAATGAGTTATCACCGATTTTCGTTGCTGGACGTGTCATTTCTGCAAAATGCACTTTTTTACCCTCACATGTACATGATCAAACTAAAAATTGGCTGCATCTGGTTGAGAATACTACACAGAGAACATAGAAAAAGAAATTCTCATTAAATAACGCGAAACGCTGGCTCCAAAGGGAAAATAAGCATCTGCACGAAATAAGCTGTGACTTCAATTTCTCCTGCTCGGTCGGTTTTTTCCCGCCTTAAGCGACTCGGAATCAAATTATGTGGATTTTCATTATTTGAAGTTGAGCTGTTTGGTCATGTTAAAATAAAAATTCAAAAAGTTATTTTAAATTTTTTCTGTTCGACGTTTCGTGGATTTTCTTTTACTTATTATTAACAATAGACATGCCCGTCTAAGCCTGCATTTAAAATTTGATAATATTTGTATTAGTTTTAAAGATACAGTGTTTTAAAGTTAAAAAAGTATTACTGCACGAAATAAGCTGTGAGCCACTGTAAAATCACAATAAAAAAATATTTTTTCTAATGTGAAAGAATAAATGAAATTATAAAAGTTGGTCATGCAATTTGACATCTCTCAATTATTTCCTGTAGTGCAGCTTGAAGCCACTACTTTCTGCTGATAAACCAGTAACAATAGACGCCTTGAAGGCCAGCGATGTTCGTGTTATTCTTGACATACGGCCAGCAGTCCTCGAAAAAGTGGTCAAATATTGGACGCCCAGAATGTGCTTCGTCAAGAACAGTCGAGGTTCTCATTTTCAAATGTTAATATCATGTATTTATCATTTGAATAAAAAAAACTTTGACTATAATTTAATGTTTTGTATTATTTTTAACAATTTGAAGTTCTATCGGGCTTAAAAAGCACCCTTCATATGCAAGTTTGGAATTAACTAGTATTGTTTTTCCACTTTTCAGAAATCATCTGGATAGTTGGGCGAGCATCACCCTGGCACAAGAGAGTTCGTTACGCTTTTATCCTTTTTTCTTCACTAAATTGAAGAAGAATTTTACTAAATGTGTTTTCTGTGCAAAGCCTTTTCAGAGTATGGTAAACCTTACATGTTAAATAAATTTAATAAATAATAACTTTTTTGCATTTGAATAACAACTGTTATCCATCATATGATTCCATAAGGATTTCTGATAATTAATAGACAAATTATTGCATTACGACATTTGAAATGTTAACGTGCCAACAACATTTCAGCTTAAATTCCAAAATGATATACACAATCATTTGCAGAATTTGTTTTCATTTGTAAACAAATTATAAATAATTTGATTCCGTGCAATTGTGTGGTGGTATATGCTGTATTTTCTCCAATTTCAAAGGACTCATAAATTAAATTTAAAATACCTCAGCTCAAACTGACAAATTATCGTGTGAGCGGTGTGTCTACCAAAAGCAGCAACAACAAAGGAGCAGTATATATTGTGTAATTAGCTTTAATTAATGCACAGTAAAATAACTACAACAACAACAATAACGCCAAAAAACAACAACAACCACAGTATGCAGTAAGGTAATGAGCAATGCTGTCAAAATGTATGAGAGCTTTCAGTTTCAACCCAAAATTATACGTACATATATTGAAGAATATGGGTAAGAAGATGAGCAATCCTTCAACCACTTGCAAATTTAACATATACTCATATGGACTCACCATATAACTCTTGTATATGCACAAAGGATATAGAGTAAGCGAAGTTATTAATGTGATAGAATGTTGAGAAATAAATGTATAACGCAAAACTAAATCGCCTTAAAATACTAGACATAGAGCACAAACAAAAGATCAGCCAACTCAATAAAAATATTTATTTCTATTAATCGTTTTGAGAGTACCGTAACCTTGAATGTTTCTCCTTAAGTTTCGCATGAAAAATACCTCCAAATGTAAATCCTGCAAACACGTGGGAAGGCAGAAATACGAACGCTTTCTGGGTTAGTATGTACTCACGGGTTGGTTGAACACTGCCGAACCCAAAAGTTCTCGCATTCCTGTGTTCTTTATGCAAAATGTTTCACATTAATTCTGAATCACATAAAATGTTTGATGTTTGATCTGTAAAAACTGAGTATTAGATTCAAAAAATGCAATTTGGAAAAATCTAGCTGATTGTGTTAACAAAATATTTTGTTTATATGATATATCATGAACTTTTCTACTAAAAAGTTAAATTTTTGTGTATATTTAGTAGAAAAGCTGCAAATACAAACAAAATATGTCATATTCAATATAGTTTTTGACGCTGAATCTAAATTCAGTAAAGGAATGACTCTGTACTTTGAAAAATTCCTAACTAAATAGTGTGGTTTTCGAAATTTCTAAACTTATAGTATATAACAGAGCAAGGAAAGTCTTAGCCATAAAACCTCATAAAGTAAATAAGTAGTTTAAAGTCTAAGTCTTTGTCTTCTTGAAATGAGCAAAAGTAAAAAATTTATGTAAAATATAAAATAATGACGCCAATAAAAATTAATGATGAGATCTTATGGCCAATTCAAACAATCATTTGCAATCCGTAAAACAACAGCTGTCAGCTTTTGATGAGCCCAGGTGCAAGCGTAAGTTAGCGTTCGATTAATCGAACGTTCACCGTTAGCCCATACAACAAGATCCCAAACAAATACGATAAAACGTAGTTGGTGAGCACCTTATCATCCGTTAGCCAGAAGGTAAGTATTGTCGATGCCAGTTGAAAGGTTGCTGCCCTTAAGCCTGCACCTCCCCTCCCTCGCCCTAATGGGTAAATTTTTGGTGAATTTTAGCGTCATCGAATCGAACACTTGATTTTATGGGCAGCCCCTTTTCAAATGACATCGACGATATTTAACTTCCATCTGGCAGATTAGAAGGTGTTCACCAACCACGTTTGGTTGTATCTGTATGGCATCTTGTGGTATGATCTAACGGCCAACGTTCGATTAATCGAACACTTGATTTTTCGACATAACAATAGCGTAGCCGAAAATGGGTTAATAGTCAAAATAACTTGGTATACCCTACACACACACATTGCTCTTCCGTTTGTAACACAGAGAAGGAGGCGTGGTAGGTATGGAAAAGTATATATTTTACTGATCATCAGCGTCACCTCCTAATTCGCTACAGCAATGTTCCTCTGTTTGTCTTTATGTCCGTCCGTAGAAATATTTTTCACGGGAAGACAAAGCAAGATAATTTGACCAAAATTAAAATTAAAATATTCAGAAAACAATATTAAGACAATTATTCCGATAACGCAACCAAAATACACGTATAGACATGAGCTAGTAATGACTAGCTTTGAGCAAATTTCAGGTAAACTTGGACAAGAGGGCGCGGTACCTTCCATATAACCTAATAGTGGAGTCAATGAAGCCAAAGAACAGGCAAACTAAGGAAGTCCTCGAGAACAGCTCGGATTTTGATAATTTTTTCTTGAAAATAAAATTTTTTTTTATTTAAAATCAGATTCATTTTGGCGCGCGGTCGGAATTTTTTCAACGATTTTTACAAAACTTATGTTTTCATAAAAGAAAATTGGAAAAAATACAACAAACAAAAATCAAAATAGTCATAGGCGTAATCGGGAAAGCGCCACGCCCACTTTTTAACCATTGAAAATTTTGATATTTTGATTTTAATATTACTCGTGAACAGCTTTTGACGAAAATCAAAATATTTATTATATTATATCGTCACTCTTAGGCCAGATTCACGAAAGTGCAAATTTTTCAGTTTTGGACTAATGTGGTTTTCTTGTACAAAAAGGTCCAATAAAGTTATGTCAGAAGTATGAAAGCTATGTCTGAAGTGGTTAAGCAGAAAATACAAAGCTTATAACACGAAAAAGCTAAATTTACATATAATTTTAATATTTAAAAAAATTTCAAATAGCAATTTCTCAAATTCAATAATTTTCACATTCGTGAATCTGGCCTAAGAGTGACGATATAATAATATAATATATTATTATACCGATACCTTAGAGCGCTATCTTAACTTTTTGCGATTTTGAGTGTTTTTTTTTTGCAGTTATGGCATCATTGTGGGCTTCTTTACCATGTGGAAAACTGTGTGATGTCTAACTAAAATATGACCACTAAAATACCAAAATATTCGATAATTAAGAAAAATCCTATATCCAAACTGTAATTTATTGAAGAGCGCTACTGTCCTTTCTCCACTGAATATTCAAATAAATCATATTTTAAAAAAAAATTCTTCGTTTTTTCGCGTTTCATGACTTTTTGCGACATTTTAGTAAACAAATTGGGTTATGCCCAAGGGTCCACTCTTGTTTGTCGGAACCAAAAATTAAAAAACAAAGAAAAAAAAATCATTTACGACATTTTAGTGGAAAAAATTCAAAAAATGTACTAATTGTGTGGTTTATATTAATATTAGTGGAATTCTATTGTAATGACATACTATAAATTGGCTGGGATTTAGTTAGAAATTAATAAAATTGGCTAAAACATTAAATTATGTTGAAATATACTATAGATAAAATTATTGCATGTATCGTTATATCAAAATAGCAGCCAATTCTAAATTATCACTGTTTGAAATCTTCTTATTGCATTTCCCAACAACTGGAAAAATGGTGATAGGACTATAGCGCTCTAGGGTATCGATATATTATATACTCATTATATGGCATTGATAGTCAGTAGTTGTGTACCAAATTGCATCAGAATATCTTATACGGTTCAAAAGATATGACCAAATTAAATAAAAAGTTTTGGGTGGTGCCACGCCTCTTCATAAGTATATACTAAGTCAAAGTCTATGTCATTCTTTGGCATATGTTAATTCGTATCATTTTGAAAAGACTCATTAAAATCGTTATAGCTGTTCTTGAGAAAGACATGGCAACAGTTTTTATATACACAATTTTAGACACTATAAAAAGAGAAAATATTTCAGAAACCACACACGATTCAGCGATTTAAATGCTATACTAAATGCGTTTTTTGAGATATTCCAATTCAATTTTTCTCAGATACTAAGACTAGAAAATGCAAGCTCTGATCAGAAACTTAGTTGACTCGGATAAGAGGGCGTGGCACCTCCCATACAATCGATATTTTCAAAATTCTGTAAGTATAGGGTATTTAATTTTTGCCCAGGCTAAAGGTAACACCCTTACTGATGAGCATAATTAGTTTTGTTCTTGCGTCTTGTTCTTGGTCTTGTTAATTTAGCGAGACCAAGATGCTGATATTTTTGCAAGACCAAGACCACGATAATTGTCAAGACCAAGGCTGCTTTTCAGTCTTGCCCGTCATCTCTCGATTTGAATTTGGGCATCTTAAAAACCCAACTGCTTTGGAAAAATATGGTTTTGAATAGTCAATATCTCTGAAATTTTTTTCAAGACCAAGACCGAGACCAAGACTTAATGAGCAAGATCAAGACCAAGACAAAGACTCAATATCAAAACCAAGACCAAGACTCAATGTGCAAGAACAAGACCAAGAAAATTAAAAAAATTTAAAAAAAAAAATTGAAAATTAGAACTTAAAAATCAATAAAAAATAAAAATTTTCAACTTCGACACATTACCCACGAAATTTGCTCTCTCACCCTAGTTAAACCAAGCAACGAGCCTACTGCCAACCATGTTGTGTGTGTATGTGTGTGTGCACGTGTATGTAATATGACTACAAAAAGCGGTGAACTTGCCAAAAATAAAAACGTTCCATTCCCTACCACATGGCTCACATTAAAATTACACAAAAATGTAATTAACGTAATTTTATACACACAATTGCATGTGAGCGTTTGTATGTAGGTATGTATGTATGCATATTTAATTTCTCTATATGTATATGTATGTGAGTTACTGTGGTAACAAACAATTTTGTTGATTTAACAATTTTTACCTTTAATTTGCATTTAGTTCTTTTTTTTGGTATTTTTTTTACGTTTGTATGCATGTATTGTTTTCATTATTATGTGCTTTTTTAGGTTTTCACTAAAAAAATATTGAGTTGCTATATTTAATTAAACCGCAAAAGTTTTAATTAAAAGTATTTTTTTATTTCTTTTTTGGTGAAGTGGGACCTTGTGGAGAAAATCGATCAAATTAAACTGATTTTCATTAAAAAGTTTATCAGTTTCAGACGTACAATCTTTTAATGACTTTGGCTCATTTTTTGAATAAAACATATGATTTTTTATAAATGTTTCCAATAAAGCTGTTTCATTAGATTTTTGGAATTTAAAAAAAAAAAAAAAAAATTTTTAAATCGACTAATATGTAAAGATATAAGGATTTGATTGCTGATATCAAATGAATATTTATAAAAATAAAAATTGTTCTACGCACCGTTTGATTTTGTATTTTTTTTTTTTTTTTTAATTTTTTGATATGAAAATGGTAGAGTAGAACGGGGCAATGTCGTGCACTCAACTTTGACACGCTCGTAAAGCCGTACATCTCAAGCGAATGCGACGAGTAAGCATCCGATCGAAAGATAATTTCGTTGGTTACATCCATGTGTAACCACATTTGTGTAGCGAGAAATTGTGTTTGTGTAAGTGAAGAAAAAAAAAATGTGCACGACATTACCCCCCTCAAAATTTGTGGGGTTATGTCGTGCATTGTTTTCCGAGTATAGTAAAGGTACCAAAGTGTGTGAGAAATGATAGGTAGTGGTTCTATCAGAGGAGATTTAGCATTATCATGTATTTATTCATTATTATACAAGTGTGAAGTACATAATATGTTGTGTAGAGTAGAACGGGGCAATGTCGTGCACTCAACTTTGACATGCTCGTAAAGCCGTACATCTCAAGCGAATGCAACGAGTAAGCATCCGATCGAAAGATAATTTCATTCGTTACATCCATGTGTAACAACATTTGTGTAGCGAGAAATTGTGTTTGTATAAGTGAATGTGCACGACATTACCCCAATGGTCGTTTTAAAGGTCAACTTCGATAACTCGGTGAAGCCCAAAATTTTTTTGGAAATCAAATACTTCTTTTCTTTGGCAGGATATTTCGTTTCAGAAAACACTTACCTGGTATATTTTCCCGCAAGGAAAATTATTTTTCTGACCCGATGAAAAAACACTTTTATCGTCTCGAAAGCGTACTTTTTGAAAAAAAGGTTACTCCGTAGAGACGAACTGGTGAAAATTGCTAGTATTATGTGCATAAGCTCAGTAGGTCAGCAGGTTCCTACCTTACGAACAGTTGGTAAATCATTCAATTCCTTGGGCTCAAACAGCCAGTGCACGACATTACCCCCTGCACGACATTACCCCGTTCTACTCTACATAGAATATTTTGAAGCAAAAAACGATTACAATCAAATTTTGGTACTTAGTGCCTTCGGTATTTCCACTTAATTGATTAGTTACTTTGGTTTTTTGAAAAAAAAAAAAAAAAATTTACTTAAACAAGTATTTAATCAGGGAATTTTTTAACTGAACTATTCTTCTATCATTAACATAAAAAAAAAATTTTATTCAAACGCTAGATTTTTTCCTCTAACATCTACTAACGCTGCACTGTGTTAAGTCTAAAGTTTCCTTTCATTTTCCTTACTTTTGGCAAAAATATAAGTAAAAACATAAACACAAAAATAAAAATTTCATAACAATTAAGTAATACCTTCCGGCTGCACTTATCCACATTCACACATACATACAAACATAAATACTAAAGTAAGTAGTTCTTAATATTCACTTGACACTTGTGGCACTTGTAGTGAGACGTGAATATAAAAGCAAAATTTACTTCTCGATTTTCCGCCAACAGCTAAAACAACACCGGCAGTAAGTAACAACGGCAACAACAAGCATTAACACTTACACTTACAATAACAAACAAACAGACAGGCAAACAAGCCTAGACATTGAGTATTATTTATCAAAATATGACTAAAACGGAAGAGTGTAGTTAGCAAAAGCATAATGAAATGGAAAAAATATTAAAGCCAAATATCCTGCTGACATTAAAACGGAAGTAAATTGCGGAAATGATAGTGCTAAGGGGAATGGATAATTTTTTAGGGAACATATTGCCATTTACTTAAACTTTAAAAAATTTCACTTTTTTTTCCCCTTTGACTAAATCGATCAACCTAACGATGAGCTGATTTTGATAAACAAAAAAAAAAAAACAATTGCATCACTTCACGGCACAAAGTCATAAATCAAGTTGGCCGTAGTGCTAATTTACAACAGTACTACATACTAAGCAAACATAGCATTAGCATGCTCAGAAGCTTATGAAGTCTGAAGTGACTACATTACAGAATTTAAAGAATTTCGTTTTCCGCCAGTTGTTCTCCATATACATATGTATATACTTAGTTGTCCAAAAAGAAGTTCAGAAAAGTAAAATAGCTAAATTTAAAGAACGATAACTCTGTAATTACTGGTCCGATCTGGAACTCTTTGTTGCCAAAGGTAGTTGACAACTCTGAGAATCATAAACCATTTTTACTCATTGCCATTTCTTCAATATTCAACTGCTTAAACGTCACTAAAGTGATTGCGGAATCGGGAAAAATTTGTTGTATTTTACTTTAGTTCTTTGAAAAGCACTATACGGCCGCGAATGCTCACAGACAGATTTGTGCACATTATGGAGAAGATTCTTTATCGGGGGGAACAGTTGGAAAGTGTTATCATAGATTCCGCTTTAGAAATTTTGATGTAAAAGATTCACCTAAATCTCGTCGATCTTGCACCGAAAAAGTGGACAAAATTCTTGAAAAGGTCGAAGAAGACCAACACATAATCAGTCGCGACATCGCTATATAATTTGACTGAAAAAATTCTAACTGACCGCATTTCTTTTGAGTCAGAATGATCTCGATATTTGTTAAAAACTGTTTTTTGGCGCCATTTTTCGAAAGCGAATGCGATTCGAAGTAGCAAAGTTGAAATTCTGAAAGAGCACATCGAAATCTATAAAATAACTCAGTTGCAAAAATCCCGCAAAATATTTCAAGGTAAAACTACCAAATAACTGTACTATTTTGTGTGTTAGAACAATTTAGATCTGACTTTAATTGCCTATAGGCTGTCAAAAGTTATTTTTTGAATAAGCCTGAAAACCTCGCTTACTGGAATTTCAATCAAGGATATCTCAAAATCCTGCAGGCACGTGAGCAATTCTGCCTTTGGCTACAAATGTCTATTCAAAAACTCATGCCATTTTTGTGTGTTTGTGTTCTTTTGTAGTAAAGGCATTTTAGCTTCCGCTTTAACCCTTTCAGGAGCGTAAGGAATCGGGAGTTTATGCAACCATTTTAGTTATTTATAATGGCCTATTGGGCGTCCAGAAAACATATTTTAAAATAAAAATTCAAAAAATTTTAACGGTTTTTCTGGACTTTTCTGGGACATATGTGTCCCTATGGTCGTTAAAGGAGACTTTATCCCCATACATTTTTATATGGGGAAAATATGCCCTTATTTCAAAGGATGGTAACTCGGAAAGTAAGGGTCCAATTAAAAAAATATAAATGTATGGTTTGATAAGTAATATTAGGGTTATTAGATGCCATCAAAAGAATTAAACTACATCATCTCCTGGCACTTCACCGTAAGATTAAAAACAGCGCTTTCTCAGCTTCAAGCACGGATATCTCAAAATCCTATAGTATATGAGCAATTCTGGCCTCGAATTCGAATTCAGTGTTAAAAAGTATGTTGCAATACATATGTCTACTAACAGGTTCATTAATTTTTTTTATTTTGATTGCCTGCGAAATCGATAAAATTGTAGTAAAAAAGTGCGTTAAAAAGTTACCCTAAACCAGGGGTGTCAGCGTTTTCAAATCACTGAGCCAAGCGCAGTCAGCGCAAAATTTTCGTTTTTACAATAATTTCAAATTCCTCGAACTGCAAAAATTACAAAACCTATTTTTTGTTGTTTTTTTGGTGGCTCGTTTGAAACAACAACAATATTTCAATAATTTTTAAATTTCTGAGAACTACAACACACACGAAAAATGTTTGTTGTTTTTTTGTTATGCAAAACAACAAAAACAATATTTCATAAATATTTTAATTCCGCGAATTTTGACGAGCTCAAAAAAAACAACAAACATTTTTCGTGTGTGTTGTAGTTCTCAGAAATTTAAAGAATTATTGAAATATTCTTGTTTTTGTAGGCGAGCCAAAATTGGCTCGCTTTTGTTCTACGCTGACACCCTTGCCCTAAACGACCATAGGGACACCGGTGACTCATTTTGAATTTTATGATTTTTCAATATACTAAACTTAAATAATGATTCAACTAATGTATAAAACAACAACTTACTAACCTGACAACAATTATTTCACACTATAAAACACTTAAAAACACTTTAACACCTATAAATTCAGCTGTAAAGTATAGCAATAGTGCACCACACAAACTGTCACATTAGAATGATCATACAAAAATAACGGTTCTTCTGATGGTGTTGCCAGATTTAATAGAAATGAAGGATGCGTTTAGAAACTGATAAATTTCAAAATTACATATATCTGTTTCTTAATTATTTAAATATAATTGATTTTTGTCTTGGGACACAATGTCCCTATGGTCGTCAAAGGGTTAAGTAAGGCGTAAGAATTTCTTTAAAAAATAATGTTATATTCAAAGACTTTACATTTGAAAATATAGGAAAAATCATATCAATGCAAAATTCAGTTCGTCATTGCTGTCTAAACAACGACAATTTTTATACCGAGGATTACACCATGTAATATTTACTGTTTATAGGTCTTAATGTGAAAGTGTTAGTTTATGCGAGTGTTTTAGTGTTTGTATCTGTTTTTTCGCCTCATAAAATTTCTACAATAAAATTTTATGTTTTTTTCCTAAATTGTTTTTGTTTTTTTTATTATTTTTGCTGTTTTTCGTTATTGTTTTTTTTTTTTTTTTGCTTGCTATACTTAGATCTTATATAAAGTCAGGGATGTGATTATATTCTTATGATACCCATAAAGGTTGCTGTGATAAGGGAGAGAGCATCAATAACCCATGTGTGCTTGTGGAAAAGTAGGATAAGGCAACTAAAGGGTGGTCCAATAAGAACTTCTTACATTGTTCTCTAAATAAAATACATAAAAATCAATGTATTGATACGGTTCCTATAACTCGATTTTTAAAAATTGTTTTGTTCAAATGTCGCCCACGACTAGCTTTTAAATGGTTCATTCTGTGGGTTAAATGTTCGACAACTCTTTCGAGCATAACACGAGTTATATTGGTTTCTAAAGCGTCAATAGTTTCGCGTGAAGACAAAGAGGAGATTCAGTGTATTTTCAGCTCAGTCAGTTTTGGTTTTTCAACAGTGAGTGTCCGTGTGTGTTTTTTTTAAGTTTAAAAATTTTGTAAGGAAAGTGTGCATCATTCTCCGTGTAAGTTTTTTATATTACTTTATTATTTTATCTTTATATAATTAAATCAATAAACAATTACGAGGGCTACCAGTTTCAACTTAAAAAAAAAAAAAAAAAAAAAAACATTGCTATTTTCATTGTGATATTACTGTTTTTGCAACACTTCGTCATTCTCCGTTTCATCATTCTCCGACGTTGTTTTGGTTTTGCATCACCAATCTCCGTTTAGTAACACTCCACCTGGTTTTTTTGTTGTTAGTTTTGCTTAAACTATTTATTTTATTAATTTTCAAAAAGCCAACATAAATTTTTAGGGTTGCCCCAGGGTTATTTTCTAAAATCTTACATAATTCTTACTTCTTTTGACTAAATTGAAAGTTTTGGTTTCCGAACTGCTCAAATAAACTTTTCCGAAATTGTAGAAAAATTTTCAAGGTTGCACCCCGGTTTTTTTTTAAATTTCTTTAAACCAAATTTCGGGTCGATGGGTTTTTAACGGTTTAGGCGTCGATCAATTTTTAACGATTGGCGAACTAAAAAAATGAAAGATTTAAAATTAATTTTCGAAAACAACCATCTGGCAATCCTAAAAATGTTTGTTGGTTTTTTCTAAAGTTTATTTAAGCGTTTTGAGACTTAAATTTTATTTTAATTTTTTAAATATATTGTTTAAGCGAAACTTAAAAAAGAAACATATGGCAACCTTGAAAGTTTATATTCAGTTTTTAGAAATGATCCAGAGTGGGGAGCATATCGAGTTTGACAAAGTCACCGTTTGCCGAAGAACGTACAATTTACAGAAAAACAAGGTTATAAAATTGTCTGACAGACCACTAAACGGGGCTTGACAAAGTTTACTTAAACTACTTGTATTAGGAAAAGTCTTAATTAAAGTCTTAGTTAAATACACAGTTTACTTACGTTACTAAAATGAACATGAGTTAGGACTGCTGAACAATGTCCATAAATTATTTTTCTTTAAATAGTGAGAATTTCACTTGTACGTATAAGCAATTGTGTTAAAAATCCAACACTTTACCCTATTATGTATTGCTATTCACAGTCATACGGAAATTTCTCTTTTTGGTTTCAGCTCAAATCATATAAAAGACACTTTCATTTACAAAAATAAACATTTCTTCCCTATGCCAGCCAAAATGTCTGGGGTGACAACTGACATGAATACCAGACACAAAGCGAGTTGTCTTTTGAAAATGGAAAAAAATAAAATTTGCATTGGTACACTGGGCGCGTTGCCAAATAATTCGCACCATTTCACTTTAAATGTGCGGGGAGTTCAATGGAACAATATCCTATAAATAGATGAATCAAATTCATGCGGTGCAAGTTTAAAATTAAAATGGTACATTCAAATACGAGTGTATGACAGATGCTCATTTGTTAAACATAAGATGTGAGCAGACCCAATAATTTAATAAGGTTTTCGTTTACACAAGATCAAAGGGTTCAAGTTCAAACCAAAGTGTTTAACGATGTTTGAATTATGAAAAAATATGGAAAAAATGTTCATCATCGAATCCATTAGTTGTTTGCTTGCCTTCTTGGGTTTTAATTCAGTAATCGTTATGAAAAATAATTTCATTTTCAGATGTTCATTCGCCTAACCCACTCATTGTTATTTATTTGCAGTTCTTGTAAGAAAATGTCTTGCATCAAAGAAACGTTTTTCTTGTTTAACACGAAAAGACTGATTTCAAAACTCAATTTTTATTTTCCAATGGCATCAAAAACGCATAATTTTACTTACTTA
The DNA here is from genome assembly GCA_951812925.1 of Calliopum simillimum. Taxonomy (NCBI): domain Eukaryota; kingdom Metazoa; phylum Arthropoda; class Insecta; order Diptera; family Lauxaniidae; genus Calliopum; species Calliopum simillimum. The sequence continues at coordinate 69,270,642 of OX638370.1, read as the reverse complement.
ATTTTTCCAATTGGATGATATCTTTTCGACTTATCATCCACAGAAATTAAACTATTTCAACTTCATAAAAGGGACGAAATTATACATGTATTTTTGGTACTTCCATACCTGTACTTCAACTTTCGACAACTCAGAAAATACACGGGAAAAACTAAACCGTAAAAATTCATTGAAAATCCCATTATTTTTTATTGATTTTTTCAGTAACTGTGCGCCTGTAAAGAAAATCCGTATTTTTCACAGATTACACACAGTAAATATTTAAAAAAATATATAAATCTAAAGAAAAAATTAATGCTGATGGTGTCAAACTTAAGACCTTTGTGTTTCTAGGCGATACTCTAACCACTGAGCTATTGTAGCACTTTCATATAGTTTTCATTGCTTACTGATTATTGTAATCGTAATCTAATCTCGTTTGATGAACGCTTACTGTAATCCTAATCGTCTTTTTTTTATTTTTAAGGATTACTGCAATCGTAATCGTTTGCTAATCGTATTCCTTAAAGCCCAGCTCTGAATAATACAGAGCTCATTGGTATTTTTTCATGCGACAAGTTTTCACTACTCTATTCAATATTTTTCATTGTTTATCTCTGTAGTTTTTGAAGTTTAACACGTATATTTTCCTTTCGTGCCATTACCTTTTCATGAGATTTCAGTAAAGCAATTAAATTACTGAAACATACCGTAATTTTTCATGAGATTATTATCACTTTGTGCTGTTTGAAAATTAATTTTTCCGTATCATTTTTTTGCGTGTAAGGATCTTATTGGAAAAGTAAACAAAATAAAGTTTTTAAGTTGAGAATTTAATGACCATTCGATGCATTTGGCTGATCAAATAACACTTTATCCTGGAAGTGCACTATATAACTGAATTCAGCTCCTTCCGCAATTTGAAGTAAGATTGCTCAGAATCCTTACGTGGTAGAAAAAACCAAGTTCAAATTCGTAAAAAAGAAGGAGGTCCAAAACACCCATAATCGGCTACAAAGTTCAGGAATGAAATACAAACTGTAATTCTGTGTAATAAAATTCAGTGACCGGCAAAGATTATTTAATAACTTGGAGCTTTGATGGTTTTTTGCTGATATTGTTAGCTGGTTTTTCTGATGCTGATATGTATTTTATGCTGGTAATCAGCTGATTGTTGATGCTGAGCTGATATTAGCAACAACACTAGTATATATCATATTCTAGACGAAAAGTGGGCGCTATTGAATAAGTTTCATGCTTACTTTTTAACGATTAGACACTTTAATACTTTATACATACGTGGGCTGCTCGATATATTTCTGGCCTAATAATGAAAATGCGAATATTTATCATCAAAAATGGTTTTACTGTTTTTCAAAGTATTCTCCAGCATGATTTATACACTTTTCCATGCGCTCAAACCAATTGTCTAAGCACTTTTTCCACTCCGATTGAGACACCTCCAAAACATGGTTTTTGAACACTTCAACAGCATCTTCTGGCGACGAAAATCATTGACCACGCATTTTTTTCTTGATGTGCGGGAATAAAAAGAAGTCATTTGATGTGCGGGAATAAAAAGAAGTCATTGGGTGCCAAATCAGGGCTATACGGCGGATGACCCATCAATTCGACGTTTTGGCCGGTCAAAAAAGCGCTGGTTTGAGCCGATGTGTGAGAGCTCGCATTGTCATGGTGAACAATGATTCGTCTTCTCTTGTTCGTTTTTCGAATATCTCCCAAGACTTTAGGCAAACAAATTGTGGTGTACCACTCAAAATTGACCGTCCTACGTTGCTCAAGAGGAAAAGTCACCACATGACCAGTTTTGCCTAAGAAACTGGCGACCATTTGCTTCGAAGTGCTTCTTCCACGAACAACTTTCGTTGGATTTGGCTCGTATTCGAAGACCCACACAGTCGATTGCTGTTTTGATTCGGGCTCATACGCATAGATCCATGATTCGTCATCTGTGACAATCTTATAAACGTCTTTTGAAGCACCGCGATCGTATTTTTTCAACATTTCTTTGCACCAATCGACACAAGCCTTTTTTTGAGCGATTGTCAAATTGTGCGGGATTCAACGAGAACAAACCTTTTTTACGGGCAGGTGTTCATGCAATATCAAATGTATTGAAGTGGAACTAATGTGCAAAGATGCTTCTATCTCACGGTATGTCACATGACGATCTTGGATTATCAGTTCAAGCATGGCATCAATGTTCTCTGGCACAACGGCCGTTTTGGACGACCTTCACGGAATTCGTCTTTGAGCGAGCGTTGGCCACGATTGAATTCATTAAACCAGTTTTTCACAGTGCTATAGGATGGTGCTTCATCGCTGTACAAAGATTTAAGTTCATCGATGCACTCTTGTCGTGATAATCCACGTCTAAAGTTGTGAAAAATGATCGCACGAAAATGTTCACGAGTTAATTCCATTTTTTTGCCAAATTTATTTTTTCAAGTCACTGTTAACAACACAAATGATGGTCGTACGTCAAAATGTTCTGAGTACGTTTATGCTAAAAAATGTCAAACTTTCCAATGGAAATGTCAGATTGTACCTGGCAGCACTTAGTTTTGCCTATGCCAGAAATATATCGAGCAGCCTACGTATCTCCCCAACTTTACAAGCTGTATTTTAAAAAAATTATGATTTCACAAAACATCTTCTTATCATATTAGGTACGCATCCTCAATTTTTTTCCTGAATTTTAAAAATCCATTTAAAGTATGAATTCAATCAAAAATACTCAAACTCTATCGAAGCACAGATTAAATTAATTTTTATTATTTAAAAAAACTTTCATCCCACACGATAAATTAAACAAAAACATTTATTTTTAGTCGTCTATTTATTTTTCAATGCTGAAATTGGTGAAGCGATAATTGAAAATGAAAAAAAAAAACAAACAAACAAAATAGCAAAGGTGTTATCTTAGGCGTTGCCAAAAATTAAATGTTCTACACTTTAGATTAATAATAAAAATTGGCTGGACAATACCAAAGTACTCATTTAGCATACCAAAGTATACGTATCAAGGCATCTTTCCCAAATTTGGTAAAATTCTATCCAAAGTTTACACAAATCATATCTAATAATTTTGTATTGCTTTAACTCACTCTCTAAACTCTTTAAATTATCATGAGGCTTGTGTTTTTATCCGTGAACTAAATTTTGAAATTTTTACTATGAGCTCCAAGCATTACTTTTGAGGTTGTTTTGTAATAAGCTTTGGTCGAAACTCATCTTTTTTTTTATCCATTCCATTTCTAGTTGGTAAAAGTTGATCTTCTGTATTTATCGTATTTCCTCTTTGCTGATTAAATCTCTGCTAAACGCTGAATATTCATAAGTAGTATGCTTGAATGTTATTCTCCACGGCACTTATGATATTCTTGAGTTATGCTTCTCATTTGCCCAATTGCTAATAGAGATATCTTTTATAAGATAAGTGAAAGTGTCAATGCTTACTGGACCGTCATAACCAACCTACAAAATTATGTAAAGTCTAAATGGGTTCGGCTGTCTTGGGAACGATGACTTTAAGGCCGCGTATTCATGATTCCATGTTAAGCTCATGAAGTTTATTTTGCACATCAAGAGTTTTGAGAGTTTGCACTTCTTCCGAAGTCAGTGTACACTGTACAGTATACACTCGTCCGATTGATCGACAACTATCTTTAGCATACTAAGGTTATTTTATCCACTCATGCTTGCTTTGGTCGGAATCTTTCATGTTGTTTTCGAATGGTCGAACCGATAGTTTTGGCACTTGCTAAGGTCACCTTTTGCCCACTTGACTTGCAGACCATTTATATAATTTTGTGGCAAATGCTTTTATACTTTTATTCCTTAAGATTATGATTTACCTGATGATCGTGCAGGTCGAAATATGGGTGTAATTTTTTCTATATAACATGACGATTACAAAAATATATAAGACTTGGTAAACAAACTTCAAACAATAATGATGTCTAGAAATCAAGAAAAAAAGCGCTAACTCATTTTGTACACATAGGGGAACTGAATGCTATTGTGGTATAGGTAATTTTTTTTTTAAATTTGCAAAAGAACCGTTAGATCAAATTCAGCCAAATTTTTTTATGCTGATCAGTGAAGTATTGGCAGCATAATATTTTTGAATAAAATGTGTGCAATGTCATTAAAAAAAGTTATTGAACAAAATCTGAAAAAAATCAAAAAAGCTGTTTTCAAAAAGTTGGCAGATAATGTGGTATGTATGGTAGGGCATGTGGTATACTTATACCTTATAACCAAATATAAAATTTGAAAGGTATGAAATAAGTTCATAATAAAATTTACGTTGGTTCTCAAACTCATAGTTTTTATAACAAAATAAACAGCAATCAAAAATTGTTAAGAATAACAAGAAATATTCATATACCACATTAGCGAAGCCACACGCGATTTACGTTTCGTTCAACTGACATCGGAAAATTTTTGTTTGGTCCATGACAGCAACACCTCTAAGGTTTTTCGTGTTTTCTGACAGGATAAAAGCAGTGAAGTTCGCAGGTTCTTTCCCAGATCGGAGATATGCGACCATACCACATTGAAAAACTATACCACAATAGCATCGTTCCCCTACCTGCAAAAACCAGAATTAATATATTCAGCCATAGCCAAGAAAACAGGTGCATCAAAAATCACTGTCCAAAGGGTTATTTCGAATTATAGAAAGAGTCAACTTATTACGCGGAAAAAGGGTTCAGGTAGAAAAGCCAGTATAGACCCACAGTTGCTGATAAAGGTGAAGCGCCTTTTTAAGCAGAATCCTAACACTTCAGAACGAGATATGGCTGCCAGAGCAGGAACCTTAAAATTTTCCATAAACATACTAGAGAAAAAACTTAAGCTAAAGACCTACAGAGTTCAAAAAGTACCAGACCGTTCCGATGAAAAGCAGTCAAAGGCTCAAAAGCGAGCTCGAAAGTTATATGTCGATTACCTTACTAAATTTGACTGCTGCATAATGGACGATGAAACATACGTTAAGGCAGATTTTAAACAGCTACCAGGACACGAATTTTATACCTGTTCGGAGAAGGGGCAGGTACGGAGCAAATTTATAGAGAAGAAAACTAAAAAATTTCCCAAGCAGTATATGGTTTGGCAGGCTTTATGCACTTGCGGTCTTAGAAGCAGTTTTTTTGTAACACAGGGCACAATTAACTCGAAAATTCATATTGATGAATGCCTTCAAAAACGTCTTTTGCCATTTATTCGTGAGTTTGGGGGTACTGTAATGTTCTGGCCTGATTTAGCAACCTCTCACTACTCTATAGCCACCATAGAATGGTACAATATCAATAATTTAAATTTTAAAATAAATATTTGTTAACAGTGTACGGTTATTTATATTTGTTATACTACTCATTAATAAATAAAAAACAATATGTAAAAAAAATTCATTACGTATTTTTTTGTTGATGAAAAACAAAGTATCAAATTTTTCTGGGGCAGTTCTTATTAAATGGATTAGGAGAAATAACATCTTTCAGAAATTTTGGTGATGCCACCTCAACTTGACAAGATAAGGTGAAGCAACTTACACCGGGAAAACCTAGTTATTTTTAAAATTTTCAATTTAAAATTTGTGTAGTGGAAAAAAATGTCCCATGCGATACGTCCGCAAGCGTGATTAAAATTAATTAAAAAATAAATATAAATCATTTTTGGGTAAAATTAAAACCATTTTTAAGAGACATTAATGCGCAACATTCAGGTTTCTCTGAAATCAGCATTTGAATAGTTGTCGCGAAAACCACTTCTATCTTTGTCCCGTGCGAATGGCTTGCTTTTTCGCAATTACCTTGAAAACGAAAAATTACCCAAAATCAACTTTAGCACCAAATATAGGGCTAAGTAAGAGCTATAAGTTAAGCCTAAGTATTGTCAAAATTGTAAAATTCGTTTATTTAGAAATTTTTTTTTACTAAAGAAGTGTTCGGCTGGCGCTCACGTTCGACACCATGGAAATGGCCATATAAATTTTTGGATAATTGCCACGCCTTCTTTTATATATTGCGTATGTAAGTACAAAGTGAGTATGCCCTACGTGTAGGGTATAGAGTTTGGTTTTTGAGAAAAAAATTTAACAAAAAATATGAAATATGTAATTGTTTACTTTTTTTTGGTCAATATAATGGGGTCCAGAGTGCACGCTGTGGCCACATTAGTTGTTTGCGTTAGTTAAAGTGGAAAGGGAAGTAGGGCTATCAAATAAATGGATAAAGTGAGTCGAGCAAAAAATAAATGCAAATTCCCAGCACTTACATATACAGATGTGTGCAATTATGTGTATGTGTTTTTCTTTTTATTTTATTATAAACACAAACATATTCACATGTGTACGTTTGTGAAATAAATCGCATTTTTCGCACATTCCCACACATGTTCAAATAAAGTGAACATATATGTGTTAGTGTAGATATGTAAGCTTGTGTGCTATGCTGATATGTTTTGCTTCATTTATGTTTTTATATATTTTTTGTCTACTTAAAAAGAAAAAAAGGACGAAATGTACAAAAGTTATTGCACTTTTGACATGTTTTTCAGATTTATATTTTTGTTAGTTTCGCAAATGTATAGGGTGAAAGCGCAACTGTTGAATGGAGAAAATCTATCGATTGAAATATCTTCAAAACACAGAAAATTTAATGGTTCTACGAGTATGTTCTGTAGATTGTGTCCATTTCAAAAACTATATCTACATTTTATTTTCAAACAACAATTGGCTCTTTTACCCTATGTAATATACATGCATATCCACATACGTATGTGTATGTGTACTTACAAGGTAAGCAGGAGCATTGTAAAAAATGCTGCAGGGATATGAAGCATGAAAATGTTTTATATTTCCCTTCCCGCAATCATATAAAAAATGTTTTTTTTTCTATTTTTACTTACTTTCATAACATTTATTGTTTACACATACATACATATGTAAGTACTCGTGTTCGCATTGTTATGTACCCAGTTGGAAGTAAGCTGGTGGTCATGCTAAGGTTTCATTGTTTTACTTTTTACTAGAGTTCGCCTTGTGGCCGAAATTCGACCATTTCGATTTGACCACCAAACAAATGAAAAAGTTTGTATACCCTTCCTTGGTCGATAAAACACAAAAAGCTTTTAATATTCTTCCTTAGCGTTCAGGTTATCTGCATCGGTGCAGCAGCTAAGTTGCAATATCATACTTTCCATTTAGAGGCGTGTAACTCCTACTTAAGAGCAAAAATCAATCATGCTATCGTGCTATATAGTGCTAACTCTATATCTATACCAAATTTCATAAAAATCGTATGCAGTATTTTCGCCGTGAGAGCGTTTTTTCCATTTAGGGGCGTGGCACTGTCCACTGAAAATATAATGGTCATGTTATCGTTCCTTAGTGCCAATCCTACCTCCATACCAAATTTCGTTGAAACCGATGCTGCGGTTTAGCTGTGAGAGCGTTTTTTCCGTTTAGGGGCGTGGCACTGTCCACTGAAAATATAATGGTCATGTTATCGTTCCTTAATGCCAATCCTACCTCCATACCAAATTTCGTTAAAATCGATGCAGCAGTTTAGCCGTGAGACCATTTTTTTCACTTAGGGGCGTAGCACCCCCCTTTGAAAAACATGATGGTCATATTATCGTTCCTTAGTGTTAACCCTATCTCCATACCAAATTTCGTTAAAATCGATGCAGCGGTTTAGCTGTGAGAGCGTTTTTTCCATTTAAGGGCGTGGCACCGCCCACTGAAAAACATTATGGTCATATTATTGTTCTCTAGTGCTAACTCTACCTCCGTATTAAATTTCGTTAAAATCGATGCAGCGGCTTAGCCGTGAGACCATTTTTTTCATTTAGGGGCGTGGCACCACCCACTGAAAAACATAATGTCCATATTATCATTCCTTAATGCTAACCCTACCTCCGTATCAAATTTCGTTAAAATCGATGCAGCGGCTTAGCTATGAGAGCGTTTTTTTCACAACCTTTCCAACAAAAAAAAAATCAAGCAAATCGGTTGAGATTTAGGTATAGAAACAGGGACCGAACCGATTTCGTTTGCCTATTTATATATAGATGTCTTTTATGGTTTTTATAACTGAAATTCAGATATCTTCTTAAAGATTGTAATAATTCCAACCTATCTGGGTTTCAATATACATGAATTTTTTAGGAACACGGTTTGACTTACTTGCATACAACATAAACATAGTTATATCACAGTGTTCTTCAGAAATTTGCTATAATTTTTGTATAGCATATCTTCTAATTGACCCAACGTTTGATTTTATATCAAAATTTAAGAAATATCATAATTTAGCTCCTACGTGCCCCTCAAGAGTAAAATTTCAAAAATTTGGCACGCGCATTTTTTGTTTTTGCAAGTCTTAAAAATCCTGTGAGTTTTTTTCCAAAATCCTGGAACCCTTTGGTTTGTTTAATTTAAAAAAACACACAGACTTGTGTGTAAAAAAATAAACAACAACAAAATTCAAATTTTAAATTTTAAAATTTCGTATTTACCATTATCGCATACACAGATTCTCATCTTCAATAACACTGTGCAACACAAAGATCTGAATTTGATCTCGATAATTTTTTTTGATTATACTGCAGGGTCGCTTGTTCAAAATCTGGCAAGCGTTTTATCCTATCACGTCTGAGATCTGAGTTACGCTTGAATGAAAGTGCAAAAGATTCTATTTTCAGACATATGTCAAACATCCAGGGAGTAGTGTAGTTCATTTTTGTCAGCAAAATTGAATAGACCAGATCTTCCATAAAGTTTTAATTTGAAGAAGAAGATCAGGGCTATTTAGCACCGCTGATAAAAGTGAACTGCACTATTTTCTGGATGTACGCCATTTGTCTAAAAATAGCGTTTTTTCCAATTTCATTCAAGGATAACTCAGAAAAAACGATTCACAGATTCGGAATCAGCGATATATAATGGCACATTGCGATGGCACGCGTGGACGGGTATGATTTAGATACAGAGGATAACCAAATATAATCGTCCTTTGGCCTTCAAGAATATTATGAAAATATATGTAACTTGTTTAAAGGCGGATTGGTGCCTAAACGTAGAATCTACTTTCTGTTGAAATAATCAATGTGGTTGCTTTTAAAAAAGCTAAAAGACGCAAATAGTGAATTTACCTCATGTGCAGGTGTAACCGAATTCTGAAAAGTTCAATACTCTTTGCAAAGAAATCATAAGTTAAGCCCCTCGTGCAAAACTGTTCCGAATATTAAGATTGAAATAGAAAAATTTTACGGCTCTGCGTCTGGATAAAACTAGTTTGTTAAAAAAATGTTTTTTTTGTGTTAAAAAACAGAGGAAAACTAACTCGTTAAGGTTACTATATTTGGCCTGGACAAGTATTAAATGCTCTGCACTGCACTATATAAATTCCGAATAACTCACTATATTATTTTTTTCCACATAAAATAATTTTTTTTTTTTTTAGTGTAATTTTTTTTTTCAAAAGCTCATACCTTTCTGCACCAACTCTAAACATTTCAAAAAAATCGGATAAAAAACCGAGAAGCTATGGATTTTCAAATATGTGAGTATCCAAAGGTTGAATCGAACTGCCGATGGCCGCCATCTTAGAATTTCGGAAAATCATTTTACTACAGTTATGTGTGTGTCAAATAAAAGCTTTTCAGCAATTTTCATAAAAATCGGGGATGTCAAGTCGAATCTTCGTCGGTAACGCAAAGAAAGACTCACATATAAAATTTTATTTATTTTTTTATACCATACACCCAGGGTATATTCACTTTGTCCTTCCGTTTGTAACGCAGAGAAGGAGGCGTAGCAGGTATGGAAAAGTACATATACCGGCCTGTTCCGTAATCCGTGTAATTTCAATTACTTTTAATTTCGAAGACTTGTTGATTACTTTTTATTTTCGATGTGGATGTGAAGCCTATTCAACGACTGTTCAAGACGTTTAACTTTTCACAGTAGAAATGCAAACTTTTCCGCTGTCAGTTAAAAAATGCACACAAGTAAACAAAATTTATGAATCAAAATGCTTTTTATTAAATTTATAAACTTTAATTGAGTTTCACGTTAACAACGGCTGCTGCAATGCACTTGAAATTATAACTGCTCGCAATTTTGTCTGTCAAAATAATGTATTAGGCGAGATGCCCAATTATGTGGTTTCCTCTGATTTGAGGAAATTTCAGAAAGTTATTTTTCATGCTCAGTGCATTTTATTGGGTTAATTAGATGTTCTATTGCAATTTAAGAAATAAAATCAGGTGGCATCCTGTTTTCGAACTATTCTTACTAACACCATGATATAATGAAATGTCAAATAATTCACACAAACACTGACTTCGAAAATGACAATTTGCCGACTTTTTACTTGTCATCGGAAAAAATATTTTTTTAGTTAGAGTTTTTTATTTTAGCAATATTTATAATATTACATTTGCAATAAAAATTTGAATTACTCGCTAAAAAAGGGAAAAACTCGGGAGCTTATACGTGTGTATTTTTTTTCTCAATTTGATCGAAAAAACAGCTTTAAAAAAGCAAAATTAATTGAAAAGTCGTAGCATAATGCCGACTTTTCAAAAAGTTTTGCATTCCACTCTATACCCACTTTCACGTGAAAGTGTAATTGGAAACAGGGCGGATATTCTTTTTGATCACTTTTCTTTAGAGACTAAAATATTGAAAAAGAAACAGAAAAGAAAAATGCAAACCACCAGTTTTATTATACAGAACATAAGAATAAATTTTACAACCGCATAAATAGGTTTCACCTTTTGAAAATTTGAGTTCCCATTACATTACATTATTCTTTCGTCTTTGGTGGTCCCTGGTGAAATTTTGTATAGAATACTTTTAACTATTGCAGTTTTGAAAAAAAAAATAGAAAATATAAACAAAAGGGCCGAAAAGACCCATAAAAATAGAACATAATGTGTTAAGATATTCTTAAAACTTTTTCTTTGCATGATTTTTGCCAACTATCATTGTGAAACTAGATAACTGGAAATTTGAGAGTCATTTTGAGGTCATTCATCGCCGTTTTGTACAAAATTTAAGATCCCTCTGACAGACGCTTGTTAAATTTGTATGTGCTTGGTATGAAATTATAGCCAAAGATCTTTATAATACAACTGGTGGTTAAAATTTTTCTTCTAGGCCTTTTTTTCAAGATTTTGATCTCAAAAGAAAAGTGAGCAAAAGACTTGCACTGAAAAATCACTTAACTTGATTTAAAAAAAAAAAAAAAATCTGTCAGCGGGATTTTGAAAGTTCTTTCGAATTTGAAATCAGCGTAAATTTATGAAGAAAATGAGATGTGATGAGTGATCAGCTCAGTATCTGTATTATCTAAGTGAAATTTCGTAGCGTTATCTTAGATAACACTTTTGCTTAGTTGTGTTATTTAGTGGAAGTTATTTCCCGAGACATTTTGTCACATTATTTATTCCAACTGGGTATGCATGATTTATTTGTATGAACATATAGTATATAGTGTATAGATGTGAGTTGAGTTCTACCCTCTTTCGTGTTCCTTCTGTGTCTTGTAGGTGTGATACAAATTTTTTCAACAATGAAATATTTGTTGATCATTTGTGGAGATTTTTTGCGCTCGAGGCCATCGAGCAAATGTTGTGTTGTTCAAGTGTATGGCGCAAGTGGTCAATTTTCATTGTAAACAAGTGCCAGTAAATAGAGAATGCACAATATTGATGAAAATAGAAATATATATATGTATGCATTTTGAGAAATATGTAAATACAAACTTGAAACCCTTGCGGCATAAATGTAATACCTATCTGCAGACTTCAATAAGTTAATGATAAAAGATCGTGTTGCAATATTAACACACAAATTGTTGAATTTTAAAATTTTGAAAAAAATTTATTGTTTTTTGTCTAGAATCTAGAATTATTAACGCTTTTAACTTTTATCATTATATGTACTCGAAAAAAAGTAGTCGACAAAAAATGAGTATAAAAATTTTTTTTTTTGACCACAAAACAGAAAGTAATGCATTTTTTGAAGCTCAAGTGTATTTCTTTAAGAAAATGAAAAGACTTCCAATATATCGTAACTTTGAATTAACACCTGTCATTAGTCTCTGCACATCACTTTGGGTGACCAGAGATGATACCTTGATTCATTTTTGTTTTAGTTTCATTTCATTTTTGACAACTTTCTTCTTTTTTAGCAATTTTCTCTTCATTAAGCCCAGCTTTTTTCCAATCGGCCGAAGCTCAGGGCAATTTGGAGGATTTGCATTTTTCGGTAAAACATTGACCCCATTTTCTTCATACCAATTCATGGTCTATTCGCCAATTCTGGCCAAAATAGCAGAGTATTTTTGTAAAGGTGTACGTGGGCTGCTATATATATTTCTGGCCTGGGCAACACTAAGTGTTGCCAGGTGCAATCTGACGTTTTCATTGGAAAGTTTGACATTTTTTAGCATAAACGTACTCAGAACGTTTTGACGTTCGAACATCATTTGTGTTGTTTACAGTGACTTGCAAAAATCAATTTGGCAAAAAAATGGTATTAAATCATGAACATTTTCGTGCGATCATTTTTCACAACTTTCGAAGTGGATTATCACAACAAGAGTGCATCGATAAACTAAAATCTTCATATGGCGATAAAGCACCATCCTATAGCACTGTGAAAAACTGGTTTAATGAATTCAATCGTGGCCGACGCTTGCTCAAAGACGCATTCCGTGAAGGTCGTCCAAAAACGGCCGTTGTGCCAGAGAACATTGATGCCGTGCGTGAACTGATAATGCAAGATCATCATGTGACATACCGTGAGATAGAAGCAACCTTGGGCATTAGTTCCACTCAAATACATTCGATTTTGCGTGAACACCTAGTTGTAAAAAATGTTTGTTCTCGTTGGAAACCTTTATCAATCGCTTAAATTATCAATGGAAAAATTTATTTTCTTAACTCACTAAAAACAAAACAAATAACACTTGTACATCAAAACGTTGTGAGTACGTTTATGCAAAAAAATGTCAAACTTTCCAATGAAAATGTCAGATTTCACCTGGCAACACTTAGTGTAACCTAGGCCAGAAATATATATAACAGCCTATATATTCAGCAGACGTTTCTGTTAGCACACATAAATTTGGTGGTTAATTGTACCAGTTGGGGCAAATCCTAAGCTCTTCAAACCGCATTTACAAATTTCTTGCAAAACCAAATATTTTTTTTGCAAACTTGTCCACTTTTTTGCTTTAAATTTGGCGCAACATCAACTTTCTTCTTTGCGGTGTAAAAAAGTTGACCCGGAAGCTGTTAAAGTCCGAATTGACGTTAGTTGCGTCGTCCAATAAAATGAATTTAAAATTGTATACAAAACGGACGTAGAGCTTTCGTGACAGTGATTTAGCACCTGTGTTTTGCTTATCGTTCCTATTTGGTGCCAGTAGTACTTAATATGATTAAAAACCTTTCTCACTGCAAACTTTCTGTACGTTCCGGACGACATATGAAATTGTTTAGCCACATCTCTAATATAGAGTCCAGTATTTTTTTCATAGGCACGTAAAACTTCTTTTGCTTTTTCCTCTGAGGTAAATCTTTTTCTTCGAACACTTCCAACTTTCCTTTCCGTAGCTAATCGTTAACTAAAGTTTTTAAGTACTCAAGCTACCGTTGATTTTGCAATATTTATACTTTATGCAATGTTTTTGTGGACAAGTGTTTTTTGCCTACAATAAAATTTAGCACATTTTCTTTAGATGAAATTATTTTGAAAACTATTCAAAATTCTAAAAAACCAATGATGGAGAAATGTAAGACACAGAACTCTAAGGCGAATAAATCTGTTACATTTGCTTTTGCTTTAATATTCAACGCGACACGCTTTGTTTGCTGCGACTACTTTTTATCGTGTACATACCATATAACATAACGTTATATAAACACACATTAAAATTAAATTTAAAAAAATGTAAACTTCAAATAAAGCGATAAAGCCAAGAAGCACATTAATTTTTCTTATCGTCGCACAGTGCTGCGATAGAAGGCATTTGCGTAAAAATTTTTTGTTCAAATTTAAAATTTTTTTTATGCCATTCTACAGCAAATAGTCCAATTAAGAAATCCCCTGAAAATTTTTGAAAACTAGTGTGATTTGTAAGTGTTACAGCTTTTTAAAGTCGAACTTTTTTTCGAAAAAAAAACATTTAAGAAAATTTTCTAATCGCAGAACTTTTTAAAAATAATTGCTGCTCCTAAACCTCAAAAGCAATTGTTTTAAAATAAAATGCATACGAAAGCCTACATACTCATTTATTTTTAATATTTTTTGCATGCCAATTTGATTAGCCAAATTAAAGTTATTTTAAATGATATAAAAAAAATTTTTCAAATATTGAAAACCGGAAAATGCAAATTTTCTTTAGAGCAGGAAAAAAAAGACGGGACTTGCGGGCATTGTACTTAAACTTACAAATAGTACAGATTCCATATTTTAAGATAGGAAAAATTCACAACCCCGTTTTTCCCCGTTTACTTTAAATATTTATCTGAATATCCCGTATTTACGTAAAAATCAATGATTTTATAAAATTTACACCACAAAATTTTTTTCAAATGCTTTTGAATTTTTTTAAATTTGATTTTTCTTTACAGCATACTTTTATATGTCAAAAACACATTGAACTATTAAAATTTTATATGGTTTTTTACAGCCTAAAAGCATGCGCAAACATTTTTTCCAGTTAACATTCGAATTTTTATTTATTTGAATATCTTTTTTTCTATTCATTGCATTTGAAAATTAATTGCATTTCTGAAAACAACGTAAAAAAATGTATCAGTATGGTAAATCTCATTGAAATTGAACCAAAACTGTGGAAATGCCGTTCCGTTGTATGGAGTGACAGCACTGTGCGTCGTGGAATCTTTATTTGAAAAAAAGATTTTTGAAAAACTTCAACATATCGAATAATTACAAAATTTAAGAGCTAATTATATTTTGTTTATCAACTACCTGTGCGTGGTATTTTATTTAAAATCTCAAAGTAATTCAAAAAACTGTACATTCTCAAATACTTTGCAAAGCCATAAAAACAGCAAAAGTTTTTAGCCAAAAGTTGAGCTAATGTCCAAATTCTTCTTGTTTCTTGAAAAAATAATAAAAACAATGACAGCAAAAACATAGAAAACTTTATGCAGACAGCAGCACAGACAGCAATTCAAAAAAAAAAAATTAAAAAAAATGCTTCCAAATAGTACCCTACAAAAAGAAGAACCGAACCATGAACAGCAAAATATTAAATTTTTTTTTTTTAAAACATTCAGAACTGAAATAATCCAGCACTATATGGGCCGTTGCGAAATCGTGTGTACAATAAAAAAGATATTTAGGATCAAAGTCCACAAAACTCGGTTTTTTTCCTGACTTTCGATTTTAACAAAATAAAAACACCAGAAAATAATTATATAGCTTTATCCAGAACCATTGAAGAAGTTCCAATTATCGCCAACATATAGAACTTACATTGGCAAACAAATTAAGGTTTGCAGTTCAGTCAGTTATAGTTTCATTGTAGTGCAGTAAAATTAAGGTGTTGAATTTTCTATCGGTAAAGTGATCAATATTGGTCAAATGGTTTTAAAAGTAACGATTTTTTTCACGTAAATATTTATTTTTAGAAGAGTTTTGTTGCATTCTACCATGATATGGGTAAACCTTTATCAAAACTTTAATCAGTAGCTGAAATATATTATATGATACGAATGTAGAGTATACGTAGGTCGAAATTGACCCACTTGAATTTTTTTTAAATGTTGAAAGCAACAACAAAAAACATTAAAAAATATATATGAGTACAGAAACAACAACATGCTGAAGAGAGCAACTTAATGTCAAAACAAATTATGCAGAAACATTTTATGAAACCATTAGCCAAGGGCGCACCTTAGGAGGTGGGCATAAATAGAGAAGGTAAGACTGAAAATGTCTTGCGAGACAGAAAAATTGTGGTTAGCGCTGGCGCTGGAGGTGATTGTGGTGATGGTGTTGGTTGATGTGGTTCCAATTTGCTTGTGTCAGTTCAACATTTCACAATGAGTCGTTTGAGAATTCATGTGGGCATAAATAATATTGTGGTGCCCATGTTGAACAATCGCAAAATTTTGCATCTTAGGTGTGATGACTTTCTAGTTTGATACAAATTTAAATTGAAATAAAACTTATCACTCGTACTTATTTGAGTTTGAATTGGCATATATTGTTTTGAAAACATATCTAGTTATAAGTTATGTATCTATACGCTTTTTTCGTTAATTGATAGTTTCAAAGATTTTTATGGGCTAAGGAGTATTTTTTGATAAGTTTGAGCTATCTTGTCAAAGAGTTTCGATAAGTTTTGATTTTTAAAATGTCTTTTCTTATTTTATTGATAGAATTTCGATTACACTTTTCAATATTTTTGGAACTGTTTTAGTTTTATTGACTTCGGTTACATTTCTTTATAATCATTTCTATCTTATTGTATATATCACAAAATTATAAAAACATTCAGAAAATTCATAACGAAAATGATACTACAAACCAGATCAAATAAAACTTGTGAGGATGTTATCGTTGGCCTGGGCAAACATTTATTACACTGCAATTCTGCTTGTACGAGAGGTGCCACGACATCTTGTCCAAATTCATATAGCTTCAACTCAGATCTTGCACTTACTGTTCTCAGTGTCTGAGTGAAAATCTGTTGGATAATCTCAAAAAAAGTTTTCAGTATAGCATTTTGAAGCTTATTCTTATATGGGAGGTGCCACGCCCTCTGGTACGATTTCGTCCAGTTTTTGTTCATAGTTTGCGCTTACCGTCTTTAGTATTTATGTACATTACGATTGCATTGTCGTGAAAATACTCCGAAAGTTGCATTTTGAATATATTTTTTGTATGAGATTGACCGATTTGACCGATTTCGCTATTTTCAAAAAGTTATATTGGGTGTACAACTTTGCTTCCGCCGTTTTTTTCCAAAATTAAAAGGTTTATTGCGAAAAAGTGCTTACAGATGTATTATTCAAAGTATTGTCCGTCGCTAGCGACAACTTTCTCCCATCTTTCCGGCAATTTTCGGATCCCGGCTCGAAAAAAGGAGTCCTCTTTTGACGCTATCCATGAAGCAATCCATTTTTCCAATTCTTCGAAGGATTGAAAATGTTGATCTGCCAGGCCGTGTGCCATCGAACGGAATAGGTGAAAGTCAGAAGGGGCGACATCTGAGGAATACGGCGGGTGGGGCAAGACTTCCCATTTCAGCGTTTCCAGGTACTTTTTGACCACTTTTGCGACGTGAGGCCGAGCATTGTCGTGTTGGAGGATGACTTTGTCATGTCGCTCTTGATATTGTGGCCGCTTTTCTTTTAGCGCGCGACTAAGGCGCATCAGTTGCGTTCGGTAGCGATCTCCTGTGATGGTTTCACCCGGTTTTAAGAGCTCGTAGTTAATCACACCGAGCTGATCCCACCAAATACAAATCATAACCTTGGCGCCGTGAATATTCGGTTTTGCCTTCGACGAAGAAGCATGCCCGGGCTTTCCCCATGATTTTCTGCGTTTAGGATTATCGTATCGAACCCACTTTTCATCACTTTTCAGCATTCGATGCGCTTCAGCTGCATTTTTTTTTCGAATTGTAACAGAAAAGTAAAACTTCCCGCAAATGGCGAGAATTGGGCACATAAACGGACATTTTCGAGCGTGAATAATACAAAAACAAGAACAACTGTCACTGAAACGGCGATGACAATTCGTTAGGCACTGTCCACACTCACTTTAAAGGCATTATCATCTATGTATTTTAACCAGCTGGTACAGCCACCTATCGGAAAACGGCGGAAGCAAAGTTGTACACCCAATACTTACCTTGACGATTTAGGCAGTGCACCAATTTTCATTGAATTATCATGCTCTAAAAAAATAGTAAAATGATTTTAACGGACAGACAGACAGCCTGACATGGCAATATTGACTCAGGAGTTGACATCGATCAGGAATATATACAGTTTTCCATACCAGCCACTTCTCCAAAGGAAAGACAAAAGGAATATACCCTGGGTTTAGGGTACAAAAATGGGTAATTCGAAGAAACTAGTAATGATTGAAAATCGATGTGTATCGAAAAACATCGAAAATGATATTAGTAATAATCAAGAATTGTAGAAGAGCGTTTTAGTGAAATACAATCGAAGGTATTAAAAGTTAACGAAAAATTTGATAAGAGCAAAATATGCATGCAACTCAGTTTACATGAAGGAAGTGAATCTTGTGTTTGAAACTTATTTCACTAAATCACTTTTCTACTGGTGCATGGTGTATATAGGTTATATATATTTATTTATTTGAACCAGGTTTTCAGAAAAAAACATATTTTTTTTTCACATTCTATAACCAAATATGGTGAAATATATTTTTAGACGTGCAAAATGTAATTCCCAATAAGTGAACAAGAAAATTTCGATATGAAATTCCTAATAGGAATAAAGAGGTATTTTTACCTGAAACTTTCGGAAAAATTTAAATTTCGAATAACATACGGGAGGGCATAACGAAATAACTCCTGACAGTCCTTTTACTTGAAAATTTCTGGAAAATTGAAATATGAACACCTTTCAAAAGTAGTAGACATGTTACGGCACCTTTCCGAATATTCTCAAGTAAAATTCAGAAAAACTGTTAAAAAGTTTAAATTGCCCATTACGGCCACATAACAGGTCCTAAAATTCTGAAAAAAATTCTAAATAAGTCGACTTAATTTTTTTAATGCCGAGTAAAAAACGAAAAACGCTTGACTTTCAGATAAAACGACCTCTTGACAGTACTTCTGGTTCACCTATTATGAATTTCATTTTACACGTTTGGAAATATATTCCACCACATTTAGTTATAGAAACTGAAAAAAAAAAATAAAATTTCTGGAAACCTGGGTCATAGAAGGAAGATTATTTTTGATTCAGCACATATGTAAAATTTCGTTAGAATAGCGAGAAATAATAAGACAAAATCTCCAGTTTTAAAATAGTAGGCATGGAATCTAGTGATGAGCAAAATTAGTCTTGGTCTTGCGTCTTGTTCTTAGTCTTGCTAATTTTGCGAGACCAAGACCAAGACCAAGATGCTGATATTTTTGCAAGACCAAGACCAAGACTGCTATAGTCTTGGTCTTGCTCACGATAATTGTCAAGACCAAGACTGCTTTTCATTCTTGCTAATTTATAGTTAAAAGTTGTTTCACGCCCGTTTTGAAGATAAAATTATCTCTCGATTTGAATTTGTCATCTTAAAAACCCAACTGCTTTGGAAAAATATGGTTTTGAAATTTTGAATACTCAATATCTTTGAAAATTTTTTCAAGACCAAGACCAAGACCGAGACCAAGACTTAATGAGCAAGATCAAGACCAAGACCAAGACTCAATATCAAAACCAAGACCAAGACTCATTGTGCAAGAACAAGACCAAGGCCAAGACTGCTATGGTCTTGGTCTTGGTTTGCTCATAATTAATGGAATCTAGATACCACTTTCAAATACCTTGCAAGTTTTCGAATTATGTATAACGGAATATAATGAAAACTAGTTGGGGTGTTACCTTTGGCCTGGCCAAAACATTAAATACCCTGCACTGCAGTATTCTGAAAATATTGCTTGTACGGGAGATGCCACGATCAGTGAGTGAAATTTGGTTCCATTATCTCAAAAAACGCTTTCATTATAACACTTTTAAACCTCTCTTCTGAGTTCGCGATGTTTATGATCAGAACTTGCAGTTACTGTCCTTACTGTCTGAGTGAAAATTTGTTGGACTATCTTGAAAAATGATTTCAGTATAACATTTTAAAACTTTTGCTTATATGGCAGGTGACATGCCCTCTCGTCCGAGTTTATTTATTTTTTTCTCAGTGCTTGCACTTACTGATCTTAGTATCTGAGTGAAATTTGGTTCGATTATCTCAAAAAACACATTCAGTTTAGCATTTCAAAACTTTTGCTTATATGGGTGGTGTCACGCCCTTTTGTCCAAGTTCGCCTAGTTTTTGCTCAGAGCTTGAGCTTACCGTCTCTAGTATTTATGAGTATTTTGGATGCATTGTCGTGAAAAATACTCATAAAGTAACATTTTGAACATATTTTTTGTATGGGCGGTAGGCGTGTCCGTGCTAAATTTGCCACCCAGCCAGCCAGACGGACATTGCTGTATCGACTCAGGAGGTGACGCTGATCAAGAATAAATATACTTTTCCATACCTGCCACGCCTCCTTCTCCGCGTTACAAATGGAAGTACAAAGTAAATATACCCTGGGTGTAGGGTATAAAAAGATTGAAAAATTTAACGTCACGTGTTGCCAAAGAAGTCTCACTTCAAAATAATGACAGTTATCGAAAAATATCAAACTAATCGATAAAAGTCGAAATCTAATGGAAAAACTTCCTTACTCGAAAGTGAAAATGTTGACAGCTAACTGAAAAACAATAAAGTTTGCAAATTATCGAAGAAAACACTGCAGTAATTCAATATTCGAAAAATAAAGAATAAAGTCAAAGGCTTTATTGAGTGCACTTATATTTAGATTATGTTTTAAAAACATTTTTTGAGTAAACCTCCTATTACATCAATGAGTATACCATTAATAATTAAATTTTAGTTTTTTCTGAGTTTATGACAGGAAAAAATTAATGTAAGTAATTGCTGTGAGGATTTTTGTGATAGAAATTTGATTTTGTAGTTAAATTTCATCAAAATCAAATTTAAATTTAATTAACAGATTTTTAAGCTAAATATATATATTTTTTATATTATAATTACATAATCAACAATATAAATAATATATAAACATCATCACTGGAAAAAACAATTTATTTAACTAACTTAAGCAGACAAGTTCATAATTCACGAAAACAACGTCCATTTTTTTTTTTTTAATTTTTCACATTCCATAAATATCAATAATAAAGTTGTATCCACGAAACCTTTTGCTAGTTAAATGTATTTTCACAAAATACTGATTAGGACCACCAGCTGTAAGTGTGGCATAACCACCATTTCCATTTTGATATTGATCTTGGATGGCTACTTGTGTGATAATTTTCGGATTTATAATATTCTGTTAATTTAAAAAAAAAAAAATAAACAAAATTCAAAAATGAAAATATGAAATGAAATATGCGATTTTTTTCACAATCAACCTTTTGTTCCCAAACGTAATCATCGGTAACCTTGCCAAGCCAACTTGATTTTTTATAAACCACTTCACGATGAAGATGTGTATCACGGAGGGAACGCGTACCCCAGCTTACATTGTGACTGGCGTTTTTACCTTGTGCCTCTACAGAGTTCAGATTTTGACACAAAATAAAGCAACTTACGAGGAAAACTAATGAGGATTTCATTTTTAATTGAATTTTTATAAAACAACACGATATGAGTTTACAAATGCAAGGACAGAAATGAACTAAACTGCGAAATTGTTTTGCTTAAACTTAATATTTATAAGTAGTGAAATGAAAGTAAGTCACTTGCAAATGGGTGCTTCAATAAAATATGCACACACATGTCTTAAAAGATAATAATTCTGTGAATTTAGCAAAATTTATGCAAATTTCAACTGGAGAAATTATAGCACCCTATACGTACTGAACATTGGCACATTACTTAACATTCAGGTAAAACAGCTGCTTAAATAAATAACTGTTTTTGTTGTTTCTTATCTGCGTTATCTATTGTTGAACTACAACACAATAAGTAAATATTTTTTTTAGATTAAGATCTGTTTCATTTCTACTATATGATATTTTTATCGGTGATATAAAAATAATGTTTTAACAAAGAGAAAAAAATCCCGTGATCGTAAATGAAATGAATCATTCAATGTTAAATAAATATGTTCCTTTGTTTCGTTTCCTTTAATAAATAATAATGTTTTTTACTAATTTTTCTATTTGCTCTCTTAATGGCACCTAACCTGTGATGTTCACTGACAATTTATTTACGATCGAAGAAAAAGTTTGTAGATAGATACGTCATAAGAGTATACAGTGTTCCACTTATGTCTTCGTACAGCAGCTGCTTCAAAATTAAGTGACAAAAACTATAAAGTGGGGCACAAAATTTAAAAAAGTTTTAATGCAGATTTTCTTAGTAAATATTTATGTTAAATTTAAATACGAAAAATTATTTACTTTAATTATTTTTTGCATAATGAAGCAAAACACGCCAAGTGTACAAGCTGAAAACTTTTTTGTCTCCGATTTCGTTCAAATTTAGCAATATGGTAG
Organism: Calliopum simillimum; assembly: GCA_951812925.1. NCBI lineage: Eukaryota > Metazoa > Arthropoda > Insecta > Diptera > Lauxaniidae > Calliopum > Calliopum simillimum. The sequence goes on along the minus strand of OX638370.1, from coordinate 69,248,316 downwards.
ATCCGCTGTGCAAGAATAATAATCCGAGAGGATTTGGTCCTAGTACTATTTGTTGTTAAATTACAGGGTGTTGAATTTGGCGTTTTTAGTCATTTTCATGAAATGGGTGTTTTTTCAAAAATGTATAGCTTACACCAAAGTTTGTAAATTGATATATCTAAGTAACTGGTCTCATTTATTTTTAAGTGTTCTTTTTATAAAAAAATATAAGTTGGTGAAAATAATTTTTTTCACCAAAATTTTTTAAACTTAAAAATACTTTTGAATTTTTTTAAAAAAACTCCCTTAAATTTTTTTAAAAGTACTTTGAATTAAAGCATTATATAAAAGCTTTAAAACGATGTATGACTCAAGATGGGATTCGGTCGCTTGATGAGAGTTTTTGGCTTTTGAACGCCCGCTGCAGGCAAAACTCTTTGTTTACTCAAGAGGAAGGCATCTTACGAAAAAAGTGCGCTAGGCATAAAATGCTTAGAGTCGTCCAAGAACTACATGTGAATTTTTTTGGAATTCTTAAAAACTTTTTTTATTTGAATAATTTTTGAAAATTTTTTTTTTTTTAAATTTCTTCAAAAATTATTAGAAGAAAAAAAAATTTTTTAACTTTCCCAAAAAATATCAAAAATTTCACACGTATTTCCTCTTGAGTAAACAAAGAGTTTTGCCTGCAGCGGGCGTTCAAAAGCCAAAAACTCTCATCTAGCGACCGAATCCCATCTTGAGTCATACATCATTCGAAAGCTTCCCAACAAACAATTTTATAACCTTTTAAATTTTTAAGCTTGGAAAAAGTTAATTTTCAAATGTTTTCATAACCAATTTTCAAACGTTTGGAAAATATTATTTTTTTATTATTTTTAAAGTTGATTTGCAAAGTTAAAATCAACAATTGGAAAATGTTTATTTCCAAAAGTTCCAATAACCGTTTTCCAAATATTCGAAAATAATTTTATTTTTTCAATGACTTATCGAGCTAAGTAAAACACAAGGCATTTGAATCATAACTGGCACGTTAGGTCAGTTAATAAGATTGTCGACTCATAATTTGGAAGTCACGGGTTCGAGTCTCGGCAAACATAAATTTTTTTTTTATTTTTAACTAAATTAAAAATGTTTGGAAAATGTTGTTTTATGAATTTAACGTATACTTACAAAATGTTAATTGAAAAGTTAGAAAAACAATTTAAAAATATTGAATAAAAAAATTTGAAAAATATTGTATAAAAAGATTTGTAATAAGCTTGCTCCAAATGATTTTCACAAGCTTGCTATGAAGGGTCCAGTTTCAATTATTAAATAATTAAAATTCTAGAATTTCCAAATATTCTGCAAGTTAATATCCAAACGAAATGTTTGCTTCAATAAGCGTATAATAAGTTATTTTCCAAACGTTTTTGTTTGTTGGGTTATAAATAATGTTTTAATTCAAAGTACTTTCAAAAAATTTAAGTGGGGTTTTTAAAAAAAAAAAATCAAAAGTATTTTTAAGCTAAAAAAATTTTGGTGAAAAAAATTGTTTTTCACCAAGAAATATTTTTTTGCAAAAGAAAATTCAAAAATAAATGTGGCCAGTTACCTATAGAGATCAATTTACAAACTTTGGAGTAAGCTATAAATTTTTGAAACTACACCCTTTTCATGAAAATGACTAAAAACGCCAACTTCAACACCCTGTAATTTAACAACAAATGGTACTAGGACCAAATCCTACCGGATTATTAATTTTGGACACCAGGACTACGATGCAGCCAAATTTGAGCGAAATCGGACACAAAAACATTTTCAGCTAGTACACTTGGCGTGTTTTGCTTCATACGTATATATGTATAACCGTACATAGCACTATGGGGGCGACGGGATGTTAGCACCCCATTTATGGAATTTCGGGAAACCACTTGTGCTATTCAAAAGGTCATAAAATGGTCAAAAAAGGTCAGTTGGTTTGGCTAATTGGTCAGCGATGGGCAATTTTTAAAAAAATTTTTTAAAAATTTTCAAGGTCAAGGATATGTTAGCACCCCATTTATGGAATTTCGAGAAACCAATTATGTCATTCGAAAGGTCAAAAAAGGTCAGTTGGTTTGGCTAATTGGTCAGCGATAGGGAATTTTTCAAAAATTTTTTAAAGATATTTTTTCAAGAAACCTAAAATTTAGAAAAAAACCATTTTTTCAAAATAACTTCAAAACGCTTCATCCTAGAAAAAAATTTGGAACGTTCAATTCCCTATAAGGGTCTCTTCAAACTGTTTTTTCGTCGGACTTACCCTTAATGAGATATCGCATACATACATTAGAGAAGATCACATTTTTTTTTCCACTTACTTTCATTCAGTTTCGGATTCTACGGTAAAGTGAATTTTGACTCAGCCAAAAATCGTTTGAAGTTTTGGGTTCTTTCGCTGTTGCGAGATTGTCTTTGAAAATGTATAACTTCAGAACAACTTGTTGTATTGCTATGATTTTAGCACCGTTCAAACGATGTAAAAACGTAGTATCAATGCCTTGGCTAATTTTTGGAAAAGGTCATGTGGTTCAAAAGTTAGGATCTTTTGAATGAAAACATGTAAAAACTTATACGAAATCTTTCAAAAATTTCATATTTTTAAAAAAAAAAAAATTACTTTTAAGATTTTTTATCCAGATACGGCTAGTCATTTTAAAGTTATGTCCTTTTGAATAAAGACAGATAAAAACTTTATGCAAAGTATATTAGGAATTAACTCCTCCTAGAAAAAAAAAACCGTTACTTTTGAATTTTTTTTTATAGCTCATAATGCTTTGGCAGTTTTTTTATACTAATTAATGGTAATCGAAAGTGTTACACTAGAACTCATTGAAAAAAAAAAAAATTTTTTTTGTTGAAGTTTGCCTTAAATATGTATTTTTTCTCCCAACAGTTCTCCTCTGCTTACATTTAAAATGTCATAACTTTGAAATGGCTAGCCGTATCTTGAAAAACAGACCTGCGTTGGGCCTTTCGATGAGCTAAACAAAAATTCAAAAGTAACAGTTTTTTTTTTCTAGGAGGAGTTAATTCCTAATATACTTTGTATTGATAAAGTTTTTATCTGTCTTTATTCAAAAGGACATAACTTTAAAATGACTAGCCGTATCTGGATAAAAAATCTTAAAAGTAAATTTTTTTTTTTTAAAAAATATGAAATTTTTGAAAGATTTCGTATAAGTTTTTACATGTTTTCATTCAAAAGATCATAACTTTTGAACCAGATGACCTTTTCCAAAAATTAGCCAAGGCATTGATACTACGTTTTTACATCGTTTGAACGGTGCTAAAATCATAGCAATACAACAAGTTGTTCTGAAGTTATACATTTTCAAAGACAATCTCGCAACAGCGAAAAAAACCCAAAACTTCAAACGATTTTTGGCTGAGTCAAAATTCACTTTACCGTAGAATCCGAAACTGAATGAAAGTAAGTGGAAAAAAAAATGTGATCTTCTCTAATGTATGTATGCGATATCTCATTAAGGGTAAGTCCGACGAAAAAACAGTTTGAAGAGACCCTTATAGGGAATTGAACGTTCTAAATTTTTTTCTAGGATGAAGCGTTTTGAAGTTATTTTGAAAAAATGGTTTTTTTCTAAATTTTAGGTTTCTTGAAAAAATATCTTTAAAAAATTTTTGAAAAATTCCCTATCGCTGACCAATTAGCGAAACCAACTGACCTTTTTTGACAATTTGTTGACCTTTCGAATGACATAATTGGTTTCTCGAAATTCCATAAATGGGGTGCTAACATCTCCAATGACCTCGAAAATTTTTAAAAATTTTTTTTAAAAATTGCCCATCGCTGACCAATTAGCCAAACCAACTGACCTTTTTTGACCATTTTATTACCTTTTGAATAGCATAAGTGGTTTCCCGAAATTCCATAAATGGGGTGCTAACATCCCGTCGCCCACTGTGGGTCAAAAGGCACACTTTTTTGGCCAAAATTCATAACGTCCATATTATCATGGTGACCAACTTCAAATTAAGTTTTTAAGTTGACTCTTTAACTAAAAGAACAATTCTGAAAAAAATCTTAACCCTTGGACTACCGGGTCAAAAATGGTACGTAATAAATTCACTGAATAAATAACACATAACAGCAAGGTTTTGTTTTTAAGCATTTCCGAAGTAACTCCATGCGTTGAATCCGAATCCGCGGTCAGAATTGACCCACCACTTCAAGATTTGGAGATGTTTGAGGTCAAAGTCATGAAAAATGGCTATTTTGACTATTTTTGCGGTTCGATGCAAACTGCACAAAATTTTAATTATTTTTTTTACCAAATGTATAACATAGTTCTGTTATGTTTCTTCAAAATGAGCTCTTAAAAGATGTCATACAATACCTTCTTTAAAAGTTATGGCCGATTTAAGATGACATGTCATGACATCTTGAAATCCCATAAAAAGGGTAAAACGACACAACTTTGGATTTCATGATATCATCTTAAATCTTCAATAACTTTTGAAGAAAGGATTGTGTGGCACTTTTTAAGAGCTCGTTTTGAAGGTAAAAGTCGTACTCAGTAAGAAGTTATGCAAAAAAAATAAAAAAAAAATTTGTGCAGTCTACAACTAACCTCAAAAGTAATAAAAGTACTTATTATTCGTATATTGACCTCAAATATCTCTATTTTTCAAAAAACCGAATGCAAAAATTATGCGCACTTTTACCCAAGTTACTTTTTCTTCTAGTATCTTCAGTATTTTCTTATAAGAAATTGAAAAATAGCTTCTTTTTTTTCTTTTTCGTCTGTCTTTTGCAACCAGACTTCGAATAAATCGGAATTGCGGAAAAAAAGTTTCCTGACAAAAAAATTCATTAAAAAAAAACGGGCAAAATCGGGGTCCCTTTTTTTATACCCTACACCCAGGGTATATTCACTTTGTCCTTCCGTTTGTAACGCACAGAAGGAGGTGTGGCAGATATAGAAAAGTATATATATTCTTGATCAGCGTCACCTCCTGAGTCGATATAGCCATGTCCGTCTGTCTGGCTGGCTGGCTGGCTGGCTGTGTGTGGAAATACACTTTTAGGGAAAACTAAGCATGATAATTCAATGAAATTTGGTGCACAGTCTCCGTCGTCAAAGTTAACTCGGGAGATTGAAAATGAGCGGTCAACGGACACGCCTACCGCCCATACAAAAAATATATTCAAAATGGAATTTTAGGAGTATTTTTCACGAAAATGCAATCAAGATACACACAAATACTACAAATTGTAAGCGCAAGTTCTAAAAAAAAACAAGACGAATTTGGACAAGAGGGTGTGGCACCTCCCATATAAGCAAAAGCTTCAAAACGCTATACTGAAAACGTTTTTTGAGATAATCGAACCAAATTTGACTCAGATAATAAAAATTATAAATGAAAGATCTCAACAAGAATTGGGTGAATTCATACAATGGGGCGTGGCACCTCCCATATAAGCAAAAGTTTCAAAATGCTATACTGAAAGAGTTTTTTGAGATAATCCAACTAAATTTCACTCAAATACTAAAGACTATAAATGCACCCTCTAAGCTTAAACTAGACGAACTCGGACAAGAGCACGTCGCACCTACTTTATAAGCAAAAGCTTCAAAATACTGCAGTGTAGGGTATTTATTTTTTGGCCAGGCCAAAAGTTACACCCTTACTAGTTCTAAATAACATTAACAATAGCTACGTCTTACTAGTTTCAGGTTTCCTAGGACTAACAAATGCCAACAAAATTTTAAAAGCTTACGCGAATTTTAAAATTTAAAAAAATACTAAAAGTCAGAGGTCTAATTTGAATTTTAAATTTTTCCACAGAAAACCAAAATATATTTAGGGGAACTGATGCTATTGTGGTATAGTTTTTTAATGTGGTATGGTCGCATATCTCCGAATTGGGAAGGAACCTGCGAACGTAACTGCTTTTATCCTGTCAGAAAACATGAATAACAAGGGATGTGTTGCTGTCATGCACCAAACAAAATTTTTCCGATGTCAGTTGAACGAAATGTAAGTCGCGTGTGGGTGATTTTTTTTCCCGGATTTTTTGCAAAAAAATTTTGTTAAGAAAAAGTTGCTTTTTGGTTGAGTTTTATTTATATTCAATAAAAGTAAGTGCTAAGTATTGCGAAATAAGTGTTTAACTGTGTAAATTCACAAAGTTTCCCATTTTATTTTTAGAATTTTGTAATTTCTAAAAATTGGCCAGTGTGGTATAGTCGAGGTTCGCTAATGTGGTATATGAATATTTCTTGTTATTCTTAACATTATTTGATTGCTGTTTATTTTTTTGTAAAAACTATGAGTTTGAGAACCAATGTAAATGTTATTATGAACTTATTTCATACCTTTCAAAGTTTATATTTGGTTGTATGGTTAAGTATACCACATTACCCTACATATATGTACTACATTACCAGCCCAATTTACAAGTACTGATCAGTATATATACCACATTGTGCCACCATATATACCACATTACCTCCCAACTTTTTGAAAACAGCTTTTTTGACTTTTTCCAGATTTTGCTCAATAACTTTTTTTTATGAAATTGCACACATTTTATTGACATATATTCTGTAACCAATACTTCAATGATTAGCGTTCAAAAATTTGGCTGAAATTGATATAACGGTTTTCTTTCAAATTTCACCTGAACATTAGCTATACCACAATAGCATCAGTTCCCCTAAATGTTTTGAACTACATTGCAATATTCATAACATCATCAATTTTATAAATTTTTATTTTAGAAAAAAACAAATTATGTTAATTACTTCCCTGCAGTAAAAATATGAGGCAGTCTACAAAAAATACTAGTTCACGATTAGTACTACCCCGAAACTAGTGAAAATGGGATGCAGTGGAGGCCAGTTTGATATCAGTTTGTAGTTTGTAGGGGCAAATAAATTTGAATCGTAACGAAAACAAAATACAATTTTCGTTTTGGCTTTTGAAATAATTTGTGTTTTGTGTTAATGCTGAACATATTCGGAGCGAGCTGCGAGTGCGAGAGAAACCCGATCAAGATAGCACGATTTTCTCCATATGTTAGAGTAAGATGAAAAGTTATGCTCTTATTAAACGTCATTTAAAAAAGCTTTCGCAGTGCGATAGAATTGATTCTATTTTTCTTGCGATTTTTAAAAAAGAAGAACAAGACCAAACACAAAAATTTAAATAAATTGTTTTCAGCTGAATTTTTTAATTTAAATTTGAAGTTTAAATAATTTTGAAAACAAATTCTTTTTTTTTTATTTGTTTTTTGGTTTCATTTGTTTTCAATTTTCATAAACAAAATTTACTCGCAACGAGTTGATTGTGTTTTCACGCACGAGAAAAAGCTCAAAAAATCGTTTGAGCAAAAGCTATCTTCTCTCGCACTCGCAGCTCGCACCGAATGTGTTCAGGGCTTCACTTGAATTGTGTGTCAGAATAAATTGTGAAAAAAAAAAATGAAATTAATGAATTCATTTTTATTAATGTTGTTATGACAGTAATTAAACTTTTAAACTTTATTTAATTTATTTTAAGAAAATGTAAGCTAAATAAAAAAAAAAAAAATAAATGTAACTATACTGCCGTCCTAAGCAAGAATGCCGTAACTCCAATTTTCCAAAAAAATGAGTTTACGGCGTTTTTTGGGTCATCTCTGTTCAGTCCGTCCACTCACAAGAACAGGTTGTATTATACCTTATTTTTCATTATAAAAACAACTACGTTTGTCGTTTCTCCCAGCCGCACACATAAACATAAGCACAAAAACTAATTTTTCAAAAATAAAAATTTATTGGAGTTATGGCATTCTTTCTTAGGACGGCAGTATAGGTTGACTACACACGATACCACTGGTTGAAGACTAGTTGTTAAAAGACTACTTCACACTACAACTAGCCCCGGACTGGTATAAACGTGATGCAGAAGGGGACAATTGAAATTTCGTAGGACATCAACACACAAAAAAGAACAGTTGCTTGTATGAAAAAGGGATTGAAGTCGGACTAGTACTGGTTGGTAGAGGACTAGTTAATGGACTACACTTGAACTAGTCCGTTTGCCTGCAGGGTTTTTATTGATAGAAAAAAAGAGCTAAAATTACTACATTTTGAGTTATCTCAGTAAAATTCAAATTCATCAACTTTGACTTTACCCCAAAACAAAAATATTTTTGCTTGTATTGAAGTATTCTCCGTTACACTGCATCAACAAAAACTCAATAGCAACACTTGTAAAAATTTAATTTTGGCCAAAAAATTGTTCCTTATACTCTCCGCCACTAAATACATGAATCGTGAGATAAGTTTTGATATTTTTTAGCTGAAAATGTAAAGCTACAATTTGAAAGTGAAAAAATTTCAGTATAAAATTTTATACCGGCCATTCCACGGGGATGGACGGGACATTTCGTAGAAATATAATGAAAGGATGTGCTATTCTGAAGAAATGAGCCAAGATAATTTCATTCCATTAAGGGAGTTTATTTTTAAAATAACAAGCTACATAATAATCTATATCCAAACTTATAAGGACACCTGTGTTCCGAAATTTTGACTCGAAAAGTTTGGGATGGACGGGACATCAAAAATTTAAAGATTTGTAGAGGTAATTTCAGTCCAAGATTTCTACGAAATGACTGTATAAAGAGGAAAAAAATTAATGCATAGAGTAGAATGGGGCAATGTCGTGCACTCAACTTTGACATGCTCGTAAAGCCGTACCTCTCAAGCGAATGAGACGAGTAAGCATCCGATCGAAAGATAATTTTGTTGGTTACATCCATGTGTAACAACATTTGTGTAGCAAGCAATTGTGTTTGTGTAAGTGAAGAAAAAAAAAAATGTGCACGACATTACCCCCCTCAAAATTTGTGGGGTAATGTCGTGCATTGTTTTCCGAGTATAGTAAAGGTACCAAAATGTGTGAGAAATGATAGGTAGTGGTTCTATTAGAGGAGATGTAGCATTATCATGTATTTATTCATTATTATACAAGTGTGAAGTACATTATATGTTGTGTAGAGTAGAACGGGGCAATGTCGTGCACTCAACTTTGACATGCTCGTAAATCCGTACATCTCAAGCGAATGCAACGAGTAAGCATCCGATCGAAAGATAATTTCATTGGTTACATTCATGGGTAACAACATTTGTGTAGCGAGAAATTGTGTTTGTGTAAGTGAATGTACACGACATTATCCCAATGGTCGATTTAAAGGTCAACTTCGATAACTCGGTGAAGCCCAAAATTTTTTTCGAAAACCAAATACTTCTTTTATTTGGCAGGATATTTCGTTTCAGAAAACACTTACCTGGTTTATTTTCCCGCAAGAAAAATTATTTTTCTGACCCGATGAAAAACACTTTTATCGTCCCGAAAGCGTGCGTTTTGAAAAAAAGGTTACTTTGTAGAGACAAACTGGTGAAAATTGCTAGTATTATATGCATAAGCTCAGTAGGTCAGCAGGTCCCTACCTTACGAACAGTTGGTAAATCATTCAATTCTTTGGGCTAAAACAGCCAGTGCACGACATTACCCCCTGCACGACATTACCCCGTTCTACTCTACTTATAAAAAAATCTTCAAATTTAATAAAAATTAAAAAAAAAGTTTGGGTTTATTTTCAGCAAATTATCTATGAACTATATTTCGTGGGATAGACGAGACGGGATGGACGGGACAAAATTTGAACAAAAATATTTATATAAAAATTTATTAATAAATTCATAGTAAACCAAAACATAATATAGATAGTATGTAATAACTAATATAAGTTACTTATTTGTGGTAGATACAAACTTTCTTAATGTTACTTATAGCTGTTTGACCCATTTGGCTATCATCAGGTGCGAAAAAATGACATGACTTTATATCTTACAACGTACAAATCATATCCCAACGGTTGTTTAACATACCTCTGTATTTTTTTTTTTTTTTTTAATAATAATAGAGTTTAGCTACTACAGCTATTAGCCTTCTTGACTATTTAGCTTCAAGCTTTAAATCAAGTAAAGCTTATTAAATATTGTGGAAATGAAAAAATTATGAGTTTTAATGTGTTATTTTTTTATAATTTTTTCTTAGCTTTTTCGCACTTTCTCAACATACCCACTCAGATCACGTTTATACATAACTACAAATGCACAAATGCAGTTGTATGTATGTAATAACATGATCCAAGGAATGAATGTTAGAAAAAATTAACCCTGCATGCTGTGGGGCTCGGACAACACAAACATAAATAAAAAACAACCAATAACCAACAAATTTAATTCCAATAATTTTTTAATCTAAGTTTGAGTTGACCTTTTGACAAGCTAATACTATATACTTCGCAATGATTTATAAGAGTTGTCATGCGATTAAAAGGGGCTGAAGCCATATAATTAGTTCTACTAACCGGTTGATAAAATAATTGATTAGAGTTACGATTACTTCTTCGGTTAGTATTAAAATAAATATATTTAAGAAGCTCTGGTGCGGCAAGAGACCCTGTTATAAGCTGATGCAGATAAAGTATATCCGCTATATTTCTACGCGTACTCAAAGACTGCATACATAACAACTTCAAACGATCCTCATAAGGAGGAAGGTTTGAAAAATCCGTCCAATTAAAGCCTTTAAGGGCAAAACGAACAAAATTTTTTTGAATTCTTTCAATTCTATCAATATGTATATTATAAAATGGTGACCAAACTTGGCTAGCGTACTCTAAGTGAGGACGCACAATTGTGTTATATAAAGTCACCGTTACTAAAGGGCTATTAAATTCTTTTGCCCATCGTTTAATAAAGCCAAGCAGTGATGAAGATTTTTTACAAATTTGATTAATATGTTCATTGAACGTTAGTTTAGCATCAAAATGTATACCAAGGTCTTTGACTGAATCGACACGACTGATTTGTTTATCATTGAATTTATAATTGCTCTCTATAATATTATTCTTTCTAGAAAAAGTCATTGTTTGGCATTTATCAGAATTAAGATGTAAGCTATTTTTAAAACACCAAATTTCAAAAGATTTCAAGTCAGACTGAAGTGGGAAAATGTCTTCATCACCCTTCACGTTCCTGTATATTTTCATATCATCTGCATATATTAACAAATGAGAGTTTTTAATAATGTGAGTAACATCATTTATTGCTAAAATAAACAGGAGAGGTCCCAAGTGGCTTCCTTGCGGAACACCTGAAGACGCAGTAAATGGAGGTGACAACACCTTCCGAAATCTTATTTGATATGAACGATCAGACAAATAAGATTCGATCCAACTGACAAAATTTAAAGGAAATCCAAGCTTTTTTAATTTAAACAAAATTAAGTTATGTGGTAGTTTGTCAAAAGCCTTACTGAAATCTGTGTAGATACAGTCAACTTGCCCACCAGAGTCTAAAGAGTTTAATGTAAAAGAAGTGAAATCAAGAAGGTTAGATACTGTAGATCTGCCATTAACAAAACCATGCTGACGTGTTGTAATGACTTCACCACAGCACACCTTGACTTGATCATATATAATTTTTTCAAAAAGTTTCGGTATTGATGATAGCTTGGCTATGGGCCTGTAATTTGAAACATCATTTTTACATCCTTTCTTAAAGATTGGACCTATGAATGATTCCTTCCAAAATTGAGGAAAATAATTATCGTTAATAGATTTATTAAATAAAAAGCTGAGTGGATGACTCAAGTTAGAACTACAATTAATTAATAATGTTGCTGGAATGCCATCAGGTCCACTTCCCAGGTCGTCATCAATAGATGCGATATATTTTTCCACGAGTTCAGGAGAGAAAGATATTGCATTGAACGAAACTTTCGGGTCATTTTCCATGTATTCAAAATAGGGGACATCAGGGCTGAATAAATTAGTTGAAAAGGATTTTTTAAATAAATTAGCAAACAACCCCGCGATTATTTCAGGGTTGCTGGTAAGCCCGTCACCAGTCTTGAACTCAGATGGAAAACCATCCGACTTTTTTTTTGAATTAATAAACCCCCAAAAATTCTTGGGGTCTTGAAGAATGTTCAGCTTCATTTTATTCAAATATTCAGAATAAACAGAAGCAGATTTTAACTTAAATTCCTGAAACAGGTTATTATAATTAACCAAATCATTTCGGTTTTGGCTACAGATGTATTTTTTCCAGGCCCTGTTGCGACTGTTACGAATTTTCTTTAAGTCTCTTGTATACCAAGGGTATGAAGAGCTATTAATGTATTTAAAATTATATGGCACTGCCAAAGCTATAGCTTTAAAAAGTTCTTTATAGAAAAATTTAATACTATTATCTAAAGAATTATTTTCAAAAAAGTTTAAAAAATTATTAATATTGTTCTCCAAAATGTTATTCAATTTCAAAAAGTCAGCTTTTTTGAAATTAAATTCATAAGTTTTCATAGAAGAGCACTTGTCATTTAAATTACTATTATCTGACTGAAACAAAATATTTAAAGGTGGATGATAAGTATCAACCACACTAAGGGCATTGGAGGCGTTATTTACAACAACCTTACTACTATCTGTAGCCAAAACTAAGTCAAGTTGTCGTCCGTGAGAATTCATTATACAACTAACTTGTTGTAAATCCGTTAAAATATCGTCAACAAATATTTGTTGTTGTCGGGTTTTAGGACAAGACGCATAATAATATGTGTCATCGTCCGACAATGTCCATTTTAAGTCAGGCAAGTTAAAATCACCTAGCAATAAAATGTCGTCATTAACGTCAAGTTTTTGAGTAACATATTCTACAGCCTGTGCAAGACTATCGTAGACTTCTGTGCTACTATTAGGGGGAATATAAGCGTTAAGAATATAAAAACTTGACTTACGGATAATAACTTCAACGCATATTAGTTCAATGTCAGATGCACAGGGAATGTCGAACAAAGAACTCGTCAAGTGATTTTTTATGGCTATTAAGACGCCTCCACCGACTGGAGAAAGATCGTTTGTGTATCTGTCTCTTCTAAAAATGTTAAAACTATTGTCAAATAACTCCGAGTTAAGTATATTGGAATTAAGCCAAGTCTCGGTAAAAGCGATTACATCGTCAGAAAAATTCTGAGTTGCTAAAAATATATTATGCGTCTTTGAACGTAAACCCCTTACATTTTGGTAGTAAAGGGATAGCCGATTTAGTTTTTTGAATTGAGTCTATTATAATTTCGAGTAGCCTTCTTTGTTTCCTTGAACTCAGAAATGAAGACATTATCAACCCATGCTTTTGGATTGCAGACGGCAGCGAAATGACAAGAAGCCACCGATAATTTAAAAGAAGCATGAGTTGGTTTGTTGCCAAGCTTCCTACATGAAACATATGCGTCAAGAGGAATGATATTATTTTGCTTTAAAAACTCTTTAATACTATCGGAAGTTGTATCAGGGTGCAGCCGCGAAATGAAAATTGATTTCGATTTAGGCAATGCACGCAAAGAAACAGGGATAACAACAGTATCAATAGCTTGTGGATTGGTTGATGATGAAGCGGTTGGATGAACACTATTTGGCGGATTGGACGAAGCTGTAGGATTGATAGAAGAATTAGCCGCAACCCCAGCAACGTTGTTGTTACTTAAATTCCTATTTAGCTTTCGTCTCGGTTTCCTTTTTTTCTTTAAAGATTTAGGTATCGATGGGGTGGATGCAGCAACCACAGAGGCTGCAGTAATAATGTCATTACGAAGTAAAGTCTCATTAATCACAGTCACGTTTGTCACAGTCTCATTAATCACAGTCTCATTAAGGCTTTTTTCAATTTGGGGAGAAAAGTCACAAAAGTTATTAAGAATATCTCTGAAATTAATATTCAGATTGTTTAAATTTTCCCCAAATTCTTTAATTTTGTTGAAAAAACTCAACGGAGAGAGGACCCTACAAGAAGGGCAATACCATTCCAAGCCTGATCGTTTAGAGCATAAGAGCTCTGTAACAGAATTTGAGAGCTTAGCACACTGTGCATGAAACATCTGTTCACACGGACCAGAGCAAGAAAACATTGAATTTAAAATATTTTGGCATTTGCAACTATCGCCAAGAGAACACGCGACAAGATTGTCTGAAGAAAAGTAATCCATTATTCAAAAAAAGCAAAAAATTTAAAAATGTGTAACAAAGGGACTAACTTGTCACCGAAGTGAAAAAAAGGTTAATTTTAATCGAAGGATAGCCGTTAATGAGCAACAACAATTTAACACAGACAGAACTGACTCAAGCTAATGCTTGCGGATAAAGCAGAAAGAAGAAATCAAAAAACAGTGCAACAGCACTGCTTACAAAAAATAAAAATAAATTATTTAGAAAAATTACATACACACAAACATACATGCACAGATTGATTTTGTTATAAAAATTTCTAAATATTACACTAACACCGATAACTAAAATTTAAGTTAATTAAATTAACTATTGTTTCTAGTTTCAAAACACTATAGTAATTTTTGTTATTAAACACACAACAATCAAATAAAAAACACGAAAAAATTAAATACGCAAACACCGCACTACCGACAATTACAAAGAGACGAAGTCTGACTTTGTGTAACAAATAGGATATTAATGGTTTTAACTTCAAATTGGATAACTTGGCATGGGACAATCTTTTTATTTTTCCGCCTACACCATCAACTGCTCCTTTGCCATGAGATGTTGCAAAAAAGTTCCATGTACCGCAAATACCAAAATCTTGCTCCATGAAACACAAATTCGATAAGGTAAACTTATTTCTAAATTGCGCTGCACAGCCATCAGGAAATATTTGGATGTTTTTAATTGAGGGACGAATATTTTTAGTCCCATCAATAATATTGTTAAGGAAAACCCATACGCTTAACTTATCATGAGCAAGATTATCACTTATAATAGCAAACGAGTGGCATTTGCCATCATGGAACCAAGCTACTGCGGTAAATATGGTGACATGTTGATGATTCCAATGAGCGGCTTGGATTTCATCTTGGAAAACACATGCATAATTTTCAGCAAAATCCACCTGGAGTACCACTCCTTCTTCAGTCAATTCTAATTTTGATCTCTCAAATTTTTTTTCTTGGACAACTTTTACAAATTGGTGAATTTTGAATTTTGGTAATAACTCTTGAAGAGAATTCAACCCATCGTTTAAAGACCCGCTATTTCTTGAATTTGTAGTCTACCAAATGAATTTTGCCAAGTTTTCCATGTCATTCTCGAATCCAAGCCATTATTTTGCAAAACTTTTAAAGGAACAAGACCAATCTCAATGTCTTTTTTGCACCTGGTACAATATCCGTTCATGCAATCGCTACTGTTAGTATTACAATATAACATATTTAGTAGTTCTTTGGAGTTCTTTAGAAAAAGTTTCATGTTCTTGTGAATACTCTCTATCAAAAAGTTGAAATTAGCGTGATATTTGCACATACAGACAATATGTGGGATCTTGGACATATATAGAACATGGTATGGTCTTAGTTTAAAAAATGTGCTCAATTTTATTTTAGACTCAGGATTTTCTGTCATAAACAGGCCGTATGCCTCTTTAATGCGCATTATCATATGTCGTTTCTGTTTTTAAATTTCCCTTGTTGTGTTTTTATACATATAACATCCTTTTTCCCCGGAGCTTGGCGGCTGACGTCATCACGCAAATAAAATTTTTTTACCTTTTTTATAAGAAGACTATCCACGTTACAACTTTTTGGGGCAGATTAATTTACCACCTCTTCAGTATTTGGAATAACGTATGTGGTCAGTTTTTTTACAGCTTCCTTTCGCTTTTCGGGACACTTGAGTAAAGCACATCTAAGTTTATTTAGTGCCTTTCCCATTGTCTGCAACGTTTTAAATGCGGGAGTTCCTTTACCTCTTATTTCTTCGGCAGCTTTATTTTAAATTTTTTGCCTATGTGCTCTTTTTCGGCTGGTTTCTTTTTCCTTTTTGGCCTGAATAGTTGCAATTGATATAAATCCACTTCTGAGTTTTTCTTTTTGTTCTTGTCGATACCTTTTCTTCTTTTCAGCATCCTTTTCTTTAAATGTCAAATATTTCTTTTCATCTAATTTTAACAGATTTCTTCTCATTTTTCCTCTTTCTTTCTCGTTTTCCTTCGTACGCATTTTTTTCTAAAAAAAATGGATACTTAAGTAATACATGAAATAATTTGGGATGGACGGGACAGATTTCCTAGTATAGCTAAGTCTTGTAGTTACTATATTTAGTATCATGTCATCACAAAAATTCGTTGCGAGCTATACTACGAGCTAGGTTACGGAATCTTATTTCGAAAAAATCTCTTTTACATCTATGATGATAAACAAATGGTTATTTTGGGATGGACGGGACAAAAACTAAATGCTTACCAGGATTTTAGCTAACTAGAAGAAACAATGTATTAATTGTTAAATTTTCATTTTGTACTGTTTTTAAAAATACCTTTTCATTTTTAGCTTTTCACATTTAATATGCTTTTGATTTTATGTTTTAGTTTTTTCGTTTTCTGAAAATCATTCCGAAATAAAATTTTGTTATAATTAGATCTTAGATCTTTGTGTGTTAATTATTTTCAATAGGTTATGGGCCTTTCCGCTTAATTTGCCTTGATAACTGTTAGTTTTATTTCGCGAATCTGTTATCCATTATATCGTTGCAGAATATTTCTATATTGAAATGGCTGATTTTAAGATTAGCATCACTAAGTTGAACAGGACGAATTATGAATTATGGAAGTACCGCATGGAGCTTATTCTTAAAAGAGAAAAGGTTTGGGAAGTCGTTGCAAATGATGTTCCTGAAAATCCAAACTCATCATGGCGTCAAAAGGATACGGACGCATCGATCATAATTGGATTGGCGGTTGAAGACTCAGAGATGTTCAGAATCAACAAATGTAAAACAGCTCATGAAGCTTGGTGGACTCTGAAAAGCTATCACGAAAAGGCGACTCTGAGTAACAAGGTAAAATTATTGAGGTCAATTTGTACATTAAAAATGAAACCTGGTGGTGATGTCGATCAACACATCACGGAGATGAAGCTGCTGTTTTCGCAGTTACAGTCGCTTGGAGAGGAAATTTCAGAATCATGGATTATAGCGACACTTCTGAGCAGTTTACCGGATGCGTACGATACGCTTATAACGGCTTTAGAGGCTCGCGATGAAAAGAGTCTCACTCTTAATGTTGTTGAAAACAAATTGTTGGAAGAGTACGAGAAACAAGGTCGCAGACTTGCTGATGAGGATTCAGCATTAAAAACATCGAACTTTAACAAAGGCTACAATGGAAAGAAGTCCATAATATGTCATCACTGTAAAGGCGTTGGACATATACGCAAGAACTGCTGGAAGCTTAAAAATAACAAGCCTAAAGATGAACAAAAAGCTCACAAAGTCGAGGATACCAAGATGCCGAACAATTTTTGTTTTGTTTTGAATAATGAAAGTTCAAATTGGATCGTCGATTCTGGAGCAACGTGCCACATTTGTTGCTGTCAAGAAGAATTTATTAGCTTGGATTTATCCTGCCGGGATAAGGTCACAATTGCAAACGGTGAAGTTGTCAAATCTTCGGGAAAAGGAACATGTTTGCTGAAGCTTATAAATCAACGTGGCGAACAAGTCAATGTGCATGTGGAAAATACTCTATTCATACCTTCATTTAAAGGCAATCTTCTTTCAGTGAAATTGCTGTCTGCAAGAGGTTTCAAAGTAGTATTCAGTGAATCAGTATGCAGCATTCTATCGAAAAATAACTATGAAGTAGGAGTGGCGGATCAAATCAACAATTTATATCGTTTACGTCTTGAAAGGAACCAAAGTGCATTAAGTGTTTCGTGTGAAGAAATGAATTGTCAACACTACTGGCATAAGGTATTTGGCCATAGGGACATAAATGCAGTAAAATCCATGCAATCCGGGAAGCTGGTAAGAGATTTTAATATTGTTGATTGTGGGGTTCGAAAAAGTTGTGAAATCTGTATACAATGTAAGTTAACTCAAAAGCCATTTCCAAAAAAGTCCGATTATAGAGCAAGTGATGTGCTTGAATTAGTTCACACTGACGTTTGCGGGCCAATGCAAACCATGACTCCAAGTGGGAATAAATATTTCATGACTCTAATTGACGATTACAGTCGCTATACTGTAGTTTATCTCATGAGAGAAAAGTCAGAGGTATTCAATAAGATAAAGGCATACATAGAGTTGGTCAGAAAAAAGTTCGGAAAAGTTCCGACCTTCATAAGATCTGACAATGGCCGTGAATACAAGTCAAAAAGATTAACAGAATATTTCGAAGAAAACGGCATAAGATCACAATTTACTGTGCCATATTGTCCGCAACAAAATGGTGTTGCAGAGAGAAAAAATCGTTCTCTTGTAGAAATGGCACGCTGCTTGCTTGCAGAAGCAGGTATGACCAATACATATTGGGGTGAGGCTGTTAATACAGCCAATTATATTCAGAATCGTCTTGTGAGTAGTTCGATCCCTTGTACTGCTTACGAAAGATGGGAAGGTCATAAGCCAGACATTAGCAATTTTCAAATTTTTGGATCGGAAGCCTACGTTTTGATTCCAAAGCCCAATAGAAGAAAACTAGATGAAAAATCTGAACTAAAAAGATTTGTTGGCTATGACGAAAGTTCCAAAGGTCTACGGTTTTTAGACCTAAACACTAATAAAATAACTATTAGTAGAGATTTTAAATTTATTTCATGTAAAAGAAAGATGAATATAAAAAGTACCATACAGAACACTTCAGTACCCGAATTTGAAACAAGTATATATTCAAAAAATAATGATATAAGCAATACTTTATCATATGACACAAATAATATCCATTTTGAAATAGCTGACTCTAGCATGGACCAAATTGCAAATCCTGAAAGTAATGCAACTGAAATTGAAGAATGCGAAATACCGGAGAGAACTACAAGAAAGTCTTCCAGGTGTAATAAAGGAGTTCCTCCTATAAAATTTCCTGAGGTAATACAGTTGGTTGATGAAGTGAATTTGCTGGAGCTGCGAACATTTAAAGAAGCTATTTTGTCAAAACAACATAAGGAATGGAATTTAGCAATGGAGGAGGAGATGTCAGCTTTAAAGAAAAACCACACTTGGGATTTGGTTAGAGCTCCCCCAAAAGCCAATATAGTCGGTTGCAAATGGACCTACAAGTTAAAACGAGATTCAGAAGGAAAAGTGAAGCGTTATAAAGCTCGTTTAGTCGCGCAAGGTTACAGCCAAAAGTATGGCTGTGACTATGATGAAGTTTTTGCACCTGTTGTGCGACAGTCAACATTTCGAATCTTGCTATCCATGGCTGGGGAACGGAAAATGCATGTTCATCACTTCGATGTAAAATCTGCTTTTCTAAACGGACATCTAAAAGAAGAAATATTTATGAAACAACCTCCTGGGTTTGTTGAAGGCGATACTAACATGGTATGTAAGCTCAAAAGAAGCTTGTACGGATTGAAACAAGCTGCACACGTTTGGAACGATGCACTGAATACAGTTCTTATAGAAGAAAAATTTATGCAAAGTAAGGCTGATCCTTGCTTATATTTTAAGATCATCAACGGGGAAGGAATTTATCTTTTGGTTTACGTTGATGATTTGGTTGTTGCGGCAAGTAGCGAAAATAAAATAAAGGATTTCCAAAAATTTCTGAGTTCGAAGTTCGATATTGACAACCTGGGCGCAATTTCTCATTACTTGGGTGTTGAGGTTGTTCGATCAGATGAAAAAACTTTTATGCTGCGTCAAAAACTCTACATTGAAAAAACTGCAGAAAAGTTTGGTTTAAAAGAGTCCAAAGAATCTAACTATCCACTTGATCCATCGTATGGGAAGGGAGAACAGTCAAAAACTTTGGACTGCAATAAAAGTTATCAGAGTCTGCTTGGCTCTTTGCTGTACATTGCTATAAATACCCGACCGGACATATCAGCAAGTATAGCTATACTTTCCCAAAAGGCAAGTAGCCCAACCGAAGAGGATTGGAACGAGCTGAAAAGAGTGGTCAAGTATTTAAAGGGAACATCAGATTTTTATTTAATACTAAACGATTTTACTACTGAAAAGGATACACTAATCGGATTTGCAGACGCAAACTGGGCTGAGTGTAGGCAAGACCGAAAATCTAATTCCGGGTACATTTTTATGATAAATGGCGGTGTAGTAAGCTGGGCGTGCAGAAAACAGACATGCGTTGCATTGTCTACAACTGAAGCCGAATTTATCGCACTTTCAGAAGCAGCCAAAGAAGCCATTTGGATATGAAACATTCTTGCTGATTTAAATTCTGAACAAATTTTTCCAACAATTATATATGAAGATAACCAGAGCTGCCTAAATTTAATAAAGGAAGAAAAGTTAAGCAACAGGTCAAAGCATATTGATACGAAATTTCACTTTGTTAAAGATTTCGTGGACAAAAAGATAATTATATGTAAATATTGCCCCACGGATGAAATGCTCGCTGATATGATGACGAAATCTCTACCTGCAATAAAACTACAACAACTTCGGGCAATATCTGGTGTAAAGCGCAAATGAGGAGGAGTGTTAAATTTTCATTTTGTACTGTTTTTAAAAATACCTTTTCATTTTTAGCTTTTCACATTTAATATGCTTTTGATTTTATGTTTTAGTTTTTTCGTTTTCTGAAAATCATTCCGAAATAAAATTTTGTTATAATTAGATCTTAGATCTTTGTGTGTTAATTATTTTCAATATTAATTTAATAAACTATAAGCACTAGCACACAGCCAACGAAATAACAAATATCATTACATTAAGAAAATGACGTTTGCGCCTTTTGTTTATTCATAGCCAACCATGAAACATAAGAGAAATAATCATATGAAAAGTAATATATTGACTTAGCTTAATAAAACGGTATATAGTTTACTATTGGCGATTACTAAAATAAAAAAAAATATTTATTTAGGATAGTTCCGAATGTAACCTATGGTTTAATGAGAAAAAAAGTGCAATATTTCGAATTTTAATTATTCCACAATAGAAAAATATGCCGTGGAATGGCCGATATGCTCCAATGTGGCGGACCTTGGTCCTGTCAAATAATATTTCTTTAAGTTTTGTATAATATTTTATACTCCATAAATATCAATAATAAAATTTATACCACTAGTCCATCTACTAGTTAGTTTTATATGGACATTATTAAAACCTGGACCTCCGTCAGCAAGCGTTGCATAACCACCTTTTCCATTCTGACGTTCATCTGTGACAACTACTTGCGTGATTTCCTTTGGATGTGGATTTTCCTATAAATTCAAAGGGAAAAAACCACTCCGAATTAACTACGTTCCATTTTTAATAATTTTATATTCTATGCCAACCTTCTGGTTCCAAACGAAATCCTTTCTAACTTTGTCACACAATATTGCATCCCTAACAATCGTTTCGCGATGAAGATGTTTATCACCGGACTTCCGTTCACCCCACACTGTATTGTGACTGGCGTTTTTTCCTTCTGCCTCGGCTGTGGTCAGATATTGACTTGAAGTAATCCAGATTATGCAGAAAATAAATGATAACTTCATTTTTAATATAATTCTACGATAGAGCACTGATTAATTTTATATATTGCAGAGTTTAACTGATCTGAGGAATTGTTGGTGTTTAACTTAAATATTATACAAAACCTTAGACAAAGTGGGAGTCTTATTAACGAATGCATGAGCACGTTCGAAAAGATTATGAACTTTTCCAAAAAATTAATAAATTCTTACTAGAGCTGGGCACGGGCCGTGCTTTTTATGTGGCCCGCGGGCCTTTGCTCTTCGACGTCGAGCTCGAGCCTTGATACGAGCTTTGTGCGGGCTTCGTGCGGGCCCGGTGTTGTTACAAATTAAGAGGCCCGTAATTCATGGGAAAATTGAGAGGTATAAACTTGGAAAAAATTCAGTTCTTACATAAAAATATGTAAATAGGTAATGCTTAAATGTAGACCTAAGGTTCGATCAAAACATTCAAATAAACACTTCATGTATATGGTTTGTTTCCTCATTTTAAAATCATTGATTTAGCTTCATTACTATGATGCAATTTTTTTAAATCATAAAGAAGGTGTGAATGTGTAATAAAAATATTGTATCGGGCCGTGCTCGGGCCTCGACAAAAAATATATGTGCGGGCCAGGGCTTTTTTCCAAGTACTTGTTTCGTGTTCGTGCAGGGCCGAGCCGGGCTCAAAAAATTAGGCCCGTGCCCAGCTCTAATTTTTATGGAATGGTTAAACAGAAGTGCAACAGGAGGAATTAAGGAATTTCTCATATTTTTGTAGGTGTGTGTCTAAAATAGCAATCAATAAGCTTTCGCTTGAACTACTTTTTTGCTTGTTAAATACAAATTGTTTTCGAAAAAAAAATGTAATTCAAAGATTATTAGGTAGCCTTTCAGTTTCAGAGAAAGAATGTTCCATTGTTTCTTTTGTCAGTGCTTGCAAACAAAAGTAGATGCCGCAGTTAATTTAGTTTTTGCTGGCTTTCTTTTGAAGAGGGTCTGCGAGTACAAAAGTGTTGAAGAAATGCAAATCTACCTTTTTGATCTACGTATTTTACACAGTATAACCAAAATTAAATTATTATTAAAATTTCAGTAGCTACCGAAATCAGCCTCTTTAGACTACTGAAGCACTGTAACTGACGACGATGCAATCAATAGGCTTTTCTGAATATACTAAAGGACTTCTTTCTAAGATGAAAGAAGCAATGAGTAAAACATAAGTCCAAGCAAACTAATGTAAAGAAACGATCCTGACGTAAGGCGAGAGCTCTTGAAAACCAGGCTTGAGTAAAATGACTGAAATAAGCAGTTCGAATCTCATGGTAAATAGCATGGTTGAATAATTATGGCTCTCTAAGGAAGGTGTGAAATCGGAGCACTACAGTACTAGTGATAAGAAGAAGTCATCATTATTGTGACTGCAGATAAGCAATAGGGCTAGTTGTCATTTTCATTTTCCAGTCTTCTTCATATCCACGCGTGTCGAGAAAATGTTTTAACCCTCATGTAGTATAATTTGAAACTGATGCTATTGTGGTGTAGTTTTTCAATGTGATATAGTCGCATACCTCCAATTTGGGTAGAACCTGCGAATGTCACTGCTTTTATCCTGCCAGAAAACATGAAAAACCAGGGATGTGTTGCTGTCATGCACCAAACAAAATTTTTGCGATGTCAGTTGAGCGAAACGTAAGTCGTGTGTGGTTGATTTTTTTCCGGATTTTTTGCAAAAAAATTTTGTTAAGAAAAAGTTGCTTTTTGGCGAAGTTTTATTTATATTCAATAAAAGTAAGTGCTAATTATTGCGAAATAAGTATTTAACTGTGTAAATTCACAAAGTTTCCCATTTTATTTTTAGAATTTTGTAATTTCTAAAAATTGGCCAGTGTTGTATAGTCGGGATTCACTAATGTGGTATATGAATATTTCTTGTTATTCTTTACATTATTTAATTGTTGTTTATTTTTTTTATAACTTTGAGTTTGAGAACTCATGTAAATGTTATTATGAACTTATTTCATATCTTTTAAAATTTATATTAGGTTATATGGCATAACTATACCACATTACCCTACTTATATGTACAACATTACCCGCCCACTTTACAAGTACTGATCAGTAAATATACCACATTGCCCTACCATACATACCACATTACCTGCCAATATTTTGAAAACAGCTTTTTGGACTTTTTTCAGATTTTGCTCAATAACTTTTTTTAATGGAATTGCACACATTTTATTGAAAAATATTCTATAGCCAATACTTCACTGATCAGCATAAAAAAATTTGGCTGAATTAACGGTGTTTTGCAAATTTCAAAAAAAGATAACCTATACCACAATAGCATCAGTTCCCATATTCTAATGCAGAGTAGGCACTTCACAGCACATATTAAAGAAAAAAATTAATAAAATTCTCCGGTTGTCTTTTCTTAACCCTCATTCGGCTCAAGATTTTTCAACATATTTCGGCTGACTAGTTAGTCACCTAAATAATCAAAAATTTCAAAAATTTATTTATTTATATAATTTTGGATAGAACTTAAAATTTTCTGATGATTAAGTAAAATTTGGGGAAAAAATTAGATAATAAACATCCAAAGTCGACCGCGGACGCTTTTCGTGGGTCTATTTTGCATTGCGATGCATGTAAATAGATTATTTAGAATAATGTCAATTATTTGTGGAGTCTCATACATATTCTCTTTATGGTGCAGCAATAGCCTACGATAAATGAAAGACTTTGAGCAATTCTTTCCATTTAGTGGTCAACTGAAATAACGGTATGAACATTTTTTTGGTCGGTGATACTTTCGCTACATTACATATAACATCTATTTCGGTTGACAGCCCGCCTAGCAAAAGGTCCTAATTGGGGAGAAAAAATTTTTTTGGAATTGATGGAGCTATGGAAAAATAGTGAACGCAACCTCACTACGGACGATTTTTTTACAACATTGCAATTGGGTGGTATGCTAATAGAAAAACCTCAGCTAAGTCGGTACGGTGCAAGCAAATAATCGTTTTATACCAAAGAAGCTGCAATGTTGTAAGTCTTTACCATTTAGTTAAAGCAAGTTTGTGTTCCATCATGACAATTTAATTTTAAGTAACAATACAAGTCTAATGCCAACATACACTACGATGCTTCGTATGCAGAA
The DNA here is from genome assembly GCA_951812925.1 of Calliopum simillimum. Lineage (NCBI taxonomy): Eukaryota > Metazoa > Arthropoda > Insecta > Diptera > Lauxaniidae > Calliopum > Calliopum simillimum. Next base: position 69,223,646 of record OX638370.1, on the reverse strand, counting down.
ATTTGTCCTTCTACAAACATGCCTAAATTAATTACTCACTATAACCAGTATAGATACTATGTATCACAATTAACATATACTTTACAAAGAACAACGCAGGATTGGCTTTCAACCTTACAAATTTATTTGTTAAACCTTATGGTCAGGCTTTCCACATTATAATCCGAGGAATCAGTCTGCGGATCCCAGCCAATATAAGCCGCCTCAACAGTCTTTCAGGTGATTTAACTTTGAGTGCCGCCAAACGCCGAACGGATAATAGAGGTGTTCTCTAGTATTTTTTGTCCGCTATGTCATTGAGGCAGTCTTGAATGGTCAATCATTGCTCCTGAGTGCCAAATTGGCCGAACGGCAATCAAAGTAATATGCCAAATTTCTCATTAAGTTCACAAAAAAAAAAGAAATACGATATTACCAAAAAAAATTGCGATTTCAAGAACTTATTTTTCCGCCTCTGAAAATCCATTTTGCCGCTCTCTGTGTAATGTAACTTACAGTGGATAACATGTGACATGATACCTTATAGGGATAAGGTTCATACATTGTATCTAATTTAGATTCAAAGCCAGTTGGATGACAGAAAAGCGGAAAGTGTCGGAGCGGGAGCCATTAAATACCACTAGCATTCAGTCGTTGGGGGGATTCGTGACACCTCCTCCTTACTGGAAAACCACCATTACAAATTTTATTATAGACTCCCTAAATTTATCTACTATACGGACCAATATGATCATGACCTAAAAAAAACCCCTTCATGATCACAATTTATACATAAGCAAAATCAAACGCAAATTGAAGGTACTAATCTTAAACATTTGAATAGGTATCTTCAGGTGTTGTTGAAGATACGCGCTTCATTATCCGCCCTACCGATGATCCGAGTCGCGCAAAAACCTCAGATCCCTAAATCTGCCTAGCTATCTTTAAACTTCCATATCACCAAAAGGAAACCGAAGAATTACTCCATCATTTTAGTTCATAAGATTTTATTCATATAAAAATAACTTATCATTAACGTAACTGATCATATCATAATTACTGCTCCTTAGTAGATTTTCTTACGAAAGCATTAAAAAGTGCACTTAATTACAATTTACTTTATAGACAAAACACTTCAAAATTTAGAAAATGTTCTTACATATTTTAAGAAATTTATTCAAACCTAAGTCTCATCAAAATTAATTTTATTTCTTAAAAAAAAAACCTAAACCAATATTTCACTAAAATAGTGCTATATACTACAGCTCTGATTCACTTTACTTTAAGTACTAAACGTTTAATGCTTAGTAGTAGAAATGTATTTTTCCCATTTTTACTCACATGAAAATAGTAGTATATTTATATAGACTTGAGTTTATTTGCAAATTATTTCATTATTATGCTCATTAGATTAGCAAAATTATCTATATATAAATAGGCAAACGAAATCGGTTCAGTCCCTGTTTCTATACCTAAATCGCAACCGATTTGCTTGATTTTTTTTTTGTGCGAAAGGTTGTGAAGAGGAGCAGTGCATAGGACTATATTTTTTTTAAGTGGGCGGTGCCACGCCCCTAAATGGAAAAAACGCTCTCACGGCTAAACCGCTACATCGATTTTAACTAAATTTGGTATGGAGATAGGGTTAGCACTAAGGAATGATAATATGACCATTATAATTTTCAGTGGGCGGTGCCACGCCCCCAAATAGAAAAAACGCTCTCATAGCTAAACCGCTGCATCGATTTTGACGAAATTTGGTATGGAGATAGGGTTAGCACCAAGGAACGATAATATGACCTTTATGTTTTTCAATGGGCGGTGCCACGCCGCTAAATGAAAAAACGCTGTTACAGCTAAACCGCTGCATCGATTTCAACGAAATTTGGTATGAAGATAGGGTTAGCACTAAGGAACGATAATATGAACATTATGTTTTCAGCGGACAGTGCCACGCCCCTAAATGGAAAAAAGCTCTCACGGCTAAACCGCTGCATCGGTTTCAACGAAATTTGGTATAGAGATAGGATTGGCACTAAGGAACGATAGCATTACCATTATGTTTTCAGTGGGCAGTGCCCCTTAATGGAAAAAACTCTCTCATGGCGAAAATACTGCATACAATTTTTATGAAATTTGGTATAGATATAGAGTTGGCACTATATAGCACGATAGCATGATTGATTTTTATGAATTTTGGTATAGAAAGATATCAAAAACTGTTTGCTCTTTAGTAGGAGTTACACGCCTCTAAATGGAAAGTACAATATTGAAACTTAGCTGGTCAAATCGAAATGGTCGAATTTCGGCCACAAGGCAAACTCTAGTCATACTAAATGCTCAATTTAAAAGATCATTTCAATTAATTTATCAAGTTATTAAAGGCACATAAACAAAAGAAAAACAAATGCATTTTAAGCAGATCAAAAAAATTCTACTGCTGCACAAAACCCTCAAACCCTAAACGTAAACAATGGGAGAGAGATACTCCTCGCTCTTTCTACATAGACTCAAAAATTTTTGCTAGCAACATGTTCCACTCTACTATCATCGTATATGGGTTATGATGTTGCGACTACCGATCAAGTCGATGATGGATGTTCTCAGGCTAAGCCGAAACAAACCAGTATTGAAGAAAATTGAGTGTGAATCGTGTTTTGAAAGTAACTTTTCCCGGCGCTCCCCACAATTCGGTTATTGAAGAGGTTATAAACCGTATGTACTCGCTGTTCTTTATATGTCTGGGATTCAATAAAGCTGATTTTACAGCAATATAATGGCAAATATATGCAGAAATCTTACGACTTGTGCATATACCAAATTCTAAGTGTTCTGCCGAGATTATTTTATATATCATATGATGATGTGTTTTGTCTTTTCCTTTTTAAGCACAGAAACCATAAGTTCAGGATGTTGAAAATTCGAAGGTTTTAAGTATTACTTACCAATTGTGTACTTGAAACAACTTGTACGTTCTGCGGCTCGTCGGAAAAGGAAGTATAAAATTTCTGTCATAAAGACATAACCTCGCCTATGATTTTTGAGGGCTGTATTTTGACAATTTGAGAAAAGTGCCATCTGAAATCATATTTTTTTTAATGAAAAATTTGAAATAGTCACCCGAGTGACTAGTCAGTCACATGAGGGTTAAATAGAATTTTTAATTTTTCGCTAAATTGAGTTAAGTGAACACTAACTTGTAAAACTTAAATCAATAAAAAGAAAATCGAATAGTCTTTTTTAAATAACATTTGATGCTTAAATCTTAGCAGAATTGCTCAGTTGTTCTAGAATTTTGTAATATCCTCATCTAAAAAAGGACAGCGTAATCACAAGTCATAAAATTTGTTTTTATAATTGAAAGCACTAATCTTGCTCTTTAATATCCTTCTCGAGTTCGATATATTCTTTAGTCACCGCAATATCCTACAAATTTAAAAAGGAGCGAAAACACGGATTCCTTGTGGATTCGGAAACCAACAGACGGATTTTAATAAAATTTTCATATTGCCTTAGTAACGGAAAATGCCAGGTCATATGCGTAGAAAGTATGCCATGGAAGACAAGCGCTTTGCTGAGTCACGAGATAAAAGAATTTCCAGTATATAACTAGAAGTTTCTTAAGACGTCGCAGGAAGTTATATAGTTATTAAGTATCCATGTGTGAAAGACATTGCAAGAAACAAAGTAGAAGTTAAGAGGGTCGTTTGCAATAATCTTAAATATATGAGCCCTGATGAGATATGAAATATCGACTTGCATCTAATGCAGTCTGTGGGAGTTTCCTGAAGAAATAGGTAATGCTGAGCTTTAACGTAAATTTAAGGGATCGCATAGACGATAACGACATTTGAATCTTTCAGTTTTAAAAGGGGATATGTGTCGCTCGTTCGAAAATTATTTTTTTTGCTCTTTACGTAAAAAATACTAGACGCTCCATTAGAGATGTGGCTAAAAAAGTGCTAATGGCAGCCGAAAATGCTCAGAAAGTTTGCAGAGAGAAAGGTTTTCAATCATATAAAGTACCACTGGTACCAAATCTGAACGATAAGCAAAACACGCTTGCTAAAACTCGCTCACGAAAGCTTTACGACCGTTTTGTACACAATTTTGAATTCATTTTAATGGACGACGCAACTTACGACAAAGAAGAAATGCAATTTTGCGCTAAATTCAAAGCAAAAAAAGTGAACAAGTTTGCAAAAAATATTTGGTTTGGCAAGCAATTTGTAAACGCTGTTTGAAGAGCTTAGTGTTTGCCACATCTGGTATAATTAACCAACAAATTTATGTGAAAGAGTGCTAATAGAAACGTCTGCTGAATATGATATGCGTACACAAAAATTCTGTGTTATTTTGGCCAGATTTGGCAAGTTGTCACTATGGCAAATTGGCCATGAATTGGTCTGAAGAGAATAGAGTCAATGTTGTACTGACAAATAAAAACCCTCCAAATTGTCCTAAGCCTCGGCCGATTGGAAAATTGTTAAAAACGAAGAAACTTGTCAAAAGGTATCATCCAAAGTGATGTACAGAGCGTAATGGCAAGTGTTAATTCAAAGTTACGATATTTTGCATAAACCTCAATTAAATGAGCAAACCTTCTCATTTTCTTAAAGATATACCCTTGAGCTTTAAAAAATGTGTAACTTTCGTTTTTTTTGGTCAAAAAATAAACTTTTTATACCCATTTTTTATCGACTACTTTTTAAATATACAAACCTTTTCTACGAAGTATTTCTTTGATGGATAAGAGATCTGTAGTTGTTCCCAACTTAAAATTGTAGATTACTAAAAATTTTAATTGACCTGGAATAGCTTATTAAATCAGAAACTCTAGAATCGGCAAGTCGTGGAGAGTTATCACAAGAGAACGCATTCAAAGAAAACCTTTAATTCTGAGGATTTAAATGCTGATTAAGCGTCGCAGATGTTTGCAAAACGAAATTGCATTTATAAGGACTATAAATTTAGTCACGGACTTTTAAGAAATTTTCAAGAATAACAATTTTATTCGACTAAGCTACTCTTGATTCAAAAGTATACCCTCTAACTAATGACTTTACCTCTGAAAATAATGGCGTTTCTGTCAATTTTAAATACACAAAAAGCAATTGATCTCTCTTACTCAGTTGAGCGACAGCTATAGTTAATTGAATTAGTTTTCTCATCTCGTGCCAACTGTAAACAGTTCGTTCTGTCGCATTTTAATCAAAACACTAAAGCTCCTCCAAAGCTTATTGAGTTAACATGCTGGCAGCTTTACGATGAAGTTGCAGAATTCTATTGTGTTTTCGTTTTTAATTTTCTCATTGTTTGTCTCTGCAGCGCCAAATTTCATGACTTAAATTATAATCCTTGAAGGGCGTAAGAAAGCTTTGAGTTAAGACTAACGCCCCCCCACACATAAAATTTTCGTTCAGTAGTATGAAGACGAAACATTAAAGTCAGACATAAGCAGCCATTTAACGCCAGGCACACCCGCTAAACTTCATCACGTATTTCTAATTAAAAATTTCATTAATCGTCACATGCTGCTACGCGTCAAAACTCGGAAAAATGCGCGCGCGTTTTAAACTACTTCCGTTTCCGGCATTCAATGTTGTCACTGTTGCCACTGCCTCTGCTGCTGTTGATGTTTTCTGTGCTCTTTGCGAACAGCTTCCTCTGTCTGACGCTTGGGAACTACTAATGCTGAAATGTTGTTGTTTAACTCAAAAAAAAAAAAAAAAAAAACCACTCGCCGACTGTCGCGACAGTCGTTTTATTCATTATGTTGCTGGTAGTTATTATTGCCAGCATAAGTACAATGGAGTATTTTCCATGCAAATCAAGTCGAAATCTCAACTGTTGTGGTACTGGTATTTCATCTTCTGCTGCATTGGTATTTTTCATTAAATTTTCACCAAATTCAGTAAAACACCCTAGTGTGCATCTTCGTCATGTCGTCCTTGATGTCAGCGCAGTAACGTTTGTCTTGTCCTGTTCACCGTTTCCTAAGCTGTCAGTGCCAGCGCTCGTCATATTTGCGTTGTGGCGTCTGCTCTTTTCTATTTTTGCTTTGTTGTTATTGTTTCAACCATGCTACTTATTGTTGTTGTTGTTGTTGTGGTTGCTCTTTTCACCATTTTCCGCGTCATGCTGATTTTGCAGCAATAACAACAACAGCAACAACAACAAAAATGGTAGCGAACGTACGCTTCGTTTCTCTCAAATGCTGGCAATTTACATCAATTTTACGTTCCGCTTCTCAACTCATTCCTTGTGTTTTTTATTTCACAGTCGTGCGCTGAAACAAAAAGAGAGCGAAACGCAGGAAATAAAAAGGTGGTATATCATGCCGTGTCAGCAGGTGTGCGGTAGCATTGGTTGGTGTCAGCCCTTTAGGCGATGTCACTGGGTATTTAGCGTCAACACTGCCACAGCTGAGCTGAGGTGTCTGCATTAGATCAGCTTTGCCTAAACAACGCATGGCAGTTTGGTGGGTTTTTTTGTTTATGTTTTAGTGAATATAAATAATTTCTGTTTCGACTACACACAGAGAAATATTTATGTAAAACATATAATAAATATAAACTACGTATATCCCATTGTGTGTTGCTTCACCTTGTGTAGTATAACAAACAACATCAACTTTATCGAAGGATGTTGTTTGTCCTGATGCATTCTAGATATGTACAAAATCTCATCTATTTGCGTTCAATAGTTTCAGAAACGTGATACTAAAAATTATTTTGAGGGACTTGGGACTTCCCCCTTTTCCCGGTAGCCTTTAAATATGTACCAAATTTCATTTACACTCTGTTTTCAATATTTTTGGAGACATGATGAATCAATATTTCGGTTGCCATGGCAGCGCCCACTTTCCAAGCCATTTTAGAGTTTTCTAGTTCTACGACCATTTGAAATTTCATTAAAATCATTCAATTAGTTTTAGATCTCATAAGGACCAAACAAGCGAACAGAATTTCATTATTAAGGCTTCAAATAACTTTTAAACTAGTTGATATTAAAACAAGATATATACGTTTTTTAACAGAAATCTTATTTATGTTTACTTTTGTTACAAATATATTAAACATTATTAGTTTTCTATTGTAGTGTTGTAACACTTACATCTACACCACTTGTATACATGTAATCATTGTTCTCATCTTTTCCCTAATGGGTAATCAAATAATGTCATCACATCTCATCTTTCCCTAATGGGTAATTATTACATTATTTACATATGTACTTGTCTTGTAAACACAATTGGTAGAATCCATGCACATAACAAATGATGCAAATTTCGAAAGTTCAACGACACTTGCAAGGTCGCGCAATGCACAAATTTGATTAGTTAAATGCAATAACAAAAACAAGTGTCACAGCGCATGCGTTGGAATAATGGCAATGTGTTAACATAGAACTGATTGTGGATCATGTTGATCTTGAGTTCCACAAGCTAGGCTTAGAATAAGAGAAAGAGAGATGAAAGCAATGAATACATTTTTTTTGCATAGATTTAGGATTTAGGAAAATTGTATTTGTTTTTAGTTGTAATATTATTTGTTACTATTTTTAAGGTATTATGATAGTTGTATTTGTTTTTAGTGTTAAGCAAATAATATAAAAGAAAATGTTTAAACTAAATAAAGACAATCCTGTTTGAACAGCCGAAACAACTTGGCATTTTATTTCAAACATATGCCCTTATAGGATTTACTTTGCGGCGGCTTTTTCTGCCAAGTAAATTCTCGTTAGGCCTTCATCATCCTCAAACATTACACTATGAACAAACTGATTTTTTCTGAAACGACTCCCATTAAACTTTTAATCGTATCTTTATAGATTTGTTTACTTGACACTGAACATTTTCTTGAAAAATATCTTTCGACGGGTCTAAGCTTCAGGCAGTTAGGAGGATTTGAATATCTAGGTAAAAATTCTACATTGTTCTTTTTATGCCATTCATTTGCTGTAATGGCACAAAGCCAAATTTGGCCAAAAATAAGTAAGACCTCATGCTGTCTAATAAATGGTAAAAGACGTTTTTGCAAGCACTCCTGGATGTAAGTATATTTCGGTGTTAATCGTCCCAGTTGTAACAAATGAACTACTTCGCCAACCGCAGCTGCAGATTGCCTGCTATACCAAAATCTTCATTGGAAACTTCGTCTTTTTTTGGGTCTTAAACTCTTTTTGAACATTTCTTCAATGGTCTGCGACGTAAAAATCGGCACGTGGAAGCTGCAAAAAATCACCAAGTACGTAAGTCTCATCGTCCATAATACAACAGTCAAATTTTTTAATGAATTCTCGGCAAAATATTTTGGCTCGATTTTTTGCCTCAACGTTCTTTTTAGAATTTCTGTCCGGAACTTTCTTGACTTTAAATGACTTAAGCCCTTCCTTCTTTTTATCTTTCCTGACAAAGGCCTCAGAGCATCGGACTTTCTCAGCTACTTTTCTTCCCGATATAATGGATTTTTCTTAAGAAGTGCTATCACCTTCTTGGCAGCATTAGGATTATCAAAACCTTTCTTTTTTTCGCTTCCTTGCTTTCTACTAACGGTCAGACTTTTCTTATAGGTTATAATAACACGCAAAACGGGTTTCCGCGAAACCTAAGCTTTTCTGGCAATTGCTTTGAAAGTTCAGTATGGATTTTCGTTAAATTTTTTCACGCACTTCTATTTCGCAGCTCATGGTGAAGCCATAAATTAACAAATGAGTAAAAAAAGAAGCATGAAGACTAGCTATTGGCTTAATAACAATTTTTCGATTTTTATACCCTACGGTAGTTTTTTATGTGAGGTTTGATGAAAAAGTAAGTGAGCCAAAATTTGGAGGGGGTGGGATAGGTCTAAGCCTTGCCGGATTTGAGTCAAAGTTCGAATTTCGGGGGTAAAATTTTGAAAAAAGCTTCTAACTGCAAACCAGTTATACTTACAGGCATAAAATGTATGACCAACCCCCATTATATTTTCTACCCCAACATTTTCACCAAACATACTTACCCCCTATCTCTACCCTTAAGGGTCGCTCCCATATAAGCCTTAATTTTCATGACATTTTTATAAAATCGACCTCCACCACCCCCAGTCTGCCCCTACATTGTTCAAAAGTATGACCTTCCCCCATTATTTTTTCCACCCCATCATTTTCAGGAAACATACTTACCCCCTGTCTCCACCCCCTAGGGGTGCTCCCATACAAAAATACTCATATTTATGTTAATTAATAAACATTTTTGTTCTCATCACCCCTACTGCCCCCAATATTGCTATTGTACTTAGGAAGGTAAAATGTATGACCGACCCCCATTAATTTTTCCAGCCCGACAATTTTACTAAACAAACTTGCCCTCTATCTCCGTCCTTTACCTTTACCGGATGGTACGATCGGCACACCCAGTAACTGCTCGTTTCCGTCATACGTGATACGCGTTTTTTTTTTTGAATTCAAAACCACTGTAACTTTGGCAATTAATTTTTGTAACAGAAGCAATATTAGTACACCAGTATAAAGTCGCACCCCGGACCGCTTTTGTATGAGAGCACCCCTAGAGGGTGGAGATAGAGGGCAAGTAAGTTTTGTAAAATTGTCGAGCAGGAAAAACTAATAGGGGTCGGTCATACATTTTACCTTCCTAAGTAGCACTATGGGGGCAGGGGTGATGAGAGCAAAAATGTTTATTAATTAACATATATATGAGTATTTTTGTATGGGAGCACCCCTAGGGGGTGGAGATAGGGGGTAAGTATGCTTTCCGAAAATTATGGGGTGGAAAAAATAATGGAAGTAGGTCATACTTTTGAACAATGTAGGGGCAGCCTGGGGGTGGTGGAGGTCGATTTTATAAAAATGTCATGAAAATGAAGACTTACATGGGAGCGACCCTTAGGGGTAGAGATAGGGGGTAAGTAAGTTTGGTGAAAATGTTGGGGTAGAAAATATAATGGGGGTTGGTCATACATTTTATGCCTGTAAGTATAACTGGTTTGCAGTTAGAAGCTTTTTTCAAAATTTTACCCCCGAAATTCGAACTTTGACTCAAATCCGGCAAGGGTTAGACCCACCCCCTCTAAATTTTGGCTCACTTACTTTTTCATCAAACGTCACATAAAAAACTACCGCATTGTATAAAAAGTTAATTTTTAAAAATGTCCATACAAACTAGCCCATAGCTAATGAAGACTTACCAAAGGCAATTTGATTAAAAGTTTTTTGAATTTTTTGAATGTGAATGATTAACAAGCAATAATGTGTGCACTAGTTTCATCGTGCGCAAGTCTTATATAAGTATGTGAATCACCAAAGCTTATGATTGGACTTACGCAGTTTTTCCCCAGATTGTATCTTAACCCTCATTCGGCTGAAGATTTTATCAACTGATTTCGGATGATTAAGTAATAAAAAATTAAAAAATTTAATACAAATCGTCCCTGAACAAGTGAAAAGAAGTAAGTCAGTCTTTCAAGTTTTGAGATATTTGATGTTCAAAAAATTAAATTTGGTTTTTTTATTTTGTATGAAGCTCGTTGTTTTGCTTTTATTTTCATGATGAACATAGTCACTTTGAATCTTATCAAACTAAAGACTATAATATTTTGGACCATAAATACCAAAGAACTCAAAACTACAAAAAACTGACTTAGTGCTTTTCAATTGTATAGGGGCGAAATATAGTTTTTTGTAAAATTTTGGATAGAACTAAAAAGTATAGATACGTTGATTTGAATGTTCTCTTGGGTAGAACTATTAATCCTGATAGTAAAATCATGCATAGTGATAAAACTGGCCAAATGTCAATCAGAGTTAAATGCCAAATTTCTCATAGAGTGTACACAAAAAAGAAATACGATATTTGTCATTCGGATTGATTACTAAAAGAAAAACCCAAAAAAGCTCCACCAGTTTTGTTTTAAAGAGCAAAATAAATAAAAAGTAAAAAATATCCCTCTGAGAGCCCATTCTGCCGCCCTCCAGATCATGACAACCGGGACAATTTCTCCCTAAACTTTCAGCAATTACTGAACCAAATATTTTCACTTAGAAACCTTTCAAAATGTATTTAGGTAATTGAAGATCAGAATAATTCTTTAGTTCTTACTTATATAATCCTTTGAAACCAAAAGCTTATTTACTTACTTAATTGGCCAAAATATACCGATTAACGGCCTGTTGCAGCACTTTTTTTCAAAGGCCATGCTCCAGGGTTACACAAAATAATGTTCATCTGGTTCATATAGAAGTTCTAGAAAACCTTAAAAATGTATAAAGTGATATCGCGCCTGTACCATCGAAATCAGAAAGACTCACAAACTCACTTAGGCAAAAATTGATGCGAGGAAAAATATGGACAAACCACTAAAAATAATTATTGGATCAAATGCGGATTGTGCTACATGTGGATACATGAAACATGCACATCATACGTGAACACATGCAACAATTGAGGCAAAAAAAAAAATCAAAAGCCACTTTGAGTGCCAAGTCACCCATGATATGGTGCCAAATCACCCTTACTCTCGGGTGATTTGCCACTTTATAAGGTTTTTTTTTATAATGAAGAAAACACATACTTATTTGCAATCATTTTTAATCTAGTTGAATTACTTTTTTTTTGTCTTTAATAAATAAAAGAATAAATACGTGTTTAATTCTTTTAAAAATCTCTTTTAATTTCACTTTCATAGCAGTTTCACAAAAAAGGTGCCATATCTCCCGGACGTTACCCAAATATTAGAAAGTTTCTAGAGGTGGCAGACCCCCGAAACACCAACCAAATTGTTGTGTCAGATTTCCATCTAAGTTTTTTTGTGCCTAAAGAACTAACGATGTATGAAAACCAAAAACTTTCTCTGTGTAACCGATGGTAAAAGCATAAATACCGGATTTAGCTTAAAAAAAATGGGTGGACAAGGTCATGTCTAGGGAAATGTTACAATTTCTAGTTTTCTCTTATTGTTTTTGTTAATATTTGAATGTATGTGTGTGTACGTTTCTATTTCTTTCTCTTTATTTTTTCATTTGCATGAAATGTTTTGGTATTTAGTTACATCCAAACATACATATATATAAATACGTACATACCTATGCTTGTGTACATTTATGCGTTTGTATGAAGAGGGATGTAACTATGTTAAGTTGTGTCAAGTTGTTGTTATTTAATTCCTTTACATTTGTTTTTGTTGCTGCTGCTTCTGCTGCTGCTACTGTCGTAGTTACTGTCAATTTTGGCGCCCACACCTCAACAACGTGCGAAAAACGAATGTCAAAACTTGACACAGTAACACAAAATAATTTTGCTTCTTTTTTTTGCTACTTTTTCTCACACAAGCATACAAACACATGTGAACAATACTCGTATATGTATGTTTTTTTATCTATCATTATGTCAAACACCCGTCTACTGTTCACGTGGGAGCATAGAAGTGCATGTGAGTGTTTGCGTGGATGTGGGCGCACATTGAATTCCTTGTTGTTGTTGTTGTTGTTGCAGCTGCTAATCAGTAGCTTAATTTGCGCGTTTGACATAATTTTGTCAAAAAGAATATGTTTTGCTGACGTCATAGTTAAACCTGTGAAACGGTAGCCATTTGAACTTGAAATTTCGCTTAATTTCCGTAATTGATAATTGTAGCTTTGCAAGGATCATAGAATGCACTGAAGATTCGGAAAAGAGAAAATAATTAAGTTGGCAATATTCGACAGTTACGACCATTTTAAAAATCAAAGTGCTTGCATTCTAAAATATAGCCGGACAGAGACTAAATAGTCTTATTGCTCAAGGTACTTCTTATGAAACTCCATAATGCTAAAAACATAATAATTAACAAAGGAAAGATCACTCCCTGTAGTGTGGACTGATGGGAACATAAGTCTCTGTGTAATAAGAATACAACTCTTTTTGTGGTCACTAGGACAGGGGTTCTCAACTGGTGGGGCACACCTCCCTAAGGGGGAGTGAAGATAATTCTGGGCGGGCGTGACACATTCAAAAAAAATCTATGAAAATAAAACTAAAGTAGAACCATTTTTTCTTTATAAAGGCAAAATTTTTCTTATTTTTTATGTTATCCCGAAAATTTTATATTGGTGATTTTGAACTTAAGAATTGTCCTTAAAACGTTAAATACAGCCGCGTTCTGAAAACGGAATTAAATAAAATTTAAGAGGGTCCACATTTCGATGAAATCGGATTTGAATTCCAATAAATCAAATTGACCATCGGTTCCAATCTGTTTTGCTGAAAAGTAATTTCGATTTGATATTTATATTTAGGAGACAAGAATTTCCGCAAACTTTAATAGAAATGGAATCATGAGCTGTTTTTATCCTCTCCAAAAAATTATAGAAAAATATTGGATAGTTAAGGATTGACTCAATGATGTCTCGGAAAGTTATGATTCAAGTAGAAAAGTAACAAGGTATACTACACTACTGCCTGAACTAGCGCCAGATGCCTGAAAAAAGCTTGTTCTGCACTTCTGAGCAAGGGTAACTCGGATCCCAAGCCGTATAGAGAAAAATTGTTGCCAGTTTCGGATTCAGGAACCGCAAATTAACAAGAACAAGTAATATCTAATTCAAAGTTTCGTGTTATTGGATTCTGGAACACCCAATATTTCAGAACGTGGTTGAAAAACTGGATTTTGTTTAAACCCAATAATCTTATTTTTGTAAAATTACTTAATTCTTAATCATTTTTGTATAAGAAGTAAGTTTTTATGTGAAAAATAGCGAAATTAAAATTTTTTTTTTTGCGTTTTTGAATGGGTGGCGCGAGCTTTTGAAGAACTTGAAGAGGGGACGGGAACAAACGCAGACTACGGGCAGGAAGACATATGCTTCTTAAGATGCAAAGAAAATACCTCAAACATCAAATTACATTACTATCTACTCCCGTACCATAATAAATAGTGAATAGTCAAACTATGCCTTTAAGGACAGATAGCATATAAGTACTCTCGGAAAACCATAGAAAAAAGTTTATCGCAAAGCCCTTGTGTGAGATCTGCAAATCACCTGAAAACTTGTTGAACTTGCAAACTCAAAAATCAGGAAAATCTTGAAGAGACAAATGTCATCACAAAGGACGGAATTAAACAATAGTGTTTCTTTTTGGCCATTTCATTTACTTTCATAGCATTTAAAACAAGTTATCTTCATAGCGCCTTCATACAACCGTGTGGTAGCATCTGGTGGAATTATTTCAATGATTCATCCAATATGGCTATCTATCCAACTGTGTGTACCTGTCTTCGTATACATATATTTTATAACGATCTCAAAAATATTCGGAGTGAGTCGTACGGTATCTAAAATTGTTTGTCTTGATTTGCGGTATATAAAAAATGATACCTTTTACTTAGCATCAATTGTACGAGTGTATCCTGCAAAGTAATGTGTTTTTGATATTTCACACAATTTTCTGACGCTTTTAAAATTTTCAAATAGCAGATTTGGTAATTTTCATCCGACTTTTTTTCTTATTCGTGATTAAATTGAAGCTTGATGTTATATACCATATCAGAGTTAATGAAATTGCTTACAGTAATTACACATAGTTATAAATATTTCTTATCCAAAGGTTCTTTTATACTGTAGATAAAATTTATTTATGATTTGTTTCCAAAAAGAAGCATAGACTGACCCGCAAAAATAACAGTTCGAAAAGTCAAACAGTGGCATTTCTGGGAAAAACAATCTGCACACATAAAAATATTTAACTGTGCGTTATTAGCCTGGCAAAAACTCAAAAATTTTTTTTGTTTTTGTTTGCCCCAATACTGAGGTGGATTAGGAAAACAAAATTTCAATTAGGATGCATATTTTGGGTGGCACTCACACAAAAATATTTTTTAAATCGCATCTTCTCTAAGCTTAAATGATTCACTTGAAATTTATACCACATCATACTTAAATTAAAACGCACAACAAAGGCTTAAAAAGCCTCCAGGGGCCCTGGAAATGATGACAAAAATTTCATAAAAATATTTTTTTTTTTCAGGAGATATGTTCTGGTAGAATATTAAGGAGGGAAAAATATTGAATATTTTTCTGATATATTATTCCTCTAAGCGCCACACCTGGGCAGCCATGGGGCTATTTGTCAATCATCTTCACATTTTCTTGAATTTTGACCTCGATAAACAGCCACTTTGCATCATCCAATCCACTCCAGTTTTTGACGAACGCATTTTTTGATTAAACCTCACAAAATTAAGGGTTCCAAATCGAGAAATCGGTAAGCATTTTGACAATGCAATAGGGTGTATTGCATTAGGTTACGAAGCTTCTGGGAAGTAATAGAGAAGGCCTAGACTAACAAAAAATTGCACCTGGTTAGAACTGATTTTCTGACTTGTTTCAGAAAAAAATTTTTTCTTGGATCACCCTAACGTTTTACAGAAAATAATTCTATGGCAAAGTTTTAGCTAATTGTAAGAACTTTCAGATACTGTGCTTAGTTTATAGAGTTTAAGAGGATTTTGCAAAGTGATGGACCTTTAAAATTGATATTTTAATTTTTTTCCCCCATTTTTTGAATTTGGCGGCTATTTTAGTATGAAAAAGGTCGCATTAACATACCCTTTTGTATTTTTTTTTTAAAACCTCATTCAATTTCCTTTAATCCGATAGCAAATTTGTCATACCAATTCTTTTGTCATACCGTTTGATGACTCCAGTAGTTAGAGAGCAGCACAAGTGGCGCGCACATAATATGCAGCGCAACGCATGCGAGTAACCCGTGTGTTACATAGAAAAGTATTTTTTTCCGACCTCAAATTAAAAAATTGGTATAGCAACCACCATCGAATTAAAGGAAATTTAACGAGAATTTCAAAAAAAAACAATATAAACGGGTCACAAAATGGGCGAAAAAAATTAAAATATCAACTTTTAAGCTCCAGAACTTTGCGAAATCCTTTCAAACCCATAAGCCATATACATTACCTTCTATTTTGCGCAGCAGAAAATGGGTTAAATAAACTGTTTTATATAAATTACTGTCCCTAGATTATAAGGAAATCCCCCAAGGTACATTTTACTAGAACATATTAACCCATTTTATCAAGTTCTTATGGGTCTTTTTGACCCCTTTTCATGAAACATGGGCCTTAATGGGTTAAAATATTCTAAAAAATTATTTTGCGAATAATTTTACTAAGGGTCACCAAAGACAAGAAATGCTAAAAACTTGAAAAAACGCTTAAAAAATGTAGGCATTAAATTATTTGTATAGGGGAGATGTGTGTACCTTGGTCCGAGTGTCGGTTGCCAGTCAACAGTTGCACGTGTACGATAATGTTCTTCTATGGAATTTTACACTCATACCGGTGACTCATATTAGTAGATTTCAGACCGTCAAGCTGTATGCGTTTATAAAAGCAACAGAAAAAGTGTTTTTTGTGTGTAAAAATTTGTTTTTGGAGTAATCTACGAAACGTTTTGTGAGAAACTTACATACTTGAAATATTTCAGTTTTACAACATCAGGAAGGAAGTTTAGTTATTGTTTTAAGCTTTTAGTGTGTTTTATATGCATTTTAATATATGTTATGAGTGTTGACAGTTTTTAAAACATGCTGTCTGTGTGTACCTTGGACCTATGCTTATTGACCAGCGAGCCTTTTTCAACGGGCAACCAGGAAGCCATAATTGCCTCTCAATATAATATTATTATTGTTATTTACGTGATTAATGTATTTATTTGCAACCATTTTTGATTAATTAATTGTTTTTTACTAAATGCACTTTTTTGTGTTATAATTTTTGTTTATGATTAATTTTTTTTATTTTTTATTGAAAAAAATGTTACTTTTGATTACATAATAAATGATTCTTTCATAATTTATTACCTAAATACAATGTATTCTCTTTTATTTTTAATAGTCCAAGGTACACTTGCATGGTGTGCATTGGACCGTTTGAGATTGCAACGGAAAAAGTAATATTTCTACTCAATGGTAAGACATAGAAATATCATTGTCACGTCATTTGCTGCAAGCATTGTAAAAATATAACTTAATCAAAAAACTAAAGAAACTTTTTTGGAAAATCCAGCACATTGAAAAAACTAAAAAGCGGACCAAGGTACACACATCGCCTTTACGTAAAGCGCCATCTGGTGATATATTATTTTTTGTAATAATTTAGCAAATTCTAATCTGTAATAAGTTCATAAAAATTGGATCCCTTTTCATACATTTTGTACTTTTAATGTAACCGGTTTCTTAATAACTTTTAAGTCGTGTTTACGAAAAACCTGACCTGACGCAACCAAACAGACAACATATTTATGTAGAGCAGATCAGAATGCACTAAAAGCACTTTTCAATTTAGTTGTGTTTTTATTTTCATAGTAATTTTTCCAAGTTTATCAAACAGTTTTCCTTGGGACTTTTTCTATACGATTACTGAATTCGCAGAACTAAGCTTAGTTTGTAGTTTGTTTCACAATCCGTGGATCACATAAAACATTTTTTTTAAATTACAAACGCATTTTAGTCTGTAGATGACTGAATTGACTAGTAAATATGTAAGTAAATATTTAAGTAAAAAAAAAACAAATTAAAATCTATAGCAGGAAATATGAATAATATTTGAATAAACAAAATCAACTAAGTAATAAATCAATGTCACTCATACGCCACGTAAAATTGAAAAAAAGTCAAAATTGAAATCCTTTTAGTGAAGCGAAACTTTGTGAAAAGCAATTCCACAAACTAATTTTAACAACTTGTTGTTTGTAGTTGTTGCTCTGGTTGTTGCTGTTGCTGTTGTTGTTGATCTTTTGTGTTGATTTTATGCCAAAGAAAATGGAAAAACTTTGCCATAACTTTATTGCCAAGGAATTGCAAGTTATTTATTATGATTTCTTTCACATTGGATCGGTTGGTGAGTACGGAAGGAAGGTGTAGTAAGTGCGAAGGCGGAAATCTTTGAAAATCGTACTTTCTATGGAATTGAAGAACATTAATGCGTTAGTGTTAGCCCAAGAGATAATTTGACTGATGTAGTAAAATTAAGAACCCAAAAGCGTAAAACATTTGAGCGTGCTCTTGCTGTATCCAGTTTCATACCTGTGCTGTTACATTTGACATCCATTAGAACGCTTTTGAGCCACTCTGCATGTTAACTTAATTTAACAGCAACATGCGAATGCTGTAAATATGATACCTACACATGTAACTTTTTTCATATCAAATTTGGTAAAAATTCAGTCAAAAATATTTGTGTGCAGAATTTGAAATATTAATTGTCAAGGTACTTTTGCAAAATCCTTAAAAGGTATTAAAATGCACTCGAAAAGCTATTACCTTTTCAAAATTCAATAAAAAAAATAGCAGCAAGAAAACAAGGAATAAATTCTATGCAGTTACTTTACATTTAAATGTAAATAAAATGTTAATTTGTATGAGACACAACGAGCGTATTATTGCTGTATCTTCAATTCATTGGACTCCTGCGTCCTTCTTTCGTTAAGCCCTTAGTTTTTCTGCATCATAACTCTCTGCACTGCATATCCTGCGTTGCAGCGCTCATTTAAATTGCAAAACAGCAGCAAATGCAGCAGCAGCTGCACAAAAATTATTATGTCTTTTATTGCAAATAAAATTTTGTCACTTTTTACGGCACACAATCAAAGTGACATAGACCCAGTCATTGAGTCATTCAGTCAGTCATTCATTCATATTTATTATGTGGATGTCCTTGCTCGTGCTGCAAGTTGTCATTGCACACTGGGGTAAAGTAATAAAATTCTTTGTATAAATTTTTATAAGATCATATACTTAAATATTCTCATAAAAATTTCAAACTTTATTCAGCGGAAAAATTCGGTTCCCAATAAAGGATATTTGGTTTATCTTAATTAAATTACTTACAAAATTAATGAAGAACATTAAAAGCGCACCTTACCTGTAAATAGAGAGAAAAAATACAAGTTATTATTCAGAATTAATGTGTCATATGAACATTAATATATATGATTGCATTAAAAGTAAAAGAGCACTTAAAGGTTTTATAAGTTATAGGAAGAATACTTATTAC
Organism: Calliopum simillimum; assembly: GCA_951812925.1. Lineage (NCBI taxonomy): Eukaryota > Metazoa > Arthropoda > Insecta > Diptera > Lauxaniidae > Calliopum > Calliopum simillimum. The sequence goes on along the minus strand of OX638370.1, from coordinate 69,204,621 downwards.
ATTAGTTTCCAAATAATCCGACATTGCACAAGTCATGTTGCTAGCTTTGAACTCTCTCATGATTGATCCTAAAATATTTCATACTCTGCAGAAGACTTAAACTCATTTTAAGTGTATTTTTATGGGGGTTGAGATGCTTTTACATCAAAGATAGATAATTCGGAGAGTTAGAGTTAAACTAGAAAAATGTGAAAGCATAGTTTGATAAAAAACATTATGGCTATCCAATGCCACAAAAAATGGAATTAAAAATTTACCTAGGGCTGCCCCATAAGCCTGTGAACAAAGCTTTCTGCAACTTTAAGCAATGATATCGCGAAATCTTGCAGGAACTTGAGCAACTCTGATATCGTCTTCAGATCTAACGTTGAAGTTATTGGAGCTATATGAAAGAAATCCACCTGCTACTTTTTTAGAGGTCGAAATTTTTTTTTTGCTATACAAGAAAAGTATAATATCAACGACTTACAAAGAGCAGGGCGATGCATAACAAGAAAAAAACAAGAAAAATTAGAACTTTTGCATGTGCTGCGTTTAATTTTTTGCTGTGATTCTCGTCTAATCTATGCAAAGGACCAAATAAAGCGTAACGAAAACCAGCCTTCCGATAAACTTTTTTGTTTTTCTCTATGCATTTTGCCTTTTTTTTATAATGTTGGTGTTTTTTACTGAAAAACATGGAACAGTAAGCTCCAACTACAAATGACACTTGACACGTGCTTTGAACTGTTTTTTGTGATATACATTTTGTGAAATATAATACTTAACATATGGGCTAATCCCGCGTTGCGAACGTTACATTCGTACGCATATTTCTTAATCTTGATGGCGCTCTGAATGTTTTGTTCTTAATTTACCTGCAGTGGTATGTTACCATTTGAGAATACTTTCAAAACGCATTAAAAAACACTTCCTGGCTTGCATCAGTTACAATATAATCGTGCGAAAAGTGCTATTTGAACGTTACAAAAAACAGAAGTCGTTGTGGAGATCAATGTACATTTTCAAAATTTTTAGCGAATTTTCCAGTATAGACAAAAAAAAAAGCAAAATTCTTCAAAGAAAGAAGAATATTTAAGCATATCGAAACTGCTTATGAAGAAATCAAAGAGTCCTTCGTTCGTACAAAAATGTAACTTTTGTGTGTTGCGCACGTTACATTGCGAACGTTACAATTTTTATTATATATATATACATAGGCTAGCAAAAATTCATGCAGCCCCTTTAAAACTAACTTAAACACATTACATTTGCTTTATTTATCTCTGGAAAATGTTGTGAAGAAGTGCAGTGCACACAAAAGTAAAATTTTTTCTTGACACCGCATCTCACGGTGAAAATACGCTGTTGCAGCTCAATCACTGGATCGAACTTTATGAAATTTGGGATGCAACCTTATTAAAAACTTTTTGTTATGTAATTGCCAGTGCCACGCCCCTAAATGCGAAATGCATTACCGCGACCAAACCGCTGCACTAATTTTTAAGAAACTCGGAATAAAGAATGAACCCTTAGAAAGCATATTAAAAACTCCTAGTTATTTAAGGGCGATCCCACACACCTAATGGCAAAATGCACTGTTATGGCACCTTTATAATTTCTGGATGACTTTTTTTCTGATTTGCTCATATTTTACTCCTTTGATAGGTGCTAAGCATAAGTACTTATTATATTTCGAACACCTATGATCGCAAGGTGCGTAATATTTAGCATGAATACTACCTATGATTGATTTCAGGTAGAATACTTTACTAGTCCTCTTAAAATAAAATTTTTGAAAGATTAAGATCTTTCCTGAGTTTTTTAAACATTTCTTAAGTTTCTTATTTCTATGAATTTACGCAAATTTTGTTTCTGCAATTTCAGAATTCTTAAAACACTTGCTGTTGCTTTTTTCTTCCACTGTTCCCCTACTTACACGGTTCATTTGACTTAACCTAAAGTGTAAGCTGTTACTGTTACTGCCAGTGTTTGCTACTCCAGTTACAACTAAATTCAAAACTACTTACAACTATGATTTTTCACACAACAAAAAAAATACAATGTACTAAATGCAAATTTTAATGACTTTAAAGGCGCTTTTCATAATTTATGCCTTAAAATGCCATTAAATTTAAAATCACCTTTATTATTCATTTACCAAGTAAGAATAAAATAGCCGTAGGCTGTAAACTACCCCCAGTTCACAGGGCTTTTAACAACCCAGTGCAAAATCTTTAATGCATCTTACGATGATAGTATAAAAGTGCACATCTTTAGAAGCATGTTTATTTTTTAGTTTTTACAACAACTTAACTAACAACTAAACTAAACTAAACTAAACTAAACTAAACTAAACTAAACTAAACTAAACTAAACTAAACTAAACTAAACTAAACTAAACTAAACTAAACTAAACTAAACTAACCGAAACTAAACTAAACTAAACTAAACTAAACTAAGCTAAACTAAACTAAACCAAATTAAACTAAACTAAACGTAACCTAAACTAAGCTAAGTTAAGCTAAACTAAACTAAGCTAACCAAGCTAAGCTAAGCTAAGCTAAGCTAAGCTAAGCTAAGCTAAGCTAAGCTAAGCTAAGCTAAACTTAACTAAACTAAACTAAACTAAACTAAACTAAACTAAGCTAAACTAAACTAAACTAAACTAAACTAAACTAAACGTAACCAAACTAAACTAAATTAAGCTAAGCTAAGCTAAACTAAACTAAGCTAACCAAGCTAAGCTAAGCTAAGCTAAACTTAACCAAGCTAACCAAGCTAAGCTAAGCTAAACTAAACTAAACTAAACTAAACTAAACTAAACTAAACTAAACTAAACTAAACTAAGCTAAGCTAAGCTAAACTAAACTAAACTAAACTAATCTAAACTAAACTAAACTAAACTAAACTAAACTAAACTAAACTAAACTAAACTAAACTAAACTAAACTAAACTAAACTAAACTAACATAACCTAAACTAAACTAAACTAAACTAAACTAAACTAAACTAAACTAACCAAGCTAAGCTAAGCTAAACTAAACTAAGCTAACCAAGCTAAGCTAAGCTAAACTAAACTAAGCTAACCAAGCTAAGCTAAGCTAAGCTAAGCTAAGCTAAGCTAAGCTAAACAAAACTAAAATAAACTTAACTAAACTAAATTGAACTAAACTAACCTAAATTTCTGTTCACATACAATATCTGCAGAAAGGTGCGTATTTTATGTTAATGCGAAAGCATATTTCTTTACAAGATGTGACATGTTGTCTTGAAAAAGATAAGCCAGTAACAATATCGTTGGAAGTAGCCTCTTGTTTCTCTGGAAGCACATCAGAAGTCTTTTCAACGCAAACTCCCTTTTCCCTTTGGGAACGCTTGTATGTATATAGGAGTATGTGTGTGTGTTTTACAATAACACAATAATAATAAAAAACACAATTTTTTTCAGTTTAAGCACAAACTTGAACTTGATAAAAAAAAAAAACAATTTTTCTTTCCAACTTTTGCCTGCCACAGACTCATTTGACAGTCGAGGTCATATTTTAATGAAAGTTTAACAAGTTTTGTACTTTTGCTGCTTTTCTCATTGTTGTTGCTTAAGTTTAAAATACATTCACATATACTTAAATATGTATTTATGCAAAACAAAAAAGAAAATACTCTATAGCAATTTGTAGCTGGCAAATTTTCCCATGAACATCGTTCAACGCCCGCGCCCATTGTTCGTCTCATCAATTAATTAATTGCAATTAATGTCACTCATACGTCATGTTGACTGCAAGCTAACAAAAATTCGTTTCGCTTTATTCGCAAAAGAATATGTACATTGGTCTTAAGGGCACGTTGGCAAGTAAGTAAATGCTTTTAATGCATTTACCAACCAAATGATTAATTGAGATAAATCAATTTTAGTTTTTGTTTTTAACCTTGAATGCTGCTGTCTGCGTTAGTACATATGTTTGTAGGTACTGAAAGGTCCCAAGTGTCATTTCGACGTGCATGCATATTGTTTTATTCGATCCTCAATATTATGCTGAACTTTTGCTCAATGTCAAAAGAAACTGTCAAAAGAAAAATAAATAAATAAATAACTTAACGTATTTGAAATGCTTGAATTTGATATATGCACCTACATATGTACATAAATAACTAATACTTATGTATATGAATGTATGTCTGCTAAATTAATGTTGTTCATTATTAATGGCATATTTCATGCGTTTTATTGGTTGTATTTATTTTTTTCTTTTTTTTTTTCTCTTTGCTACTTGTATTAATTTCAATGCCAAAATGTTGCTTAGGGGCAATAAGCGAATACTTCAAAATACATTGTTACATTTTGAAGAAAAATATTTTTCTCCTTACAAAAATCGGATTTAGCTGTAATGAATCACGACATTTTTGAGGATTTTTCGTTAATTCACCATTCAAAAGTCCGAATTTTGAAATTTTTGCACAATCGTTAAATAAATGTTACTTTACTTCATGTTGACTAAAATATCAACATAAGGTACTTTGGAAAAATTTTTAAATAGCTAAAATTTCTCATAAGTATAACTAAAGATCTAAGAAAACAATTTGCTCCATTTTGTCACAAATCGATTCATCACATTAACATTCATGGCAACAAATGTTAAGAAGAAAAAAAAAAACGTAAACCAAAAGAAGAATGAACTAACGAAACGCAAACCAAATTTTCAATGACATTTCCATTTTGCCAACTTTAAAAGATTGTTATGCAACTCCTTGTCAAGGATAAACGAAAGCATGCATGTTGAAAATAAAGCGCAAGAAGAAATGGAAAACTTAACGAAAGAGTCAACCAAAAAGCAAAGCGATAAAACCATTTTCCACTTTTTCAAATATTTTGAAGATAAAAAATTCATTTGAACCACAATTCTTGACACACAATTTCAGAACACATAGTAATTTAAAGAACCCTGACGAAAACAAAATGGATACGGAAAAAAAGAAACAAAAACAGAGTCACGATTTTCGATTAAACGCACAAGGACGTAGAGAGCGGCGAACTGCAATAACTACAAATAACCAACAGAAAAACAACAAGGATAACGAAAATTGTTAATAAAACAATAAAACAAAATGCAAAGCTAAAAATAAAAAAAAAAACAAAGCAAAAATATGTTTAAAAACACACACACGAATCCATAAACTCACCACAAATACCAACACCATCAAAGGAAATGGAACTAAAGACAACCGAAAAATAAAAATACTGAAAAAGCGTTCCATGAACAAACGGCCAGTCTTGCTAAATGAAATTAATAACAACCAAAATAAAATATTATATGAACAAAACAATTTAATATAAAAATTTAACTCTTTTCTGACCATTAACCCTTTTGATGACAATGTAAAAACAGAGGCTTGGTGCCTTTAATTTTTCCCATAGATGTTATTTACTCGGTGCTTCTTAAACTTACAGTGAATTTTACACATTTGCATCAATCCGCCTCAGAGATATGACTTGTTTCGTTTTTACGTGGAATAGCTCCCATCAAAATTTGATACTTTTAATTCTTAATATTATGATTTACCTGATGATCGTACAGGTCGAAATATGGGTGATATTTTTTCCATGTAGCATGGCAATTCAAAAAATATAGAACACTTGGTGAACACACTTCAAACTATAAAGATGTCAAGCAATCAAGAAAAAAGGCGCGAACTCATTTTGTCAACTTACCTGAAGAAACCAGAATTAAAATATTCAGCCATAAAAAAACAGGTGCATCAAAAATCACTGTCCAGAAGATTATTTCAAATTATAGAAAGGGTTGACTTACTACCCGAAAAAAGGGTTCAGGTACTAAAGCAGGTACAGACCCACAGTTGGTGAAAAAAGTGAAGCACCTTTTTAAGCAAATATGGCTCTCAGGGTAGAAACCTCAATATCTTCTATACAAAGACTAAAAAAAAAAAGTAAGCTGCATACATGCAGAGTTCAAAGGGTCCAGACCGTTCCTATAAAAAGCAGTTGGAGACTCAAAAGCGAGCTCGAATGTTATATGAAGATTACCTGACTAAATTTGACTGCTGCATAATGGACGATGAAAAATACGTTAAGGCAGATTTCAAACAGCTACCAGGACACGAATTTCATGCCTGTTCAGAGAAGGAGCAGGTACAGAACACATTTAAAGAGAAAACATTTCAAAATTTCCCAAGCAGTATAAGGTTTGGCAGGCCATATGCACCTGCGGTCTAAGAAGCATTTTTTTTTTTGTAACACAGGTACAATTAACTCGAAGATTTATATTGATGAATGCCTTGAAAAACGTCTTTTGCCATTTATTCGTGAGCACGGGGGCACTGTAATGTTCTGGCCTGATTTAGCAATCTCTCACTACTCTGGAGCCACCATAGAATGGTACAATAGCAATAATGTAAATTTTGTTCCCTGAATCCACCTAACTGCCAAGAGCTTCGACCTATTGAGAGATATTGGGCTCTTATAAAATCAGACTTTCGGAAGAGTAAAAGAACTGCAAAAAAATTTTAAAGATTTAAAAAAATAAATTGGCGAAGTTCTTACGGTACTGTCGACGAAACAACTGTACAATAGTTAATGAAGAGTCTTAAGAAAAAAGTAAAATATCACTGTGAAACAAAATTTGGTCCACAAAAGTTTACTCGGATCTGATGCTGCGGGGTGAAAATATAGGCCAAAATAAAAGACTATTTGGCTCAGTTTATTCAAATTGGCTCTAGTTTTCGAGAAAAGGCCGTTTGAATTTTGCACTTTGCATTATGTGGTCTTTTCGATATATCTCGTAAGTTAACTGAGTTTTATTGCATTTAGTAGTGGGGTTTTGTTTATCTTATCCATATCTTCTCTTTCACTACCAAATCAGTATTTTAAGATGCACTTTTGGCAATTCAGAGCAAAAAAATTCCCAAAAAAGTGATATTTTTTACTTTTATGAAATTCGGCTCAATAGAAATCACCCGAGTGGTGGATTTATGCCTTTTAACCTGTAGCCGAGATCCATACGTATACTTTGATATAATAAATGTTTCATATGGGCAAAAATTTCTCAAGTGAGCCAACTAAGAAATTAACTCGATAATGGTACCACTTAGATAAGTGATGCAAAAACAAAAAGTACAGTCCTTGACTAACAATCACATGCTAAAATATTTGTTTTGCGGACACCCTGTATGTGTCATTCTATCACAAGCTAATAACTCTTGGCTTATGCGTTCTAAGGCTTTTAAAGACACCAATTAACTAATTTGTTTTTCATTGATTTCACGGTCATTAGTTAGTATGCATATACTTGTAAGTAAATAAATCAATAATTGATTTGACAAATATGACATTAGAAAATCAACAAAATCTGCTAATGATATTTGTCAGATATCCTTAGTTAATTCACACCGTTGGGATTTCAGCCTTTGATTTTCAGTGCACAGTTTTTAAATAACACATGCATTGCTTAAGTATGTTTATCAAAGAGTAAAAAATGTAGTGAAAAAAAGTGGTACCTATATCCCAAAAATTTTTTAAGTCTCAAAAAATTTATAAAAAGTCGAAAAACCGAGAAAATATTAAAAACTTCAAAAAAACTCCAAAGATGTTAAAAATTGTAAAAAGTTGGATGTACAGAGTGGCTGATTCAAAGTGTTACCAATTCAAAAGACTATATTTTAAGTTTCCATGCACAGATTTTATTGATCAAACGCTATAATTGTTGGGAAATGTTCAAATTTTAAGAATCTACTTGAGATTTTTGATATGGCCACCTTTGGCCTTAACTATGGCCCGTAGACGGCCGAAGAACGAGTCGCATGCTGCACGAATTTGATTTTGTGGAAGTTTGCGCCATTCTCGTTGAAGAGCCACTTTTAGCGCATCAACGCTCTGGTATTTTTTAGTCAAGACCTTCCTGTCCAACATACCCCAGATTGAGAAATCCAGCGGATTCGCATCAGGTGAATTTGAGAGCCATTGTTGAGCAGAAATGAAGCAAGGAACGTTTTTTTCTAACCATTCTTGATCCACACGAGCTTTGTGGGACGGTGCCGAGTCTTGTTGGAATGTCCATGGCTTGCGACCGAAATGTTTGCGTGCCCACGGTAGTAAAGCACCCTCCAACACTGATTCACGATACACCTGGGCGTTTACTTTGACGCCAGCGGCCAAGAAAACGAGTGGTGAGCGCCCATCAGCAGTCACTGCAGCCCAAACCATCACATGCGGTCGTGCCTGCGCCGGGTGGCCAAACGAACATTCAAATTTTCGTAGGACCTCTCTGTCAAGTAAACCCGATCATTTTGTTTGTTTACATATTGATGGATACAGTAATTTTTCTCATCAGAGAAGACAATTTGTGACAGATTTCCGGCGGCGTGCAAGCGCAACAACTCCTTGGCTCTATCGAGCCTAACTTTTTTTTGAGCAGGAGTGAGATCATGCGCCTTTTGGAACTTGAGGGCCTTTAGTCCGAGCTTGTTTGAAAATATGTGTTGCATTCGTTTGCGAGATATTTTCAGCTCGGTAGCTATTTGTCTGCCACTGCGTCTCGGACTTCGCTCAATTCTGGCCTTCACCTTTCGAACCATTTCTGGTGATGTTGCAGTTATTTTCCGACCACCACCATGTCGTTTGGCAACGCTGCCGGTACCATTGTAACGTGTTATGGTCCGACACACAAACATTTTATTCACTTTTAAATGTTTCAGCTCACGAACAATTGCTGGTTGCGATTTTCCAGCCAAATAAAGAGCAATCACACTATTACGTTTAAATTCCATTTCGAAAATTTTTTATTTTCAATAAATTGACGCGCAAATGCTTTTGGTTACTTGTTTACAATAGAATGAACTAACATCATGCCAATTTTTAGACAGCTGTCATGTTCCATCTGTCAGATAAGTCTATCTGAAGTTGGTAACAGTTCGAATCAGCCAACCTGTAATTTAAAAATATCGAAACTGTATGGGGGTATAAAAACAAAGACAGCAATCTCCAATTTGTTCATGAATGTGCATGATGATGACATCTATTTGCATTTGATGATATCTTGTGGTAAATCAAAATAGCAAAACCAAATACTTTTATACATAATAATTTTTTTTTTTTTTTTTTGCCATTTTCATCAGTTTTGGAATGCAATGAAGCCATTTACCAAATTTCAGCGAAATCTGAGGGGGTGTGGCAATTTTTGTTACGCCAGTATGTAAACGATTATTTCGAGTGCGGAAAATTCTATTCGATTGAAACAAAGGTGACAAACACCAAATTTTTTATCGAGTTTGTCCATTAACATCTATGTGAATTTGGTTCAAATTTTGTTTATCCAACTCCATACTCTACTACTAAATCGCGAAACATACAGTGAGTATAATAAATATGTGTATCTTCAGAGACACATAATTGTTAAACTTAGTTCTATACCTCTCATATCGTAAAATATGAGGATTTTGCGCCAAGTCTAATATGAATTCACTTAACTCCTTCAGATTTCCCTTAAACTTGGTTCGTGGTTTCGTTTCTGGCGTATACCAATAAATGACAAATAAGTTCTCAATATTTTTTGTTTTGCAATACAACCTATTCTGCTTCAGTTTCTAGTCCATAATTTTGGCACTTCTTAACTTATTTTCATATTCTGGCCGGTAATGAACCAACTTTTGTTGGCCCATTAAGCCAAAATGTATTAGATTTGACCCTTTTTACTGAAAGGGACAACTTCAAACTTGAAAACTGACATATTCTCAATAAGGACTCTTTCTCTGACCACAAATACATCGCTTTTACAAAAAATTTTTGCTCAGCTTCAAAAAGTAAAAAAGGTATAAAAAACCCTTTCAAAACTGACTGGGCGACGCACAGTGGGGTATTTGATACCAAAACACGATATTAATTAGTCCAGATTATTGAGGGTTATAATAACTTATTTTTTTAGTTAATTATGCATAAAAAAGTAGAAAATTCATGCAGTTGTATAATATGTAGAGCAATTTTATTTTAATAGCAATAAAAAATGGAAATTGAAAATTGTCATCGAATTTTTTTCGCATTATTCTGTAGTTTTAAGAATTTATCTGTTTGATGACCCCTAGTGAAATTTTTTGAAAAATATTTTTGTAGAATATTTAAACCCATTTTAACCAAGTTTTTGGAAAAAAAAAGGTCAAGAAGGCCCATAAAAATAGGATATAATGGGTTAAGATCCGATAGAAAATTGTTTCTTTCATGATTTTATGATGAACTTACGAAAAACAGATTTTCCAAGATGTAGTTTAAGAGTTTTACAGTATGCCGAAATATCGAAAATATGATTTCTGTGGGTTTTTTATCTAAAACAACAATATATGAATGATTTGAAATTTGACATATAATATTTTTATATACCTTGACTCAAGACAAAAAAATTTGATATATCGGACGACTCATTCCGAGCATTTTTTTAATCGTAATAAAATAAAAACTGTACTAAGCCGAGATTTTGCATAAAACGGCGATGAACGACCTCTTTATGACCTTCAAAAATTTAAAAAAAACTCAGCGTAATTTATTGACACCATTTTGCAGATTTTTGGGAGTAATTGTCTGTCTATATGTCTGTATTTAACTTTTTATTTATTTTTTGCTCCACTTTCATACATATTGGGCAGGTCAGTTTGCCTTAAAAAAATTAAAATTTCTCACAGCCGCGCAACCTTTTTTTCATAGAAAGTAACTTAAATGTCTACACTTATTAAAATATAAACATTTTGTTTGGGCTCACTTTTGGAACAACTAACAGGTCATTCAATAAGTTCGTAGGATGACACATAGATGGCTTTAGTAGAATTTTTTCCATATAATTTTTATTTAGTACTAACCTTCAAACGATACGTGTATAAATTTGACAGCAATCTGACTATTAGTTCGTGAGTTATAGCATTTTGTGTAAAGCAACTTTTGTAAGTGAAATAAAAATGGAAAAAAGTAAATTTCGAGCTTTGATAAAGCATTGCTTTTTGATGAAAAAAATACAATGGAAACCAAACAATGGCTTAATAAACCTTACCTAAGCCCTGCTCCATCGAGACAAATGTTAGAAAAGTGGATTGCTGAATTTAAAAGTGGTTGTACCAGCAAAAATGATGCAGAGCGCAGTTGAAGCTCAAATGAGGCTGTTATTCCAGAAAACATAAAAAAAATCCACAAATTGGTTATGAGCGATCGCAAATTGAAGGTGCACGAGCTAGCTGACACTGTAAAGATATCAGATGGTAGTGTTTTTACCATTTTACATGAACATTTGGGTATGCAAAAGCTATGTGCAAAGAGGCTGTCGCGTAAGCTCACAGTAAACCAAAAACAACAACGAATTGATGATTCAGAGGAGTTTTTGGCGCTGTTAAGCCGCAATAAAATCGAATTTTATCGTCAATATGTGACAACGGATGAAACATGGCTTCACTATTACACACCAAAATTCAAAATACAGTCAGCTGAGTGAACAGCAGTCGACAAACCGAATCCAAAGCGAGCAAAGACGAAAAAATTGGGCAGTAAGGTGAGGGCGTCTGTATTTTGGGATGCGAAGGGAATAATATTCATCGACTATCTCCAAAAAAGAACCACCATCAACAGCGACTATTACTGTGCACTTTTTGATCGATTGAAGGCTGAAATCGCAAAGAAATGGCCACATTTGCAAAAGAAAAAAGTGTTGTTTCACCAAGACAATGCACCGTGCTACAAATCGATGAAAACTATGGCAATATTGAATGAATTGGGCTTCAAATTGCTTACGCACCCACCGTATTCTCCAGATTTAGCACGCAGCGACTTTATCCTGTTTTCAGATCTCAAGAGAATGCTTGCTGGAAAGAAATTTAAGTCCAATGATGAAGTAATCTCTGAAACTGAGACCTATTTCGACGAGAAAGAGAAATCGTACTATAAAAGTGGTATCGAAAAGTTGGAAAATAGCTATATTCGTTGTATCACCCTCGAAGGCAACTATGTTGAATAATAAAATAGAGTTTTGTCAAAATTTTGTTTTTTTTTTACTTATCCTACGGACTTATTGAATGACCTGTTATATGTCTATGTATACATATAGCCAAAATGCACTTAACTTTAGACTTACGAACAAAAAAAAAAAATTAAAATATAACAAAACACTTTTTCACAAAACAAAAACCACTTTTGTATTACAAAAATACCTGAACTAAAAGGGTCAATCAAAATTTAAGAAGACAAACAAAACAAAAGTAAAACTAGTAAGGGTGTTACCTTTGGCCTGGCCAAACATTAAATACCCTGCACAGCAGTATTTTAAAAATTTTGCTAATATGGGAAACGCCACGCCCTCCAAATTTACCCAGTTTTTTCTCAGAGTTTGCATTTATAGTTCTTAGTATTTAAGTGAAATTTGGTTGGATTATCTGAAAAAATATTTTCAGAATAGCGTTTTGAAGCTTTTGCTTATATGTAAGGAGCCACGCCCTCTTGTCCGATTTTATCCAGTTTTTGCTTAAAGCTTGCATTTATAGTTTTAGTGTCCGAGTCAAACCTAGTTTGATTATCTCAAAAAACGCTTACAGTACAGCGTTTTGAAGCTTTTGCTTATATGAGAGGTGCCACGCCCTCTTGTCCGAATTTGACCAGCTTTTTTTCAGAGCTTGCGCTGACAATTCTTAGTATTTATGTGTATTTTGGTTGCATTGTTGTGAAATATACTCCAAAATTTACATTTTGAAGATATTTTTTGTATGGGCGGTAGGCGTGTCCGTTGACCGATTTTGCTCATTTTCAATCCCCCGAGCTAACTTTGACGACGTAGGCTGTGTACCAAATTTCATTGAATTATCTTGCTTGTATGTATGTATCTTGCTTGGTTTTCCCAAAAAATGTATTTCCACACACAGCCGTTACCCAGCCAGCCAGCCACCCAGCCAGCCAGACAGACGGTCATGGCTATATCGACTCAAGAGGTGACGCTGATCAAGAATATATATACTTTTCCATATCTGCCGCGCCTCCTTATCTGCGTCACAAACGGAAGGACAAAGTGAATATACCCTGGGTGTAGGTTATAAAAATTCATTGCATTGTTGGTGGCTGCACTTGCTTCTTATGATTATAGCGACTGGAGTTCTCTTACAAAAAGTTTAATAATTCCGAAAGAGCACAATATGGCACAACTAAATTTTTAACACTTATTTTGGACAGTCTGTAGTTAAAGAAAATCATAATTAGATGATACTTTGAATAATAAAAAACCTTAATTTTTTAACACATATTTAATATATATAAAAACAAAATTTTTTAAACATTAACTTAAGAAAACTTTTATGCAGAAAGAACCACAATTACCTGAAATTGAAGGTTTCATTAAAACTTTTTCCACAAAAAAATTTCTTTTTAAGAAAAATGTACTTTAAAAAAGCAAAAAAATCTCAATTTTTCACTGCTTGCGAACGGAAGCAAAAAAAGTTAGTCTTTATCCGCGTATAACTTTTTAACTAGTAATGTTAGGTCAACAATTTTTGTTGTTTGTGATGCAGAATTTAATTATCTTAAAAACGGTATAAAAATGCCGGTACTTCAAACATTTTTTTTTTTTTTAATTAAATGCGTAAAGGCGCATACAATACCTCTTTGTGCGACGTGCAGATCAATTGTCTATAACAAGCTCGCCCGTTTAAACATCAACCCAGTTAATACTGTCCAACAGGCTGAGGAATTAAATGAACCACTTTTGGCTACTTTACTTAAAGAATAAAGAACTTGGCGAAAAAAGGAAAAAAATTCAATACCTGTTCAAACAAGCTCTAAAGGTGAACACATACACCGCTTGGAGTGAATACAGACGTAAACTTCAAAACTATTTTACGACTAGCTAAACGATTAAGCTGGCAGCAGCAATGTACTAAAGCAGAAAGTACCACTGAAGCTACCAGGCTACGTAAAATTTAATCCAAAAGAGAAATTCCGCATGTATTAATCCAAAAAGAGAACGGTGCTTGGGTTGCAGATGATCGGGAAACGGTAGAGGTTCTTTTGAGCACTCATTTTCCTGGCTGTCTTGCAAATCCGGCGCTTATTACGAACTTTGAACAAAATTTGTCCTTAGATTGCTCTAGTATATTTACAAAAGACAGAGTCTGGTTTACAATTTAATCACAGCTCTTCACTCAGCTGTTCTAACTATATGTAGAGTGCCCTACATTTTCAAGAATACACTTTTCTCCTTTTTTGGACATAGAGGGTGCTTTCAATAATGTGAGCAAAAATACAATTTTGGAATCTTTAACTAAAGCAGACGTCAATCGTCCTATACAAGAATGGATTAAAATACTCTTAAGCAGTCACATTATTAAAGTAGGATGGGAGCAGATTGTCTGCAAAAATACGCAACTAGAGGTACTCCATAGGGAGGTGTTTTATCACCTCTTCTGTGGATACTTGCTATTGACCCAGTTTTGCGGGCACTTAATAAAAAGGGTGACATAGTGGTAGCCTATACTGATGACATTGGTATTCTAGTCAAATGGGCTTAATGTTAATCCCTCAAAAACAGAATTGGTGTTATTCACAAGAAAACAAAGTTCCTGTCCTTAGAAATATTTCTCTTGATAATAACAATTTAACTCTATCTAATGAAGCAAAATTTCTTGGAACAGTTCGAGATCGAAAACTAAACTGGACACCCTATATAGAAAACCGTAATATTAAAGCATGTGGTGCTTCCTTTGCTTGTAAAAAATTCAATGGAATCACTTGGAGATTTGACTCTAAAACTAGGTACCATCTGGATCCACACTGCAATAGCTAGGCCAATTTTATTGTACGCAATACATGTGTGCTGGACAGCGCTAAGCACAGCATACATACAAAAGAAACTAGAAAGATTACAACGTTTTTTATCAGAGGCAGTTTTTCAATGTTATACTTATTTAACTCAGCAAAAAAATTAGGTATCTCTACAGTGGGTGCTATCGCATTGCAAAATTTTAGGAAATGAAAACGCAGATCTATTAGCAAAAAATGGAGCTCTTCAAGAAGCTCAGCCCATTAAAAATCCAGCCCAGCTTCAACATTTCTTCTCTTTGAGCTTTGAGAATCTCGCAAATCATAACAATAGCAAAGAGACGCAGGAAACAATCCCCTACTAGCGCTATAAAAATGCACTTTTAGGCTCGTTTTCACAAAGCAGAATATTCCAAATATATTCCATCCTTGACGCAGAGTGAGTGCAGTCTGCTGAATTGTGACTGGTCATTGTATAATTGGGCAACATTCCTTTAGATTGGGCATAGTCTTGAACAACAGGTGCAGAAACTGTTACGAGCCTGACGAAGAGGAAACAATTGAACATCTTTTATGTCTCTGCCCTGCTTTGACAAGCACTAGGCTAAAATACTTTGAACAGTTGTTTTTCAACTCTTTAAAAGAACTCACTAAAATTCACCTAAGTGACATTAAAAGATTCGCTGTACTGACAGCATCCTTCAGCTTACACAAAAATCATACTGAAAGGACCAGATTTTAAGAATAGATTTTAATAAGTGAGTTTGTGGTATCACTATGGACCCTTGTGGCAGTATTGTCGCCATCCTAACCTAACCTAAACTAGATGATGACAAAAGTGGGCCTTGAAGCAATATTTGTTATCTAAGTATTAACTGTTAAAGTCTTCTAAATTGCCCAAGCTATAAACTATGTTATTTCCTGAAACAGCACCGCCAATTTGGGTATTTTTACTTATTCTAAAATCACAAAAGAAAAAAACTGAAAATATTTTTAGCCATAAACGAATGTACGAACATAACATCAGCGAAATTCGAGAGGGTCAGATAGAATGGATAGAAGGCATATAATTGTTGAAATGGCAAATAAGTTGAGAAATCGTTAAGAATCAAAATATGATCAAAGGTTTGAAAAACATTGAGAAAGTCTGAAATTTTTCAAACGCGTAATAATGATTTCATTATTCGAAATGCCCAAATATTTTGAAAATGTTTTTAAACTGGATAGTATCAAATAAATTATGAAAAAGTCGAAAAGTAAAAATTCCCAAAGTATTGAAAAAACCGAGGAATTCTCAACTTCTCCAAAAAAATTATGTAATCATATAATTTTTAATAAGTACAACATATAAAATATGTACATATATATACTTAAAGCAACATTTTTTCAGGAGCTATGTTTATGAGAATAATAAACAGTAAGCTCACAGCGAACGGATTCAAATTATTTTTTCTAGCTACTGCTTAAATAAAAAAATAAATAATCATTATGTAGTCATTTTGCATAAAAAACTTTTCCAAACAATATCTACATGGAAAGATTAAATTTTGTGGTGAAACGCGAAATTCGATACACATTGCAGGCTTAGCAAATCCCTGCCACTCACTATTCCTGTGCGTTAGTCCTCTTTAGGTAACAAAACGACTTCTCGTGTGGTAAGGCAATATTAATTGAATTAAATTGAACCCAATTCAATTAATGTCGCTCGTACGCCTATATATGTACCTGGTAGTAAGTAAGTAAGTATGTCGTCGAAGAGTTTGATGACTCATCATCAATTTACGTTTATTGCTTGCTAGCACACATGAATTTCCTAATTAAAAATTAATGCTGGAAATGTTTTTACTGAGTGACATTATTAGCTGCTTATTTGCTGCGATATTCTTAAGGACACACAGCACGTAAAATGATTCCTTGATATCTTACCTTACAAAATGCGTCTCGAATTGTCTTTTCTCTGTATTACCAATTTAATATTTAATTTCAAACGTTTTAATTTTGCCTCGTTTTGTTTTGTTTCCTCTTCCTTAAAACTTTTCGATTTTGTTTTCTTACAATTAGTAAAAGCAATAATTTTGGAAATTAATTTTTAGCTATAAAAGCAGCAAGAAAAGCTGCAGTGTTGTTACTATAGCACAGTTCAATAAGGACACAAGATTCAAATTAAACCTAAACTATTGATTTGGCATTTGGTGAGTGTGGGTGGAAAGTTACACTTCATAAAGGCATGCAAAAATGCAAAGTTAAAGGTTATTGAAACTTTTTTGCATAATCTCACGAGTACAATAAGGGACATTAAACATGAGTTGCAGGTAAAAAATATATTCAATTCAAGTTTTCGATCATTGTAACGTTTGATTATGAAGTCGTATGTCTACAATTCAGATATAAAATATTTTCACGGTAAAAAGTTTGTTTTTGGGGATTCACTGAGTACATTTCTTTCGGTTGTTAGGGTTTATAGTCTCTTGTACTCAAAAAAAAGGCGTGGTTGACTAAAATTTAAAAATAACCTAACTTCCTAACTTCCAGACTGAAATTCGTAAGGAAAGCTCAAACTGATTTTGACGTTCTTGATCTTGAAAGCTGCTTACTTATCAAGTCTTAACGTAAGTTACACACATAAAAAAACTTAAAGTCATAGATGAAAAATACAATGCAAGACAAAAATACCCAAAATCCTACCTAAACAAAAAATACAATATATCATCCCTATACAAGTGAAAAGAACTGTCAGTTTTTCAAGTTTTGAGATATTTGATAAAATTTTGTTTTTTATATGGAAATCCTTGTTTTGCTCTTACTTTTATGATGAAATAACCACTTTTTAACAGAGATATGGCTTAATGGGTTTTTTCAAACCAAAGGCTATAACATTTTACACCAGAAATACCATAAAATTCGAAATTTGGAAAAACTGACTTAGTAGTTTTTCATTTGTATAGAGACGATATCTCAAAACTGGCTCGCACCGATTTCAACAGATTTTAATTCGTTTGAAGGTTCTTGACTTCGTTCTAAATCCCTTTTCAAATTTCATGTTAAAACACAAAAATTTGGTTATTCCATGATATAGAGGAACTTTGGGCATTGTAGTATACCTATTTGTTTTTAGAATGTGTAAGCAAATCATTGGATCAATTTCAGTCAAATTTTTTTTTGCTGATGAGTGAAGTATTGGCTATACAAGGGTTGCCTTTTATATTTCGGGAACTGGCAACACTAATGTCAATAGCTAAAATCTGGCAACACCATAATAAAGTTTGACATTTTTTTCCATAAACGTACTCACAACGTTTTGATGTACAAGTGCTATTTGTTTTGTTTACAGTGAGTTAAGAAAATAATTTAAGCGATTGATAAATTATGGGGTATCCAACGCAAACAAACCTTTTCTACGGCCAGGTGTTCATGCAATATTGAATGTATGCTGGTCCCACTTATGCCTAAGGTTGTCTCAATCTCACGATAGGTCACATTACGATCTTGCAATATCAGTTGGCGCACAGCATCAATGGTTTCCAGTAAACAACTGATTTTGGACGACCTTCACGAAATTCGTCTTGGAGTGAACTCGACCTCGGTTGAATTCACCATACCATCGACAAACACTGGTCCTTGATGGAGCTTTATTGCCAAAAATTGAATTAAGTTCATCGATGCACTGTAATTGAGTTAATCCACGTCGAAAGTTGTAAAAAATAATCGCACGAAAATTTAATTAACCCATTATATCGCCATCTTAAGGGTCTTTCCGACCCCTTTTTCCAAAAACTTGTTTATAATGGGTTAAGATGTTCTAAAATATTGTTCCATGCTTGATTCTACATTAAGTTATTTGAACATCTTAACCCATTATATCCCATTTTTAAGGGTCTTTTTGACCCCTCTTTCAAAAATTTGTTTATACTGGGTTAAAAAATTTCCAAAAATATTCTAAAAAAATTTTACTAGGGGGCACTGAAAAAAAAAAAACCGTGCGGACGTTGGGAACAGTCGTTGACTAAATATTTACGCCCGATTTTGAGATATTTTTTCATAATAAAAATCAAAAATTCATTTTTCATGAATAAAAATAATGTCGTAGCGCAAAAAAAATGGTACCACTGGATTTGTCAGAAAAAATCCTAACAAAATGTATATTTTAAATTTTTCTAAGATTTTTCTGTTCAATTGTGGAGTGCTCAAACAGGGGATTTGGAAAAATTTCGAGCTGAAAAGTTCACTTAACGCCAAAAATGGACGTCTAATCAGAAAACTAATGATGCCATTCGATTCTACGGGAAAAAATACATAAGAATCCATGTCTTGGATTTCAGTTTTCGACCTACTACGAAGCTGAGAATTGATTCACTTCGGACCTATAAGCATGCATTTTTAAACCACGTTTTTCAACCTTCAAAAATATATCGACACCCTTTCCCGTCATCTCTCAGAGCTAGGGCGGCGGCAATCTTCATGTCGATAGTTAAACTTTACAATTCTGCCGGTTGCGCGACAAATTTTAAACTTTCGTCCAAAACGCACCGGTCTAATGTGCATTTTCATTAAAAAAGTTACAGAGCAAAATCTGAAAAAATTCAAAAGAGCTGCGTTGATAGGGTAATGTACTATACTATAAAATATGCTGATCAGTGAATTATTTGCTACAGAATGTTTCTTAATAAAATGCGTGTAAAAGAAGAAATTATAGAGCATAATCTGACATATGTATGTCAAAAAACGTGTAATGGAAAAGTGGGCGGATAATGTGGTATACAGCAACAAGTTTATTTATAGGGTAAGGGAGGGAAATATGGACCACCCACCCATCTTTCCTTTTTAAATAAAACCCAAAATACATAAAACAAAACAATTAATTTTATGTCATTCAGTAAAGGAAACAATTTACCTTTATTCTGATTCACTTTTAGATAAATATCTCATCAGGATAAAGAAAAAAAATTAAAAAACTGAAAATACTCAAAATGAAGATAAAAAAAGTGTAGTGTTATATGGACTATGTAGTTCATATTACCCCACAGGTTTATTTGCTACAGAAGTTGCATATAAAAATGTCACTTCCACATTCGGCACATTTTTCATGACTCCAAGAACGTCAGATTACACATTCAACCCAAATATTGCCACGGCAATCTCCTGAGTAAAGGGTATTACATTATATGCATTATTTATCATTTTTTCTTTTGTTGTCAACGAATTACATATAATGACCATCAGACTCGTCATGAAAACTGCAACTAGATTCCCATCTGAAAAAGATGATAAATACATTTGTTTTTGAGGCTTTTTTCTTTGGTGGTCCATATTACCCACAGCACGTGTTGGAGAAATAAATGGGTTTTTATCAAAAACTCTTGTGGTAAATGAATTAATTTATGCTAATAAATTATAAATGGTATTCACTAAAAATGAATCACTAAAATTCTTTTTAGAAAAATCAACTTTACAGAAACATGCGACTTCACAGAACGCTAAAATCGCCCTATTATAAGCTTTAGGTATTAGCGTTAAGTTTGAACATGAATAACGGTACATCCTTTGTATGCAGTGGGAAATAACCGTGTGGTTCATATTACCCACGTAGTCCATATTTCCCTCCCTTACCCTACTATTTGTGTTTCTAAACTTATGTATTCCTATTTTTTTTATATAATTTATTCTATAAAGTTATTTCAAACCAAAAACATTTGACTTCTAAATCAAAATTGTTATGTACTGTAAATTTTATACCAAAATTGATAAAATTTATACAAAATAGTATACAAGACTTTTGTACGGTGATACTTTTAAATTTAAATCAAAATATTGTAAATTGTATTAATACTGAATTTGTATAAATTTTATACAAACAAGTATGAACGGTTTATATACCAAAGTGTAGCATAGATTTTATACCAAATTTGGTGTGGATTTGTATTCATTCCGATTTGGTTTGAATTTCACTCCCAAACTTAGTATTTGCTGTGTACATATGAGTAGGGTAATGTGGTAAACTTATACCATATAACCAAATATAAAATTTTAAAGGTATGAAATAAGTTCACAATAATATTTACTTTGGTTCTCACACTCAGTTTTTATTAAAAAATAAGCAGCAATAAAATAAATTTAAGAATATCAAAAAATATTCCTATACCACATTACCCGTCTTCAACTGTACCACTTTGGCCAATTTTTAGAAATTACAAAATTATAAAAATAAAATGGAAGACTTTGTGAATTTACACAGTTAAACATCTATTTTGTAATATTTAGCACTTATCTTAACTGAACTTAAATACTTAAGACTTGCACAGAAAGCTACTTTTTCTTAAATGGTTTTTCTTGTTTTCTGAGCGGATAAAACATATAACGTCCGCAAGTTCTTATCCAAATCGGAGATATGCCACATTACCACATTACTCGACAAAATGCCAGCCTCTAGTGAAATAATGATTTGAAAGCAAAACTGCAAAGGACGAATTTCACTGCAGAGCAATGATGAAAAAACTAAAAATGTAAGTAGAAAATTAAATTAATTAAAGATTTAGACTGAACTACCATCAATAATTTCGTAGTTTCTTAGATAAGTTACTACAAAAACTGCAAAAAACCATTTTTTTTTGTTTTTTTGCCCCGTGCGTTCATCTTTTCCGGGATTTTAATCAAATCAAAGTGTGCAGCCTTTGTATCTTCTTTGTATCTATCTTTGTATCTTCTTCTATGATTAGTTTTGAAGCACTAATTTTTTTGAATTTTGCTGCATCCTAAAGTACATACATACAATTTAAGCTCGTACAGGAAGAGATGATAATATATATAGATGAAATATGCAATAAACCAGATTCTGATTTTTAAAAAGATAAAGTCCTTTTTCTTGTGAAGCATCGCATGAGCATAGGAAAAATTAACTGTTTTGGAAATATTCTAATAAAAACCTTTAAGATAGCGAGAAATGTCATAAAATTCGATCTCATTGAATTACTTCCGCTAACGAGTTGTTTGACCTGTGACCTTGAATATCTAAGCACGTAAGCACGAAATTATATGGAACTTTTCATCAACGCTTTAAAATGTCAAAACAAAGTTTTGCAAAAGAATATAAATATTTTTAAAATTTTAATTGGGAAGCTTGACAATTTTGTACCTTATTTGACTGGAGTACCATGTACTCAATGTACCAGCAGGAAATGCTATGGGCATCAGCATTGGCGTTAGCCAGGTTCTCTAAATACAACTCAACTATAGAGAAAATCTACGTGAGTTTAATTCTTCTAGTAAGATTTTTAAGAATAGCTTTAGGATTTAGTTAATGAGTGATTAAACTCTCTAATAACCTTTCTGCATTTTTTCCTACTAAGTATGTATACAACTTACCAACGTACTCTGTACGTGTTCTTTAGATTTCAATGACTGACTTAAGCGAAACTTTCTGCCGATTCTCATGAAATTATTGCAAGCATAATTGCCCATGGTTTGCTTTCTAACTGGGTTAGTTTTCAAAGGCAGAGGAACACTCATAGTAATTCTTTGTACTTTTAGTCCTTTTGCTTGAAATATTATACGCACCGAGGCAGACAGTAGCAGTATGAGATGAAGTAAAAGTAATAGAAGCTAAAAATGTCCTTAAGCACGTAACAAAACTAACGTCATAATAACACAAATTGCACACAGACACAATCGCATTCGAAACAAATTCGCTCACAAAGCATTTGCTCTTTCACGCACATATGGAATGGGATACAAAGGTGGCTCCCAAATTTTTTTTTAAACAAAACTATGAACTATTGCGCACATAAACAAATTTAAGATTCGAAAATTATCTTTATTTTGTGCGGCCACTAGCGAAGATACTACATAACATTTAAACTGCATAACATATAATTAATTTTTGTTTTAACATTTGGCAAACCATATTTTGAGGTTGCTGAGTCCAAAAATTGCTGTTTTTTCCTAGGAACCGTTTTTGAGATAATCAAAAAATTCGATTTTGAGGTTATAGCTTCATTTTTAAGAATATAAAGCAAAACACGCCAAACGTACAAGCTGAAAATGTTTTTGTCTTTGATTCCGCTCAAATTTGGCAATGTGGTGGATTTTGTGTGCAAGAACAATAATCCGAGAGGTACCATTTGTTGTTAAAATACAGGGTGTTGAAGTTAGTGTTTTTAGTCATTTTCATGAAAAGGGTGTTTTTTCAAAAATTTATAGCTTACACCAAAATTTTTTTCGAAAGATACCTTCTTCTTGAGTAAACAAAGCGTTTTGCCTGCCGTGGGCGTTCAAAAGCCAAAAACTCTCATCTAGCGATCGAATCCCATCTGGAATAAAACATGACCAAATCGCCTGTATTTTAACAGCAAATAGTACTAGGGCTAAGTCGCCCCGGATTGTTGTTCTTGCACACCGGATCTACCATATTTCCAAATTTGAGCGAAATCGGAGAAAAAAAATGTTGAGCTGGTGCGCCTGGCGTGGATTGCTTCCTATACTACACAAAAAATTTATAATTTTATAACACCAAAAATTTGAAAGAACATAGTTTCATTATAGGTATTCCCCACCAAGTTCAAATCAAATTAAACCTTTTCCAAATCAAGAGTCTAGTTAGTCCCCTTCACATTTTAAAGGTGTTTGGTAGACATAACATTCATCCATATACCAAGTTTCATGTAGCTAGCTTCTGTATGTACAGAGATAGATAATTTAAGGTTGAATATGATTTGAAACAAGACCAGTATGAGGTGGAAAAGGCTTAACTTGGAAAAATACGGTTTCAAGGTTTTAAACTCGTATATTACGCAAAAAACTTTGTAAACCCTACACCCAGGGTATATTCACTTTGTCCTTCCGTTTGTAATGCAGAGAAAGAGGCGTGGCAGGTATGGAAAAGTATAAATATTCATGATCAGCGTCACCTCCTGAGTCGATATAGCTATGTCCGTCTGTCTGGCTGGCTGGGTTGCTAGCTGGGTGGCTGGCTGGGTGTGCGTGGAAATACATTTTTTGGGAAAACTAAGAAACATAATTCAATGAAATTTGGTATTCTGCCTCCGTCATAAAAATTAGCTCGGGAGATTGAAAATGAGCGTGTCCACGGACAAGTCTACCGCCCATACAAAAATTATATTCAAAATGCAATAATAAGAGCATTAACAGAAGCAAAATACACATAAATACTAGGAAATGTATGTTTAAGCTCTGAGAAAAAACTAAGCAAATTGGGACCAGAGGGCGTGTCACCTCCCATATAAACAAAAGTTTCAAAATGTTATACTGAAAGCGGTTTTTGAAATATCCCAACTAAATTGCACTCACACACTCAAATCAATAAATGCAAGCTCTGAGAAAAAATTAAGCGAACTCAGACAAGAGGGCGTGGCATCTCCGATATAAGCAAAATTTTCAAAATGATATGCTGAAAGTGTTTACTAAGATAATCCAACTAAATTTCACTCAAGTACTAAGAGCATTAATTGCAAACTCTGAGCAAAAAGTAGGCATATTAGGACTATAGGGCGTGGCACCTCCTATAGAAGCGAAAGTTTGAAAATGCTATACTGAAAGCTTTTTTTAAAGAACCCTAACCGAATTTTACTCAAACGCTCAGAACAACAAATGCAAAGCAAATGCGTATGCAAAATCTAGATAAACTCGGAGAGGGTGTGGCACTCCCTATACAAGCAATTCTCCTATGAGTTATGGAAGAATAAAATAATTTATTTTAATAAAATCTTGTATGTACAAGAATATTGCATAGTCTTTATCAACTAAGTGTTTAATAATATACTGGAAATGCGGTGTAGGGTATTTAGTTTTTGGCCAGGCCAAAGATACCACCCTTACTAGTTTTCATCTCTTCTACTAAATGAATAATTTAGTAACATTTTTGTGCTCAAGACGTGGTAAAGAGTTTTCAGGTGCACATTTCTTATGCAAAGTAATGATCATATACAGTGGCTCACAAAAGTATTCGGGATTTGATTAAAGAATCATAAAATTTTTTAATAACGAACAAATTTTTTTGAATCATTCTTAATAATTATAACTCGATAAAAATTTTGTTTTATTTATTAAAAGAAACTTTCCTGAAATGTTACTTGAAAATGTATAAAAGAGCTTATAAGCAAAATCCTACTTAAATTCAATACACAAAAGTATTCGGAATTTTCAAAAATATTGCAATATCTTAAAGACGAAATCAAAGAAAAGTCCAAAAGTATTGGCGACTTTCTTAAAATTCAATTTACAGTTAGTTTGCCGTAGCTCAGTTTTGATTTGTCAGGTTTTTTTTTTAACAAAAGACTTTGTTTTTTAGAAAAAGTAAGATGGGAAAAAAATCACAAGAAACCACACTTAAATAAAAAAATTTTAAAGCGTGAGGACGGAAAACCCTTTAGAAGATCACAAGCTGTGTCGGATGAAGTACTTAGACTATACACAGCGTTATAGAAAGAGAAAAGTTACATAATTCACAACGCTCTGGTAGGTTTTCGAAACTAGGCATTCGAGACAGGTTGGATATCTTACGAAAAACTAAAATTCAACCACGTACTTCAGCAGTGGACATTACTAGAAGCCTCACCAAATATAATGGACTAAACATCAGTGATGAAACTGATCGCCATACACTCATAAATGCTAGTTATAATGGAAGAACTCAACGTTCCAAACGATTTATAAGTACGGCTAACCGCAAAAGGAGCTTAGAGTTTGCAAAAAAACAATAAAGTTGCAACAAATGGTTTATGTCAAGCGTTATTTTTAGAGACGAGACAAAATATTATATAAGTTGCATCTATATTATATACATAAGCGCTTTTTGCGGTTGGTCTTATTTATAAATGGTTCGGAACATTGAGTTCGTCCATTATAACTAGCATTTCTTAGTGTATGACAATCAGTTTCATCACTGATGTTTAAGTACTCCATTATATTTAGTGAGGCTACTAGTAATGTCCACTGCTGAAGTACGTGGTTGAATTTTAGTTTTTTCGTAAGATATCCAACCTGTCTCGTATGCCTAGTTTCGAAAACCTACCAGAGCGTTGTGAATTATGTAACTTTTTTCTTTCTATAACGCTGTGTATAGTCTAAATACTTCATCCGACACAGCTGGTGATCTCCGAAAGGGTTTTCCGTCCTCACGCTTTAAAATTTATTTATTTAAGTGTGGTTTCTTCTGATTTTCTTCCGTTCCTACTTTTTCTAAAAAACCAAGTCTTTTGTTTAAAAAAAAAAACTGGCAAATCAAAACTGAGCTACGGCAAACTAACTGTAAATTGAATTTTAAGAGTGTCGCCAATACTTTTGGATTATTCTTTGATTTCGTCTTTGAGATATTGCCATATTTTTTAAAATTCCGAATACTTTTACGTATTGACTTTAAGTAGGATTTTGCTTATACCCAGTGTGCCAGACGGTTCATATCTCCGCTTTTTTACCTGTTACGGATCCGTTACTGATCCGTCTGCGGTAAGAATTCCAAAAACGAAAACGATTCGCTTTTTTTTTGGGAATCTCTCCCACCAACGGATCAGTAACGGATCCGTAACGGATAAAAAAGCGGAGATTTGAACGGACTCGTTTCGGATCCGTAACGGGTTCATATTTTCGTTCTTTTTATCCGTTACGGAATCCGTTACGTATCCGTTACTGATCCGTTTGCGGGAAGGATTCCTAAAAAAAAAAACGAATCGTTTTTTCTTCTTTTATGGATCCGTTTCGAACCTGTAACGTACATCAAAAACGAATTCAAAACGGATTCGCTTTTAATAATGTTAATGCTGCTTATAAAAAAAAAGAAAACAGGGTGAAGCGCTTATTTTTAATTAAAAAAAAACAAAATAACAAAAAAAAAAAATTACTAGCCCGGCCGGGAGGGAGTCGAACTCAGGCTCCCGGGGTATTACTCTTTCATACACGAGACGTTAGACGACTAGGCTATTGACCGATATGAGGTTTACTTAACTGATGTACACTTATTTGATGTTGAGATTTAAAGTTTCTGTTGTTTTTTTATAAGTATTCTGTGTTGTTTTTCTTCCCTTCTTTTGATAAAAAATGTTATATACTCAAATTTGGAATCAAAAACATTTTTTCAAACAGAGTTTGAAAAGTTTACAAAAAATCATACGCAATAAAATAAAAAGAAAAAAAAAAACAAATCAAAAATATTTTTTTTATTACAAAAATTAAATAAAGCAAATCCGTTTTGAGTTCGTATTTGAAGTATTTACGGAATCGAAACGGATTTGCCCAGGTTCGAATCCTACCAGAGGTGGATTTTTACCCTTTATTTTTCTTCCTTTTTTTTCTTTTTATTATTTTTTAATTGCTAATAGGCGCATTAAAACTGTTTTTTTCTGTAAATATACAGCATTAACATATTTAAAAGCAAATCCGTTTTGAATTTGTTTTTACATAAGTTTCGGATTCGAAACGGGCCCGCACTGCGGAATTTAATTTTTTTTTATTCGCTAATAAGCGCTTCAAAATGTTTTTTTTTTATCTAAACAAAGCGTTTTGAATTCGTTTTTCATGTACGTTACGGGTTCGAAATGGATCCGTTACCGCGGATTACGTTTTTTATACCTTTATGATCTCGTAATGGATTCGAAACGGATCCTCATCCGTTTTTGTGCACATTGGGTAAGCTCTTTTTTCCATTTTTAAGTAACATTTTAAGAAAGTTTCTTTTAATAAATAAAACTAGATTTTTATGGAGTTATAATTATTAAGAGTGATTCAAAAAAAAATTTATTCGTTATTAAAAAATTTTATGATTATTTAAAAAATTTTCAAATTCGGAATACTTTTGTGAGCCACTGTATATATGAAAATATGATATTTTGCTGTGACAGGTTTGAAAGTAATTTCTTGATACGGAAACAATGCATGAAGAAAAAAATGTGTATTGCTCAGCACACTCTAAATAATCGAAATAAATATGAATTGTTCGATACACAAAAAAATAGTTTTGAAATTTGTCACCATGTTTTAATTAAACTCGAACATGTCGGACGTTTCAATAAACTGTAAGTAGTCAAAATTGAATGCTATAATTCTTTTCGACTATTTCTATGCTATTTTTCAGACCAGCTTCAATTCACTTTAAAAATATACTTATGTAATGACTTCTTCACATTTACAGTTCTGTCACTAGTTATTTCCATATTTTCATGTCGAGCGTTTCACGCAGTGCGCAATAAGACTTCAGCCAGTATTTATATTATTAAATGGCATTAAATATTTTTACAAATATTCAATATTAATCTAAAAAAACCTTTCGAAGGATATTAGCACACACGACCTTCCAAAAATTAATTTCTTTAAAAACCTATAGCTTTTCATAAAAAGCCACCCTAAAAACACAATCACAAATAAACACCTGCACAACAAGTCAGCAACGGCAGAAATAGAAAAGCAAACAAAGCGCACAGCATAACAAAAGTTCGTTCACACGGTTTCCTTAGTTTTTAGACTTCTCAAGTGTTGTTTTTCTATTTTTCTATTTATATAAGTAGTACGTATGTGTGTTGTTTTTGCATGTGTGTGTGTATATGTGCCATATGATTATTTGTATGTGTTCAGCCTTTTGACTTATATAAAAGAGAAGTGTGTGTGCTTTTATATTTTTAGACAACGTGAGCCCCTTTATTGCTTTTCTATTTTATTTAGTGGCGCAAATAAACGCACACATACGCAACCATACACAGACATACACACACGCATGCTTCTTTAATACAAACAAGAACAATAATAATAAAAACTCTATGAAATGATCATAACAGATGTAAAAAAGCATCATAAAACAACAAAAACAATAAATACAAATAAAAAAAACATAAAACATAATCGGAAATATAGAAATAAAATAATTTTGTTGAAATTTATGATTGTCATTTATTTTGTTGTAGAACTGCAATAACAAAAGCAACAAGACGAAAAAACCATTTTGAAATAAATAAATGTAGACAACTTCATATATGTATTTGTAAGTAGTTGTATGGAATCCTTTTTAAGAAGAAGGAAGTTCATTCAAAAGTTTTCAATTTGCCTAAAGCTATAAACTGTGTTACATTTCCGGTCTGAAAAGTCTAACAGTTCATTAATTTTCAATTCAAACTTACAACCTTATGATTAACAGATAAAAAAAATTTGTATATAGAACGTTTTTTTGTGAAATCAGTCACCCATATGGTGTAAAAACAATATAAGTCAATCGGCTTTCAATAGCGCTTTAATTTTATTTAAGGCTGCCTACTTTCTTTGACAACATTCAAAATGGCGTCTCATAAAAAATGAGGACGGCAACGTAAAAACAAAGTTTTTAAATTAAAGTAATTTCTAAGGTATGAAATTCTATAAAAAAATTTTCTGGAAGAGCAGAAATCACTGGAAAGTAAGGTTATCGACAATAATTTGGATGGAAATATTTTGATATTTGCTGTAAGAATTTATTCTCCAAGTTTTCAATGCAGAACTCAAATCTATAAGTAACAACGCACGGCAAATTGAGAATGTGTGTAGAACAGCACTGTGGAACAAAATTTTGTCGCCAAAAGCTTACTCGGATCTGACGCCGCGGGGTGAAAATATAGACCAAAATAAGTGATCATTTAGCTCAGTTTCTTCAAGTTAGCTTTAGTTTTCGAGAAAATGCCATTTAAATTTTGCATCTTGATTTTTGTGGTTTTTTTCGATATATCTCGTAAGCATACTGAGTTTTATTGGATCTGATGGTAAGATTCTGTTCGTTTAGTTTATATCTCCAACTTTCACAACCAAATCAGTCCTTTTGGATGCATTTTGGGCAAGTTAGAGCACAAAATTCTCAAAAAAGTGATATTTTTCGCATTTTATTTCAGCTTAATAGAAATCACCCGACTAGTGGGTTTATGTACTTTTAGCGTACAGCCAAGATCCATACGAACATTTTGATATAATAGTAAGGCATACGGGCAAAAATTTCTCAAGTGAGCCACCTAAGAAATTAAACGTAAAGGCTTTAAAAGAATGATGTGTTGTAGCAACTAGTAAGGATTTTGTAAAAATTATTTTTTCTAGGATATTTAACATACACCAGGGAATAAAATGGTATTTTTTTTTTGGACCAAAATTTTTAATTTATTATTGAAAATCCCTATTTTGAATATGTACATAAAAATTAAACGTATGGATCTCAACTTCACGTTAAAAGTACATAAATTCACTTCTCCACTTTTATTAGAATTTTTTGCTCTAACTTGTTAAAAATGCATCCAAAAAGACTGATTTGGTAGTAAAAGTTGTAGATATAGACAAGACACACAAAACCCTACCACCAGATGCAATAAAACTCAGTTTGCTTACGACATATCGTCGGGATAAAACTACAACTAGACATCTACATTTATTGATGGTTTGAGTCAAGTATACAGAAACATAAAGAAAAAATGGCTTTGTGCCTTAGTGTAGTCGGATTTTTGAAATATAGTCCCCATCCAATTTTATAGAAGGAATAAAAAGCAGAAAACTTCAAAATCGCATACAAAAATCGAATTTCAAAAAACTTAAAACGCATTTTTCTCAAAACATGAAAAATGTAGATGTCTAGTTGTAGTTTTAACCCGACGATATATTGAAAAAACCACATAAATCATGGTGCAAAATTCAAATGGCCTTTTCCCGAAAACTAGAGCTAATTTGAATAAACTGAGCCAAATGGACTCTTACTTTGGCTTATATTTTCACCCCGCAGCATCAGATCCGAGTAAACTTTTGACGAAAAAATTTTGTTCCATATTGCAATTTTATAGCTTAGTGAAATACCTTTCATAAGACACCAATCATTTTCATATTTATGCAAGGATTTCCAACTAATATCGTTTTTTCAAAATACTATGTCTGAATCTTCCGATCGAAACTAGATCCGAGCAACACTTCATTCTTTCTTAAAACAGTTTCATAAAATAAACAAGGTTTAAAAATTAAATATGAGATATCGCTTAAATAAATTTGACTTAACCGTCTAGAGCCCATAGTCGCCTTATTAAATCTGCAGTTATTCGCGCTATTTTTTTACATCCTTTTTTTTGATTTTACATATTTCTGGGGATCCTATACTTTCACTTGGGTGAATTTGCAGCAAATTCTGATGAGGGTGTTTCTTGTAAGAGCCAGTCAAATTTCAAATTTAGTGCAAAATGGTGAAAATAAATATTTTGTGCATTTAGGAGACGTCAAAATAAGTTAGTGAGATCGGTTTTGACGATCTTTTGTTGTTTGCTTTGATTATCAAAGGACCTATTTTGTATTCTTTTACATAGAGGTCGAGGACCTTTTTGCTCCTGTGGCAAATATGTTCGATAATTCACTTCTATCATCCATTTATGAAATTTAATGTTATTTGATAAAGAGATTCGCATAGTGTTAGAAGCGGTGGACTTTGATGGCGAAACGGTGATGGAAAGGTAGATAAAGATGACGATTTTTATAACTATGAAAATGTTGGTGATCCAGATCTCCTACTGAACTAGGAAATAGTTGTTTGAATGGCATCTTCATCGTGAAACTAGGTGCATCGGACCTTAAAGCGTCATCA
The DNA here is from genome assembly GCA_951812925.1 of Calliopum simillimum. Classification (NCBI taxonomy): domain Eukaryota; kingdom Metazoa; phylum Arthropoda; class Insecta; order Diptera; family Lauxaniidae; genus Calliopum; species Calliopum simillimum. Next base: position 69,173,294 of record OX638370.1, on the reverse strand, counting down.
AATGTGGTTGATCGATTGCCACGTATTGTGCCAGAAATTCGGATGAAGTCGATCAAACTTACCAATCGCTTGTTTACTCATTTTGGGTTAGCAAATCAAAATGCCTAACTTCACTGACGAAAAATACCAACTACCGAACTTCCAAAGAGAACGCAAAATCCAGCAGTGCTCAAAACTCAGGGGCACCTGCATGATGGAACCAATCATTTTCCAAAATTTTTAGAGCGCAATGGCAAAAAAACTTTCAAATTTCCTTGCTGCACTTCTGAGATGACTTCCTGCTTTGTTTCCTAAATAAAATACATAAAATCAATGCATTGATTCAAATTTTTACAACAATAGCAACAGTTAAGGAGCGGGTAGAAAAGCTTGAAAGTGAGTCTTGTGAAATGGATACATTAAGAGAAGAGCTATACAAAATGCATTTGGAAATTTCTGCAATTGAGTGAAGGGAAGTTGCAGCTGATGCTGTGTTGTTTGGGGTACCTGAGAGCAAAGAAGAGAACTTGACATTGATTTTTAATAACCTGTGCGGTTCTATCGGCTGTCGATCACTTACGTTGAGAAACATTTTTAGGGTGAAGAGAAAAGCAACTAGAACGAGAATTCAAAAGGCACCAATAATTATTAAACTCAATAGTTCGTATGAAAGAGATATACTTCTTAGATCTGCAGCTCTTTATCGTAAGAGAACTCAAAAGGAGCTTTCGCTTAATGATGTGGGATTGGATTCGTCTGCAAGCTGTTATTTAAATGAGAGCCTAACTAAGCGGGGTCGCCAAATTCTGCAGAGTGCAATAAAATATAAGCGTAATAATCAACTGTTTTCTGCATATGCTAGGAGTGGTATTGTGTATGTCAAAAAATTTAAGCAATGCGATAGTTGTGAAATTGAAAATCTAGTACAACTGTCTGATATAGTCGCGATTGAAACAAATGAAGATGATAATAGGAATGAGAATGAAAATAAAAGTGATGGCGAAGGTGAAGATGAAAATAACAATGAAATTGAAAATGAAAATGAAAGAAGTCTACAGGGTTGCCATTCATTTTAAAAACTTTCATTACATTATTTTAAGTTGCATAACTCTAATTTATTTTATTTCAACTTTACGCGAACAAATTTTTATTATTGAGCTATATATAGTTTTTTGTTCGTTATGCCATAATTCAATTTTTTCCACACTGTATTGTATTTGTAAGGACAAATGGTTACTTTTTATTATTTTTTTCATAATAACTGAAATATTGTGTCAGTGTCCATATACCCCTAAAATTCCTTTTTCATGTATTACTGTAACATATGCTCTCTGATATTTCACTCAATGGCGTTGGTGATTGTAATAATATATTAATTAACATTCTTTGTGCACAGCATTCTGGCTTAAAAGTAGTTCACTTTAATGCTAGAAGCCTTAACGCAAACAAACTTCACTACTTAAAATTTGCTTTTGAAACCTCTTCAGTGGATATCATCTGTGTCACAGAAACTTGGTTCTGTACTGAAATCAATGATTCTGTTTATAGTCTTAATAATTTTAAGCTTTTAAGAAATGATAGGACTGGTAAAAGAGGAGGTGGGGTTGCCATATTTTGTAGGGATAACTTAAACATTAAGGTGATCAGCAAATCCTCATCAGATAGTAATATTGAGTACTTAAATGCTTGTGTTTTTGATAACTATAACAAACTTTTTCTGTCCGTTGTGTATAATCCTAATAAGTGTTTTAGTTTGGATTCTTACTTTTCTGAATTAAATGGCATGTTGATCGACTTTGATTTTTTTGTCGTTTGTGGTGATTTAAATATTAATCTTTTATCTTGTGATAGCACTTCAAAGTCTTTAGTTGATAATGTAGCATCTGTCGGCATGTCTATTGTTAATGATACTGCTCCAACGCGTTTTTCGTGCAATACTAGCCCCAGTCTTTTAGATTACTTTATTGTATCCGACCTTTCAACTGTATTATTGTTTGACCAAATGTATTTCGTGTCTGATCATGACTTATTGTTTTGTACTTTGGATTTAGATTTGTCTCGCAATGTTGACTCAAATGTATACTCATACCGTGACTTTAGATCGATTAATTTTGATGCCCTTAATAATGATATTTGTCTAACGAGATGGCAAGATGTATGGTTTTGCGAAAGTGTTGATGAGAAAGTTGAGCTTTTCGTTAACATTATAACATATATTTATGATAAACATGTGCCAACTAGAACTGTAAGAATAAAAAACTCATCATGCCCTTGGTTCACACATCAGGTCCAGGAAACTATTAAAAAACGCAACAAGTTGCGAACTGTTTGGAAAAGAAACCCTAATCCTCAAAACTGGGAAAACTATAGAGTTGCCAGAAATATTTCTGCGCGTGTTATTCGGCAGTCTAAAATAAAATTTTGTTCCATTAAACTGAACTCATCTCTACCGTCTAAAGTCTTATGGAGGAATCTGAAATCATTGGGTATTGGTAAAAAACGAAATGCTGAATGTGGTGTTGATCCCGATGCTCTTAATGATTTCTTTCTTTCTAGTGCCACTGATCTAAATAGTCCCAACATTAGCTCTTCGGATGCTCCAGTTGAACAAGCTTTCCAGTTTGCCAGTATTAGTGAGGAAGATATCAGAAAGAGTATAATGAAAATTAATTCAAATGCTGTCGGTGAAGATGGAATATCTATAAAATTTCTCAAACTTATACTTGTTCATATCGTCAGCCCTATTGCGCATATCATCAACCATTGTTTCACCACATCTTCGTTTCCTTTTTCTTGGAAAAATGGTTTAGTCATTCCAGTAGGAAAGAAACCCTCAGCTAGTGAGCCTAATGATTTCAGGCCAATTAGTATTTTATCGTGCTTGTCCAAAATATGTGAAACTGTCATGGCTAGTCAAATTGTCAATTTTCTCAATGAAAATAAACTTCTCTCTCCACTTCAATCTGGATTTAGAACAGGGCACAGTTGTTCGACTGCTATGATCAAAATTATGGATGATATAAGGCCATCATATGATGAAGGGTTTATAACCCTTCTTTGTATGCTTGACTTTTCTAAAGCATTCGACACTGTAAACCATTTTTTACTTTGTAAGAAACTGAAGTATAAGTATGGTTTCTGTGATAGTTCAGTACGTCTAATGGAAAGTTATTTGTCAAATCGTCTCCAAAGGGTTAAAGTTGGTAACAACTATTCTCAGTACAAACAAGTTTGTAGTGGTGTACCGCAAGGATCAGTTCTGGGTCCATTGCTTTTTACTATTTTTGTGAATGACATATTCTCAATCTGTAAATACGCAACGCTGCATGCATATGCAGATGATATTCAATTATATATGTCTAGCCGATCAGGCCTCCTGGAAGACTTATGCTATAGATTGAATGAAGACCTTGAAAGCATCAACGAATGGGCCCTTGCTAATTGCCTTACTCTAAATGCGACAAAATCTTGTATACTGCCTATTTCGAAAAATGAGATCTTTTTTGAAGATATACCTAACATAAGTGTAGGTGGAAAAACTCTCAAAGTTGTTGATAAAGCCCGCAGTTTAGGATTTCATTTAAATTCTTTGTTAAATTGCACTGATCACGTTAATGATGTTGTCAGGAAAATCTTCATAACTTTGCAAAACCTCAGATCATCAGCTGAGTTTACACCCATTGAAACTAAACGTAAGCTTGTTATCCAATTAATTGTACCCATAATATGTTACTCTGAACTAGTATATAGCAAGTTGGACTCACGTTCCCAGCTGAAACTACAAATTGCATTTAATCATGCTACGAGATATGTCTATGGCTTACGTAGATACGATCATGTGTCCCAGTTTAATGAAAAGATTTTAGGCTGTGATATAATAACGTATCTCAGTTTTAGGAATTGTGTTTTTCTGCACAAACTGATCCACTTGAAAACGCCAGCATACTTGTTTGAAAAGTTACAATTTAGCCAGTCTCTAAGGACTCAGATGCTTATAATACCTAGGTTCAATTACTTGAACTCTTCAAGATTATTTTTCATCAATGCCATTCGACTATGGAATTCTTTACCAAGTCAGTGTAGAAGTATTCATGAAATAAGGAATTTTAGGCTATCCATATTTAACCATTTGTTGTGATAGGATAAGTAACCATTTTTTCATATCTTTTTCCATGTCTTGTTAAAATATAAATTTAAAAAAAAAAAAAAAAAAAGTATTATTAAGATTATTTAAGATTATATAATATTTTTAGTTAAATGTTTCATTTTGCTTAACCAATTACACTTTGTATTATAAAAGAACATAGTTCTTGGTATACACATAATTTTATCTCCAAATAAAAAAAAAAAAAAAAAAATTATAGTTTGGTTCCTACAACTTAATGTTTAAAAATTATTTCGTTCAAATATTTCCCACGACTAGTTTTTAAATGGTTTATTCTGTGGGTTCAACTTTCGATAACTCTTTCGAGTATATCGGCCGGTATTCCTTGAATAACACGAGTTATATTGGTTTTCAAAGTGTCAGTAGTTTTGGGTTTGTCGACATAAACAAGTGATTTAACATATCTCCAAAGAAAGTAATCCAATGGCGTTAAAACACAAGGTCTTCGTGGCCTGAGATGATGTTTTCATCGAACGTTTCTCTCAATAAAGCGATTGTTTCTCCAGCTGTATGGCATATTGCGCCATCCTGTTGAAACCAGAGGTCGGCTACACCAATATCTTGAATTTTTGATAAGAAAAATTTATTGATCATTGCTCTGTAGCGAGCATCATTGACCGTAACCCGGGCTCCATCTGTATTGTTGAAGAAATACGGTCCGATGATGCCTTCTGCCTATAAACCACACCAAGCAGTACATTTATCGGGATACATTGGAGGCTCTTGGATTGGTTCTGGTTGTTCATCGGCCCAAATACAGCAATTTTGCTTGTTAACGTAGCCGTTCAACCAGAAATGAGCTTCGTCGCTAAACACAATTTTTCGATAAAATAATGGATCACTTTGAAGATGTTGTAAGGCCGAAAAACTGAAATTAAAACGTACACCAAGATCAGCCGGCTTCAATTCTTGTACTAGCTGTATTTTATAGGCCTTCAGACCAAGATCGCACCTCAAAAAAAATAAAAAATCTTGTTGATTTCGAATTCCAGCCCATGACTCTCACGTTGTTAGGCAACACTCAAACCAGCTAAGTTAATGGGCTAGTTAACCATCGAGTTCATTATGTTTTACTTGACTGTATACATAAGCAAACTTTTTTTTTTTGGAAAGGATATTAGAATCGTTCCTACCTTTTCGCAATATTTCTAATGGGAAATCAATTCTTCGCCTATTTATATAGCGATTTTATTACTTAAAACCGATTGCTTTGATGAGAATAAATTTTTTAAAATTCATTAATTACCTTGTAATTATCCACTGCAGTGCACTTAGTTTAATTAGCTCAATCTTCAGTCATCTGTAAAAGAAAACAAAAACAAATTTCCGATTAATTCAACATATAATCAATTAAGCTTTACACTCGTAGTCACGTGTATACACGTGAAATAAAAAATTGAATTTTTTCCCATGTCATACAGAAAATAAATAAATGCAATTAAAAATTCATTTGGCGAACGCGTTGAAGCACAAAAGTAACACCCTGATATAAAATTCCAAGGTGTTCTAAGTGGGCAGAGTCAATGTATTGAGAAAAAAGTGCGTTAACATTTCAAGCAGCCCACCGACAAAAAATATAATTTTATGTCTTTTTTTTTTTTTAAAAAATAAAAGTTGACGCAGAACTTTTTAATGCTCCAGTCAAATTCCAAACGAAATTAAAGGTGGTTGGATTTATTTCCATCCCAATAAATAAAAATTTGTAAATAACACATTATTTGTTGTTGTTGCTTCTGATGCCATTCGATTTTCTAATTGTTAAACTTTTCCAAAAAAAAGTTTGAAAATACAAATCAATTTGAAATTTTAAAAGGGTAAAACGAAAACATGTAGGATACCGTATTTTGCAAATAAAAACTTTACTGCATGCAACACTGCCAGTGAGACTTTAAATTGATCCCTTTTTTATCCATGGTCCTTTATAATGGAAAAAATTTTGTAAAAACTTTTTCCTACTGAACTCATAGACTACGAAAACAAAGCAATTAGTTCACAACAAACTGCCATTGGCAATTAACTTGTTGTTGTTGGTCTTGATGTTGCAACTGTAGGCTGACTTTTTGTCGCTTTGAACATCAATTTTAACTCAAACATACAAAAAAACAAGTTGACTACATTATTGCCCATTGGGGTTGCAACGGGGGGAGGGGGGGTTAGCTCCTTGAATTACCTTTTTGTGTACAAGTATACGTTCATGCATAGTATATATCAAAGTACATATGTATTTGAAATGAATCGTTGGAGTTGAAGGCATACTTCGTATGAAAAAATACCTTTTTGTTTTTACTTGGTTGTGGTCTTTCAATTGAAATCACTTATTTTCATGTATCAACCTACATAAACCAAATTGCAGTATAATTTCGAATCTTTTGTATTATTCATTAGAACACTAAAATGTTGAATATTTTTGCAAAAAGTCGTACATTTTAACGACAAAAATAGTAGCTTCACAACTTCACTGAGTAACAGGGCTATTCTGGCTAAAAGCGTCATAAGAAAATCATCACACAAAGAAAAACCGTGTGATTTTGCACTGGAGCCTTAATAATGGTGAATTCTTTTCCAAATAACACCATATACCTCAAATCGTGGTCTTAAACAAATCAAATTTTTAAAGACATGCATGAATGTCCTCAAAGAAATAAAAAAATCATTATTTTCAATCAAGCGAATATTTTTTGTACATTTAACGATGAATTTTTCTCAGAAAAAAAAGATTATATTTCTCTTTTCATCATCAAAAATTAATTATACATCCAAATTTAGAGAGAAATCGAATAGCGCACATTGAGATTTTCAAAGGCGATGCACAACAATAGGTAAAGTTGCAAAAAAAATATGGTTTATGTAAAGAACTTGCAAAGAGCTAAAGCAGCCTTACAAAGTGATGGTATACCGTCCCATAATCGACCCCCATTTTATTTATTGTCCAACAATTTTTTTCATTACGAAAGAATATTAGATCGCAAAACTGCTTAAAATGCAAAATAAGGCGATGCGTTTTTTATTGAAAAAGCGTTATAATTCTTCAATCAAGGAAATGCTTGATGGTCTTAATTAGCTTAGCATAAAACAGGAAATTTTTTTCCACATCATGAAATTCATTTACAACATTAAAAAGGGATGTTTACCCGAATATCTGAGAACAAATTTGCAGTTGAATTATGAGACACATATAGTACAGTCATTTGGTAGTTTAACCTGGAAAGTTTTGCGGGATTATTGCACATGAGTTATTTTATAGATTTCGATGTGCTCTTTCAGAATTTCAACTTTGCTACCTCGAGTCGTGTTCGCTCGCGCCGCCATATTGGAAAAATGGCGTCCAAAACCAGATTTTAACAAATATCTCTTTAACGGTTACATTTAGAGAAAAATATTGTGACGCAATATTGTAGCCTATAAAATTTTCTATTGAACGTTCTACAAAATGCATGCACAAAAACGGTCTTTTTTTCTAAATTTTAGGATTTTTGAAAAAATATCTCGTAAACTATAAGTCATACGAGAATAAAACAATATGTTAGTTGTAGTACAAGTAATTTCCTATTGTATAAATAGGTTTTTTTGTTTTGAACGGGTGACTCAGCGTTCATGAGTTATCGTAATTTTAAGCTCAACACATCAATGTGCCTACTCATTAGCGGAATGCATAGTTCATACATTTTTTTCAAATTTTGAATTAGGATATCTCTTGAGACTTAAGTCGTACGAATATTTTCCGTCCGCCATATTGTTCTCTAAATGTAACCGTTAAAGAAATATTCGTAAAAAACTGATTTTGGACGCCATTTTTCCAATATGGCGGCAAGAGCGAACACGACTCGAGGTAGAAAAGTTGAAATTCTGAAAGAGCACATCCAAATCTATAAAATAAGTCATTTGCAAAAGTCCCGCAAAACATTCCAGGTAACATCATTTTATTCTCCCAAATGATTGTACTAATAGTAGAATATTAGAAAAAGATATGATTTCAACCTTTCTGCGTACAGAATAATACTAAAAACAAAAATGCAAACAAAAAACAAAACAAAAATTGAACTCTTGCACGTGCTTTGTTTTCCTTGTGCTGTGATTCTCAACACATCTATGCAAAGGGCTAAATGTAATATGCTTGTAAGTTTTCCTAAGTGTCGGCAAGTTAGTCTGATGATAGACCAGTGGTGGGTGTTGAAACAAAGTGGTGGGTGTTCGTAACAAAAATCAATCTTTTCAAAATGTTTTGTTTATTTTTTCTTAACTTTGCCTTGCTTGAGTTTGAGCGTAATTGCTCAACGGACACTCCGCCCCACACTGGTTCAAAATCTGTAAAAGCTGGGCAAAAGGTTGAAAAAAAAGTTGTTTTAATTTAACTTTTTGTGAACTGTATTGTCTAACCGATATTCTGAGACCTCAAAAAAATTGATAAGAAGGATTCAGCTCTTCCTACAACGCTCTTCAGATCTCCCCAAAAATACGCTTCTCAGACGCAAAATACTGTGAGTTGAAAGTAAAAATTAAGTGTTCACTGTAAAAATTGTGTGGTTACTGTAAATATAACTGATTAAATTTGAATGTTTGCACTTGCAAAAGGTTATACTTTTTTGATAATGGAGATTGTATACGCAAATTATGTACTTATGTATTATGCTTTAACACCCAGGAGGAGCATGCGATCAATATGAAATATCTCCATTTGTTACGATCCCTTGCGATGGCATTGATCTCTTGCCACGACTTTCCCGATTCTTGTATTTCCTTTTCCAGCGACCTTTTTTAGTTGGTTTTGAGTCTACCACCTCCTCTACTGCCTTGTGGATTCCACTCAAGAGCTTGGCGACAAAATTCACTGTGTGGTTTCCGAACAGCGTGACCAATCCATCTCCACTTGCGCAGCTTGACTTCGATTGCTATAGCCCTCTTATTGCATTTTTATGTAGCTCGGCATTTGATATAGTGCGAGGCCACCAAACCTTTAATATACATCTTAAGCATTTGTTGACAAATACTTGCAGCTTCTTCGTTAGTTATTCAATAACAAGCCATGTTTTGCACCCATATAACAAAACTGATTTCACAATCGAATCAAAAATGCGCACTTTCTTTTTGATGGATATAACGGAAGAAGACCATATTTTGTTCAGTTGAGCAAACGCACCTTTTGCTTTTGCTATTCTTGAGTTAAGATCCTCTTTTGCTCCACCATCCATGGAGATAATGCTGCCTAAATACGTGAAGCTGTCGACGTTTTCGATGTCATCACTGCCAGCTTTAAACGTGATGTCATTTTGTTTGCGTTCAGCTTCATGCTTTTAGTCTTGGATGCTTTGATTTTTAGGCCAGCCTTCTGCGAATCTAAGACAAGGTTTTCAATCTTGCTTTGCATATCTGAGTGTTTGGACGATAGAAGGCAAATGTCATCAGCGTAGTCGAGATCTTCTAGATGTTCGGTAAAGTTCCATTGGATACCCCTTTTGGCCTTATTAAGAGCTTTATCTAGGATATCATCAAGAACGATAAGGAAGAGTGATGGTGATAGTAAACACCCCTGCCGTACGCCTGAATTAGTGGTGAATGTCGGTGACAACAACCCGTTGTGTAACACACTGCATTTAAAGCCTTCATATTGTGCACGTACTAAGTTTATGGCCTGTGCGCCAATACCTATTCGCTGCAGTGAAACCCAAATATAGGTCGTTAAAATGCAGCCTGCTAGTTTGAAAAAACACTTTTTAGCTTGTGACTGCTATCGAGTCCGTATATTTCTGGGATTAAAAGGGAGGTATCTTCAACACACTTTGTAGTAGGTAATGGAAAATTACTGCTCTTAATCAAAAAAATGGTATCATAAAAATCAGTATTGCGCTGCCTAGCAACGTTGCATTAAAGAGTCTTATAAACTACCTTTTAACAGTAATGGTTGTCTATTGCCATGGTTCCATATCGCTCTAATAAAAATGTCTTATCTTATTTTTGTGTAATGCAATTTTCAAAAGTAATTTTCACCATTTTATGATTTTCCTATAATATCATATTTTAATACCTGTTTCATATATTAAACTATCGGAGAGGTTTTGATTTTCGACCATAATTCGAACATATCCCATAGACGGAAGGTTTCTTTTTTAACGACCTACTTATATTTTGTCCACTACATACCATGCATAAAGTGGAAGGGATTGAACGAGGAGGCATTTCATACTTTGAGATTTAATTATTAGTTATCGGCTTGCAAATACAAAATGTGAATGAAAGATGCGTCACAATATTTTTTAATTTTTATTAAATACAAATTACATTTTAAATTTATTATTGAGTCACCTAGTACCTACATATACGAAAGTATACATATAATAAATAACTTACAGATATGAACTCAGACTTTTATAACCTCTTTCTGTATTTTTGCTTGAACTGCTAAACGTTTTTTAGGAAAAATTAATTTTATTTTAGTAACAAAAACGACGAAATCATAAAAAACATGTTAAAATAAAATGAAAAAATTTCATCTTAACCCATATTTCGCCGCTACCAGAACGACCTCGAATTTTTTGATGAAAATTCATACAGGTGCTACTTATGGCTTAATTAAGAAAATTCCGAAGTTTTAAAAATTTTCATTTAGTGGTTTCCTGGAAAACAGGTGGTAGTTATAATTACCAACGGCGAAAAATGTATACAAAACAAAATAGCTGCAAATTTATTTTGGCACTAATATCCTTCATGCTAAATTGATTTATATGTTAAAAAAATAAATTTTAAGATGAAATGCAATTGAAATTTATTAAAATATTGAAGTAAGGAACATTTTCATATTTTGCTTTTGATAAAAAATTTGGGATTTCATAAAGAAAATTAACATTTGGTGGAAATTTAAGAATTATGGTATGATACGAAGCATTTTGTAATCAAATGAACGTTGCATTCCTTACATATAAATGGAGTATGTTTGCCGCACTCTTTGCATCGCCATTTTTTACCATCTGGATGCTTTATTATAACGTGTTCAGGTACTCTTAGACTTGGAAGTGAACTTCGTTCATGGTTTTCTTCGCCGTCACTATCAGAAATATCCATTCTTGCACTTACGTACAATAACAAAGATCTCGTTATCTCAGATCTAAACCCCAACTGAGACATTGATCGAGCTTGTCCCATTTTGGAAATGAAACAGTGCAGTTTCCATGCATTCACAACAACAGAATCGATTGTATATATAAATAGAGGCCACCACCATTTTTTGCTTCGTATTTTTATACGATAAATTCATATGGCATTGTCAGCCATATCCACACCTCCCATATATGTATTACAATTTTTAAATATATTTGGCTGTTGAACATTCACGTATTGGTGCTCTTTACGGTTATAATGACAAGCGCTAAACACTGGTTCATAAGAATCGAAATTTGTTGCCATTTTTACAACGGAATTATCATGCCAAGAAACTAGAAAAATTTCGTTAGCACGATCGAACATATAGTCACACTCACGTTTTGGTGATATCTTTTACTTAATTTTCAGTTCATTTTTTGGCAAACGATTTTTGCATACTGTTCCAGTCCCTAGGGATTGTGTTTCTGACAAGTTCAATAAATAATATGAAGTAAAGAAATTGTCGAAAATATATAATGCCATTCAGGATATTGAATATTTTGCAGCAATTCTAGAACAACATATGCTCCAAGGCCAAGTTCCTTACCATATGGCTGAGGAGATTCTGCATATGGCATACAACTATACATGTAACCATTAGATGAAGCAAACACCCTGAGTTTGAATCCGAATCGAATTGGTTTGTTTCTTATAAACATTTTACTAGAATTTCCACCGAAATAAGGGACCATCTGCTCATCAATGGAGAAATGCTCACTGAAAATACGAAATTGCATAAACTTTTAGTTCAAGGCATCGAGAAATGGTCTTATAATTGCAAAGAGGTCACCAAAATCGAGATTATTATTATCAGTTAGATGGCAGTATTTTTTGATAAATCGAAATCCTGCACGTGAAGGTGACTCCTTGATAATTGGTACACCCAGACCAGGTTGTTTACTTCAATAATGTGGAAGCTTGCTAAAGATTTCTAATGGTGCACCAATATCAGCATTTACAGCAGAATATTCGATCTCCACTTCTCCAGCAATTCCCGTCAAGGGGCATATCTTATCTCCAGCGATGACAGTGTCGTCACTGTCTTCATAATCTATCAACAAGAGGTTATCAACAAGAGGTGGGATGTAAATCACATTATAGACATTATCGCAAATGTGTTCTTCATCAGAGTTGTCATCGGAGGCTTCCAATTACGGCTAAAAGCAGTAAGCAATGCTTACTAAGCATATAAGATTACCACACTACGAATTAAAATTTCTTGAGAAATTTATCCGTTGAAAAATACTCATTTTGAAGATATTTTGAAAAAAAAACGTACGACAAATTATTAAACCACTATGTTTCACAATGCGTGCAAATATTTTATGCAAATAAAACAACATACTTCAGCAAATAAGTGTAAACCGGTACATACATAGCAGTATTTCAAAATTGTTGTTCTAGATAATATTGTATACGGTTTTCGCCGTTGGTAATTATAATTACCAGCGAAATTCAACATCAGGTGGAAACAAGTAAACACAGTATATAAAAGATATGTTTGGTTTGGTGAAAAGCTTGAACTTTTGACAAGATATTTGAAGACTTTTTTCAAATAAATAATTACTACACCAAAAAATTTTATTGACTCTTTTGGAACTCTATTTTTGGACCTCCGGAAAACCAAAGAAAATTTAGTGAAAATTTGAACAATTTAGAAAATATATTTTTTTATATTATACCTAAAACAACACAAAATACTTCCACAGTTTTATATTTTTGAAATATGCATTTCAATATTTTTGGCAGATTTTAATTCTGCTGGTAATTATAATTACCGGTCGGCGAAAAATGGGTTAAGAAAACAATAAACGTTATATAAAATTTCTTAATTGCATTCTACTGTTGGCAAACGAGGCCGGAAATTATTTTGCGATAAAATCCTTGCAAGGATTTTTTTCTTTTTTAATTTTTCTTTTTATTTTTGTTTACAAAAGAGACAATAAAAAGAAAAGATTGCAAAAAGCAAACACGAAAGTGAATGGCAGCAAAAATTAAGAAGAAGAAAAAGTCCGAGAAAGAAATTTATGAAAGCTTTTAGCGTTTGCACGGCATCAAATGCCTCTTAACAACCAGAATCGGTTTGAGCACAATTTTATCGTTCAAGTTGGAAATGTGGAATTGCCACCGAAAAGGTGGCAGGTGTTGTTCGTTTAGTGGGTATAGGTGTTAGCAATTTGTGGTGCTTGACGAGAAGCAGGTGTTTAGACAGCGGCATCTGACAGCTAATGGTCAAGTGGACGGTCAGTTTTTGCTTTTGATTTTTTTGCTTTGTAGAGAAAAATTTAAACATTTTTTTAATTAAAACGCTAAGGAATGTGAAACACATACATTTTGAAATATAAAAAGAAAATCGCAAAAATGCTGCCAAGTTTTCCTACTTTCGTGTGATTTCATTAGTAATTTATTTTATTTTTTTTTTTTTTTAATTAACAGTTAAAGACCTTAATTTCATCATTACGTGTATTTAACAGAATGTAGTGCAGCAAAAGATATTTATTTATACAATTTTTATTTGAGGGTGCCTTTTACCAAAATGAGTTCTGCAAAACTTTTGAAATTTAAAAATCGCAAACACTTTCAAAATTTAAAGAAAGTCCTGTGCAGAGGGGATTTTTGCCATTTTATTAATCATGATCAATTTACAAAATGGGAATTTCTCAAATAAACTCCGAAAAAAAAAATCACTGAAACCTAAGTTACGCAAATTAAATAACCGAATTATAGAACAAAGAATCTATATATAAATAGGCAAACAAAATCGGTTAGGTCCCTGTTTCTATACCTAAATCTTAACCGATTTGCTTGATTTTTTTTTGTTGGAAAAGTTGTGAGGAGGAGCAGTGCATAGGACTATACTTTTTTTTAAAGTGGGCGGTGCCACGCCCCTAAATGGAAAAAACGCTCTCACAGCTAAACCGCTGCATCGATTTTAACGAAATTTGGTATGAAGATAGGGTTAGCACTAAGGAACGATAATATGACCATTAGGTTTTTCAGTGGGCGGTGCCACGCCCCTAAATGAAAAAAACGCTCTCGCAGCTAAACCGCTGCATCGATTTTAACGAAATTTGGTATGAAGATAGGGTTAGCACCAAGGAACGATAATATGACCATTACGTTTTTCAGTGGGCGGTGCTACGCCCCTAAATGAAAAAACGCTCTCACAGCTAAACCGCTGCATCGATTTTAGCGAAATTTGGTATGAAGATAGGGTTAGCACCAAGGAACGATAATATGACCATTACGTTTTTCAGTGGGCGGTGCCACGCCCCTAAATGAAAAAAACGCTCTCACGGCGAAAATACTGCATACGATTTTTATGAAATTTGGTATGAAGATAGGGTTAGCACTAAGGAACGATAATATGACCATTAAGTTTTTCAGTGGGCAGTGCCACGCCCCTAAATGAAAAAAACGCTCTCACGGCGAAAATACTGCATACGATTTTTATGAAATTTGGTATGAAGATAGGGTTAGCACTAAGGAACGATAATATGACCATTAAGTTTTTCAGTGGGCAGTGCCACGCCCCTAAATGAAAAAAACGCTCTCACGGCGAAAACACTGCATACGATTTTTATGAAATTCGTTATAGATATAGAGTTGGCACTGTATAGCACGATAGCATGATTGATTTTTATGAATTTTGGTATAGAAAGATATCAAAAACTGTTTGCTCTTTAGTAGGAGCTACACGCCTCTAAATGGAAAGTACGATATTGCAACTTAGCTGTTGCACCGATGCAGATAGCCCGAATCCTAAGGAAGAATATTAAAAGTTTTTTGTGTTTTATCGGCCAAGGAAGGGTATAAAAACTTTTTCCTTTATTTTATGGTCAAATCGAAATGGTCGAATTTCGGTCACTAGGCGAACTCTAGTTTTATTAAAATAATATTTTCTAGGGAAAAATCGGAAAAGTTGTCTATGGAAAGATAAAAGTCATCGCAAAAGAAATGCATACAATGAAGACGTTCCATTTTGACCCATTGTTTTTTTTTTGAAGAGTTTTTAAAATATATTGTTCGGTAAGGTTAAAATGGCTGAAATGCTGAGAAAAGTGTATCGATTGAGAAGGAGATTGTCAAAAATTTTTTACCTTCAATTCTAACAATGATCGAACAAAAGTGAAATGCAAAGTTCTAAGCAAAATAAATGAAGCGTTCAAGTCAAAACCTTTCTAATAAATATAAAATTACTAGCTTTTATCCGCGGCTTCATCATCCTTATTCAATCTTCATACTATTTAAGTAACTAAAAAAATTTTAAGTGAAAAGGTACTATCTACAAACATAGAAATCAAAATGTGATTAAATAAGTGAGATGCATTTGTTTAAGGACTATTAAGGCAAATGATGCCTTCCATAAACAGATCTATTAGAAAGCTTGTCACTTTCCTTGTCCTTTTATATTAGAAGCGATAGTAGAAGGCCTTCATTGTTGCCTTCTTTGTAGAAAAATTCGTGTCATCAATGACATCATGCATCAAAGTAAGAAAGAAAGAAGAGAATAAGCATCCTGCTTTTGTCCTTTCATATGGAAAGCGATCATAGAAGGCTACATTGCTTAATTTTTTGTAGATTTTTTTAGACTTTATAATTCTCAATATATTTAAGGAAAAAAGAGCATGTAAGGGTAATGTGGACTATGCGGGTAATGTGGTGCACCCTTTTGTTTCCCATATTAAAGACTGCATAACAATTCTGGTTGATTGTGTATATTAAAACGCGAAAAACATATTTTTTACGCTCTTCGACTTTTCAATTATGCTCCTAACACGTGTGCCATTTCTTAATATATGCTGTGAGGTCAAGTTGACTTTTTTTAGTACGGTCTGAATAACTAAATATCTTCCTAAGAACTCTGTTTTCTAAAGTTCAAATAACTCTAATGCAATTGTGGAACAATTATCCAACGAAAAAATGCATAGGCAAGTCTGATTTTATATATCTTTTATATATTCAATGATTATTTCAAAAAAGTTATGTATTTGGGTAATGTGGACTACCCCATACTATATACCGTAAATAAAATCTGATTACACCTTAAAATTCTAATTACATGTGTGGGATACCCAAGTTTGAGTAATGTGGAGTGCTATTTTACGTATGATTTGTTATCTCTTATTACTTATTCACTTATTAGTACGAATTTGATTTATCTTACTAAGAAATATTCTTTAATAAAGCTATAGAGCTATTTCATAGCAAATATAACCCAGTGTGCCAAACGGTTCATATCTCCGCTTTTTTGTCCGTTACGGATCTGTTACTGATCCGTTTCCGGAATGTTTTGGAAACGATTCGCTTTTTTTGGGAATTTCTCACAAATTTCTTCTTAAATAATACTACACGACTTTTAGTCAACAAAAGTTGCGAATAATGGTATTATCTTAGAAAATGGACAGGGTGATCCACATTAGCCGACGCTTTTTTTTTAGCTATTTTTAGCTACCTTCAATTTATCTGGCCTCGCGCTTGTAAATGTTAATATTTTAGCTTATTATTACTGATAGAAACTATCCTATATTCTTCCTAGAGTCTCTCACTATCTCCATTCAACATTTCATTAAAATTGGTTAAGCAGTTTTGGCGTGAAAAGGCGTGAAAAGCTAACATACAGACAGACAGAGTTACTTTCGAATTTATAATATTAGTATACTGCCGTCCTAAGGAAGAATGCCGTAACTCCAATAAATTTTTATTTCTGTAAAATGAGATTTTGTGTTTCTTGCTGTTTCGTTTCCTCAACGGTTTCAGCTTTAAGGAAAACAAGTTTTTATTCCTCATTCCTAGAGGATTTTTCACGCTCTACATGATGGCAATAGTAGAAATAGCCAATTCCGTAAATTTCAGTCGAAAATGGAGTTACGGTAATATGTTTTGCATCGCACTACTTCTGACAAAGCTGATACAAATCAAAAATGCCGTAAAGACAACTTTTGATTAAATTTACTGTGAAGAAAGAGTAAATCCGAAGAAACACTCTTGTCTTTTGGTGACCATGACCAATACCAATTTTGTGTCTATTGGTTTTTTCTTCCTGACAAGCTCTTTTCCGTTGTTCTGCAGTGTCTATGTAATATTTCCGCTTACGCACTGTTCCTTTTTTTGTAAGAGGGTTTTGATCTGATTCGTTGTCCGCCATGTGGGTTTGAATTTCCTTAAGTTGTGAATTCCAACTTGAATCACAGATTAATTCATCTGAGCTGCTACAATTGTCCTCTATGGAATAGATCTTAGAGAAAATTTAACTTGACTTGTCCAGAGGCCATAATCGATACTACCTACGCGCACGAGATGTGTCATGAAGAAAATTTGTTTGTTTTTGAAATGATTTAGGGAAACGAAATGATTTTAAAAATGTATGATACTACATACAGTTTTATGGAGTTGCGGTGTTTTTGCTTAGCATGTGGAGATACGGTATTCTTGAATTGTAAAATGTGTACGGCTTGGAGTTACGACAAAAGTCGTAGTTGATTTTATAGGGAAAATAAAGGTATAATGCAACCTGTTCTTGTGGGTTGACGGACAGAACCGTGATGACCCAAAAAAAGCCATAAACTCATTTTTTTGGAAAATTGGAGTTACGGCATTCTTGCTTAGGACGGCAGTATAGATGGGCGTTTTAAAACTTTGTACAGAATAATTTTTTTCCTACGAGCATTCTCGGATGATTCTTGATACATTTTTGAAGACATGTGCATATCCTCCAAGAATCCACCAGTCAAAATTGCTATCAAGATCTTGAGTAGAATTCACAAAGGAGTACAAAGAGTAGTAAGTCAAAAATCATCTGAAAAAGGTTGTTGGAGGAGGAAGTCGTGAAGAGATAATTATAGTCAAGGAAATGGATCGTATTCGATAGAGACATTTTATTTTAGGCCTGTGCTACACTTTTCGATAATGGAAGGTTGAAGGGAACTGGCCATATTTCTTGACAAAAAAAAAAAACAAATTTCTTGAAAAAAAGGGACCGATACATAGCAGATACGAGTTTCAACACAAATTACTATACATAGTGAATATTTTTTGGTTATTCTTGGGATATGCTGTAGAATATATCCCGCAATAAGTTCACAGCAATGCAGAGGCAAATCATCAATTACTAACGTAGAAAACAAATACAACGATTTAGCTTTTAACTAATGAAATCCCTAATATAATCGATCAGCAGCAATGCTGTCATGAAAATTAAAGTTAAAACACATGAGAGTAAATAAAGAAAAAAATATCATATCATTCTGAAAACTCTGAAATATGCGAAGAAACCTAAAGAGATGGTAATGATGATGATGAAACCGAGAAGTAAAGTCTTTGCTGCAACTTCTGTTCTGTGAATGATGGAATGTCGAACATTTGAAGGGGCACAAAGAAAAGTGGGCGCATTTGAAGAACGCAGCGGGGCACAGTAGTCCGAAAGTTCAATCTAGATGGAATAATGTATATTTTTCAGTTTTTCAAAAGTATGCAAATTGTTTGCTAGTTGATTGAGAATTGACAAAATTCATAACGGTGCATTATTTGTATGCATTTACATTTTCTTTGCTATGTTGATCGATTCATGAGCAATTGCTTTGATGCAGTTATTATAAGGACACAGTCTATTTTTAGCAGCACCTTTGAAGAGATCGTGTGAGTGAACTAGAAAACTTTTTGAAATTATTTTTCTTTTTCTGAATTATGTCAGGTATGATTTAATTTTACTGTAAATATGTGTTCAATTAAAGTATTTTTTGTGGGGAAAAAATTATTGCAAAAAAATTAATGTTTTAGTATTAGTTTTTTGAGTAGCTCAAAGTTTGGCTAAAATTTTAACTACCCACATTTATCGATTGTGTGTTTTTGTTTCTTTTATCTGTGAATCGTCAAGTAAGTAATGAAGAAAAAATTAGCCGCCTTCTCGATTTTTTGTGAAGTTTAAGGTTACACACCTATTTCACGGAAATATCTTTATAATGGGCAATTCAACAAGAAGCAAGGAAAGAAGATGGTTGAAATTATTCAGGTAGAGCGAAATTGTTTTCTTTAACCATCTGATGGATTGTGATAATGCCGATTAAGTAAATAAGAAATAATTTTTTTTTTTTTTTGCACCAAACTTCGAATCAGTGAAAAAATGAAGTGCCACGCCCACTTGAAGTACATCGATCATTTTGGTGTAAAGTAGGGGAGAGTGGGGATAGGTGGTTCACTTTTTTTTGTTTACAGTTATATTATTTTACTAATTCGTGAACAAACATCACTCTAAATATACCAGTATTATAATAATAAAATGTTAATTTTTCATAAAATTATTCACAGCTTAAATTTTCATGTCAAATGGTCCAAGTATCCAAGTATTTCTTTCTGGAAGTTTTTGACAAGTTTTTCTTATGATTTTCCTTGATCAATTTTCTTTGAGGTGAGTCTATAGCAATGACACTCCTTCGTTCTTTTCTTCCCTGTCTTGTAGACTTCCGTGGTTTAGACTTCGGGATTTTTCGTAAATCTTCTGGTGATTTTCCTGTTAGAAACCCATGCATTCTGTATATCAACGGAAAAGCATCAAGGTCGAAATGAAGAGATGTCTCAGACTGAATTGAGTCGTTGTTTTCAGCGGTAGTGTTCTGAAGAGTAATTTCATTTTTTATGATTGAGGTGTCTTCAAGATCTTTATCAACGACCATGTCCATGTTTCTGTTGTTAAATTCACTTCCAAGAAAGTCTGATGCTGAGAGTGTATGCGGATTGAAAGAAAAATTCCTGCCTTGTGAAATCCAGATTTTATGTTCGTTGGAATAATTGCAGCGTCATGTGCAAAGCGCACGCATTCCGCGACCTCGTAAATTGTTAGTGGCTGTTTCAAAGGCTTTATCATTGCATCCAGAGACCGGTTATAGGTTGCTTTGAATGGACCGTAGCAAGTTCTGTCTAATGGCTGCAACTTATGAGAAGTGTGTGAAGGCAAAGTTAAGAGTGTGATGCCATGTTCCATCACCGAATCTAAAGCCCTGACTTTTGTCGTTAGACAAAATCAATAACTTTGGAAAATTGAAATTAAAAATTGGCTCATGTATCCCTACAAAAAATGGTTCATGTATCCCCACAAGCTATCAGCAAATTGGAAATAATTTTTAGGTGACATAAGATATTTTGATGTAGCAGAATCATATATGAAAATGACAGAATTTGAACACAAGAAACTTTTTTCGGAATAACTAAATGCCACAATTGAAGCACTTTCAGGCGGGTAAAGACTTTGTTTATTGATATACGCGACAACAAACGTTTGACGCAACCACAAATTCGTGTGAGGTTAGGTTACCGACAGAGTTAACAACACACATAAAAATCACACAAAAACTCCTAGACAGCAAACAGATATCCCTAGTGATTCAAGTATCCCCATGAGTTACCTATCTCCACTTTCCCTACTGTTTCCATAATAAAGTAAGGCCCTAAAAATTCGGGTCTCTGGCTACTACCACACAGAAGTTGCGGCACGGTCATTTGATGTATACCGCCTATTTTTGGAGTGAAATACCCTTCTGAAAATTTCAGGCTTCTAGCTGCCTCCAAACAGGAGTTATGACTTTATTCCATCTAGACTAGCCTTTCGGACCACTGTGCGTGGTAGTGAAACACTGAAACGTTTCCTTCCGCTATTTAAGTTTTGAATAAGGACAAAAGCAAAAACTTTGGAAAAAAAAAACAACAACCAACAAGCAGCAACAGCAGAACTGCAACAGAAACAGCAAATGAAAACAAAAACAAAGAGAAACAACAAAAACAAGATTCCCAACTGTTAATCTACAGGAGCAGCAAACAGCGCACAGAAAAACACACAGTAAATTGGAATAATGTCGAGGAGCACTGGGTCTGGAGTAAAATAAACTTTATCCACTGCAGCTTGCAAAACTTTAAATACTACGAGTAGTACAGATGCCTAGGGATGTGACATCATTATACGATATGGTTGATGAAAAACCTCAAAGGTTTGAAAACTTTAGTCCTTTGAAAAGTCGTAAATCAATTTTTTTCTTAAATCATTTACACTTTTCGTATTGAAGAAATAAAAGCTTAAATATGCCGCTCATTAAATAATATGCAACATGAATCGCTTACATGAAATATATCATTTTTTAATTATTACCAAACGTTGGTATGTACATATTACCCAATTGTTTTCTTGATATAGGTATCGATACTTCAATACTTCTTAATATGAAATGCTGTTGCCACCATTCAGTAGGAGTGCGGTAGGGATGTTTACTTTTTTCAAATCCCTCTGCTTGTGCCTTTACTGATGAAAATGTTGATGTGTTTATAGAGTGGCATATGATGGAGGCAGAGCCATAAGCTTGGAGTGGTTCCTTGGTTCCTTAGAACATGGAACATGAGTGTGATAAGGATGATGAAAATGTTTTTGGATAACGAATGCTTTGCTTTAATAACTTGGCTTAGCTTGAATTAGTTGCCATTGCAACTGGTGAAGAGTCGGCTGATGCTGCTCGGTTTGCCAGTTGGTTGGAGAAGGGAAGTGAGTGTGTGTGTGTGTGTGTAGACTCTTTTAAGTGGGGGCTTAAATATCTACTTGTTCAGATGAAAGCAAAACATTCACTGTTTGTTTTGTTATAGAACTTTATACTGAGAGGTCTTTTGCCATATTGATAGTGTTTTTATTTGTATGCGCCGCATAGAGAAACAGAGAGAGAGGGATGAGTTGAGTATGTGTGAGTTAAGATTAAAAATTTAATTAAGCGATTTGACGCTGTCTCATGAAGAAAGTAAGTAAATTGCGGATTATTTTACTGTTGACTAAAATTAAGCGAAATGTAATTTGCAAAGTCAGGGAAGAAGAGTTTCTCTTAAAAAAAAAAGAAAACTTGCAAGCGTGTTGCCTTTCGCCTGGCAAAAAATTGATTACCCTGCACTGCAGTATTTGGAAAATTTAACTTGTTTGGTGGGTTCCACGCCCTCTTGACTAAATCCACTTAGTTTTTGCTCAAATCTTGTGCTAACTCTTCCAAGTGTCTGAATGAAATTTGGTTGGATAATATCAATAAAACACTTGCAGTATAGCATTTTGAAATTTTTGCTTATATGGGAGGTTCATTGGGTTTTTGTTCAGAGCTTACACCTACCATCCTAGTTTTTTTGTGTATTTTGGTTTGGCTATAGTTAATAATGGTTATAAAATTGAGATTTAAATGTTTTCTTATATGGGCGGTAGACTCGTGCGTCGACCGATTTCGCTCATTTTCAATTCGACAAGTTAACCTTAACAAAGAAGACAATGCATCAAATTTCATTGACATATCTTGCTCCCAAGAAATATTTATATAATTTCAACAGACAGACAGACGGACATCAAGACTAGAGATTGGGGCGTGTCGTGTTTTTCGTCGTGACACGAACACACACGACGTGACACACAAAATGGGTTTTTGAATGTACAAAGTAGTAGATGAATAGGTAGGAAAAGTCGGGCAGTGTTCCTGGGCAAATTTTTAGCCGTGCGTGTTGCCTTCGTTGTTGAAACTTGTATTTCGTGTGGTGTCGTGTTTTAATATCGCTACGCCTCCTTCTCTGCGTTACAAATAGAAGGACAAAGGGAATGTACCTTCGGTGTAAGGTATTAAAAGCTGCAACATTTTGAATGCAAACAACAAATAAAACGGGGCTAAAAGGTTTTTGAGGATTATATCTCTAGTAGTGTTTGAATTGAATCTTATTTAGGTCTATTGTTTATTTGATTTTGAAAATTTAGGAGATGTAACCTCTGCAAACAACGATTAATATGTGATACACCACTATATTGGGAAAACTCGTTGAAGGGCGTGGCACCGCTCACAAAAATATAATACGCTATAAAAAGAAAACCACTAAAGCAATCTTTCTGAATTTAACTGTAGGGAGTCTACTTGCTCTTAGACACCTACAAACTGAAAGTAGGCGAAATTCGACGGTGCGCGTGGAACCTCCCATGCAAGTAAAATACATTAAATGCTATTTTCGCAAATGGTACGACATATTTTGCTGAAATGTAGTATACGGATCTGGATAGTGAGTATCTCAAGCATAACGAAAAGTAATCTTTGTTCAATAATTGCCATTCCCACTTTTTATCAAAGTAAAAATTTTGGTTAATAACTCAGGCCCAAAAAAAAAAATGGAATGAACTGTTTAATTCTTATATGCAGTTTTATGTACTTTTTGACGCTGAGTCCGTCTTCATCAGCAGAACTGTCATTATACCTGCAGGATTTTGAAATATCCTTGCATGAAGTTGAAGAAAACGCTGTATTCAGTCTTAAAGCGTAGCTACAAGAAAAAGTGAAATTCTTTTTTATTAATAGCATCAAATAGCCACACTCTTTCGTATCAAAATATCCTTCCTAATTTTTCTAATAGGTCTCTTATTTTCCGAGTTATGATTCTCTGGTGATAAGATATTTCAGCCCCCATACAAAAGACGAAATATTTTGGATGCGTGGCATATCCCATTTATTTATTTTAGGGCATTCTATTTCAACAAAAACAAAAAAAATTTGAGTTTTCGATATTTTTCTATATCGAACTTTCCGAGTTTTTTCTTATTATTATTCTCATCGCTTAATTTATCATTTTGAAAGCATAACCATTAGAGGTGAAAGGTAAGAGTTTCATAACAAAAAATAGCTATGAATAAAAACATCGACTAAAATAATAGGGTCAGATTGTTGACCGAGCAGGGATCGGTCTCCAGGTAATATTTATTTATGCATGATAAATAAAGTGTAAAAAGTCCATTGAAGTCCGTTGTGTGCATAAAAAGTTATTCAGGCTCAAAGGTCGCTAAAATCAGTTTTTTGCAAATATCTTACTAACGCTAACTTTTGCAGAGAAATTTTTCTCCACAATTTTGTAACACATTAAATTTTCTACGTAAAGATGTGTGGCTTATAGTTTAGGAGATAACCCAATTTAAAAAGTTGGGCACAGTTGTTATATGTAAATACTACGTATAAGATCACATTAAAATATCTTACTTTTAAAATTGCGAATACCCTTTAACGATGAGTCATACAGAAAAATTTAAAAAATCGTTCAAAAGATAATTTGATTCTCTATACACAGTATAAAATTTTTTTTGGAGCGACTTTCGAAACGGACAGTTGGGTGGTTTTGTGTCCAGTGGTACAACAATTAACATTATTATTTACAAACCACTCAAGAGCCTTTTTTCCATAGTGGCGTGATGCTAAATCGAGCCAGAATTATGTATGCACTCTGTGCTGTTTTACGAAAGGCAAAAGCCGTTTTTGAAGACACTCCTTAATATGCATTTCTGTATTTATCGTTCCTGATGTCACAAATGCTTGGTTTCTTTTACCACAACTGCAAATGGCTTGCCATACAAGAAACTTCTTAGGGAACTTTGTTTGCTTTTTTGTCCGGTATTGTTGCTGAATATTACCTCGTCCATCAGTCACATAAAAATCTTGACCCGGGAGTTGTGAAAAGTCTGCCAGAATATAGGTTTCATCATCCATCACACAGCACGTACATTTTTTTTGGTTCTTAATTCTTTACCGCATTACGATCTGGAATTTTCTGAACTTTATATGACTTTAGCTCAGCATTAGCTTTGGTTCTGCACACAAAATAATCAGAGCATTTAACTACACGAGCTGCTTTTCTGACAGAAGTGTTCAGAGCTCTTCGAAAGAGTTGTTCGACATCTTTTGCCCTAATGTTTAAGTCTCTTTATACAGTTTAATGGCTTTTGAAATAGTGTGACGATGAACCTTGAAATCGGTTGCTATTTTTTCGAACGTCCACAATGGATATTTTTTAAAAATTTTAATTTTTTGTTCACGTACTTTTATTTCGCTGTCCATTTTGAAAAAAATATCAATTGGAAATGAATAATTCGAAAAATTATAACATTTTATAGATTTTTAAAAGCTAACGTGATTCAAAAAAAGTTATTCGTTGGACACAGGATAAGTTATGGCTGAAAAAGTGTGCATAAGTTTTTTTCGACACACTCTTTATGTAAATTTTGTTATATTAAGTTCAAGAGATGTGACCTTTTCGAAATTGATTGTGTTGATTACACAAAATTTAAAGAAAAAAGCCATATAAATTTGGCGAATATCTATTTAAGATATTTTACATTAAAATTATAACTTAAATTAAAGATAACTTATAGAAATTCTCTAAAAATCATGATGCAAAAGCATCCACGCCCAAGGTCCATTGATTACTTTTTGAAAAAGGTCGAAAAACGGCTTTTTCTCCCTCTTAAAGACCCGATATTAGTACCATTCTTACACATCACATGTGTCTATATGCATAAGTTGGTTATTCAATTAAAAACACAAATTTTCTCAATTTAAGTTTTTTGAATGAAAAAAATTTTAAAACTTAATGAAATTGACATGGCATTGGTCTGCTTTTTATATCACAACATTGCTTGTGTGGTTGAGAAGCAGTTACTATTTCCAAAACGTGCTAGCACGTGTCAAGTGAAAAAAAACTAGTAAGGGTGGTATCTTTGGCCTGGCCAAAAACTAAATACCCTACACTGCGTAGAGCTTGTATTTACTGTTCTGAGTGTTTGAGTAAAATTCGGTTAGGTTTTCTTAAAAAAATCTTTCACTATAGCATTTTAAAACTTTCGCTTATATGGGAGGTCCCACGCCCTCTTGTCCGAGTTTATCCAGATCTTGTGCATAGCTTGCATTTATAGATCCGAGTGTTTGAGTGTAATTTGGTGGGGTTATCTCAAAAAACGCTTTCCGTATAACATTTTGAAACTTTTGTTTATATGGGAGGTGCCACTCCCTCTAGTTCGAATTCACCTAGTTGTTGCTCAGACCTTATACTTACTTTTTCTAGTATTTATGTGTATGTTGGTTCTGTTATTGCAAATAATGCTCTTATTATTGCATTTTGAATATATTTTTTGTATGGGCGGTAGGCGTGTCCGTTGACCGATTTTGCTCATTTTCAATCCCCCGAGTTAACTTTTACGGCGGAGGCTGTGCACCAAAAGTCATTGAATTATCTTTCTTAGTTTTCCCATAAAATGTATTTCCACACACACCCAGCCAGCCAGCCACCCAGACAGACGGACATGGCTATATCGACTCAGGAGGTGACGCTGATCAAGAATATAAATACTTTTCAATATCTGCCACGCCTCCTTCTCTGCGTTACAAACAGAAGGACAAAGTGAATATACCCTGGGTGTAGGGTATAAAAACAGAAGTAATACTTACAAACAAACTTGTTTTCGAACATATTCAGGGGATTTGCTGACCCGACCATTTTCAGTAAAAACATCATTGAATTTTTTTCTGAGTTCGAAACTATTGATTTTTTCGGTGACGTTCTGATATCAACATATCGAGCCCTAACCGCCAAAAAGTCTTAACCGACACGATTTCAGATTTTGTTTTTTGATGAAAATCTATAACTCGTGGCCATACGCATCTGCTCTACAAATTTCATAACTGTACCGTTACAGAGTTAGAGCTAAAGCAATTCAAGCTTAAGCGTATTCGAAGTATTTTGTTTATTTTTTTTTAAGTGACTGCAAGTTGTTGGTTAAGATTAGATTTTCAAACGAAATAACTTTTTTTGTAATAAAGAACCAAAAGCAGAAGATGAGATGGGGAATCTAAAAAAATAAAAAAGGCTTAACCGCCACAACACTGAAAAAAAGCCATTTTATTATAATAAGGTGAATGAAACTAGTTGCATCGCATACACAGTGCGACACATGAAAAGTAAACTAAAATCCGTTATAAGGCGTCGAAGTACTCGCCGAAACAAATAATTCTGCCAGAGCGTTTTGCAAAGTTGACTCATATTAGGATTTTATGGTCATTTTTGCGATTTTAAGGCACTAAATGAATTTTTTTCGGTTAAGTTTGTTCGACATTTTTTTCCTTCTATACAATAGCTACAACATTGCTGAATAAGGTGCAGCAAAATTCAAAAAAAATTAGTGCATCAAAAATTATCATAGATTAAGATCTAAAAACAAAAACTGTATACTTAGTTTTGGTCAAAACCCCCGAAAAGATGGCCCGCCCGGGGCTTGAATGAAGGTCTAAATGACAAAAATCATTGTTTTTTCGCAGTTTTTTTATTTTATCTCAAAAACCACGAAACTTTTGGTAGTAATTCTTCCTAAATCTTTGAAAGGGATTAATTTTCTACATTTTTTGCTTTTTTCACATTGCTCTACAGTGAAGTTTACCCAATGGAAGTCCCGGAAGAAGTTAAAAATTTTTGATTCAAAAAACGGTTTTTTCCTATAACTCAAGATACAAGAGACACACTAAAACTTTAGAGCTCAATAAATGTAGGAAATCTGCTTTCCTATAGTTTTGCTTTGAAATCTTGATTCCAAAGGTAAACGGTTTTCCGCTAGAGGCCGAAATTTGTTAAAAATAATTGTGTATCATGAAAAAGCGACCTATTATTGTTTGGTTTTAAAATATACCCAAAAATTTGATTAGAAACTAATGAAAAAACTAAAAGCTTCTAAACATGGTCTTTAGAATGGAAATCGGATTGAAATTGCGCGAGATATGATAATTCTTACATACTTGGTATTTTTTATAATGTTCTAATTTTGGGTATTTTTGTTTCATAGTGTGTTTTGCATCCACAACTTAAGATTTTTTTATGATTATTACCTTACGTTAAAGGACGATAAGCAGCGCAACTTTCAGGACCAAGAATGTCAAAATCGGTTTGTAGTTTCCTTGCGAATTTCAGCCTGAGAGTTTGGATTTTTTTCCATTTTTGTCAAATACGGCTTTTTTTCAGTATGAGCGACTGTATACCCTAAATTCCGTAAAAAATGTGTACTATTATATCCCAAGAACTGTAGGAAATATAATTTGCCATATTTTGCTCCTGATAGTCATCTTTCTACAGCTAATAGTTTGTGCCCTAGAGGCCGATTTTTGTGATAAATAAAATCGAATTTTTAGAAATTTTTATTTCGAAGTGACCTTTCGATGTTTTTGCTTGCAAATTTTCCCAAAATTTTTGTAAAAAATTTAAGATAACTTTGAAAGCTTTCAAACGTAGTCCTTAGAATAGAAATTGGTTGAAATTTACGCAAGATATGACAGTTTTTATATACTCAGTGATGCAAAAAAATAACCAAAAACCATATCAGCACAATAAAAAAATACTTTTATGTCTCTCTCTTATAACTTTTATATCTTGCGTAAATTCCAACCGATTTTTTTGTAAAGACTACGTTTGAAAGCTTATTCTTAAGTGCCCTTTTAAAATTTTTGGAAAATTTGCAAGCAAAAATATCAAAAGGTCACTTCAAAATAAAAATTTCTAAAAATTCGATTTTTTTTATCACAAAAATCGGCCTCTAGGACACAAACTATTAGCTGTAGAAAGATGACTATCAGGAGCAAAATATAGTAAATTATATTTTCTACAGTTCTTGGGATATAATAGTACACATTTTTTACGGAATTTAGGGTATACAGTCGCTCATACTGAAAAAAAGCCGTATTTGACAAAAATGGAAAAAATCCAAACTCTCAGGCTGAAATTCGCAAGGAAACTACAAACCGATTTTGACATTCTTGGTCCTGAAAGTTGCGCTGCTTATCGTCCTTTAACGTAAGGTAATAATCATAAAAAAATCTTAAGTTGTGGATGCAAAACACACTGTGAAACAAAAATACCCAAAATTAGAACATTATAAAAAAGAATTATCATATCTCGCGCAATTTCAATCCAATTTCCATTCTAAAGACCATGTTTAGAAGCTTTTAGTTTTTTCATTAGTTTCTAATCAAATTTTTGGGTATATTTTAAAACCAAACAATAATAGGTCGTTTTTTCATGATACACAATTATTTTCAACAAATTTCGGCCTCTAGCGGAAAACCGTTTACCTTTTGTGAGGGTGATATCCAGTTAATGATAAAATTTTTTTTATATCAACTAAAAAGTTTCAAACAACTAAATTTTTGCTTTCAACTAACGTCAAACTTAAAAGTTGCATGTCACTCTGAATATTCATATCCATGTTTCACCCGAGACACAATCCAATTGTTCACCCTGTTGTAAAAGAACTGTAAGTTGTAATGACATATGAAAACGTGGGCCCAAATGTAATGTCTGCCTAGTTTCCGGAAAAGATCGGCCCTTATTCTTCGAGATCGCGAACAGCAAAGACGTGCAAGTAGTATTTCATTCTGGAAAATCTTTTTGATCGTAGTAAAGTCATTCAAGTGGTGGACAGTCACCGAAAAATAAGCCAAATAGTTAAATTTTTCCGTGTAATATTAAGTTTAATCGAAAGCCGTAAAAGTTACCACCGAGTCCAAGAAATATATACACGTAATTTTGCATATATACTCGGAAACCATACAACATTAACTCGGACAGACATTTCTTTCTGTCGTGGAATCCCTATTTTTGTACAAGAGAAGTACCAGCAGATTCCCGAATACCACGAGTACAACAATATTCA
This sequence comes from Calliopum simillimum, assembly GCA_951812925.1. Lineage (NCBI taxonomy): Eukaryota > Metazoa > Arthropoda > Insecta > Diptera > Lauxaniidae > Calliopum > Calliopum simillimum. The sequence continues at coordinate 69,143,517 of OX638370.1, read as the reverse complement.
TCCATCGAAAGCTCCGGAGTAGTTCGACAATTGGAGCACCCCCATAACCTCATCGCTGACCCCATCGCTGCAGATAGTTGAAAAAGCCTTAAATGGTCAAATAATGGAAAAAGGAAGAAAACAGATAAGATCATTTATAATTCATATACAAATTTTTCAGATTTAGATGCTATATATCATAAGGATATATAAATCTGTTCTTTTTACATAAAATATGTCCACCCATACAAATCCTTAGACTCATATAACACTACGATTAATTTAATATAATTTTGCACAATAAAATCACATAATGCAGTAGAAGAATAATACCTAACGTAAGATAAAAACAGAAAACAAAAAATTCCTAACGCAAGATCAAAACTGAAAAACAAAAACAAAGAAAAAAAGTTTACATATATAACATTGTCTTACACTAAACTAAACTTATATCATATAAAACTTACCATTAAAAATACAAACCTATATAATACTTACCTCTATAAAAACAAAAGATTAATAATACTTTGAAATAAACTTTGAAATGCGCGATATATATGTACATATAAATTTATAATTCATAAATAGTGATAAATTACGTAAATTTAAGACTTAAAACTTGCTTAAATGAGATAAAAACGATATATATATAGACAATTCTGAAAGAAAACAAAATTTTGCACCTTAATAATCCAAATCTTTAGTAATTTGCTTTCTATAATATTATATCGATATTGAAAAACAAAATTAAGAAATAATTTTGGATTGGAAAAGAGAATTTGAGATTTAAACATAATTTGTATTTGATGATTGAAGTTACGTACATTAGAAAGTTTAGAAAAAGGAATCATTGAAAACGTTCTGGTTTTAATCAGAAACTAAAGATTTAGATTTACAAATGCAAAGTTTTTTCATAAAGTTGACATAATAAGTTCGGCCACTACTGTATTCGATCACTAAAGATACTAATATTTTTTTTTATGAAAATGTTTTTTTTTTTAAAAAAGTAACCAAAATTATGAATGAAAGCATACAGCAACAAACATAAGTAAAAGTAAAATAGTTTTACAACATAAAGAGAGAGGAAAAGGTGCTCTCGTGAACATTTTCATAAGAAAAGAAATAGGGTCTCAGAAACAAAAACAATTTACTTTACATGTTAATAACATTGGTTTAACAGGTTACGAGATACAGCTCCAACAACAAAACATCAGGCCTGCTGTCGTGTCTAGGAGTAAGAGTGAGTAACAAAAATTCTATTATAATTTATCGTTTACGCTATCTTTAATACTCTCAGTTTTTGTTTCTTAAAAACCTAAAACACAAAAAGTGAGATATGTAAACAAAAGAAAGAATTACATATGTCAAACTGCATAGAAATGCAGAGCTTAAATTTTTGTTTTCTTCTTTTGGTCCATTTGACATTTAATATCGCATAGAGTTAGTTACTATAGAGTTAGTCACTGGACATGCACAAATTTTAAAATGTTAAAGTTGATGAACACTTAAAACATAGCAATAAGCATTCGATTATTTTTTTTTATTAGCATTCTGGTTATATATTTAATATCTATCTGAACTCGATCATGTTAAAACATTGTTGAAAATTATTGATAGCATAAAATTGAATTTTTGTAAGAGTATCTTTCATTGCTAAGGTTTGATGTGAACAATATTCTTAAGTTTTTTTTTCCTCTATATTTAAATAAAATGTTATAACGTTTAAAAATGACATCTTTGTTAGTCTAATTATTTAAGCACGAAGGCGAAGTAGGTTGAAGGCAAAGTGGGCTAGCATACTAAGATCCCTATCATGTTAGCAGGTTGGGTGGGTAAAGAGGTTGGAACTAATACCATCTAGTGTTCCTCCAGTTAGGTTATTTAAACGCCCCGGCATCCCCAATTAGTTTCAATAGATTTAATTTTGTTCTGTAATCGATAATCAGTGGCTTCTGATCGTGAATGTTTGTTTAATTTCTGGTTTTTTGGTTATAATATCTTACCCTTCACACAATTTTTAATTTATGTAGCTTGTCGTCCATATCCATAGGCCAAGTACCCCCCCCATTTTCCCTGAGCTACGACCGACAAAAACTAGGTGTGAAGAACCGGTCCTAGGAATGTGGGCCTCGAAGAGGCAGATTTCGTTACATAGTTAAATGGCGCCCAACGTGGGGCACATCAGCAGCTTAACTCGGCAGCTGAACATCAGCAGCTAAAATTGTGGTTTTTGTTATTTTTTCATTAATTACAAAAAAGTCAATAAGTAAAAAAGCAGTTGATCTCCTTTATCTTCATTAGTGCTAATTATCGATTATTTTTGCCATCTCTAGTTATTTGTATTAATTGTTCAATTTTGTTGGATTCTTGTTTATCTGGATTGTTTTGGATACTTGCCACAAAATTATGACAAATCTTTCTCAATTTTTTTTTAGTTTCAAAGTCAATAGTACCAATGATTTTTGTTATTATGTGGATTTTTCGGTTTTAAATAATTTTGAAATCGTACCTTTATGACATCAGTTGTTGGCAAATTTTAGGATTACTTTTTCAAAAGTTGGAGATTTTATCTTGGATATATGATTGAGATTAACTCACTTAAGAAGAGTTTTCTGATACCATACCAAAACTTTTTTTTATTTTTTTTGCCATCGTTTTGAATAACCTATACATTTTCTTTGCTTTTCCTTCAACCTATATTGCTTCGCTGAGTAGTGCTTAAATTAAATCACTTCCATTTATTACACTTTTTTTGAAATTTCTAAAAATTTTGATATACGATGAATTATTTTCATATGTCGTCAGATGAATTGATACTGTATATAATAATTCGAGCGACTAAAATAACAAGGAAAGTTTTACTTATTTTTTATATCTTCCTTAAGTATTCTCGCTGGTTAACGAGATATTCGTGGACTGCGTAGTTGTCAAAAATAAAAATAGTAATTTTCTTTTTGAGTTCATTTTCATATTTTTTTTTAACGTTCACATATAAAAATGCCTCTTGCTCGAAGCGAGGAAAACATTCCAAACTTATTAGATATGGATTCCAACATATGCACAGTATGTAGTGAAGTTATTTACAATTTTGAGAAGCTCGTTGAAATTCCATGCAAGCATAGATTTCACGACCATTGTATTCGTGCATGGGTGGAAACAAATCCAACATGTCCAGTGTGTCGTAGACCATGTTCTGTCTCTGATATTCCTATTATTCCTAATCGTGCTCAAGGTAGAACTGCTCAAAATGTCCCAGTTCAAAGTGTTACTGCAACTGCTGCAGCACTTCCAAATATTTCTGCCCCTGGCAGTGTTTCAAGTCGTGGTGGTGTTTCCAATCGTGGAGGCGCAATACCACGTAATCGACCACAAACGCGTGCTGTGACCAATGCACAAGCGCAGGCTCCATCTGCTGAAGTTCCTGAAGCGTCTTCAGTACAGAGAGATATTACAACTAGAAGAAATACCATAGGTAACGCTCAACCCGACAGAGTGTTTGACCAACGTGTTCAGTATCTAATTTCTGACTCATTGAATAATTTCAGAGCCGAAATTGCGAATACTATTTCTTCTGAAATACAAAATTTATTTCAAAATTTAAATGTAAACCAAAACAATAGAAACAATTTTCCAGATTCTCCTCAGAATATGTCTTTTGATAATGCTAGGCAAAATCCGCCAATAAATATTTCTCGTTCAGGGAATAATATACACGATGACTCTTTTAATCGAAATTTAGACTTTCCGCAAGACATGCCCTTTGAAAATGCTAGGAGAATTCCTCCCAGGAACACTTCACGTTCAAGAAATAATGTGCCCAATGAGTCGCTTAATCGAAATTCATTAGACAATGAAAAAATTTCAAAATTAATTCATAACTGGAAAATTAAATTCAATGGATCGCCTGAAGACATTACCGTCGACGAATTCATCTATAGAATTAATATTCTGACTTCCGACCAACTAAATGGAAACTTTAATATCCTTTGTCAGCATGCTTATGCGTTGTTTGAGGGTAAAGCTAGGGTGTGGTTTTGGCGTTATCATCGCCAAAATGATAGCCTTGAATGGTTTGCTCTTTGCGATGCTTTGCGCCGACAATACAAAGAGCATTTCACAGATTCTGAAATAATGGATGACATAAGGAAAAGGAAGCAGAAAGGAAATGAAACTTTTGATGAATTCTTAGACGCAGTAATGATCCTCAGTGATCGTTTAAGAACTTCTATTCCAGAGCCTGAATTAATCGAGAATATAATTAGAAATTTAAAACCTGATTTAAGGCACGAACTTTTGCATCTCGAAATTAGGAGCATTTCAATGTTACGCCGCGAAATTCGTAAACACGAAAAATTTATAAAAGACGTTCAAACAAGTTATTCAGCAAGGAATTTTTCCTCACGTAAATTTGTGTCCGAAGTAGAGACGGACGAAACCATTCTGAGCGATACACCTGAACAAGAATCAGGAAAGGTAAATGCGGTTGAACAAGTGACTATTAAATGTTGGAATTGTTCTGAGTTAGGTCACGGATATCATGACTGCGTTCAGCAAAGACGCGTATTTTGTTACGGGTGCGGTGCTCCCGAAACTTATCGTCCGTCCTGTCCAAAATGTTCCAATAAAACGGAAAACGGGAAAGTGGATGTCCGCCGTGCCAACAGTGGCCATCCGAATCCAACACGTCCTCGGAATTAAACATCTCAAACTCCCCATTAATTTCACCATCTTGTCATCATAATTTACAACACCCTTTAAAACGGCCATATCATGTACGGTTGGCTGAATACAATAAAATTCGCGCTAGGATATTTTCGGATAGCCTCAGTGCAAAATCATTAAAACGTTCAACACGTCGTATGCGTGATTTTTGGCGAAATAAAAGATTGTTGCAAAAAGCTGTTATATCAGCAGTAGTTCATAAAGGCATCGATGAACGACCTTACGCGAAACTAAATGTGTTTGGTAAAACCTTTTTTGCTCTTCTTGACAGTGGTGCAAATAAAAGTTGCATAGGTGGAGATTTGGCGAAAGACATTCTGAAGGATAAATCCATGTTTAAAAAGTTTTCTGGTTCTGTAAAAACGGCTGATGGACAAAACCAGCAAGTTCTTGGTTCTGTTTTAGTCTCAGTTGAATTTAGAGACTTTATTAAGTCATTTAATTTTCTATTAATACCCTCATTAAAACAAGATATAATATGTGGAATGGATTTTTGGGTTGAATTTGGCTTAAAACTTAATTTTGAAAATGTTATTTCTGAACTACGTGCCGACCAAAAAGATTGCGAATTTCTCACACTTAGTCCGTCCGAACAACAAAAACTTGAAACCGCAATTTCAGCTTTTCCATCATTTGAAAAGGAAGGCCTGGGGTTGACGACATTGATAGAGCATAAGATTGATACTGGGAATGCCACCCCAATTAAACAAAGGCATTACCCGATTTCTCCAGCGATGGAGAAAATTTTGTGCAAAGAAGTAGATCGAATGCTAAATCAAGGCGTCATTGAAGAAGCCGAAAGCTCCGCATGGTCGTCCCCTACGGTTCTTGTAGTGAAGCCACAGAAGGTCAGATTTTGTTTGGACTCCCGAAAATTAAACTCTTTGACAGTAAAAGATGCATACCCGATACCTAACATCGATGGTCTTCTTTCAAGATTGCCTCCTGTTTATTTTATTTCGAAAATTGATCTCAAAGATGCCTTCTGGCAGATAAATTTAGAAAAGGAATCTCGTCCAAAAACTGCCTTTACAATACCCAATCGGCCATTGTATCAATTTGCTCGAATGCCATTTGGCTTGTGCAATGCGCCACAAACAATGTGTCGATTGATGGACAAGGTAATTCCTTATAACTTAAAATCATACGTATTTGTTTATCTGGATGATTTACTTGTTGTTAGCCAAACCCTTGACCAACATGTAAGCCATCTTTTAGAGGTTGCACTTAATTTACGGAAAGCGGGTTTGACCATAAACCTCAAAAAGAGTATGTTTGGGCTATCTCAGGTGAAGTACCTCGGCTTTGTCGTAGGGAAAGGTTCGCTTGAGGTAGACCCAGACAAAGTGAGTGCAATATCAGACTTCCCTGTACCAAAAACTGTCCGGCAACTTCGCCAATTTCTTGGCATGACAGGTTGGTACAGAAGGTTTATTGATGACTACGCATCCACAACTTTTCACCTCACTGAGCTTCTTTCTAAGAAGAAATCTTTTTCATGGAACACAAATGCCCAAGCCTCCTTCGAAACCTTGAAGAATAAGTTATCAACTGCGCCTCTTCTTGTTCATGCTGATTATAATAAACCATTCGTCGTCCAATGTGATGCCAGCCAGTACGGTGTAGGGGCATTGCTTGCGCAAGCTGATGAGAATGGAGACGAAAAGCCCATAGCTTTTATGTCTCACAAACTCAACAAGGCTCAGCGCAACTACACCGTGACTGAGTTGGAATGTCTTGCCGTTGTGCTTGCGGTCAAAAAATATCGACCATACATCGAAGGATACGAATTTAAAGTCGTAACAGATCATGCCAGCCTCAAATGGCTAATGAGCCAAAAAGATCTGAGCGGAAGATTGGCCAGATGGGCACTTAAACTTCAAGGATTTCACTTTTCTATCGAACATCGCAAAGGCAGCGATAATGTAGTGGCAGATGCACTTTCGCGTGCATTCGAGAATGACAACGCGGTTGATGAACTTGACGTTGAAGTGTTACCATTGTTAGATTTGAATTCAAAAAGTTTTGATAGTGAAAATTATAAAGCGCTCAGGGAAAAGTTTGCACAATCGGAAATGCCAGATTTTAAAGTCATTGAGAAATATATTTATCACCGAATAGGGTTCTCAACAGGAGATTCCGATGAATCTGACTCGTGGAGATTGCTAGTGCCGGAAGAACTTAGGCATAGTGTCATATATGCGGCTCATGATGCAGCTTCATCTGCCCACGGCGGTATAGCCAAAACTTTGGAAAGAATTCGGCGGTATTTTTATTGGCCTGGAGTAGTCGTAGACGTGAAAAATTATGTCCTTAATTGTGAATTATGCAAAACATCAAAATCTCCCACATACAGTTTAAGACCACCCATGGGCAGAATGATAGAAACCGTTAGACCTTTTGAGAGATTATATTTAGATCTCATTGGACCATTTCCAAGGTCCAAAAAGGGAAACATAGGCATCCTTATTGTCCTGGATCACTTCTCGAAGTTTCCATTTTTAAAACCGTTAAAAAAGTTCATCTCTCGAAACATAATAGATTTTCTTAAGTGTGAGATATTTGATTGTTTTGGCGTACCCGAGACAATTGTGACAGACAATGGCTCACAATTCAAAAGTAAGGAATTTGAAAATTTTTTGATTAAATATGGGGTAAATCATACCTGCACCGCAGTTTATAGTCCTCAATCGAACGCTTCGGAACGAGTAAACCGTTCAATCAACGAAGCTTTGAGATCGTTTGTGCGAAAGGACCAAAGAGACTGGGACCAATATATTAGCGGTATCAACTGTTCCTTAAGAAACAGTCTACACCAATCTACAGGACGAACTCCTTACCAATTACTTTTAGGCCAGGAAATGATCACACATGGGAAAGATTATGCGATCTTAAGAAATCTAAAAATACTTTCTGAAAATGATGCTAGAGTCGAAAGAAGCGATGAATTTGCGATTATTCGAGATTCTGTTAAAGCTAAACTTAAAGCTGCTTACGAAAAAAACGTTCATACATATAATTTGAGGTCAAAGGCAAGGAAATTGCATGTTGGGCAAGAAGTTATTAGAAGAAATTTTGCTCAAAGTAATTTAGAAAAAAATTTTAATGCTAAGTTAGCACCTGTAGGAGTAAAATGCAGAGTAAGAAGAATTTTAGGTGATGCATATTATGAGCTTGAAGACGTGGAAGGCAAGGCCATAGGTACTTATCATGCCAAGGATATTTGGTGTTAAAAATATTATATTTTTTTTCCCTCTGTCTCAAAACTTGCATTTGCCTATTTTTTCTCTTAAAACAGAGAAACTAAAAACTTTGCTATCACCGTTTTCAGCTACATTTCAGTTGCAATGTTGTAGAACTGTACCTGTTTTGTGAGGGTGATATCCAGTTAATGATAAAATTTTTTTTATATCAACTAAAAAGTTTCAAACAACTAAATTTTTGCTTTCAACTAACGTCAAACTTAAAAGTTGCATGTCACTCTGAATATTCATATCCATGTTTCACCCGAGACACAATCCAATTGTTCACCCTGTTGTAAAAGAACTGTAAGTTGTAATGACATATGAAAACGTGGGCCCAAATGTAATGTCTGCCTAGTTTCCGGAAAAGATCGGCCCTTATTCTTCGAGATCGCGAACAGCAAAGACGTGCAAGTAGTATTTCATTCTGGAAAATCTTTTTGATCGTAGTAAAGTCATTCAAGTGGTGGACAGTCACCGAAAAATAAGCCAAATAGTTAAATTTTTCCGTGTAATATTAAGTTTAATCGAAAGCCGTAAAAGTTACCACCGAGTCCAAGAAATATATACACGTAATTTTGCATATATACTCGGAAACCATACAACATTAACTCGGACAGACATTTCTTTCTGTCGTGGAATCCCTATTTTTGTACAAGAGAAGTACCAGCAGATTCCCGAATACCACGAGTACAACAATATTCATCCATCGAAAGCTCCGGAGTAGTTCGACAATTGGAGCACCCCCATAACCTCATCGCTGACCCCATCGCTGCAGATAGTTGAAAAAGCCTTAAATGGTCAAATAATGGAAAAAGGAAGAAAACAGATAAGATCATTTATAATTCATATACAAATTTTTCAGATTTAGATGCTATATATCATAAGGATATATAAATCTGTTCTTTTTACATAAAATATGTCCACCCATACAAATCCTTAGACTCATATAACACTACGATTAATTTAATATAATTTTGCACAATAAAATCACATAATGCAGTAGAAGAATAATACCTAACGTAAGATAAAAACAGAAAACAAAAAATTCCTAACGCAAGATCAAAACTGAAAAACAAAAACAAAGAAAAAAAGTTTACATATATAACATTGTCTTACACTAAACTAAACTTATATCATATAAAACTTACCATTAAAAATACAAACCTATATAATACTTACCTCTATAAAAACAAAAGATTAATAATACTTTGAAATAAACTTTGAAATGCGCGATATATATGTACATATAAATTTATAATTCATAAATAGTGATAAATTACGTAAATTTAAGACTTAAAACTTGCTTAAATGAGATAAAAACGATATATATATAGACAATTCTGAAAGAAAACAAAATTTTGCACCTTAATAATCCAAATCTTTAGTAATTTGCTTTCTATAATATTATATCGATATTGAAAAACAAAATTAAGAAATAATTTTGGATTGGAAAAGAGAATTTGAGATTTAAACATAATTTGTATTTGATGATTGAAGTTACGTACATTAGAAAGTTTAGAAAAAGGAATCATTGAAAACGTTCTGGTTTTAATCAGAAACTAAAGATTTAGATTTACAAATGCAAAGTTTTTTCATAAAGTTGACATAATAAGTTCGGCCACTACTGTATTCGATCACTAAAGATACTAATATTTTTTTTTATGAAAATGTTTTTTTTTTTAAAAAAGTAACCAAAATTATGAATGAAAGCATACAGCAACAAACATAAGTAAAAGTAAAATAGTTTTACAACATAAAGAGAGAGGAAAAGGTGCTCTCGTGAACATTTTCATAAGAAAAGAAATAGGGTCTCAGAAACAAAAACAATTTACTTTACATGTTAATAACATTGGTTTAACAGGTTACGAGATACAGCTCCAACAACAAAACATCAGGCCTGCTGTCGTGTCTAGGAGTAAGAGTGAGTAACAAAAATTCTATTATAATTTATCGTTTACGCTATCTTTAATACTCTCAGTTTTTGTTTCTTAAAAACCTAAAACACAAAAAGTGAGATATGTAAACAAAAGAAAGAATTACATATGTCAAACTGCATAGAAATGCAGAGCTTAAATTTTTGTTTTCTTCTTTTGGTCCATTTGACATTTAATATCGCATAGAGTTAGTTACTATAGAGTTAGTCACTGGACATGCACAAATTTTAAAATGTTAAAGTTGATGAACACTTAAAACATAGCAATAAGCATTCGATTATTTTTTTTTATTAGCATTCTGGTTATATATTTAATATCTATCTGAACTCGATCATGTTAAAACATTGTTGAAAATTATTGATAGCATAAAATTGAATTTTTGTAAGAGTATCTTTCATTGCTAAGGTTTGATGTGAACAATATTCTTAAGTTTTTTTTTCCTCTATATTTAAATAAAATGTTATAACGTTTAAAAATGACATCTTTGTTAGTCTAATTATTTAAGCACGAAGGCGAAGTAGGTTGAAGGCAAAGTGGGCTAGCATACTAAGATCCCTATCATGTTAGCAGGTTGGGTGGGTAAAGAGGTTGGAACTAATACCATCTAGTGTTCCTCCAGTTAGGTTATTTAAACGCCCCGGCATCCCCAATTAGTTTCAATAGATTTAATTTTGTTCTGTAATCGATAATCAGTGGCTTCTGATCGTGAATGTTTGTTTAATTTCTGGTTTTTTGGTTATAATATCTTACCCTTCACACAATTTTTAATTTATGTAGCTTGTCGTCCATATCCATAGGCCAAGTACCCCCCCCATTTTCCCTGAGCTACGACCGACAAAAACTAGGTGTGAAGAACCGGTCCTAGGGATGTGGGCCTCGAAGAGGCAGATTTCGTTACACTTTGGAATCAAGATTTCAAAGCAAAACTATAGGAAAGCAGATTTCCTACATTTATTGAGCTCTAAAGTTTTAGTGTGTCTCTTGTATCTTGAGTTATAGGAAAAAAACCGTTTTTTGAATCAAAAATTTTGAACTTCTTCCGGGACTTCCATAGGGCAAACTTCACTATAGAGCAATGAGAAAAAAGCAAAAAATGTAGAAAATTAATTCCTTTCAAAGATTTAGGAAGAATTACTACCAAAAGTTTCGTGGTTTTTGAGATAAAATAAAAAAACTGCGAAAAAACAATGATTTTTGTCGTTTAGACCTTCAATCAAGCCCCGGGCGGGCCATCTTTTCGGGGGTTTTGACCAAAACTAAGTATTCAGTTTTTGTAATAAGGCCTGCTCCTAAGATAATCTTTGATGCAACCTGCAATTTTCTTATTATTTCGAAAAAGTGCTGCACCATATTGCTGAAGTCATCAAAACAATATCTCGGCTCGTTACCGAGATATAGCCATATGAAAAAATTGAAAAATCGCTCAAAATCCAATTTGAGGAAAAAAGTTGCAATTTTCAGCATTAAAATTATAATTATCCAGCTGAAAATTGCAACTTTGAGCGATATTGAGGATTTTGAGCGATTTTTCGATTTTTTCATTTGGCCGAGATATTGTTTTGATGGCTTCAGCAATGTTGTAGCTATTGTATAGAAGAAAAAAAATGTCGAACAAACTTAACCGAAAAAAAATCATCTAGTGCCTTAAAATCGCAAAAATGACCATAAAATCCTTATGTGAGTCAACTTTGCAAAACGCTCTGGCAGAATTACTTGTTTCGGCGAGTACTTTCGACGCCTTATAACGGATTTCAGTTCACCGTCAATGACTTGAAAAATGTTGCACTGTGATATCTAACACAAATGCACAAATATTTAAAAAAAATCTTCTCCTGTAAAATTTACTTTTTGTCCAAAAACTAAATTTGTTGCTCTTTTGACACAAAAATAGCATTTTTTTATGAAAATTTTTTGATTTTTTAGCTAGAAACTCTTTTTTTTTTTTGTAATCTTTAATATTTGATCTGGAAATCGCATATTGTAGGGAGTTACAGGTAACAATTTAAAAGAAAAAATTATTTTGAAATATCAATTAAAAAGGATGTTTTTATCAAAAATTAAAAAAAAAAAAAATCTGTAAGGGGACTCCTTTAAACATGTAAAAACCTTGAAAAGAACGTAAACTCAAAAACTTTCGAGCCTCGCAAACAAAATTTTAAAATTTGTATGAAAAAAAGTTTACGCAGCCCTGGAAAGCTTTCGAAGCAAATTCGATGCGTAAAGAGCTTCGAAAAATTACGAGAGCGATTGTTGTCAAATAAATGTATTGAAAAAATATTTTTGAAAATTACTGATACGTTGCTTACACGTTTTCAGAAATGTGGTGTGTTCCTGAAAAGAAGCTCGTAAGCTTTCAAATTTTTTATGGCATAGGAGTTTACGAGATTAAAGGAATCCCCTTATTTTTTTATTTTTTTCTTTTAATTGCTACTTTATTGAACGTACGAAATAGTTTTGCTAGTATTTGTTACATGCGTCACTTAGTAGTGCTCTTCATCTTGAAATTGAGCTATGAAGTGGTATTTAAAAAGTTCAGAGCAGAACAATTCATTGAAGCTGACACTTTTATTATAAGCCCCTATGTACGACATTTTGAACTTTTTTCCCTAACTGAGCATGTTTGCTTAAAGAAATTAAAAAACGATGCTGACATAATCACGTCATAAGCCATGCGATCAAAATACCATATTTTCTACAAAATATCTATACAAAATAACTTGAGTACAACTTAATAGCATTCGGAAAGAGATTACAAAGTTAGCGAAACTGTACAACTAACTAACTTGGATTTGCAACTTTCTTCTATTCGCAACTAAATCTGAGTAGATCTTCTGAAGTTTTTCATTTCTGTCGTACAAATTGATGAGAAAAATATAGGGAACCTCAAACTCCTGAAAGAAAATTTGTTGCTCATAAAACAATTTTTATTGCTCCACTTTTTCGCACTTGCAGCAATCACCTCGCACTGGCCCACTGGCTTCGCACCTTATCAGGCAATGGTGGAGGAGGCAGAGGGAGGTGCCCATAGGCAACAAATATTACGACACGGCGGCCCACTGTGTTTTTACAACATCACTTTCTCCTTTATATCGCGTAGAACAGAAATGTAACATTACGGAATATAAATGAAGCAAAAAGTAAAAGAAGTGGAAAAAATACAAAAAAACGTGCCCGCAAAACATTTATTCCTCTGGCCGTTTGGCAAGAGCAGCAGAGAAAATAAAGTGGAAGAATGTAGCAAAAAAAATAGGCAAAAAATATGTAGCAGTATTTGTTTGTTTTTATAGCATACTTTAAGGGTGTTAAACGGCAAAAAGCTTTTGCTGTGCTCCTTCGCTACTTTGCCGCCACGAGATGAAGGTTAATCAGTAACCTGTCGCATGAAAGCGAAGGGTACGTTCTCGGGGTGTTAGGCAATCGGTGGAAATATTTGAACAAACAAGTTAATAATAATTTCATTATGCAAAAGTGGGCGTGGAAGGTGGAGAACAGCAACAACTTCACATTATACAGGGTAATTCTAGACATAAGTGCTTGTGTATAACAAAATTTCATTAAGGAAAACCCCCTACTATTGCACATCACATATACCAACAACACTGTGCTATCTTTGTGTGCTTTTGTTGACAACTCGTGCAGAGAGAGAGGTGTTTGACAGCTCGTTAAGGTGAGAATGTGTCAATGGGAAAATACAGCAAGATATTAATGTAAACATTAATATTTTTCCTTTCATTTCTTTATTTTTCTTCATAAATATAAGTATGTATGTATGTGTAAATTGCATACATGTTCTTGTTCTAGCAAACTGTCAAACTGACGTGCATTGTTACCGTTTAGATGTCAGAGATATGAGCACCCTTTATTTAATTTCACTTCACTTGTAAGAAAGTGCTGTTGCCTCTGTGTCTTGCAACGTATTGACATAACATGTAACGTAAAACGTTTCACACTGTCCCCCCTCCACTTTTGAAACCCATTCTCTGCTATATGGGCTGCAATGTTCATATTTTGACATCTTACTGACACATTCAACAGACGTACATATAATAATTGTTTGTATGTATATTTGTTAGGGTGTTGAGAAAAGTTCATATGAAATGTTTAAATTACATTACACTGTTTTTTGAATCGCATTTTTTTTAAGTCACCAAATTTTGACTTATTGACTATGTATTCATCCTCTTTTCCGTCTGTTTTCAGAGGAATTATTTTTAAATTTATTTTTTTTTTTAAGTACGCATTCAGCCTCGCATACTCGCGGTATATCCCTGACCTTGACTAAGCTAATTAAACGAAAATGAAAACTTATTCTTTAGTTGCTCATGTAATACTGGGCTGAGCATTATTTCAGACTTCTAGAAGCGTGAAACATAATATTTTATTTTTTATGCCCTACACCCAGGGTATGTTTACTTTGTTTTTCCGTTTGTAACGCAGAGAAAGAGGCGTGGCAGATATAGAAAAGTATATATATTCTTGATCAGCGTCACCTCCTGAGTCGATATAGCCATGTCCGTCTATCTGGCTGGCTGGCTGGCAGTGTGTGGAAATCCACTTTTTGGGAAAACTGAGCAAGATAATTCAATGAAATTTGATACACTGCCTCCGCCGGGGGATTGAAAATGAGCAAAATCGGTCAACGGACACGCCTACCACCCATACAAAAAATATATTCAAAATGCAATTTCATTAGTATTTTTCACGACAATGCAACCAAAATACACATAAATACTACGAATTGTAAGCTCAAGCTCTGAGAAAAAACTGAGCAAACTTGAACAAGAGGGCGTGGCACCTCCCATATAAGCAAAAGCTTCAAAACGTTATACTGAAAGCGATTTTTAAGAATTTCGAACCAAATTTGACCCACACACTAAGAGCTTTAAATGAAAGCTCTCACCAAAAAATTTGGTGAAATCGAACAAGGAGGCGTGGCACCTCCCATATAAGGAAAAATTTCAAAATGCTGTACTGAAAGAGTTTTTTGAGATAATCCAACCAAATTTCACTCAGTCACTGAAAACTATAAATGCAAGCTCTGAATAAAAATTGGGTGAACTCGGACAAGAGGGAGTGGCACCTCCTTTACAAGCAAAATGTTCAAAATACTGCAGTGTGGGGTATTTATATTTTGGCCAGGCCAAAATTAACACCTTTACTAGTTTTTTTTTAATTTAATACGATCACACAAATACTCGAAATGAGTCGTACAATTTCGCCTCAATTTATAGTCCCACAATTTTCGAAATTTGTCCATAATGTAAAATTATAAATTCGCATATTGAAAAATTTTGTCATCTGAAACTTATAAGGGGATTCTCCGAAAAATGTACCATAGCATGTCTTGTTTGTCCTTACTTATTTTTTATATTATTTTACTAATTGGAGAAATAGAATATGACAGCATGAAAAAGTTGAGAGCTATCCATCATATTATATAAGTATATTAGTTCGGTTCCCACAACTCAATGTTTAAAAATTATGTGTATCGTTCGAACGTTGCCCACGACTAATTCTAAATTAGTTCATTCTGTGGGTCTAATTTTCGACAACTCTTTCGAGCATATCGGCCGGTATTCCTTGAATAACACGAGTTATGTTGGTTTCCAAAGCGTCAATAATTTCAAGTTTGTCAACATAAACAAGTGATTTAACAATCCAATTTAAGTAATCCAATCGCATCAATCCATGATCTTGGTGGCCAAATAACAGGATCATTTCTTGAGATAATGTTTTCATCGAACGTTTCGTTGCGTTGAAACCAGAGGTCGGCTACACTAATATGCTGAATTTTTGGCAGGCAATTTTTACCTCCTGCCCATAAACCACACCAAACATTATATTTCGCCGGTGCTTACGAAGACTATCTCTATTTTAAATGCGGACAAGAAAATCCTTTTTTTCAAACTGCGGCGAAAAAAATCTGTTTTGTGCGAATGCGGACAAGAAAATCACTTTTTACAAAATGCGGAGAAGAAAAAAACTTATTACAAAATGCGGCTTAGAAAATCACTTTTTACAAAATGTGGCGAAGAAAATCTCCTTTTTAAAAATGCAGCGTAAAAAATCACTCTTTCGATTAGTAATGCAAATTTTTTCGAAAAATGGAATAGGAAAAATTTCTCTGAAAAAATTATTTTTTCAAAATAATTTCATAATAATTATTTATATATATAATTTCAGATTTTCTTCGCCGGTAAAAAGTGATTTTCTTCTCTGCATTTTATAAAAAGTGATTTTCTTGTGCGCATATTACAAAAAAGATTTTTTTCGCCGCAATTTAAAAAAAAAAGTTTTTCTTCGCCGCAACTTTCGGTTGGAAAATTTTTTTCGTAAGCACCGGCGATTTATCGGGATACATTGGAAGTTTTTGGATTGCTCCTGGTTGTTCATCGGCCTATGTGTCCATATGGCAATTTATTATAGACATGTGTGTAGACGATCAAAGAATGCAAACGAATGCAGATACCGTTACTTTTAAGCTCTCGATGAACGGATAATTTTTCCTTCTCTTGGATGAAATCTTAAGCGCGCGGATGCATTTTTGTTTGTTAGTGCTAGTCCGTAACAAAAAATGACCAAAATTTTGGCACCCCAAAATGAGTGATATTTAAAAATAAATGCTTCGAAAATATGTACAAATTATTTTGAACGGGATATAAAGTCTGTTCTTTAAATGCAGTAAGTTTTTGATAAAACGAACCAACACACGAAAGCAGCAATAGCCATTTTTGATGTATTTTTTGATAGTGAATCCGAAAAGGCATCGTTACGATTCAAATTGGATTTTGAACGAAAAACTTGTACTTTTATTCACCATATAACTTTAGTGCTAAAAATGCGTTGTGTTATTATAAAACCACACATATAGCAAAAAAAAATCTACATTAAGATATCTCAAAATCCAGATGAGGCAGAACAATTCTAAGCCCGGATTCGGATTCAAGATTGAAAACAACATCGAAAACAACTATTAAAGTTTTAAATTTTTGATCTTTTTTGTTCAAACCTTATCAGTCACCTATCCTGCCTGGTGTGTCCATATGGCAACAGTACATTCTGAGAATCCTGTGATCAGGATCTAAAAACTAATGATGCAGTTTTCTCAATAATGCTTTATTGAGAATGCATCCAAAAAATCTTTTTGAAATTCGAAAAAAAATTTACGTAGGGTGATTCGGATTAACGTAGACGTTCAACCAGATATGAGTTTCATCGCTAAACACAATTTTTCGATAAAATAATGGATCAATTTGAAGTTGTTGTAAGGCCCATAAATCAAAATTTAAACGTACACCAAGATCAGCCGGCTTTAATTCTTGTACGAACTGTACCTTAAGGGCCTTCAGGCTAAGATCACGCCTCAAGATACGCCACAATAATCCATAAGAGATGCCCAAAGCCTGAGATCGGCAACGAATGGATTCTGCACGGTTTTCACGAACACTCTCTGCTACTACAGCAATATTCTCTAAATTACGGGCTCTATGCACTTTGGTTGAATGATGAATGTTCAATAGTGTAAAATTGATTCGATATCTGTTGATAGTGTTACGAATAGTGAACTCAGTTGGACGCTCATAACGAACAAAATGATAACAGCGGTCAAAACAACAACTCAGTTGAAAAATGGACCTCGTATTGTATCACCTTTTATAAGCAAAAGTTTCGAAATGTTATAATGAAAGTTTTATTTGAGATAATCCAACCAAATTTCACTCAAACCCTAAGAAACGTGGATGCAAGCTTTGGGAAAAATTAGAGGACAGCGGGCGTGGTACCTCCAAAACAAGCAAAAGTATTTAAATTCTATACTGAAAGGGTTTTTTGGGAAAACCGATTAGAATTTCACTCAAACACTAAAAACAGTAAGTGCAAGCTTTGTAAAAAAACAACGTGAAGCAAAATTTACGTACTTTTGCAGTGCAAGCGTTATTTGAGGCAATGAAACCAAATTTCTCACAGAAACTTGGAATAGTTAGTGCAATATCGGAGCAAAAATTTTAAAAATACTGCAGTAAAGCGCAAAGGTGTCAGCGTATAACAAAAGTGAGCCAATTTTGGCTCGCCTATAACAACAAGAAAATTTCAATATTCATACAACAATCACAGAAATAATAGTTTTTGTGATTTTTGTACTTCGAGGAATTTGAAGTTGTTGTAAAAGAGAAAATTTTGCGTTGACTGCGCTTGGCTCAGTGATTTTAAAACGCTGACACCCTTGGTGTGGAGTATTTAATATTTGGCCAGGCGAAAGGTAACACCCTTGCTTACTGTGAAGGCGAGTAAGATTTATTTTGTAGTTAAATGTTACAGTCCCTTCTAAGGATGTAAAACGTCTAAAATTTACTGTTAATAGGCAATAAAGCTACTCGTATTAAAATTATTGTGAATTACAGTTCATCTGGAAAAAACAATAATCCAATTTTTAACTGTAAAATCATTTGAATAACTGTCAATTACAGTTAATACAAAACAGTTTTTATCATTTGCCTGTAGTTTTTGATTGTCTGTAGCAATTAATTCCAAAACAGAGTAAAAACGGAGTAAAAAAGAAAATAACCTACAGTTTAAATTGAAATCAATGTGAAAGGGGAGGCTTAATCCCCCTGTTTGGGTGCTCAAAGATTTTAAAATCAGTTTTTGACGAATAACTTAAAAATTTTGTTTCAGAAAAAAAAAGTTGAGCGTTGACTTTTTTTTATAAAGTTAGCATAGCCTGATAAATCTCTGGAAGTTTTAAGGCTACATACATAAATATTTTCTTTTATTCTTATTTCGAAAAAAAAGATTCGTTGAATTTTTTTAGACACCCTGAGAAACATTTTTATGCGTTTGGAAACCCTATGCTCTGCGTATGTTTGATGTCTTGTATTTTGTTTCTTGATATTTTCATATATTTCAACTTTATGACTGTTTCGTCATTTTTTCACATGACTCTCCTGTGAACTCCTCATACTTCTTCCCAAATATTTTTTTGTCATACGTACTGTCATGAATTTTTATTCTGCAGCTGTAGCACTTTTTTTTTGCTGTTTTTGCTTATATTTACGAGCAAAACAAATAAATGTTTTGTTGACTTTTCCTGGTTTATATTTCCGCATTGCAACACTGGCGTTGTCAACTTAATGTATCCTTATATTGTTTTCGTCTGTTTGTTTTTTTTTTTTTTCTCTCTGCCATAGGTTAATTAACAGAAAAGTATCCTTATTGCGATATATACAAGTAAGACACATTAAAGTGTCCAAGTAACTCTACAGAGAGAAAAATGTTTTAATTTTTGATGACTTAAGTTACATTAATGGTCGGTACTTTTCTACAGTGGAAGAACAGAAGTCTTAACCATCAGTTCACTGATTTATCTATACAATAACAACAACAATAACAATAACAACAACAACAATATCATTTACACAATATATGAGCATTCGGTGGTACTTTCAAATATTAAGCCATAAATGCATTGTTAACTACATTGTCAGCAATAAATATTTACTAAGTCCACAATAAAACCGCAATTAACCATTCATCATCAACCATTAACACCCTATTGACCCAAAATGGTTTGCTTGTCAAGGGCAAGCAATAATACAGCGATACACAAGAGCTGGCAGGTTGATTGGTCAATAAACGCGCACTGTGTGACACCACTTATGCCCACGTTCAATAAATCGAATTTACGATTTCACTTCTGGAAAGTCTTTGTTAAGGAATAAGGATGTTTTTACGCCGCTTATCTTTAATTGCTTAGCTACAATATATAATTGGATGAGAATCACATTCTTTTTGATACACTGAAAAAGATTCATGTATAAGATAACACACTATTTGAGTAGTTTTTGCTGTTATTGTTAGAACCACCAAGAAAGTTCCACTTATCGCCACATTAGTTAAAACTGGATCAAAGAAGAAGACTTTTCTTCGTCGCAAAAGCTTACTTGTAGGCAACTATGATTCTCAAGTATAAATTAACTGGAGTTTTGCAAAGACAATCCTCGATTTTTTGATTCCGTATCCTTCAGGTTCAGGAATAGTGGCAAAATTTTATGCTATGCTTTTATTTTTGAAAGCTAAAACCAAATTTACTTTAGATGCATGAAGCGTCTGACCCAGAGTGGGCGGGTTCCAGGTCAGCGTCTGTTCCAAGATTGGGCGGCTGAAATTGAAAGAGAATTTGGCCACTATAGCTTCAGCGCTTGCCGGATCCAGCTTTCAGCTTATAACTTACTGCGTGAGGAGTTACTGAGAAGATTATACTAATAAAGCATGGATCGAAAAACGATGGAAAATAACTCTCCAATTGGTACCCACCAGAATGTGGTTAATCCACCTGCCTCGGCAGCATGCATTTCTGATTTGGAGGTGCAAGGAACATGCATAGTTTGGAATGATTCTCTTATAACTGGAACCAATATGATTCGTCAAAATTTTAAAATCCTTTCGATGAAAACTCGAACACGCATCGGCTCTTGGAATGTCCGAACTCTTAATGAACCAGACAAAATACACCAAGCCGTAAGAGAACTCCACAAATTTAACCTTGAGATGTTGGGATTAAGCGAGTGTAGATGGAACGGTGCCGGCGAATATGTACTTCTTGACGGCGAAAAATTTCGATACTCCGGTAAAGCGCAAAGTGACATCCACAGGGATGGAGTTGGATTTTTGTTAAGTAAAACTGCAGTAAAGGCAGTTATGGAATGGAAACCTGTAAACGAAAGGCTCATTTGGTGCAAATTTCGAACCCTGCAAGAAATATAACCATCTTCCAAGCATACGCGCCCTACAGCCAGCTCGCTGCAGCAATAAACAGTGCTCACACGAACGACATCATAATGGTTATGGGCGATTTAAATGCCAAAGTAGGCTCAGAAACGACAATGGAGAGGTTTTCATTGACGCCTGCAGTGCAGTCGGTCTTGTCGTTGGAGGTACGCTATTCCCACACAAAAAATGCCATAAAGCTACTTGGGTGTCTCCAAACAACATCACTGAAAACCAAATCGACCACTTCTGCATTAGAAGGAAATGGAGAGGGAGTCTTCTGGACGTACGAGTCAAGAGGGCCGCTGACATAGGCTCCGACCAACATCTTCTCGTCGCGGTCATTTGACTCAAACTTTGCCGCTAATAAACGTCCCAGCGAACAATCTGTAGCAAACGAATTCGACGTGCTTCAGCTTAAGAACGACGTGATACGCAGATCTTTCGTAGATGAACTTAAAACAGTTTCGTTCGATTATGGTGGAAGTATTGAAACATCATGGAGGGCTAACGCGGCGTTCTTAAACTCCAGTGAAAAATACTTGGGTTTCGACCCTCGAACACGAAGCACTGGGTAAGCGAGGAACGTGGGGTCTTGTTGAAAAAAGGCAAAGCGCAAAAAAATGAGAGACGACGCTAAAACTAGAGCGCAAAAGAACGACGCCAAAAAGGTCTTTAACTCTTTCAATAAAGAAGTCAGGCAATCGTGCAGATAAGACAAAAAAAGAATGTATAAGAAGCTCGCGAGCGAGGCCAAAAGCGCTGCAAATGCTCAAAATCTCAAGCAGCTTTACGATATCACTCGCCCATTGTCTGTCAGAAAACACCAACAGAGCTGCCCTAGCAAAAACAAAAATGGAAATCTCTTAACATCCGAGGACGACCAACTAAATAGATCGAAAGAGTATTTTTGTGATATACTTATTCTCATGTCTACCACATCTCCGCAACCAGAATCACTAACTACAACTGTCGCAGTGACCCTCAGTACTAATTGAATACAAACACTGCCGCATACAACCGATGAAATAGTGAAAGCTATCTAAATCATGAAAAACAACAAAGCCGCCGGTATGGATCAAATAACAGCTGAACTGCTAAAGGCATGCCCCATAATATCAGTCAAAATTCTACATCCTCTGCTCACCAAAATCTGGAGAAGAGCGTTTGCCATGGCATGTTAGTCAAATTGCTGAAAAAAGATGACTTGACGAGTGCCGAAATTATAGAGAAATAACAGGGTAAGCGAAAAATTTGATTCGGCCATTCGAAAGCAGCACTTCAACTTGTCTTCGTAGACTACAGCATTGCCTTCGACAGTATCTCGCGAGAAAACATCTGGGTTTCACTGCACATGCCTCAAAGGCCATAAACTTAGTACGTGCACAACATGAAGGCTTTAAATGCAGTGTGTTACACAACGGATTGTTGTCATCGACAGCTACCACTAATTCAGGCGTACGGCAGAGGTGTTTACTATCATCATCTCTCTTCCTAATCGTTCTTGACGATATTCTAGACAAAGCTCTTAATAAGGCCAAAAGGGGTATCCAATAGAACTTTACCGAACATCTAGAAGATCTCGACTACGCTGACGTCATCTGCCTCTTATCGTCCTAAAATTCAGATATGCAAAGCAAAATTGAAGGCCTTGTCTTTAAATCACAAAAAGCCGGCCTAAATATCAATGTATCCAAGACTAAAAGCTTCGCGTATTTAGGCAGCATTTTCTGCATGGATGGTGGAGTAAAAGAGGATATCAACTCAAGAATAGCAAAAGCAAAAGACGCGTTTGGCTCAACTGAACAAAATATGGTCTTCTTCCGTTATATCCACCAAAACAAAACTGCGCATTTTTGATTCGAATGTGAAATCGGTTTTGTTATATGAGTGCAAAACATGGCGTGTTACTGAACAACTAACGAACAAGCTGCAAGTAACCGTCAACAAATGCTTAAGGCGTATCTAAAGATTTGGTGGCCTCGCACTATATCAAATACCGAGCTACATCAAAAATGCAATCAGAGGGCTATAGCAAACGAGGTCAAGCTGCGCAAATGGAGATGGATTGGTCACACTCTCCGGAAACCACACAGCGAAGTTTGTTGCCAGGCTCTTGAGTGGAATCCACAAGGCAGTAGAAGACGTGGTAGACCCAAAATCAATTGATCAAAGTCATCGCAAGGGATCGCAATAAATGGAGATGTGTCATATTGGCCCTATGCTCCTCCTAGGAATTAAAGGAGAATACATACATACATGTAAAACATTAACTTTGCAAGAGGACCATCACAACTCGAAGGCGCACCCGTTTCTCTTCTGTTAACCCAGATAGACCTGAATTTTTTTTTTGGAAATTTACCTATTTCTTTTATATATTTCTTGTATTAGAGGTTGTTTGACAAAGAATATGGTGATTTTAGAATTTTTTTGGAATCGGTGACGTCACAATTAGACGTCCTTCCAGAAGGACGTCAGTCTTATATGCAAGCAAAATTTTTATCATTTTTGTTTATAATTCTCTCATCAGTATCAGTATCAGTAACTTAGTTTCCCATTTTATCGAGTCTATATGAATAAAAAAAACAAAACCTTCAGTATAATTGACTCTTGAACGCTGAAGATGAAAGTTTAGCTTCAAGCTTTTTGGTGTTTTGTCGGTTTTTTGTTGAGATTTCAGCCGAAAATGTACTTCCTCATATGTCTTTTTCAATTCTTCTGTATTCTGAAGCAAATGTTTCTTATCAAATCCGCCCAAATGTAACTACAAATGTCTTATCAATTTGAAGAGTCCTCATCTGTAACAAACCACCGCTTTGGTATGATTCCAAGCTGGATGTGAAGATGATCTTGAAGCACAAATTTGTTCCTATACCTAATCGGGGCTTTCTTCTTTTCAACTTTTTGATTCCATGACTCCCAAATGATAGGACAATGCTCTCAACGACTGAATGTTTTTAAGAGAGCATGGCAAAAGCATGAAATCTCTCGTTCAGGAGGGGATTAACCTCGGTAAAACGGTCATTGCTACTCAGGTTGTTATTTTGACAAGGGTCTAGGTAAATGTATTGCCTACCACAAATTGGTATCAATCCCCTGAGTAAGTCCTCCATCGGCATTATTTGGTGGTAAGATAGCAAAATT
This sequence comes from Calliopum simillimum, assembly GCA_951812925.1. Lineage (NCBI taxonomy): Eukaryota > Metazoa > Arthropoda > Insecta > Diptera > Lauxaniidae > Calliopum > Calliopum simillimum. Next base: position 69,119,729 of record OX638370.1, on the reverse strand, counting down.
GACCCCTCTTTATCCTATGTCATCATCTTTTCCCTCAAAAACTGCAAAAATATCTTCCAATGGAAGCAGTTTTCTGAGTATGAAAAAGAAAATTTTATGACGCGGATTTGACTGACGTCCTTCCAGAAGGATTGTCGAAATAACATCCGTTGCTGATTACAAAAGAGTCAATATTTTATCTTATTCATTATTAGCAGTATCTAGAGAGTTGAGACAATAAGACAATCAAAACAATACACAAAAACAATTAACAGGTAATTAACCACAATCGGCGAAATCGGAGTAATCGCTGATAAGAAATAGGCATAACATATAAACCGCACTGCTCACTTGTTAAACGACGACTGAATAAAACAGCGGCCATTTCTCTTCCGTTAGGATGCCAGCAGCAGTTAAAAATCAAATTTGAGTCCACCGACAAGCTTAAATGAGAAGAAAACATCAAGATGCCGACCAAAGTCCCGAATCCTTCCAGAAGGACGTCAGGGCTATCTGGGTTAACAGGAAAATAGTTCATTATTACCAAAGACACACAATATTTCTTGTTTATTTCTATGAAGTTAATTGTAAATTGAAAGAAGTTGAGGAGCATTCTACTCGAAGTTTTGGTTTTTTGTGTTATGACAGTCTTGTTGCAAGATATCGTAATAAGCTTTAAAACTTTAAAAATTAAAAAAAAAAACAACAAAAAACAATGCTAAGAAAAAGCATAAAAGCCTTTATGTCATAACTGAAGCGTAGTTTATCTAACCTACATTACCGACCATAGGAAACTATGTTGAAACTGGGTGACATTTTTGAATGCTTTTCACAGGCAACATCATGCAATTCTAAACAAATTTGAGATTAAAATCAAAAGCAAACAAGAAAATCATCATCAAAGTGAAATGAAATGCGAGTAGCATTGTACGAAACTACTAACCAACCAACTAACCGTGTCCGAGACCAACTCATTTGGTTATTTAAATGTCTACAGCACAGTACGAAGTGAGACAGTGCGAAGTGTTGCTCCAGTTTGGACACCACAATGAAACAAACGCACGGTTTCATTAAAGTTTCGTTATCTAAATACCGGCTGGCAGTGTTTCCTTTCCTTTTCTTTTCTTTCATTTTTTCTCTTTTATTCTTGAATCGTAATGGTGCTTTCGGTAGATGTCGTAGTGGTGGAGATGATGGTGGTCGTTAGTGAAAATGTAACGTTAAAACATTAAAAAAAAAAAATAATTATATCGGAAATGAAAATCTTATTCACAGTGACAACTCTACTTGGATGAAGGTTATAATTTGAATGCACACAAAAACTGGTTCATTCTTTAATAGTATGTCATGAGAGTTTTCTACAAAACTCTTTTGGTTTAAATTTATAAACAAGGTTAGAGAAATCTTTTAGAACAAAATATTTACGCAATTAATCAAAACAAGAAGGCATTAAGTATCATTTTGGTGCAATTCATTTTTGAATTGTAAAATTTTTTGAAGAGATCTGATAATACACGGTTGTCTTGAAGTGTCGATAAGTGTGATGAAAGTGCGCACGAAATCGGTGTTCGGGGTTTCATTTATTCTAGCTTAATGGTCTTAAAAATGCAAGCCCCAAAATCGTAGCTGATCATCTCATAAAACCCAACAAAAATATAAAAAGTTATTTTCAATGTGTTTTCTAATGCTGAGTCTGCTATATCTCATGTGGTATATAAGATGCCCTAACTTATAAAAGTAAAAAATACCATTTTGCTATTTTTTGTTTCTATAACTAGAATATGGAACATTAATCCGTAGAATCTGATAAAAATGCTAAGAATAATCCAAAAAATACTTATTTGTGAGTTTTTTCAGATTTTTTTGAGATAGGAAAATCGTAACATAAATAAAAAGCGCTAAATAACTATGAGGAGTCGAAAAACTTTTATAGATAAATGAAATAAAAATATTGAAGAGATTGGGAAAATGTTAGAAAAAGTTTAAAAATAATTCAATAAATAATAAGGGGATTCCTTTAAACTCGTAAAAGCCTCGAAAAGCACGTAAACCTCGAAAACTTTCGAGTCTCGTAAACAAAATTTAAAAATTTGTATGAAAAAAAAGTTTACCAGGCCTCGAAAACTTACGAGGCAAATTCAATGCGTAAATAGCCACGAAAAAGTATGAGAGCGATTGTTGTCAAATAAATGTATTGAAAAAATATTTTTTGTTTTGAATATTGAATTTGAATTAAATTTTTTTCGAATTATATGACAGCTGATACGTTGCTTACACGTTTTTAGAAATGTGTGTTCCTGAAAACAAGCTCGTAAACTTTCGAGTTTTTCATGGTTTACGAGCTTACAAGATTAAAGGTATCCCCTCAATGTTGACAAAGTAGAACAATGCTTTCAAAATTTCAAAAACGTGTAAAAGCGTGGAAAATTTTTTGGAAGTTAAAACACACAAGTGTCAGAAAGGGTATAAAAGTACGATAACGACAGAAATTGGAGGTGGGAAAAGATAAGTTTGGTGGTCAGAAAATGGAAAACACCGACCCCCAAATCATAGCTGTTAATCTAGGCAAATGGTATCGGTTACTAAAATTTCCTTATAAATCGTAAAAAATAAAAACAACAAATGAAAACCAAAATAGCCATCTTAGATGTATTTTTTAATGCTGAATCTGAATCCGGCATAAGATTTCTCAAAATCCTGACAAGTTAGCGCAATTTTGGAGCCGAATTCGGATTCAGCATTAACAAAAATACATCTACTTATGATTACTATTCCGGTTTTTATTTGTTGGTTTTATTTTTACGACTTTTTTGATTTATATGGAAATTTTAATAATCCATACCATTTGCCTAGATTAGTAGCTATGATGTGGGTGTCAGTATTTTCCATTTTCTGACCCTCAAACCTATCTTTTCCCACGTCCAACACCTGTCGTTATCGTACGGAAACTTTTATATCTGTCCTGACACCTGTGAACAGTTGAAAAAATTGGAAACTTTTGATAGGTCGAAAAAATGTTAATGAGAGTGGATACATTTTTTAAAACCTAAAAAATTTCAAAATAATTCAAAAGTTGCTGAAATTGTGGAAAAGTTTTGGAAAATGTTAAAAATTATTGAAATGTCTTTTCTAATTTATCTGTTAAGAAATTCTGCGCTAGTCGTATGTTAGGTATTTTCTTAATTTGAAAACATCTTTTAAGGTACGAACTTTTCGGGAAGGCCTATAAATTGTAGGTACTAACAACATCTTTTTGTATACTTTTTTGTTAATGTCTAACAAATTTTGGTGAATTGTTTTCTAAAAGCATATGCTACATTGTAAACTAAAAATGGAAGTTATTCGAATTTTTTTTTTTCTTACCTAATTCGTCGCTCTTAACTTGCAGCCTTCGAATGACTGCACTTTGACTTATATAACGAAATTCGAGTAATGTCTTCAATTTGACTTAAGATATTGAGACTATCAGTGACAAGAAGAATATCATTCTTTTTTAACCAGAAAAACTACAAACTATTCCGATGCAATTAAATAGTAGATATAATTCCAGAGACAACGTTCGAAACATGATTCATACATTATGTAAAAGGGTAGCTGGGCTTAGAGTGTGCCACTTGAACGCACAGAGTCTTAAAAATAAACGAGATGAATTTGGTTTCATTTTTGAGACCTCTGATGTTGACATTGTTTGTGTATCGGAAACCTGGTTCAATACTAATGACGCTGATAGTTTTTTAAGTATAAACGGATACACTCTGCACCGTGCAGATCGTTCAAGTCGGTACCGCGCTGAACGCTTAAGCCATGGAGGAGGCGTTGCTATTTATGTGAAGCAATGTTACAAGACAAATTTCGTAACCTGTAGTGAGACTTTAAGCGAGACTCAGTACTTGTTTATTGAATTAGTGCATAATAATCAAAAAATTCTCATTGGAACAGTATACCAAAGACATAGGAGTACTAATTATGAATTACTCATGGAAAGTCTCTCTAATATTACACTTCCCTTTTCCGACATTATTGTAGCTGGAGATTTTAACTCTGATTTGCTTCAGGAAAGTCACCTGATTGAAAATATGGAAAGCCTGGGGTTGTATCCGATAAATATCGCGATGCTCACTCACATTTCCAGTAATTCAGGAACATTACTAGACGTTTTTTTATAATAAATAAATCCAAATGTCTCTTTTTGATCAATTGTCAGCTCCATGTTTTTCAAAACATGATCTGTTGTTTCTTACATATAGTTTCACTGTGATAAGTACTCCTTCTGTGATAGAATATCGTGATTTTCGAAATATTGACCTTAACAATTTGTCTTTAGATTGTAGGAATATTCATTGGACGCACATTTATAATATGACTTCGATAAATGATCAGGCTAATTTCATACAGCAACACGTTCAAAGTCTGTTTTCACTTCATGTTTCTTTGAAAACTAAAGTTATCAGGCCAAATGAAAAGCCGTGGTTCACACCGTTCTTAAAATCACTTATATTTGAACGCAATAAAACCTATAACAAATGGAAAAGGTTCAAAATCCATGCAGATCTTGAATCTTTCAGGCAGTTAAGAAATCTAGTCACGAAGCACATTCGAATAAATTTTCTTCTGCTTGCAGTTCTAAATCTAAGTGGAACTTGATTAGAAATGTAGGTCTTGGAGTGAAAAAAAAAAACAAAATATAGATCTTGACCTTGATGAACTAAACAAAAAATTTACTACTGTCCTTAGAAGTATTTTGGCTGTAAAATCAAATGCAGTTGGCCTGGATGGTATCCATCCAAAATTCCTTAAACTTATTTTACCAATAATTTTACCTTACATAACTTATCTATTTAATACTTGTTTGATGTCGTCTCAGTTTCCTAATTTATGGAAGGTTGCAAAAATTATCCCAGTACCTAAGGCCAAACATGAGTTTCGTCCCATTGCAATCCTCCCTTTTCTATCGAAAGCACTTGAAATAATTATATATAACCAAATGAACAAATACTTCACTGATAAAAAGCTCTTAACTGATAGACAGTCCGGATTTAGAGCCAAGCGTGGCTGCATCTCGGCAGTCCTGGATGTATCAGACTACCTAAGAATGAACCTGGATGAAGGTAAGGTTAACTTTTTAATACTGCTAGACCATTCTAAAGCATTTGACAACGTTAACCATCTAATACTTGTCCATAAGCTCAGTAATTATTACAATTTTTCGTCCTCTGCTACTTGCCTTATATCCTCATATCTCACAGCTTCCTCTTGATAGAGGGGTTCCTAAAGGCTCTGTTCTTGGCCTATTTCTCTTTTCCGTCTACACCAATGATTTCCCCACAACCATTAGTAGAGTTCAAACACATATGTATGCTGATGATGTCCAAATTTACTGTTCGTGTGATTATAGCGATATGAATAACTGCTTAGCACTTCTTAATGAAAACACAAAGAAAATAAGTCAATGGGCTACTGATAATAAGCTATCAATTAATCCAAAAAAATCCTAATGTCTAGTTATCTTCAAAAAAATTATTGTTACTTCTAGCCTTTCTAGCATTACTATAAATAACATTAACATTGAATATGTACAAAAAGCAAAAAACCTGGGAGTGATATTTAATAAAACGCTTTCCTGGAATGATCACATTACTTACAATGTTGGTAAGGTGAACGGCTTACTAAGAATGTTATGGGACACCCAGTTTTATCTACCATTAAGCATTCGGATGCATAAACGCAAGTTACAGGTTGCATTTAACAATATAATGCGGAACGTCTATGGTCTTAAACGGTTTGATCACATCTCCATTTTTGCAAGCAATCTGTATGGCTTAAGCTTCGAAAATTTAATACGTTCTAGGGTTGTTTTGTATCTACAAAAAATTATCTGCACACGTGAACCCAGCTATCTGTTTGATAAAATTCGTTTTTCAAGGTCTGAGCGCAACAATAATCTAATTCCAGTCAGGCACTCTACTTTAACCTCTGAAAGACAGTTCTTTGTTTATTCAGTACGTCTCTGGAATACTCTCCCCAATAACATAAAAAGCATAGTTAATGCGGGTCGATTTAGGAATGAACTTGGTAGACACTTTAAAGAGAGCAATTATTGAAACATATAGTTAATAAGAAATTAGTAATAAAAAAAAAAAAAAATTAATTTTAAACCTTATGTAATTGTATAAGCTTATTCCATGTTTCTAAGTGCATTATTACTTATTTTAAAAAATCTATTGAAATTATAAATGATCAGTGCCAAGCTTTTTGTTAAGTCTTAAAGTATTGAGATATGTAAAATATAAATAAATAAATAAATAAAAAAATAAAAATATATCAATTTATATGTACTTACGATGTCATCTTAAAATGGCCATAACTTTGCAAGGATAAATCACGGTTGAACCGTGAAACTGTTTCTGAAAGCGGAAATGTAGTACAGAGTAGAGTTATTAGTAAATAAAAACAGAAAGATGTGCGCCTCCTTATAAAAAACCTCAAAACTATCACAAAACTTTGTTTTTTTAGAAAATCAGGTTTGCCGGATTGGAATTTTTTCTTACAGTGATAAATAAGTTAATGTTGTTCAGAAGTACGTTCTAAAAGAAGAAAGTTCAAGGTTTTTGATGGTCATATAATTAGAATTGAAGCTATATCAGTATTTCGCAGAACACAACAAACATTTTGACAGTTTCGATCGTCACTGTATGTATATATTTAACCATTTCCAACTGCTTAAAGGAATCATTTTATATTAAAACTAAACCATTTAATGACAACGAGTTAATGCTGAACTCTAATCTGAGTGACAAGTTAAGACTTGAATTGATATAAACGGGATCAATACGGCTAAATCAACAAACTGTTGGCTTGAATCCCTACAATACAACAAACAAAACATTTTCATACGCAATAAAAATAATAAAAATTTTTTAAAAGAAACCAGAAAATAAAAGGATGAAAATAACTATAAAGAAAATTAAGAAGAAAAAAACACAAACAAAATGAAATCGATTGACAGCAATTGAAATGAAAACGAACGAAAGAATGAAATGGGGTAAAAAATTAACAATTTAATATTTTTAGTTTTCACCGAAGGACAGAAACAGCAAAAAGGGTTGTGCAACAACAACAAACGAAAAAAAGAGTAATTTATAAAAAAAAAAACTTGACAATGACAGTTGCCTTCCTTTCGTTGACGTTTCGATTCATTTAAATTCAATTTAATGGTTTCGCAACGCTTTTCAAAATGAGTGGTATCTCCCATACTTTGTGAGTGCGTGCGTGCGTCTGTTGTGTATGTCACAAGTCAAAATTAGTTAACGTCACAAGAAAATTTGTGTGTTCTTCTTCTTTACGATGGAAATAGATGATGGTTGAACTTACCTACATATTTTCCCTTCACATTTTGGGTATTTTCGTCCTTATGCTTTTGTCGTCATTGCAAATGAAAAGAACCATACAACCTTTTTGTAAGTTGACAACTAAAGCCCCGCTTTCTTCTTGGGCTGAATTCTTTCCTGTGTGTATGCGTGTATTTTTTTATAGTGTTTGTTACCACGTAAGTGTGCGTCGTTAGTTTGCTGATGAATTAGCCTGAATATTCTTTAATGTGTTTTAAATTATACCATTTTTTTATTCATTTTTTTTTTTTTTTTTTTTTTTGTACAAAGGACAAGGACAAATTCTTCCTTTTTTTGGGGGTCATTGAATTATAAAGGCTTTTAGAAAAGTTGTTTGTTTACATTTAGTAAGATAAGTAATAATTAATTCTAATAACTGTATTTTATGAGCTTAACTAACTGACTCTTTAGATTGAATGAAAAGTTATGAAAACCATTGGGTATTTTCGTTAAATAAGGTACCTAAATGATAAAGTTTCTAAACTTTTACAAATCTCCAAAAGTTTTTCTAAAAAAAAAGTTTTGTTGGTTGACACTTTTTTCTATTGCAATCAAACCTCACATGTGTTAAAAATGCAAGAAATGGCAAAAAAATAAAAACTACAATTTTCGTTGTACAGCCAAATATATTGTATGTATGTACGTTTTTAGGATTTAAACTACATACATGTATGTAGGTATGTGTTTACACTTTGAAAAATCTTCTATATTTTGCTTTCTCCCGTAACTCCTGATGGAGAACCTCACCAAAATGAAACGTTTCCAGCGAATGTGATGTTTTACGATGACTTTTGATTCTTCTTTGCCAGATGACTTTTGGTCTACCAATTACTCTACTGCATTGTAAATTCTACTAAAGATCTTGACGGTAAACTTCGCTGGATAGTTTCAAGATAAAATATCCTATCCATCTGCATTACCATAGTTTGATACCGTTTGCTATAAAACATTTGGTTACATTTCTGGTAATAGCTGACGTATGAGATGCTGTGAGGCCACCAAACTTCAAGTTTCTCACACATGCAACAAAACCATATTTTCTCAAACTGAGTAAATTTGCACGTCTTGAAAAACTTCCATTTATTTCATACCATAGTAGGCGATATTTTATTTTAATAAATAGAAAATATTTGTTTTTGTGTATCCTATATCTAGGCTATATTCAGTTTTTCCTTCCGTTTGTAACGCAGAGAAGGCGGCGGGACAGGTATAGAAAAGTATATACGTACATATATTCTGGATCAGCATTACTTTCTGAAGCGATATACGAGTATCCATGTGCGACTGGCTGGCTGGCTTTCCGTCTGTCGAAATATATTTTACGGGAAACTAAGAACGATAACTCGACGAAATTTTCCGCACTGTATCCGTCGTAAAAGTTAGCCCGTGCGATTGAAAATGAGCGAAATCGGTCAACGGACCATATCAAAAATATATTCAAAACACAATATTAAAATCATTACATGCGATAACGCAACCAAAATATACATAGGGTAAGGGTTGAAAATATGGACTACGTGGGTAATATGGACCACAGGGTTATTTTCCACTGCATATATAGGATGTACCGTTATTCATGTTCAAACTTTACGCTAATAACTAAAGCTTATAATAGTGCGATTTTAGCGTTCGGTGAAGTCACATGTTGCTGTGAAGTTGTTTTTTCTAAAAAAAAACTTTTAGTGATTCATTTTTTCTATTGAGTAAATTTCATTATTTCACTTTAAAGACATCGTGTTTTTAAATAAATCATTAATTATGTAAAGTCAGTGAATACCATTTATAATTCATTAGCACAAATTAGTTCATTAACCACAAGAGTTCTTGATGTGGGTAATATGGACCACCAAGGAAAAAAGCTTCAAAAAGAAATGCAATCATCATCTTTTTCAGATGGGGAATCTGGCTGCAGTTTTCATGACGAATCTGATGGTCATTATTTGTGATACTTAAACTACAAAGAAAAGAAGATCAAAAATTCGTATAATGTATTTGTTGAAATATTTAGTTTTATACTGTAATGAAAATAACTTGTTTGATATTTCTGTCTTAGATTCTTTTAGATTTTATGTCTTTGTCATTCTGTGAAAATTATTTTTTCAGTTCGATTTTCTTCTTTACAAAATAAATACGTTTTATAATAAATTTGCAAAAACATTTTATCATATTCATTTAACACACTACAAAGGTTATGGGCCCAGGAGAATATTAAAATGGCTTCGTTGTACTCAATTGATAAATTGGAAGAATCCAACTACGATGGTTGGAAGATCCACATGCGTAGTGTCCTCATACATGCAGACCTTTGGGGCTACGCATCTGGAAGTATCAAGAAACCTAATGATGGACATGGGTGCGAGGAATGGACAAATAAGGACCAGAAGGCCTTGTCAACGATTTTGCTTAGTGTTAAAAGATCACAACTGAATCTTTTGAAGAATTGTTTGACTTCCAGAGATGCTTGGGTTCAACTTGAGAGTAAGTTTCAACCAAAAGGACCAGCCAGAAAAATACTGCTTTTTAGAAGACTCTTAGGAACAAAAATGGTTTCGGGTGAATCAATGTGTGATCATCAAAGGAAATTTGACGACATCGTGGAAAAACTAGAAGAAGTTGATATAAGTATCCCGGATGAACTCTTAACTATCATCCTGCTCAACAGTTTACCTGAAGATTTTGAGAACTTCGTAGTAGCCATTGAGTCGCGAGATATTCTACCGAAACTAGAAGCACTAAAGAACAAATTATTAGAGGAACATGAAAGGCGAAGCAGTAAACTTGAGGCAGAGGAAAACTCGCAACAGGCATTTCTACAGAGGTCCGCCAACTACAAGCGAGGGAAGAATTTTAACAAAGAGATGAATGACAACACTAGTCGAGGTAAGGTAAATTTTAAATGTTTTAAATGCGGGCTACCTGGACACTTTGCTCGAGATTGTACAAGGAAGCAGACAGCAAGAAATAATGCAATGCTGCATTGTGCGCAGAACAAAATTTTGCAGCGAAATGCATGGGTATTTGACAGCGGTTCAACGTGTCATATGTGTTTTGACAAAAAATTGCTTTTAAGAATGGAGCCGCATAAGGAGAAGATCGAATTGGCAGCAGATTATACAATTTTTTCAGTTGGCGTCGGTGATGTAAGGATACAAACTGCATCTGGTGAAGACGTCGAGTTACAAGAAGTGCTTTTTGTACCAAAGCTGAAATTTAACTTCATATCGATTAGCAGGGTTATTGAGATGAACCAGATGGTGGTATTCAAAGACAACAAAGTAGAGATTACTACTGAAAATGGCAATGTTGTGCTCACAGGTATGAAAGAAGGACAACTATTCATATGTTATACCAAAGATAATGAGACAACACAAACCACATGTTCGTTTGCAACGCAAAGTACTGACTTAACACTTTGGCACAAGCGTTTAGGGCACATGAATGTCAACAGTATAGCTGAATTATCTAAAAAAGGGATGGTACGTGGTTTGGATTGTAAGAAGATTTCAAACGATTTCGTTTGTGAAACATGTTTCAAAGCGAAGCTATGCGTTCAACCATTTCCCAAAGTAGGTGCTTCTCGTGCGAAAGATGTGCTGGAGTTGGTTCATACCGATGTTTGTGGACCAATGCGGGTCAGATCATGTGGTGGTGCATTGTATTTTGTTTTATTTATCGATGATTTTTCAAGAATGATGTTTGTGTACTTCTTGAAAAATAAAGGCGAAGTATATAATGCGTTTGAAAGTTTTATTGCCATGGCCGAAAGACAAACATCGAAGAAGTTAAAAATGCTGCGAAGCGACAATGGTCGCGAGTATCTGAACTATAAGTTTTCAACAAGTTTGGATAAATTGGGAATTCGACGACAATTCTCAGTAGAATATACGCCACAACAAAACGGAGTTGCTGAACGTGCGAACAGAACAGTTGTAGAGATGGCACGTTGCATGTTGATAGAATCAGGTTTGAACGAATCGTTTTGGGGCGAAGCGGTTAACACTGCAGTTTATGTAAGAAATCGATGTTGTTTAAAGGCGCTTGACGATAAAACTCCTGTTGAGAAATGGAGTGGAAACAAACCGACAGTAGCTCATCTACGCGTATTTGGATGTAAAGCCTTTGCGTTAGATAAACGTCCCGGAAAGTCTAAATTTCAAGATAAAGGCATAGAGTGCGTATTGACGGGATATTGTGCGGAGTCAAAAGCCTATCGACTTTACAATACCAAAACAAAGAAATTTCAAAAAAGCCGTGATGTAAGGTTCTTGGAGGACCGGATTGAAAATACATCAGAAAGTGAGTATAAGATTTTTAATGATAATCACAATCGTGCGAGTGGCTGTAATAGGGAACTATTTGATGCGGCTGAAGTTATAAATAAAGCTCGTGAAGGAACAGAAGAAGCTGTTGCTGTTTTACCGATGGAAAATGGTATAGAAAATTGTGATGAAGAAAATATTGTGTCGGCAACAAGTGAGAATATTCTTGGTAATGATGGTATGGATCTCGAGACGTCATTACAGACAAGCGAAGATGAAAATAGATATATGACTCTTAGATCAGGAAGGAGAGTTTTTAATAACTTGATGGACACTGAGAATGGTGACGATAATCCTTCAACTCTGAAAGAGGTCTTGAATAGGAGCGATCGAACGATGTGGATCGATTCGATGAATGCTGAGTATAACTCACTAATGTTAAATAATACGTGGATTTTAACAGAGAAACCACTGGATGCTCCCATAGTGAAATGTAAATGGGTTTTCACTGTGAAACGAGACAAGAATGGTAATATTGACCGATATAAATCAAGGTTGGTAGCGAAGGGATGCAGCCAGAAATACGGGGTTAACTATACTGAGACGTTTTCGCCTGTTACTCGCTATTCAACAGTGCGAATACTTTTCGCGTTGGCTTTAGAGTTCAAGCTATTTGTACATCAATTAGATGTTACAACTGCATACTTGAACGGGAACATCGATGAAGATATTTACATGGAACAGCCCGAGGGATTCCAAGATAAAGAACATCCGCAAATGGTTTGCAAGCTGCAGAAAGCATTGTACGGGCTCAAGCAATCAGGTCGTATGTGGAACGAAAAGTTCAATGAGATTGTAAAACAAATTGGTTTCGTTCGAAGTAATATCGATTATTGCGCTTATACCATGAATTCCAATGATGAATACATCATATTGGTGGTATACGTGGACGATATTTTGCTGGCTTGTTCCAAGATGTCATCGATGCAAAGAATAAAGGAAGTTTTAAGCTCGAAGCTAAAAATAGTGGACAAAGGTCCAGTTGATTTTTTTCTGGGGATGGAAGTGGTGAGAAAAGAACCCACTGGCCCTTTGCAAGTTTCCCAGAAAAGGTTAATTTCAGAATTGCTGAGTGAGCATAACATGAAAGAGTGTAGGAGTTGCAGCACTCCACTTGATCCTGGGATGAAATTCCAAAGTTGTAAAGATTGTACAAATTGCAAAAAGGTAGATGCTACAAGTTATCAATCACTCATTGGTTCGCTGATGTATATTGCTTTATGTACGAGGCCGGACATCATATATAGTGTAAACAAGCTATCTCAATTCAATAAAAGTCCTCATCAAGAGCATTTAGCTGGAGCGAAACACATTTTGAGATATTTGAAAAACACAATCAATTTTTCGATGTCTTATGTACCAACAGGAAAGTCATTGGTTGGGTATGCTGATTCTGATTGGGCAGGTTCCATAGAACGAAGGTCATATACAGGGTACGTTTTCATGTTAGCTGGATGTGCTGTTTCATACGAAACGAAGAAACAACAAACTGTTGCGTTAAGCACGGCCGAAGCAGAATACATGGCCATTTCAGCAGCTACTAAAGAAGTATTATATCTTCGAAATTTACTTGAAGACATCGGGTTTGGTAGGTTGGTGAAGCAAGCGACGGTTCTATTTGGTGACAACATTGGAGCTCAACAACTCGTAAGAAATCCAGTGTATCACTCAAGAAGCAAACATATAGATATACGGGTTCATCATGTACGAGAGGTATTCCAGAAAGGATCCATCAACTTAAAGTATGTTCCGTCTACTGAAAATATCGCCGACATTTTTACCAAAAGTTTGCAGAAGTCAAAACATAAAATTTTTTATTTAAAGCTAGGAATTGAAGATAGAATTTTCATTAAGGGCGAATGTTGAAATATTTAGTTTTATACTGTAATGAAAATAACTTGTTTGATATTTCTGTCTTAGATTGTTTTAGATTTTATGTCTTTGTCATTCTGTGAAAATTATTTTTTCAGTTCGATTTTCTTCTTTACAAAATAAATACGTTTTATAATAAATTTGCAAAAACATTTTATCATATTCATTTAACACACTACAGTATTACCCTTTACTCAGAAGATCGCCGCGGCGAATTTTGGGTCGAATGTGTAATCTGACGTTCTTAGAGTCATGAAATATGTACGGGATGTGGAAGTGATATATATATGCAAATTTTGTACCAACTAAACATGTGGGGCAATATGGACTACATATATGGTCCATATAACACTACACTTTTCTTTGATCATCGTTTTGAGTAATTTCAGATTTTTTATTTTATCTAAAAGTGAATCAGAATAAACATGAATTGTTTCACTTAACGAATGACATAAAATTTATTGTTTAGCTTTAAGGTTTTTGAATTATATTTAAAAAAGAAAGATTTAAAAAGAAAGATGATAAGTACAAGCTCTGAGCAAAAACTAGGTGAATTCGGACAATAGCAAAATTTTCAAAATGCTATACTGAAAGCGGGTTTAGAGATATTTCACAAAAATTTCACTCAGATACTTGGAATATAGCACAAACCGATATAATTTTTTTAAATAAATAACATCAATTTCACGCTATCAAGTAAACTTTCCGTAAAAACAGAACCCAATTTTATTGATTACTGACAGAATACCAGCTAAAACATATTATGACATTTTGAAAATTTAGTAAGTATACAAATAAATGTTAAACGCAAGGTAAAATTTTCAATTGAAATTGAGCCGAACTAAATGTGAACGTAGAGATATAGTTCTTTGGGCAAATATTCATATAATTGAATGAACTTTCATCCTAAGTTAGTGTTTTGTTCGAAAAAATTCATCTAACAGTATGAATCGTTTAGTTTGAAAGTCGGTCGTAATGATCGGCGATTTGATGATAAATACCGTTAATTTCACACCCTTAAGCAAACTTTTTGTGTAAACAGAACTTAATTTTATTGATCATTGGCAAAATATCAGTCAAATTATATTAAGACATTACTTTTGTCTCTTTAAGAATTTTTTAAATTTAGTATGAAAATAACCAAAAAATATTAAATGCAAGGTAGAATTTTTGATCGAAAATGCGCCGAACTAAAGTTAAACGCAGAGTTATGGTTCCTTGGGCAAATATTCATAGAATTGAATGGGCTTTCACAAAGGGGGTAGCCGAGGTCAGTTTCCAAATCGACGTACCCTAATATATAGATTTCTTCTTTATGCGAAAGTGAAAAATGTGTGTGTAAATTAATAAATAAGCATAAATTTGTAAAAGAAACAGATAGGATTTTGAATCCAACGAATTTTTCATCAGGAATCAATAATATATTGAAGTACGTATTCAGTTTTCATTGAGATTTTACTCGTAACTGTTACTTATTCAGGCCCAGTGTGTAGACTGTACAAAATATTAAAAAGCTTTAAAAAAATCGAATAATATAAATCAATGGGAGGTATTGTACATTTTGGCTGCTTCACTTTGGAATATTTTAGTATTTTATATTTCTGTCATGCATTTTTAATGGGTATCATCGTTGTGTCAGCCTTCCGCTTATACAGGTTTTCCACTCCAAGTTAAGCCTTTTACACACCAAACTGATCTTCTTTCGATTCAAATTATACTTGCTCCAATTCAGAATAAACCATTTTCAAATTAAACTTTTCCAAAATCTAACCTTTTTCCAATAACATGAAATCAAATTGGTTCAGAATGGTACTTAGTTTTCTACACCTAAACTTAAAAAGGGATTTCGATAAAACTAGAAGCTCTAACGATTATTATTATTTTGATACATATTTGGTCTTGAGAATGTTGGCTATCATTTGTATAGAACGATGGTTTTGGGTTCACTATGGCCTCACCATAGATGGGCACACTGTAGTATTTATTGACTGCATTAACAATTTCAATTATCAATAAAATTTTATTGATTACTGATATTTAGTTTGCATTACCAGTAAAATTTTAGTGAATACTGGAAAAATATCAGTAAAAATAAATATTTACTGTTTACTGAAAAACAAAAAATAGTAACCAGTAAGTTTTTATTGATAATGCAAATTAAATTTGCATTACCAGTAAATTTTACTGATTACTGAAAAGAATTGCAGTAAAAATAATTTTTTACTGGTTACTGGAAAAAAATTGCAGTAAAAATAATTTTTACTGATAATGAAAAAAAATGCAGTAAAAATAATTTTTTATTGATTACTGAAAAAAATTGCAGTAAAAATAATTTTTACTGATAGTGAAAAAATTGCAGTAAAAATTACTTTTTACTGATAATGAAAATAGTTACTGGTAGTTAAAAATCAATGCACAATCCTAAAGTAAATATGAAGCAAAAACCATCCAAAGTAAATAAAACACAATATTTAAGTTGGAAAATTATACAAAAACCAACTTTTATTCTATTTCCCAGAATACTCAATTTCTACTGAACTTTGTATCAAGCGTAGAAGCTTTTTATACACCGTTAGCTTTCCTCAGAACAAGCAATTCGAAATTTTCATCGTTGAGGTTTTGCCTTCTGGAGCGATTCACAATCCCATGAAAACAACCGTTCTACAGGTGCAAATGACGGTAATGGGGTATTGTATTTTAAAAACACGTTTTTAATTGCTGGATGGTTTTTCAGACAATTTGCAGTTGTGTCTTGATCGACTAGGTACAAAATGGTATCCTGGAGATAATTTCCAGAGTCAGTGGAAACACACTGTTCGCTAACATCTGTTAAAGTAGATATACAAATAAATGTATAAGTACAAATATTTAACGGAAAATTAAGTGTAAAAATTACTTTCTTCCCCGAAATCGAGGAATGCGTTTTTCGGTATGTCCGGCAGAACCCGAGTTTTTACGGCTATTTTGCCATATTTCGCCACATAAGTGTTGAACATTCTCCTTACATCTTCTTCTGTTTGCGTTGTTGCTGTTTCTAACAGAGCCTTTACAAAGCGTAATTTTATATCCGGAATAGATATAGCCGCAATAACAGCATCCCAAGCGTCAGGCTGCAGTTTGAAATATTTTTCAAATCTTTTAAGCAAAGCTTTAAGCATTTCTTCGCTTACTTTGGCTAAATACTTAAGGCTTGTGGGGTCTAAACGACGCATTTTTATCCTTAAGGATACTACTACTACAAAGTAACCAAAATACTACATAGTTTTTTCGCCCTGAAGAAAATCAATCGCCTCTGCTATAGGCCCCATAAGCTTTATGTATTCTTCCAAGTGCTCAAGCTCGTCATTGAGAATGGTATGAATTTTGAGCAGAAAACACAATTCCGCTGATTTTTCTTTATGTTGCAGTAGCCTCTTTACGGAATCATAAAGTGAGTTCCACCTTGTTATGGTTGGAGGTAATAAACTGTCATTTATAACCGACTTGACTACTTCTGCAGATTTTTTCAATAATCGTAAAATTTTACTGATAATGCAAATTAATATCAATAAAAGTTACTGATTACTTCTATTTTTCTAGTAAATAGTAAAAATTACTGATTACTGATATTTCTTACCGATTACTGATATTTTTTCAGTAACCAGTAGAATTTTACTGGTAATTAAATGTGAAATTGCAATATCAGTAAAATTTACTGCTTACTGATATTTTTTCCAGTAACCAGTAAAATTTTACTGGTAATTAAATGTGAAATTGCAGTATCAGTAAAATTTACTGCTTACTGATATTTTTTCCAGTAACCAGTAAAATTTTACTGGTAATTAAATGCTAAATTGCAATATCAGTAAAATTTACTGCTTACTGATATTTTTCCCAGTAACCAGTAAAATTTTACTAGTAATTAAATGTTAAATTGCAGTACCAGTAAAATTTACTGCTTACTGATATATTTTTCAGTAATCAGTAAAATTTACTGGTAATGGAAATTTGATTTGCATTATCAATAAAAATTTATTGGTTACTGCTTTTTTTTTTAAATTATCAATAATACTATATTGGTAATTGCAAATTAAATTGCAATATCAGTAACAAATTTATTTTACTGGAATTGTACTGGTACTGAAAAGTGCCCAACTATGGGCCTCACCGCCCCCTCACATGAAACGAAAGTCTGTAAAATGACCAGTTTTGAGAAAAAACAAAAAAAAAAACATTTTTGTCTTTAGCAACCCCTAGTAAAATTTTCCGTGGAATATCTTGGTAGAATACTTTGACTGGGCTGACTTTTACCGGCCCATATAAAAATGCATTAAAAATACTTAGAGGCTAACATATCCTTAAAAGTTCACTCACCTTTCGGCTGCAATTTTTCTTCTTGTTTATTACTTATTAACCCACAGGTAAACGGACTAGTTTAAGTATAGTTCAATAACTAGTCCTCTTTTAACCAGTACTGATCCGGCTTCATATCATTTTGCTTCCTTTTTTATGTTTTGATGTCCTACGAAATTTAAAATGACCTCATCTGCATTACGTATACACTAGGCCGGGGCTAGTACTGTAGTCTTTTAACAACTAGTTTCGAACCAGGAATGTTTTTGTTTTTTTTTTGATTTCAATTTTTATTTTCTTAAAATAAATTAAATAAAGTTAAATTCCATTCATAATGTTCATTCACTAGTTTTGGGCTTGTAGTAACCTTTTACTAGAATTTTTTGCAGATTGTCTCATATTTTTACTACAGGTTAATCATTTTCTGAGCGTTGAAAAATACAAATTAGCACAGCTTATGAAAAGTACAACAACGCAACTGACAGTATGCTATCAAATAAAATACCCTGTAAGACCGGCGGAGACATTCGTCACCTGAATTCGCGATTGCTCCATACGCCACTTCGTTGAAAAAGCAAAAGCAAATAACTTGTGCTTGTGTCGATACAGTTTATGTGCTTTTGTCTTTTTAATGAATAGGCAAAAGAGAACTCAGGCGACGAATTGTCTCAATAGTCTAGTTATTTTGTAAATTCACTTAAATTATAAATTGTAACAAAAATGGTCCAAATGTAATGCATAATCTGTCATTAGAACCAAAGTGGTCCAATTGTGCATCGATTATGTCAGTGAAATTATAAAGTTACTGACTATGTATTTTTTGGCAGTTCATCTACTGTGATAAAGAGCAAACGATCGAGGTCTAACGACTTGCGCTGCATGGAGAGACCAGGGTTCAAATCCTCCACTTGGTGATTTTTAAGTCCAATTTTTTAATTTCTATTAATTAGTACACAATGCAGCTGAAGAGTCTTCGGAGCGGAAAATTTAACAAGTCTTCATGTGCAGAAATTCTTTGAATTCCAATTTGTTTTATAAAGTACCAAGGAGTTATAATTCTACTCAAGGGAGTAACATTTTAAACAAAATACCAGTGGTTTCTTTCTCTAAGTGCAAAAGCGTACTACATGTATGTAAATATATATTGCAATTTGTTTAGGGTGAATATGAGCAAAAAAAAAGATGTACAAAACTGTGCAATCGAGATCAAGCGCACACATTTATTTGTATAGTGAAACTGATGCTGCCAACTCTGATATTTGCATCTAAAACTGCATTTTTCAAAATGTCTGATGGAATGTTGTTGTGCAACTGTACGAATAAGTCAACATTGATGTGGAGGAGTGCAGTGGAATTAGAAAAAAAAAAAACGTTCCAAATGTATACAGTACGTACGAATGCGTGATTTTTGCTGCTATGTTTTGACAGGAGTAGTAAACAATTTTTCACTTCCATTAAAAAGTGCAATATGCTTTCGGGACACAATTTTATTTGGATGCAATTTTTCGTATTTTTTAAAAAAAATCGACTTCATTTCCTTGCAAGCGCCAATTTAAATTATAAACTCGTTACACCCATAGAAAAAAAATTAAATGTTTTCTGCACTGCAGCGCAAAATAAAAGCAAAACATACGCAGTTCGTTATAGAAAAATTAATGATCTTATATGTGGTGTAAGCCATGTCAAAGCGATCAAGAAATTTATTGATGGAATCCGATTTGCCTATAAATTGCCACGGTGTTCAAACGACAGATTTAAATAAAATTTCAAATTACCAATTTTTTTTTGATTTTATATTGTTAGTAGGTTAATTTTATGAAGAACAGTGCAAATTTCAAAATAATATAAGGAGCACTTTTCAAAAAATTTAAAAAATTCGTTATCCCATATAAAATACAAAAAATTAAGATAAAAAAAAACAGAACAAACAAATATAAAAATAGTTTCATTTAATGTATTTTGCAATGGTGAATCCGAGTCCGGCCTTAGAATTGCTGTATCTCATACAGTTTTTGAGATATCTTAGCTTAAACAAAGAAAAAATACCGTTTTTGCTATATTTTGAAGCTACATAACTTGAATACAGAACATTTATATGTACAATCCGATACAATATCTTTAATTTTTAATCTTTTTCTTTAAAACTTAATTGAAATTATTACAATACTTTTGTTTTTGTCGGAGATATCCTAACCTAAAAAGTTAAAAAAGTGCAAAAAACATATTTTTTCATTATTTTAGTCTACGATATTTCAAAGAAACATCAAGCTATTGACATAATTTAAATAACGTTTTAAAGAAAAAGATCAATTTTGAGATACTGTATCGGATTTTGCGTATGAATGTTCTATATTCTAGTTATATAGCTTCAAAATATAGCAAAAACGGTATTTTTTCCTTGTTTATGCTAAGATATCTCAAAAACCGTATGAGATACAGCAATTCTAAGGCCGGATTCGGATTCGCCATTGCAAAATACATTAAATGTAACTATTTTTACATTTGTTTGTTCTGTTTTTTTTTTTTCTTAATTTTTATACCCTACACCCAGGGTATATTCACTTTGTCCTTCCGTTTGTAACGCAGAGAAGGAGGCGTGGCAGATATGGAAAAGTATATATATTCTTGATCAGCGTCACCTCTTGAGTCGATATAGCCATGTCCGTCTGTCTGGCTGGCTGGCTGGCTGGCTGGGTGGCTGGCTGGGTAACGGCTGTGTGTGGAAATACATTTTTTGGGAAAACTAAGCAAGATAATTCAATGAAATTTGGTACGCAGCCTCCGTCGTCAAAGTTAGCTCGGGGGATTGAAAATGAGCGAAATCGGTCAACGGACACGCCTACCGCCCATACAAAAATATCTTCAAAATGCAAATTTTGGAGTATATTTCACAACAATGCAACCAAAAAAATTTTTTTTCAGATAATCCAACCAAATTTCACTTAAATACTTAGAACTATAAATGCAAACTCTGAGAAAAAACTGGGTGAATTTGGAAGGCGTGGCACCTCCTACATTAGCAAAATTTTCAAAATACTGCTGTGTAGGGTATTTAATGTTTGGCCAGGCCAAAGGTAACACCCTTACTAGTTTTTATTTTATATGGGATATGGAATTTTTTAAATTTTTTGAAAAGCGCTCAATATATTATTTTGAAATTTGCACTGTTCTTCATAAAATTAACCTACTAACAATATAAAATCAAAAAAAAATTGATAATTTGAAATTTTATTTTAATCTGTCGTTTGAACACCGTGTTGCAATAGTGGAATAGTGCAAAAAACTACTAAAAAATATTTTTTCAAAATTTAAAAAAATGGTGGAGACATGAGACTTTCAAATTTTTAGGTTAGTTTTTTTTTTGAGAAGCTATAACTTTAGTTGCATTTGTTCAATTCTCAATTTTAAGGTGTCAAATTATTTGCCTTGAAACAGGCTTTAAAATAAAAACCAGCAAATAATTTTTTTTTATATTTACACTTCAAAAAAATTTTTTAATTTGAGCTTCCCAAAATGTGTCATCTTCGATTTTTTTTATTTTTCCTGTAGAAAAAGCTACAAGTGTAACTTACGTACACCAAATATTGGAGTGGGCCCTCCGGTGGTTCTGCAGAAAAACCATAAAATGTGGCATCTACCGCATTTTTTCGTTACAAAATAATTGTCATAACTGAACCACAGAAACCGAAAATATAAGTATTTTCTGAAAGCGTTTCTTTTTCTAAAAGTTCGAAAACATGCGCATCCCATATGTGGCATAGACGAAATGGTTCAAAACATCGGTTTGAAGCACTATAAAAAAATATGTGTCCAGTTAAATCAGACCCAAAGAAGCTCCGGTGCGGGTATGTTGACCGGATTACTTATTCTCCCATTTATTTTCTTGAAAATGTTTAACTCTTCGTTTACATCAACCAAGTGAAGCCAATTTAGCTGCTGTTAAATTTTTTTAACCATTTTCTTTTTTGTTGATACAAAATACAAAAAAAAAACTGCTCCTGCTCCTGTTTACAGTAAGAAATCCAGTCATTTCCTTTTTTTTTTTTCAAGCAAACAGCAAAACTAGCAATGCTGTCCATCTTCTCAACTTTACAAATGCTCCATTTTACAATTTTATATACAGCAAACACGCAGCAGTAAAATGGCGTTGGAACATCGCTCACTAGATGTTGTCCAAAATAATATTTTTGTATTTCGTTTTTCGTCGTTATCCTTTATTGTTGCTCCTGCTGCTGCTCCTGCTGCTGTTGCTGACATTGCATTTAAGCCAGAGTTACGACGATACAGTTGTGCATGCAGCTCAAAAAATGTGGCAATAACAAAATCTCGGTGAATCCGGGCTTTTGTCAGTGTATAAACATCAAGTTACCATTTTGCTTTAACAAAGATCATGCAAAACAAATCAGCGTCCATTCAGTGTTTTTAAAGTGCGCTGAATTGTTTTTGTAAATTTTTGAAAAAAAAAAAATCGTTTTATTTGAATAGAAGACTTTTAGATTCTGTTTTGGATATTTTCACTGTCACAATGGGTACAAAATAAATTATCTTGATTTCAGAGATATGTATATTTTATGGTTTGGTGATATACTTAGTTAAGGGTTCATTTTAAAACATAGTTTGTTTTGTAGATAATATAGAATTTTTACGCATACGTAGGGTATGACGTTTGGTTTAAACGAATTTCTTTTGTGCTTTTGTTAGTATTCCATATTTTTAATATCTGCTGGTATTGGATATTTTGTGCTGGTGCCATTTATTTGAAAAACAGCATTAAAATAAAATTTAGTTTTAAAGCCTTAAACAGCAATTCCTTTAATATTAAAAACAAAAGCAAAATACCACTTAGTAATAGCCAACATTTATGAAGAAAGGCGTGACAGTTTAATGCAACAGACAGAGTAACGACCACAACTATTTTATGAGAGAGGCTTATGAAAAATGCATACTTTAAAAACATGCACACTTGCAAACAGTTTTATGTCACATGACTGAAAATTCATTGCTGACTTTATGTTGTTAGCACTATTTATTTAGTGTAGAAGTGCCACTAGAGAAAATGTTCCCATTAGATTCTCATTTGTATTGTTCGCTGCCACCTTAAATATTAATTAATTTCAAAACTAAATAAAGTTTTCAAATTTTGCACAACTTGGCTAACTATTAAAGTTTTGCACTAAGATGGGAGCAACACCATCAGGCCACCCACTTTACTGCGCGAGATGTGTGTTCAAACGAAGGGTGGTCCTCTTTGCATAAGCTACTGAGTTCCTTTGCTACTAACAAATGCATCGGCTTGGCTTGAAAGAATTAGTTTGGAAAGCATTGAATAACATTGAAAAATATTGCGAAATTTCAAAGAATCTTGATAAAGTTTTAAAATTTAAATAAGACGGCTGTATCGTATCGATAGAACTTGTTATCGATACGAGGTGTCATAATTAGCTTTTTTCTCTATTACTTTGAGAAACGAACAGAAGAGCAGTTGCTGTTGAGTTATTGGAAAGAGAAGACGCCTGAAATATCGCAGCTTTGGTCTGTTTAAAAAGTAAAAGAAAGCAAATTGTAAAATAGTGTAAATTCTCTTTTAAATAGTGAATCAATAAATATGGGTTTTTATGCCAAAGGCTTTTCCCATCAAAAAAAGGTTTCTGTGTTTATTATTATTTCTAAAAGGTACTGAGGAGGTAAAGTATACGAAACAATGGCTTTTTCGAAAAAGAATGAAAGCACTGTTCAGCGGCAAAAAAATATCTTCGTTCGGACTATGTAATTATTATTCATTGCTTTTGATATAGTAAGACTGCATTTACAAAATTTTTCCATCATGTGTCAGTTTTTAGATAAAATCACGACTTACATCCGCGCAAAAAATAATTAAAAAATGTTTAGCCACCAAAATTTCAAAAAAAAATGTCAAACAATGCAAAAAATAGCCAGAATTTCAAATTAAAAAAAAAATTATTAGATCGGTCCGACAGACCTTTTTTATGCCCG
This sequence comes from Calliopum simillimum, assembly GCA_951812925.1. Classification (NCBI taxonomy): domain Eukaryota; kingdom Metazoa; phylum Arthropoda; class Insecta; order Diptera; family Lauxaniidae; genus Calliopum; species Calliopum simillimum. The sequence continues at coordinate 69,095,845 of OX638370.1, read as the reverse complement.
TTTTATTGAGAAAATGTACTGAAAAAACCAAAAGCCACCTACCTTTAATTACATATATCTTGCTTAAAACAATGTAAAATTAAATGCCCTCTTGACCAAATTCACACAGTTATCGCTTTGATCTTGCACTAACTACATATTTCATCTGTAATAAATTCGAATTTTGATCTCATTACCTCATGTAACGCTAACACTACAGGATTATGTAAATTTTGCTTGTATAGAATATGCCACACCCTCTTGTCCGCGTTTGCTTAGTTTTTGAAATATGTTTTGATTATATCAAAACGCTGTCATTATAGCATTCTGAAACTTTTGCATATATGTCATCTAGTTTTTGCACAGAGGTTGTACTTAGTATCCTTATTATCTATATGAATTTCGCGTTATCACAAATCACAAATTATGCTTTTAATATTACGTTTTTAATAGATTTTTTTGCACCGTGCCAAATTTCATTGAATAGTCTTGATTAGTTTTCCCGTGAAAAATATTTTCACAGACAGATACCCAACCAGACAAACGGACATGGCTATATCATCTTAGGTCAAGAATATATATAGTTTTCCATACCTGCCACGCCTCCTTCTCTGCATTACGGAAGGACAAAGTGAATACACCTTCTGTGCAGTTTATAAATATCTTGAAAAAATTAAGTGAAGTATCAAGTATGATATATGAAGTGTGAAGTGTAAAGTGCGAGATGTGAAGTATCATAAATGAAGTCTGATGTGTGAAGTATGAAATGTGATGTATTGAATTTAAAAATTGAAGCATCAATTGTGAAGTATGAATTCCCAAATAATGAAAATATGCCAAAAAAGTTCTGGAAATGGCAAAAAATGCAGGATCAGAAGATATTTAAACAAGTTGAAAAAATAAAAAAAATATTTAAAAAACCGGTAAATAGGCAAACGAAATCGATTTAGTCCCTGTTTCTATACCTTAATCTCAACTGATTTACTTGATTTTTGTTTTTTTTTTTTGGAAAGGTTATAAGGAGGAGCAGTGCATAGGATTATGTTTTTAAAGTGGGTGGTGTCACGCCCCGAGATGGAAAAAATGATCATATAAACAAACCAATGTAAAGATTTTTATGCAATTTGTTATGGGTTGGCACTAAGAAACGATAAAATGACCATTATGCTTTTCAGTGGGCAGTGCCAATGGAACAAACGCTCTCACGGCTAAACCATTGCATCGATTTTAACGAAATTTGGTGTGGAGATAATGAAGAGAGATCATGAGATGAAATGAGCATTGTGTTGTGGGCGGTGCCACGCTCTAATGGTATAATACGCTATCTGTACTAAAATGCTGCTCCGATTTTTTTGAAATTCAGTACTGAGATAGGCTCAGCTCTAAGATAGGTTAATTAAAAGTTGATAATTTTTGGAAAGGGTTGCCTCCCCGTAACTAGAATACACGGTTTTACTGCTGCATTAATTTCAATGTCACTTGGAATAATGGTAGGTGCTTAACGCTAAGGATAGAAATTAAAAATTAAAAGGATGTGAAAAGTATTTGTTTCACAGTGAGCAGTTCCAAGCTTCTAAAAAAATATGCTGTTATTGTTAGAAAATATAGTTCCGTAGTCTCTTAAAAGTCAAATTGAAGTGCTCGAATTTCAGCTGCAAGGCAAACTCTAGTATATGTATTTATATAAATTAGTTATGTCCAAAGCCTATGCCCACGGGCACTTGAGCTTTTGTTCTTCAAAAACAAAAAATTCAAAGCGTTGAAAAAACAGTGGAATGATGTGAGGTGAAGCGTAAGTGAAGTATGATGTGCTATGTGTGAAATGCAAAGTAAAGAGTGATGTCCACAATGTGAAGTGTAAAGCATGAAGTGTAAAGTGTCAAATGTAAAATTTAAAATGTTAAGTGTAATGTGCAAAATTTGAGAAACGAAGTGTAAGTCATAAAGTTTAAAATATGAAGCGTGAAATATTAAGTATAAAGTTTAAAGAGTAAATTCCTAAATGTGAAGTGGAGTGAAGTTTCCGGTAATATTTTCTACCGCAAATGCATTCTTGTACATCTCCCATATTAAAATGAAATTAAGTTCATGTTTTCAGCGTTTTTGCAAATGGTACACCCTAAAACTAACTACAAGTTTCAAAATATTATATATACATACATATGTCAAGTAAAACTTAATAAGAAATTGTGCAGAGAAAAGTACGTACTCGTATGTTGGAAAAAGTTTACTGTTTTTCAAGCAAAATTATAATGAACAGACCCGGCTTTATTTATAAACATTTTGCGAACAGCATTAATGCTTGAGCGGCTCTTAACCCCAAAGACAAAAAAGTTAAATCAACAACTACAACAGCAACAACAAAAGCAACTGAAAACAGCAACAACAACAAGAGTAGTGCAAGCAACAACAACATCTGTATAAACAACAAATCTAAATTGTAACTGCGTAAACATATGTATGAGTGCATTTCATGCATGTAGAGGGGTTATAATACGTACGACAATGAGAAGAGTCCTAGCGGCAGGGCAGTGTAGTTGTTGTTGTTGCTATTAAAACACTAATGAGCAACGGGAACCGCAATAAGGAGTAGCAGTAGAGGTATATGCAAGTAGCAAGACCAGGAGCAACAACAGCAGCTTTCGATCTTTGGCGCCTCAGCGTATGCAACACTTTTAGTATTCGCAATGAAACTTGTGCTGCATCATGTTTTGCAACCATTGCAACGGCATGCTACCCCAGTATCCGCATTAAAACGTACACATATGCTTGCAATTGTATGCATGTGTGTGTGTTTTTGTATACGTGTGCAATAGGGGTATGTGTATGTGTAAAGAATTGTGCGGTTTGCAAGCATGACGTTGCTCAACCAAAAGTTTTTCGCTTTGTAATCCAAAACATTTTGTACAATTTTGTTGTTGTTGTTATTTGTTTTTGTTTGTACAAAAGTGTGAGTGCCTTTCAACTATTTATGTGCTTAATGCACTAAAATTGGTGGACCAAAAATCATTATTTTTGCAATATCCAGCGATTCTATTTAGTAAATGAGTTTTGCATGAAAACAAAAAGCGTTATTGTTTTAGTGCAATTATTTCAAATGCGATTTTGTTTATTGTATGCTTATGGCTGATTTCAGTTAAAAGGTCAATTTGTTATTTCTGATCGTAAAATTAAAATTATTTTTAATTTTTGAATATTTTTTTTATTTTGAAAATCTATTGGCGTTAGGAAATAACTCACAAGAAATAATATTACGTAAAAACGCCCAAAAACAAAAAACGAAATATTTTCATCTATATATTAATACGCAAGACAAAAAATTGTCCTACCTTTTTTACAATTTTAGAAATGGAGCACGATTTTGAATTGTACACCATTAGAAAGGTATTTGTGTGTAAATGTGCACAAAGTTAAAATTATTTAAATATTTTGCCATTAAGCTAGGTAAAATTAAATGCAAATTTTTCAATATTAACAACGACAAGCAACGCGGTCACACAGAGCTGAAAAGAGGATACAGCACGAAGAGAACGACAAAAAGCATAGCAATGACTTCATGTTTTTTGCTTTGTTTATATTTCGCTTGAATTATGCTAGGAATGATAAATGAGATTTTCTATTCCGTACCAAATAGCAAAAAGAAAGTAATAAAAGTGTTCAAAATGTACCAAAATTATTTAATACATTTGTGGTGCAATTTTGAACACTGGGCAATTCTAGTATAAATAAATTTTTGGCAATATATCCAAAATGATTATCGCCCAAATTTATACAAAAATAACTTGGGCGTTATTTCGATTTTGTTTTTGGGCATTATTTCCTAACGCTCTATGAGTATGTTCACAAAAAAATTTAAGAATATAAATAACAGCAAATATAGGCAGAAACGTCATTACTTTCCCTCTCCCAATGTCACTATTTTAACTTTTCTAATGGCTCATTATTTCACATACGAGGGGCACTATTAATGTCGATAGCTAAAATCTGACAACATCACAATAAAGTTTGACATTTTTAGCATAAACGTACTCACAACGTTTTGATGTAAAGTGCTATTTGTTTTGTTTCCAGTGAGTTAAGAAAATCAATTTGGCCAAAAGATGGAAATTTCAAGAAAAAGTTTTCGTTAGATTATTTTTTACAACTTTCGACTTGGATTATGTCAACAAGAATGTGTCGATGAACTCAGTCCTTTGTATGGCGATAAAACACCATCAAAAACCATAGTATATCGCTCAATCGTGGTCGTAGTTCGGTCGCCGACCAATTCCGTGAAGGTCGTCCAAAATCGGTTGTTGTGCCACAAAACATCGATGCAGTGCATGAACTGATAACGCAAGATTATTTTGTGACATATTGTGAGATAGAAGCATTTTTGCACATTAGTTCCACTCCAATACATTTGATTTTGCATGAACACTAAGTTATAAAAAACGTTTGTTCTCGTTGGAAGCCCCATAATTTATCAATTGCTCAAAAAAGGCTTGCATCGACCGTGGTCTTTCAAAAGACATGTATAAGATCGTGATAGGTGACGAGTCATGGATATGAGCCCGAAACAAAACAGCAATCGAACGTGTGGGTATTCCAAGGCGAGCTAAGTCCAACAAAAGTTGTCCGTGGAAGAAGCACAGCGAAGCAAATGGTCTGGTCGACGGTTTCTTCGGCCGAATGGGTCATGTGGCCACTGTTCCACTTAAACAACATAGGACGGTAAATTTTGAGTAGTTCACTACCATTTTTTTGCCAGAAGTCTTCGGAAAGATTCGTAAAATCAACCCCCGAAGACAAATCATTCTCCATCATGACAATACGTACTCTCACACATCTCGTGATACAGGTGAATTTTTGAGCAGTCAAAACATCGAATTGATGACTCATCCTCCGTACAGTCTTGGTTTGGCACCCAATGACTTCTTCTTGGTCCCGAGCGCCGAAGAAGCATGTTTTGGAGGTGTCTCAAGAGGAATGGGAAAACTGCTATGACAAATGGTTTAAACGAATGCAAAAGTGTATTGATCATCAAGGGGAATATTTTGAAAAACAATAAAGCTATTTTCAATTAAAAATGTTTGTAAGTATTTGCTATTCCCGAAATATAAGTAGTGCCCTACGTAACACATTCGGAAAAAGTTTTTTGTAATCTTCAATATAACCCAATGCACCAATTTCTTCCTCAAAAAAATATTAATAGGCAAAATTGGGCAGAAAAAAAATAACATCGAAGAAGAATCAATGGGTACTGTCCCAAATTAGATATTTGTCGTTTTTATGATATTTGAATATGCCCTACAATGCAACCAGTTCGAGTACTGAAAACTTTGCCAAAGTAATCAAAAACTGTGAAATGCGTCACTACTGTCCCGGTCAATACTGTCTGCAATAACAAGAAAATTTTAAAAATATCGTTGCTCGGGCCTATGTACTAATTTTAGTTTACGATATTTCGGACAAAAAGATTTAATAAATATCAATATGTAAGATTGGAAATGGGCTCGGATAAAAAATATTAGCACTTTTAACTACTCTACTGGTTCTTCAGTTCAAGTTGAACGTTTTTCAAATAAAACTAAATCATTTTAAAATCAAATTAAACTTTTTGCAAGTGGCATGGCCAACCCCCTCCACTTTTTATAAGGAGTTTGGTAGACAAAATATTCATCCATATACCAATTTTCATAACGATACCAGCTGTAAGAAAAGAGATATGTAATTTAAAGTACGAAAGTGGAAAATTCGAATAGTATTTGGAAAAAGTTTAATTTGATTTGATAAAAGGCTATGTTTTATTGCTAAAGATAGCTTCGTCATCTTAAATAATACGAGTACTATAAAAAAAAAACCATTTTCTTCATTCAAACAGATCATTTTCTCAGTGAAGTAGTTAGATATCTTCGTATCATATTTAGCCAATACCAGAGCAAAAAATCGGTCACATGGAGAATTACTTCAAATTTTTAAAAAATTTTAAAATTAAACAAAAATTTAAACAATTAAGCAGATAAAAACTTTCATACCAAAAAAAAAAAAATAAAAACTGAATTCTCTATCAAAAGCATACAACCCTACTTAGATTGTCGACTTTGACCCACTATAGATGTCTAATATCCTTTTTTATGATTTCGTTAAATAAACCCTTTAATCTTCAAACGAGACGACAAAAGAAAATAAAATCGTATTTTATTATCGGTACGCAACCTTAAAGTATGCAACAGAAAAAAACAAACAGTACCAACCATGTTTGTTCAATACAAAGCATTTAAGTTTCGTATTTTTTTAGGCGCCCTTTTTGCAAATCTTTTAATATTGACTTTCTTTTGTCAAATTACGAAAGCTGAAAATTTGCATGTACATTTATGTATGCGTATGTATTATGCATACATTCACCAATACACGTATATATATTTATATGTTTTACCATTAAGGTTGTAAAACATATGCAAATGTTGAACTTTTGTCTACAATTTCGTTAAAATTTGAATGAAAGAAAAAGACGATTTTATGCGTTCGTCCTTCCAATTTTTTTTCCATTTCACTTGAAAACATTTTTATTTTATCCCAATTCTTTTTTCCCCACATTTTCTCTTGAACAAAGTCAACACAGTTTCGTGTCTTTTGTTGTTCAACTCACTTTTCAGGGTAAATTCAGATTTACCAACACCGCAATTGAGTTGTCTGATTTAACAGCTGAACGGAATTTTTTTCTTTTTCTGTCAAATCTTTTTTTTTTTTTTTGTTTGCATTTTGGCATTTTGTACAACAATTTTTTATTAGATGTTTTTGCAAATTTTATAGCCCAATAGAAATTGTGTAGGCAGCGCCAAAAATCTAGAATTAAGAAAAAGTGAAAGCATCGAGCGAGAAAAAATCATAAAAAAAATCTGCAAAGCAAAACGCATAAAAGTTTTCAAGGTGGGTAGGCCGAAGTGTTGAGAGTCTACGCAACAGTAAAATAGAATTAAAAGAAAATTAGATTCCTTACGAAAAAGGAAAGGAAATTTTACTGTGACGCACCACATGCCAAGATGCTGCTGGCGGCGGTAGAATCAGCAAGTAATTGCCAAAGAAAATTAAATTCGTCCAAAATAGGGAATTAAATTGTTGCCATTCTGAAGGCTTATCTGTAGAGTGTAATCAGCGTTAATGATGTTTCGAAAACATGGCATTTTTGGATAAAGCTTTGAAAAATAAATTTCATGAAAAAAACTTTCACATGAATTTTTACGTACGTTTCAATTTGACTTTAAAAATACTATGGCACATTAATTACTAACAATAAATGCACATTTTCTTTTTAGAAGCTTGGAACTGCTGACTATGAAACAAATACTTTTGATATCCTTCATAATTTCTATCCTATCCTGTTATTCCAAAAGATATTAAAGTTAATGCAGCAGTTACGCCGTGAAACCGTGTATTCTATTAACGGTCGTGGCACTCTCCTCTAAAAAATTTTCAAATTTTAATAAGCTTTCCTTAGTGTTAAGTACCGAATTCCATAAAAATCGGTGGAGCAGCTTAGCACTGATAGCGTACTTAGCCATTAGGGGCGTAGCTCCGCCCACTTAAAAATATAATGGTTATTTTATCGTTTCATAGTTCTAAGCATATTTCCAAACCAAATATCATAAAAATCGATACAGTGGCTTGGACGATAGAACTTTCTTCCATTTAGAGGCGTGGCACCGCCCACTTTTAAAAAAAGATTTAGTTCTATCCACTGCTCCTCGTTACAACTTTTCAAACAAAGAAAAACCAAGCAAATCGGTTAAGATTTAGGTATAGAAACAGGGACTGAACAGATTTCGTTTGCCTATTTACATTTAGATCTTTAATTAACGGGTGATCCAATAAGAGCTTCCTACTTTGTTTTCTAAATAAAATACATAAAAATCAATGTATTGATTCGGCTTCTACAACTCAATGTTTAAAAATTATTTCGTTCAGATGTTGCCCACGACTAGCTCTTAAATGGTTCATTTTGTGGGTCCAATTTACTACTCTTTCGAGTAAATCGGACGGTATTCCTTGAATAACACTATTTATATTGGTTTCCAAAGTGTCAGTAGTTTCGGGGTTGTCGACATAAACAAGTGATTTAACATATCCCCAAAGAAAGTAATCTAATGGCGTCAAATCACATGATATTGGTGAGATAATGTTTTCATCGAACGTTTCCCTCAATAAAGCGATTGTTTCTCCAGCTGTATAAAATGTTGAGCCATCCTGTTGAAACCAGTTGTATGGCAACAAAAACTCATTGATCATTGCTCTGTAGCGAGCACTATTGACCGGAACACGGGCTCCATCCGCATTTTCGAACAAATACGGTCCGATGATGCCTATTGCCCATAAACCACATCATACAATACATTTATTGCGACACATTGGAAGCTCTTAGACTGCTTCCAGTTGTTCATTGGCGCAAATCGGCAATTTTGCTTGTTAACGTAGCCGTTCAACCAGAAATGAGCTTCGTCGCTGAACACAAATTTTCGATAAAATGATGGATTAATTTGAAGTTGATGTAAGGCCCATAAACCAAAATTAAAACGTACACAAAGATCAGCCGGCTTCAATTCTTATACGAGACCAAGATCAAGCCTCAAGATACGCCACAATGATCCATAAGAGATGCCCTAAGCTTGAGATCGGCGACGAATGGATTTTTTACGGTTTTCACGAACACTCTCACTCTCTTGTTTAGGAGTAAGTCTACATATTTATGATTGATTCGTATTGAATACTGAACACAAACGTCACATGGATAAACTACTTGACACATAACAGATGTCAAAACAACCCAGTTGAAAAAGGGACCTAATATTGGATCACCCTTCCAAAGCTAGGATCCAATTCAAAAATTCCTGAGTAGCTTACACGAGAAAATTTTTCAAACAAATTCTTTGAGTTTGTAGACAAAAGGAGAAAAAAAGAAAGAAAGAAACTTTGTTGTTATTTACAAAATCCAAAAATTTCTCGTATTAGCTTGGAAAAAGATGAAATTTAATTAGAAAGTTTATATGAAAATGAATTGGACTATTTCCTGGAAGTGTGTCATATGTTTGAACATATCGCATTCTGCACTTAAAAGCAAGTACTTAGAACAGCGTATCCGAAAAAATTAAGTTGAGATTCGTAAAAAGTATGTTCTAGACTTCTATAATCGGCTATAAGTTCCGAGTATGGAAAAAAAAAATACAAGTTTGCAAGCCTGCAAGCCAAAATTATATTACACAGAGGTTCATATATGTATGTAGGATATTCTAATCCAATCAATTAAAAACACTCTCCACTTCAATTTAGTTTAACATTTTATTATTATAATCTTAGTTTTTAATTTACACATATAAAAGTTTGATGTTCTTGTCTATTTTATTTACATTGCTTAGCGGCACGTCTTAACTCTACTTCGTCGTTTACGCGACTCTACTGTTCGTTCTTTTTTAAATCTGGTCTAGTCCGTTTTTCGTTTAATATTTTCGTTCTGTTGTCTCCGTCTTCGTTAAAGTCAGTGTTGCTGTTCCGTTAGTAATTTCGTCCACTTCTAGTCAAACGTTCACCTCCTCTACTGTCAGTTTGTCTGACAGGCTCACTTCCTACATTCGGCCGTCCTGATATGTTATTCGTCCCGAATGACGAATTCCATGGTTTCATAAATTCGACTACTGTTGTCGTATTTATTGGTCCTTCCTGATTTCCTACCTTTCTTACCTCATACCTCCCGTGGTTTAACTTGTCGGTTACCCTATACGGTCCAAGATACTTAGCTTTTAATTTCAAACTTGTTCCAAATTGGGTTCTTTTTATTGCTACTAAATCGTTAACTTTGTAATCAATTTCTGTCTTCCTTTTCTTGTTAAATGTTTTGCGATTTTCTTTTTGAATTTTATCGATATTTTCTTGAGCATTTTTTCGCACTATATCTCGCTCCACATTTATCTCCTCTATTTCCGTATTATTTAAAATTTCTCGTAGATCTGGGTAATCATTATTTCTCATTTCTAATCCTGTTAAAATTTTGAAAGGTGTTGTTTTTGTACTTCGCGGAGCAGTATTGTTTATCAACTGTTGGACTTTATACACATGACTATACCAGTGTGTTGGATTATTATGGCATAATTTTGCTATCATTGGAACAACTATTTTGTGCACACGCTCCACTTGTCCATTACCGCGAGGTACTCCTGTCGCTATCAGTAAGTGTTGTATGTTCTCACTGTCACAAAACTCCCTAAAAAGGTTCGAAGTAAACGCACTCCCTCTATCGGACACGATTCGTTTCGGGTTACCAAAAATTGCTGATTGTTTTTGTAACCTGTCAATAACTTCTTCTGCTCCTGTTGACTTAGTGGGATATAGCCAGACAAATTTTGAAAATCCATCCACTATGACCAAAATATGATTGTATTTTTTATGAGTTTCCGTCAACGGACCAACATGGTCTATATGATACGTTTCCAAGGGTTCACATGCTTTGTCAATTGGCGTTAACAAGCCTTCTTTTTTCCCTGCCTTGGATTCCATTATGATACACTCAACACAACCTTTTACTACTTTTTTGGCCTTCTCTCCTAAATTTGGCACGTAATAACATTTTTCTACTAACTCTTGCGTCTTTTTGGCCGCAAAGTGGCCTTGACTGTGCGCTAACTTTACAATTTCTTCCTCCATAACAGATGGTACCACTAAAAGTTCCTTTACTGGATCTTTGTAAAGTAAACCATTCCTCATGAAAAAGTCATCGTAGCTATCTTTCTCTAAAACTTTTCTCACCGCCCTTATCCAATCGTCCTCTACTTGCGCTTCTCTTAATCTAAATTTTAACGAATCTTCGATTAAAAGGCTATAGATACGACTCAAAGCATCGACATGCTTCATTCGCGAACCCGCTCTATGTTCTATAATATAGTCGTATTCTTGTAAATACATTGCCCACCTCATAATTCTATCTGGTACGTCTTTCTTTTTTACTGTCATTGCGAAAGCATTACAATCGGTGACGATTTTGAATTTCATATCCTTTACATAAATTCTCCATTTCTGTAGAGCTTTGATTATTGCTAAAACTTCAAGTTCATAAGAACTGTACTTTTCTTCACTACAAGTAGTTTTTCGGCTCAAAAATTCAACTGGATGTAATAACTGATCTTCAGAGTCTTTCTGCAATAAAACTGCCCCATAACCGTATTTCGACGCGTCTGCGTGAATTTCTGTCTCAGCAATTGGATTGTACAATTTTAAAGCTGGTGCATTAACCAATGCATTTTTCAATTCCTGTATCACTAACAAATGTTCTTCCGTCAACTTAAATTTTTCGTCTTTCCTGAGCAAATCTGTAAGAGGTTTGGCGACCACTGCATAATTTCTCACAAAACGTCTAAAAAATGAAGTTAACCCCAAAAATCTTTGCATTTCCTTCTTACTTGATGGTATAGGAAACTTTTCTATAGCATTAGTTTTTTCCCTTGATGGCAAAATTTTCCCTTCTTCAATAATATAACCTAAAAAATTTATCTGTTTCCGCAGAAACTGACATTTAGACCACTTAATGCTCAAACCATTTTTGCTAGCATGTTCCAAAACTATTTCCAGTTTTCGAATGCCTTCATGTTCATCCTTTGCGGGAATCACAATATCATCCATGTAAATTATTACTGTTTCATCTTTTAATAATTCCTGAAAAATAGCCTGAACATATCGACAAAAGACTGCTGGCGAATTCGAAATTCCGAATGGAACAAAGCAAAACTCATATTGTCCATTCGCTGTTACAAAAGAAGTGTATTTTCTAGAACCTGGCTCGATAGGCACGTGAAAAAATCCATTTTTCAAATCGAGAGTCGTAAACACGTTTGCTCCATGCAATCTATCTAACACTTCGTCAATCCGAGTCATTGGAAAATTGTCCCTCACTATTTTTTCATTTATTTTTCTATAGTCACAACATAATCGTTTAGATCCGTCTTTCTTTGAAGTAACCACTACTGGTGAGGCATATTCTGACGTGCTCGGTTGCACTATCCCTTCATCCAGCCAGTTGGAAACCTGCTCATTTACCCAGCGCTGATCTGCATACGACATTCGACGAGGCCGCTGATAAACGGGTATCTCGTCAACCAAAATAAGTTTCATCTCAATTGGTGAACTAGCTGGTTTATTTGGCGAATAACTAGCTATCAATGTCTCAATTTTCTCAGCTTCAACTTTTCCTAAATTTGTCAAATCTACATCAGAAGATGCTTTATTTTCCTCAAAATCTGTTGCTAAACACAACCCTTCAAATTCCTTCAATAAAAAATTTTCGGTTTTAGCCCTTTCCATTTGCAACTCATTCCTTCCCATCTTACGTGCTGTTACCTCCGTAACATCTGCACTCATTGCATGATCATCATTTTGTGCTGTTACCGCAGCAACATCTGCACACTTTACATGATCTTCCCTACGTGCTGTTACCTCAATAACATCTACACCCATTGCATGATCATTTTGTGCTGTCACCTCAGCAACATCTGCACACTTTACATGATCTTCTCTACGTGCTGTTACCTCAATAACATCTGCACACTTTACATGATCATCATTTTGTGCTGTTACCGCAGCAACATCTGCACACTTTACATGATCTTTCCTACGTGCTGTTGCCTCAGCAACATCTGCACCGTCATTCACCTCAATGAAATTATCCGTTACCACAGTAACAGGGCTTTCATCTTTCGTAACCGTAGCTACATTTTTTCCAAAATTTCGGAATTCTATTCCATCTTCTTTAACAACTAACTCAAAATTTTTCAGAACATCCCTTCCAATTACCGCCGCATACGGTAAATCGCGTTCCCTTACCACGTGAAACTTAATTCTCATTACTACTTCATCCACAGAAAATTCAATTTCAAAGCTACCCAATGTCGTGAGTTTACCTCTACCTATTCCATACAATTGTAATTTTTCCTTATCCAGTTCAATATTTTCCAACATCATGAGTGTATCGTACCTCATAACTGAAAATTTGCTGCCTGTATCTACCAGTGCACTAAAAGTAAAATTATTTACTGTCATATCCAGAAAATAAAATCCGTCCAACTGTTTCGCATATGTTTCTGCTTTTCCGTCACTTAACATATTGACGCGTTTCAATTTTACATTCATATCATTTGTTTGATTGCCCTTGCAATCATAAGAATAATGCCCTAACTGCTTACACTTAAAGCACTGCACTGCACTAGCTTTACTAGTACTAGCCACTGCATTATCACCACTATCGTTCTGACAATCTTTAGCGAGATGCCCCTCTTTGCCACATCTAAAGCATTTTCTTTTTGTATCCTCAAGCTGATTTTTATCCTCAATTTTTATTCTTGAAAAATTTTGTTGCACGCTCGATTTATTTTGCGATAAATGAGGGCTCTTAATTTTTTCATACACACGAATTTGTTCTTTTAACTCTTTTAAAGATCTAGCCTGATACAACATTACTTTATTTGCCCTACTATCCGATATCCCTTCAACAAAGTAATCGATAATGCTTTGCTCATCAAGTGAAATTGGTTTTCCCATTTCAATTAACACATATAAATATTCCTGCAAACTTTCTTTAAATTGCTTACGCCTGTTTTTCAATGCACGGTGCACTTCAGAAGCACACAACTTCTCACCAAACTCGTCAACAAGATTTCTTTTCAGAGATGTCCAATCTCTAATACCAACTAAACCTCGGGTAAAAAGTTTCGCGGCACCTTTTAATAGTTGTTTTGCATATACATATCTTTGCAAATTATTCCAACCCACTGTATCAGCTACGTCATCAAATTCTGAAACCCACTGATTTACGTCATGTGTACCGTCCCCTGAAAATGATGATATACTACCTTCAATATCACGCAAGGTAAAAACAACCCTTTCTGTCCTTTGCACACTTACACCGGCTGCTGCTGCGTCAGCGTATACAGAATTTGTCGATTCGTTATCGCTAATTTCTTCATTTTCCTCACTATTCAAATTATAATGCTCTAAAAGTCTGCTTTGCAATTCGCTTTTTCGCCCATTTGTACTCAAATTGATCTCACTCAATTTCTCCTTAAGTCTATCAACTGTCATCGAAAGTATTGTCGTAGCATCCATCTTATAAAATATTTGTAAAAAAGTAATACTTAAAAATTCATACGATCATTTAAATTCATACGTAAAGTTAATAACCAAATTAATTCAATATCAATATTCAATTACTAAATTGAATTTACATTTCATTTTTACTATTAAAAATAACTCAAAATAAAAAATAACTACCAAAAAAATAAAATACAGCAGAACATTTTTGCTCACGTAGCTTTGCCTTTCCTTTGTTTACTTTTCTCTGCTTTCTGTTACTCGCATTCAATCATCTTCAACCAGATCGATAGTTGTCATTCTTTTCCCTTTCTTTTGTTTACTTTTCTCTCCTTTCTGTTACTCGCATTCAATCGTCTTCAACTAGATCAATGGTTTTCGTTCTTTCTCCTTTATGAATTTGTGTCGCTCAGGTTGTGGTTCTCCTTTTTTGCTTTTTTGTCGCTTGGCTATGTTTGCGCTCACTGCGTGCTGTATACTCAAATTTCTTTGCGCAATTTGCTTTGCGCCTACAATTCGCTTCTTTTGAATTTTTCTACGTACTACTCGCGGTTGACGACGCTTTCATAACTGCCACTATAAAACTGTTCAACGCTTTTGCATATGCGTCGCTTTTGCTTGTACATATATCTGTACATATATTTGCAGCGACCAACTGATTTTCAGTACAATTCTTTTACACTTTTTACTTTGTATAATGTTTCAGTTTTTACTTTTAAGCAACTCTTTGCTTAAACACATTCAAAGTTTTTCATTTATAAGTTCTTTATTTTAAATTTTATCTTGTTTAACATAAGAAAAAATTTTAGCGTCACTTCACTTGGCTCAGCTCAATTCCGGGCGAGTCCCCAATTTGTAGGATATTCTAATCCAATCAATTAAAAACACTCTCCACTTCAATTTAGTTTAACATTTTATTATTATAATCTTAGTTTTTAATTTACACATATAAAAGTTTGATGTTCTTGTCTATTTTATTTACATTGCTTAGCGGCACGTCTTAACTCTACTTCGTCGTTTACGCGACTCTACTGTTCGTTCTTTTTTAAATCTGGTCTAGTCCGTTTTTCGTTTAATATTTTCGTTCTGTTGTCTCCGTCTTCGTTAAAGTCAGTGTTGCTGTTCCGTTAGTAATTTCGTCCACTTCTAGTCAAACGTTCACCTCCTCTACTGTCAGTTTGTCTGACAGGCTCACTTCCTACATGTATGGCTACGTATCCCCGGAATTTATTTGAGAAATACGGGACATACAAATGATCTGTATTTTATTTTGTGTCCCCTATTTTTCCTGTATTTGTACAGTTCATTTTTATAAAATTATTAATATGTATTACATTCCAATAAAAACCATAATTGTTTAGCTAATTCATCACATATAAAGTTGCAGGTTTTTATCAATAGCTTCAAAAGCTCATTAGAATATGCAAACCTAAACTGCGATTATGTAGTTTTACAACAGACAGAATCATTTCATAAACTGTTCTATGGCAATTAACAAATGAAACGTCAAAATCGTCTGTATAACCTTTTTTTTTTGGCTTGTAAAAATTGTTAAGTTTAACTTGGTCTGGAAGGGGTTTTTCATATACATAGATTGATTTTATTCAATTCATATATAATTTATGTGGGAAAAAGATCTTCCTGGGGGGGGGTTGAACCTCCAAAACCCTCTACCTGTGCTCAATCCTGGCTTACAGTAAAGACACTTGAACCTATTTTAATAACAAAATTATCATTTAAACTGTGTCCAGCTCAAAGTATATTTGAGGTCGCACGGAGATATTTTGAAAATAATTTCTGTTGTCAAAAAATACTTAAAGCTGTTTTTACAATATCTAGGTAAAACTCAGCTTGCAGATTGATACAAATTTTATATAAAATTTAAGGGAGTAGTCAAGTAGAATTTTTTGAAAAATTTTTTCCCCGTTTCGGATACTTTAAACCCTCAAGAATAATGTAAAAACCTTCTTTTCCCTCAGATGTTATCGGAAAGTAATTAAAAACTAGTTTCGCCGCACGGCGTCGAGCGCACCAGTTACACACCTGACGCGTTCAGTTGATTATTTTGTTGTCGCTTCGTTCCCACTCTAACCTTGTCTAAGTGTACTTTTGTTGTCGAATCGTGCTCTTCTGTCGTCGTAAAAACACGCGTTTTGCAAAAGTCCTATTACTTCCCGACTCGTGCATTATTGTGTCGATAATATTGATAATTTGTTGCGAAATCTTTAAGCGCGTTTTTCTCAGAACAGTGTTTTTTGAACTGGTACCCACGATTCCGGCTGATCTACTGTACCGATTTACTTCAATTTCTTTTTTAATGTTCGTAATAGATTTGGCTATCTTGGGTACTAGAATCAATACTTTCAATAAATATTTAACAATATTATTAACAAAAACGAGGTTGAAAAAGACCAAAAAATTGAAAATTGCACTACTTGTTTATTTATCAATATTTTTTTCCAGTTCTAGTACCCAAGATAGCCATGTACATGTACTTTAAAATGCAATTTTTTTTTTGTGTTTCAGATGATCTGAAATCGAGAAATCGTGGGTACCACATCAAAACCGGCCTACTTCCGGTCGCCCATATCTTCACCGGAAGTCAATTTTTTTTTTTTTGCTACTTAAAAATATGTACAATAACATATAAAAACATCAAAAATGTTGAATTAAAATTTATATGAAAAAAAAATTGTTTCGCAAAAACGCTACTTCTACCTGACTACTCCCTTAATATCAAAGTGCCAGCTTAGATCAAAGCCAATTTAAATACAATACAATTGACTGAGACTGAGTTGTGGTTATTTGATTTATGTTTGTAAGATACGTTTATATAATGACCATTTTTCATTAAGAATTATTGTCAAACTAAACATTAATTTTCTAAAATTTTTTAGGAGTCATAAAAAATTTAATTTTTCCAAATCCGATGTATTTTTTTTTTTTTTCTAAAACTGTTTTCCAAATTTGTTTATAAAAAATTCATTACTTTATTGTTCAAAAAAATAAATGTTTTTATTAACGAGCAATAAATAAAGTTTAAATTTTTAAATTTACGAAGAAAATTGTACCGTTGAGGTCCTCGTACGTAGGTATACTTTTGCGCTCTGAAGGAGGTTACATTTAGAGTTGAAAATCTTTTGTTTTTGCTCATCAGTCATTGTTTTTCGGTCCCTGACTTGTCCCCGATTTTCCTCCGACTGTCCCCGATTGTCCCCATTTTTTTCGCATAAATATCGTTTTGACCCAATTTTGCTCACACAGTTTTGACCGTCTAATGGAAAAGGTATCTTATCTTCTCTAACAAAATTTAGCGAAAATGAATGATAGTAAACTTGTAACAAAGTAAACAATTTGATTTTTTTAATGCTGATGGCTTTTAATTATAAATTCGCCATTCAATTTTGCTTAAGTATCCGTTAAGTTTAGAGTGGAGGTCATATTGAGATATAGCGATTTCTTGGACGTAAAGTCGTCCTATTTCACCTAAGAGAATGCGTAATATCATTGCTTCTTATTCTACAAATGCCATCATTATGTTGAATTAAGTGAATCGAACCACATTACGCTGTCCTTTAGATGAAATTGGACGACTTTATGTTTACACTGTGCTTTGTAAATTTAGTATTTTGTCAAATCACTAGAAAATTTTTCTTCGCTTCAACAAAAATCTTACTTTTAACTGTAAGGTCCAGATCAAGACTGGGAGAACGTGTCACGCACCAAGTTCAATTAATTTCATATAATATATTGATGATGAAGGAAAATTTGTCCTGCGCGCAGTTTTCATCTCTCTTTTTTTTTGCGCAAATTAAGTCCTGACTAACTCAAATGCTTAATTTCCAAATAAATAGTGAAATTAGAAAAGCACTCCATTAAGGACCTCATAAATGTTGTTGTGACAGTTTTAGGGCTAAAACAGCAATAACAACAACAGTTGTGAACAATAATAACAAAATAATTGCTAGGAGCGTGTCAAAACACGAAAACGTTATGTTCACAATGACTTTTTCATGTCGCTAAGAAAATGGTCAATGATTTAATTTTTCATGGTTGTGAGTTAATGAGTAAAAAGTACAAAAAAGGTCTACATCCCTTTTTTAAAAAAGAAAATGAGTAAATGGTTTTTCGTTTTCATATTGCGTGCAAACTTCTGGTGGGATTTAAAATACTCATACATACAAATATTAAGATGTAACGAATTTAAGCCGGAGTTTTATGTGTTTACAAATTACTAAATACATAAATACGTGCGTACATTCATGTATTGGTCAAAGCTTTTTAAGAAAATACAAATAAATCTTTTAAATGAGCTACATAATTAGGAGCGATAATATCATTTTGCTACAAAAGATTGGTTGAAATATTGCTGTGGAAAATAGACCTTGAAAATTTTAAGGTGTCTTGTTATATGCTAGAATAGGTGTGTCAAAAGTATATTGGAAAATATAAGCCAAGAAACATCAAATCGTATAGCCAATTGTGGAATATTTAGTATATTTTTATGCTACACACGAAGGTTTCCGAAAACCACCCAAAGCTTTCATAGTCAAAACGAGGTACACGAGGGGGAAAACATCGATGGCCAACTATCAACAAACCTTAAGTGATAGTTTCCTGGTACACCTGAAGATTTTCGAAGGTTATCCGAAGGCTTCATGGTCAAAATGAAGAATACATAGATATACTATAGGGAAAACATCCGTGGCATACTATCAACAAGCTTTAATTAATAGTTTTTTGGAACACTCGAAGGTTTCCGAAGGATACCCGAAGGCTTTATAGTCAAAACGAAGAGTATCTAGATGTACTAGATGAAAAGCATCTAAGGCAAACTATTAAGAAGCCTTAATTGATGGTTTCTTGGGACACGCCAGCTATGCTATTCGGAATTTTTAAGATGGTTTGAAATGAAGTTCGCTTTCCCATAACACCTAAATTTTATTGGTGACGTGGCAGTGGCGTAAATTAACACTTTTATTTATGTATATCTGCTAAGCTATTGGGAATCAAGAAACAAAAGAAATATGCTTTACGAAGCAGGCAAAGAAGGCTAGTATTCAATGAAAATTTGTATATAGATGTTTCAAAAAACTGGCATGCAAAACCCTAACGAAATGTCATAAGTGTCAAGGTTAGCCAATAACGACACGCTCAAATGAGTTAAAACAATGTGAATGTCTTAACTGGATACGTAATATTTTTTTTTTTTTTTTTGCTCAATTGAGACTGGTACCTTTAGAAAAAAGTAAAAAATGCATTTCCTGAGTTGGATTCATTCTCTAAAATAGAAGAATCATGTGTGTTAGTCCTTTAATCGTCAAAAATATATACAGGGTAAGGCGCATGACCTAATCAAATGATCATAGCTTTTTGTGCGAAATTATTTTTTATTGATTCAAATGACAAAAATCTGTGGAAATAACCCAAAAACTAGAATCCGGCTACTTAAGCTCGATATGGTCACCTTTTGCCTTGACTATGGCCTTAAAACGGTCAAAAAACGAGTTGCATGCTGCACGAAGGTGATCTTCCGGTATTTTGGCCCATTCCATACTGGCATTTTTTAGTCCTCACCTCGTTCTCTAAGATGGCCTAGATGGAATAGTCCATCGGATTTGCGTCGGGCGAATTTCGTGTGGACGAAATGAAGAGTGGAACGTGGTTTTTTAAACCATTCTTGGTTCACACGAGCTTTATGAGATGATGCTGAGTCTTGTTGGAACGTTCATGGTCTGCGCCCGAAATAATTGCATGCCCACAGCTCAAAAGCATCTTCCAACACATTTTCCCGATAATAAGTCGTATAGACTTTGATACCAGACTCGATAAAAATTATTGGAGAGCGTTCATCGGCGGTCACAGGTGCCCATACCATTACTTGAGATGGGAAATTACTTCGGGTAGCTGTTTGTAGGCTCAAATTCTCGTAGAAGCGTTCGGTTAAGTAAACACGATCATTTTGAGAGTTTGTGAACTGCTCAATCGGGAAATCCTTCTCATCAGAGAACACAATGTTAGGAAATTGGCCACGTTCGTGCAAGCGTAACAACTCCTGTGCTCTTTCGAGTCTAACTTTTTTTTTGCTTTGGTTTAAGATCGTGAGCCTTTTGGAACTTGTAAGGCTTTACCTTGAGCTCATTTTGCAACATGTGTCTTTGTCCATTTGATTACCACTACAACGCACAATGGGAGGGTTTGTATGGAACGGCGGTCATATATAGTAATAATAGAGCTAGGCTATTGAGATTTGGTACAGATGTTTTTTACATTAAAATAATAAAAATCTGTGAATATGAACAAAATCCGCCGACGGACACGCCTACCTCCCATACAAAGTTGGGGCGTGGTCCGATTTTTTTTTTTAAATGGGTATCAATTTTCAATAACTTGATCCCGTTTATTTCAAAAATGTTAAAAATTTTGCGCTATCTTTTATAGTTTTCAAGATATGAGGAATAAACGAAAATCTACTTTATAAAAAATAGATTTTGTTTGTTTGTGTATTTGTCCCTTATTAACTCGGAAATTAAGTATCCGATTTTAAAAAAGTTTTTATATTATGCTAGTACAAAAAAAGGCTAAGCTATATACTAAAAAAGTGGGCGGTACCACGCCCCCCAAAAAATTGACTTATCATATCACCGAAACTCTTTGACGCAGATAAATGAGATTTGGTAAATGTTTAAAAATCATCAGGACAAATAATGTTCCTAGGACAAATGGGCGTGCCACGCCTTCAAAAAAAAAACTCATCATATTTCTGAAAATATTTGACGAAGATAGATATTATTTGGTATATATGAAAAGACCATCAGAACAAATAATCTGCAGAAAAATGGCCAGTGCCACTCCTACCAAAAAATTAATTTATTTTAATTAGTTTTTTCATTTAATTGCAACACCTCTTGAGCTTCTGGTGATAACTCTTTATATTTTTTATCACGTTTTACTCGGATTTGGCTAATAATCGGATCAGAACAGATCAGCATGTAATGCAAAACGTCTTCGTTGTTTGCTACTCTAGAGCACAATCTGCTGTAGTGTAACCTAGCGCTTTTAAAAACTTTGTTTGATGCTTCCTGAGCTTCTTCGGAAAGACTACCAATTGGTATTTGAAGTGCTTGTATGATATTGTACCAATTATAATGTTTTTTGTATAGCCTTCAATATGCTCTTGGCTTATTTTAAGAAAGGGTGAGTCCCAAGGGGGATTTAAAGGAGGAAATATACCCGTTACCTGTCACTCTTCTCTTAAATTCTTCTCTTTGGAATTTAAGAAGACTGTAAGCTTAAAATTGATAAACGTTGCAAAACGTTGCAGAATGTAAAGAAATAAAAATATATTTTTTCTCAAAAACTGCTACAGGAAAAAATTCATAGAAAAAAAAGTTCTCAAAAAAGGCAGTAGGGACTTTGCATATCGATTAAGCATACTTGGCCACATATTATATTGAAAAATAATGAAAATCAGAATATGTATTTTTTTTTTTTTTAATGTCAAAGTTTGCAATTTTTCCATTTTTACCATTTTTTTTTTAAATATTTGAAAAACCACTATAACTCACATAAAATCGGCAAAAAAAAATAAAAATATTTTTAACAAAGTAGAAACAATATACTTTCCAACGATATGCTATATTAGTGGATCGGGTTTAAAACAAATTAACTAGAGCGTTTATCCAGCAGTTCCTAATTTTAAAAGTTCTGTAGAGCATTTTTTCTGTTCAAAGTCCAACTTTGGGCTCACTGTGTTGCTAAGCCAAAACAAAATTTTAAACATCTATAGTTTTTTTCCGTCCCTAAGTATTATCTGACGATTGGCGTAAAAATTTTTTTAATCCATAGCACTTTCAAATTTTACCTATTTATGGCCACAATCTCCCATTGTGCGACGTGAATTTCGTTCAAGTCAAGCCTTCACTTTCCGCAACATTTCTGGCGATGTTGCATTTTTTTTGGTTCACCACCATAGCGATTGGCAACGCTACCAGTACCATTATAACGAGTTATGGTACGATACACAAACACTTTGAGATGTTTTGGCTCACGAACAATAGCTGGTTGTGATTTTCCAGCCAAATATAGTGCTATCACACTTTTACGTTTGAAATTCATTTCGGAAAACTTTCGTTTTATAAAACTTAGACGCAAATGCTTTTGGTGACTTGTAAAAAATACAATGAGCTGTCACTGGTATGAATTTGACACAGCTGTCTTTATTGGTTTGCCAAATGTATCGGTCTGAAGTTGGTATCAGTTCATGCGTCTAATCCTGTATAACACGTCAAAATGTAACTATTTTAACCTCGCATAAGAAATGAGAAATTAAGCAATGGAAAAGTTTTAATATTGTACGAGTACTATTCAGCTTAAGATTTCAAATCTGTTCTTGTTCCTGAATTATTGTCATAAGTGCCAAGTGTCACCTCGTAAATATAAAATATAAATATAAAATTTTCATTGTTTTTTAATGTTGTTTTAAACGCAACCAGCTGTGCTTATAATGCCACATTGACACATCGAACTCACAGTGCAATGATCTTTGCCGTTATTGAGATAGATTGGAAACATATTGGCAGCCAAAAAAATGCAGGAAGAAAGTTCATATACGGCTAACTCAAAGATGAATTATCTTGAAATAGATTTCTAAAAATATTTTTACATACGTAGTTGATACAAAACAAAGTAATTTCTAGCTGCAAGACAAACTTTTGTGAAAAACTTATAAGTAACTTGGACTGTGAAGAACAGCGAATTTTGTTGCAAGTGAATTATAATCAGTATATGCACATACTTATTTTAAAGAGATCTAAGGTATTTTGACTGCATTGAATTTCTATTTCTTGTAGTTCGTCAAACGTTTGTATTTCTGTACATCAAAGGCACCAATAAATTTCTACAATTCACTCCAATAAAAATTTTCTCTCAAAGGAAAAATCCATTTTTTGCAAATATGAGAAAATCATTTTTACCAATAAACACAAGTTTAACACCCTCTAAATAAACCCCATAGCAGAACTTTATTTGAGCTCATTATAAAATGATAAATGCTATCGCGAATTTAAATCAGTTACCAAGGCGGACGGCACTCAATTTATCAAAACGTAACCAACTATCGACCAACCAAACGACCGACCGGTGAACGATCAAAAACTCCAATAAAAAATAAAGCAACAAAATCGGAAGGAAAAAACGGTGTAGGGGTGAAAAGCGCCCTACTGTGTTTTGCGTAGTAAAATCCAACATTGGCTTCTTAACACAGTTACGTGGTGGTGGTGTGCACTGCGAATGTGTGAGAGAGGGGGAAAATACTGAAAGCACTGATATGAAAAAGAGAAAATTTATTCCCAGGTCATTTTTTATGCAGTTTTCTATTTCTTTGCCATTTTCTTTTTTTCCAACGTTACAGCTTTTGGAGCATAACTTTTTGCTACGTTTGAAATTTTATCTGTCGTTCAGTGTTGCTTCTTCTACGTTGCATAAGTTTTTTCACAATTTTACCCTACTCATTTTTTTTCTTACACCATGTGAATGAACTGAACTCTATGCCCCGTAGCCAACATACAAATCTGCAGATTGCAATTTCTGTTTTCCCTTTAATTTGTGAGTTTTCTTGGGAGCATTTTTTTCATTTCGATATTTTTTTTACAATTTTGCATCGGCAACATCGGCAAGAAAGTATAAAGCAAAGGATATATATTAAATATATATGTATGTATATATGAAATTCGCAACCAATTCAAATTGCAATTTAAACTCAACTGCTGGCTGTGTATTCCAATCGGTCCAAATTAACAAAGGCACAAAACACAAAAGTGAGGTTACGTTCAAAAGGTTATTTCCGGCATACCGCAAACCAGAGAAAAAATAAAATCAAAGAAATCAGTTGATATTAAGAAAAAAAAATGCTACTTAACTTTAGTTGCCATGGTGTAGTACCCTACATTAGTAATGAATAGTTCAGCAGTAATCAAAGAATTAAGAGCGATTTAGAATTAATGCTTTAGAAAGCAATTGTAATACTTAAAACTATAAGTAACGAAAAATGTATTTCATTAAGGAAACTTCTCTCTTCATCAAGTGGGTGTTGATGTATTTAACCATTTAATTTTTTGATTTTTGAAGAGGCTTTTTATCTTGTTCCTCAAAACAAACCATAGAACAGAACCGATTTTCTTTGATATTGTTACAAAACTACGTAGTCCTACAATGGCTTACAATCACAATTTTTATACCCGACTGTCAGCAGTTGAGACCTCATTATACCCTACACCCAGGGTATATTCACTTTGTCCTTTCGTTTGTAACGCAGAGAAGAAGGCGTGGCAGGTATAGAAAAGTATATATATTCTTGATCTGCGTCGGCTCCTGAGTTTATATAGCCATGTCCGTCAGTCTGTCTGTCTGGCTGGCTGTGTGTGGAAAAATGTTTTACGGGAAAACTAACCAAGATAATTTAATAAAAATTTGGCACATTGACTTCATCGTAAAAGTTAACTCGTGGGATTCAAAATGAGCGAAAGCGGTCAACGGACACGCCTACCGCCCATACAAAAAATACATTCAAAATGCAATATAAAGAGCATTGTTTGCAATAACGAAAGCAAAATACACACAAATACGAAGGATGGTAAGGACAAGCTCTGAGAAAAAACTATGCGAATTAAAACTAGAAAGCGTGGCACCTCCCATATAAGCAAAAGTTTCAAAATGTTATACTGAAAACCTTTTAAGAGGTTTCCCAACCAAATTTTATACAGACACTAAAAACATTTATTGCAAGCCCTGAGTAAAAACTAGGCGAACTCAAACAAGAGGGCGTAACACCTCCCAATAAGCAAAAGATTCAAAAAGATGTACTGAAAATGTTTTTAAAGATAATTAAACCAAATTTTGTGCAAATGCTTATTTATATTTATTGCAAGATCTAAGCAGAAACTAAATGAATTCAGTCAAGAAGACACTGCATCTAACGTACAAGTAAAATTTTCAAAACAGTGCAGTGTAGGGTATATTATTTTTTGGCTAGACCAAAGGTAACACCCTTGCTAGTTTTTTCTTTCTATTACTTCAGTCATATCTGAAGTTTTCTCACATCCATATTAATATATATTAATACATATTTCGGTCTCTGGTATGATATTTTTTGCTGTCCCAACTCGTTTCAGGACATTCTTTACTTTCATTCGTCCCCACGATGTTTCGGATCTCTTTCTTCTTGCAAACTCCACCAAAGCGCTTATCGCCAATTTTTCCTATCATTTTTTCGATCAAATTGTCCGTTCGCTGGTAGCATCTTTACATAACCTTAATGCGGATACAAATATGATTGGTGGCCGACTTGAGAAGGCTGCCAAAACTTTAATGCTTAATATGTGTTAAGATTATGTTGGATTTCTATAGTTTATAGAATTGTGTAATATGTTGCTTCGTCGATGCTTACTGGAACGTATAAAGTTGGCTTGCATATCAAGTGGTCTTGAAAACAGCAAAACGATATCGTCGACATAAACTTGATGAACCAGATGAAAAAAAAAATAATATCATTTAATTGTTCCCAGAATGTGTTATGTAAGTTTACTTCCAGCACAATTATAAATAGACGTGTATGGGCGGTGCTACGCCCCTTAAAGAAATGCAATATATCTCTGAAACCTAAGAAAACACATATATAACTCCGCTCTGATAACGGCATTAGAAACAGCATTCCTAACTTACAGAACAAATTTAAAGTCAATTGTCAAAAAATGGTGTTTGGGACAAAAAGAAACTCAGGCGACGATTTTTGAGACATTTCTCCCATTTTCAAGTAGTACATTTTTCAAACGTTTCGGATTAGTGCATAAAAGAATTTAGAATCGACTTTATAGTAAATTGAACTTAGCAGAAATTTTTGACTCAAAAGAAGCCGGAGTTATGAAAATTTTTCATAGACCGTAATTTTTTAAAATTTTAAAACGCGAAAATTTCAAAAAAACATATGTGTGTAGTCAATTTATTTAAAGTTCGCTGCACTGAAGTTCTAGCGCTTTCGGTGATGATCAATCTGAAAGTTAGTTCGTTTTTATAAAGAATCTGTCATATTCGTCTTTATTTCATATTGACGCACAAACTTTTATAAACAAATCTACTCCAACTTTTACCAATCACGGCGTGCCTTAACCCGTTTTAAATCGAACGTCGTAGCACATCAAAATTTAGTCGAGGAGTCAAGAGTGAACATTTTTTTATACATCATTTGAACGATAAGAAAACAGAATTTGGAAAAAAATTTGATGTGCTACGACGTGCAATTCTATAATATAGTAACATCGAAACTCAACTTATGTATGTAACTTTGCCTGCATAGCGTAGGGTGTTGAAAATGAAAATTAATCCAAAAAATTTCTTTACATTCCGTCTAATATTTTACGACTTTACTAAAGGAAGTAATGCAAAAAAAAAACCTCTAGATGTTCTGTATTGTCTAACCTTGCTGCTTTTTTTGTCTTCTTTCTTCCAATAGGAAGTTCCAATGTAACCCATAGCTAAGGTACAAATATATGTACCCACGCAGTACAGATAATTTTTTTTTTTTACAAATGCACATTTATTACAAAATCTGAATTTCCTGTGTACTTTTTTCCCTTTATTTTTTTTTTTTTTTTATTCGTGCAACTTAATATCTTCTCTTTTTTATTCTTTTTACTTTTTCTGGAAAATGTTTTTAATTCGTATAAAATTTCTGTCATTAAATAAAGAATATTGTATTAATATCATTTAATAAATGCAATGCATAGAATGTAAGTATTATATCAAAACGAAAGATTATTTACTTTTAATTTATTTCTACATTTAATAAAAATTAATATGTATTAAAATACAAATTGGGGGTAAACCAAATGTTCAGTGGGTGTGTGGTATTTTATTAAAATTTTTCACTTATATTCCAAAATGTCTAAAAAAAACTTGGGAACCATGTATTCAGTTGTAATTGAGAGTAAAATTAATACAAATGTTCAATTTTGAATGACTTTCAGAAGTCATTTTTATAGATAATAGAAGATAGAAAATTTTATAAGCTACAACATTGCGCCACTGTATTTTTCTCTAACCTTTAAAGAGAAAACTGATTTTGGACGACGCCATTTTTTCAATACAGAGGCGCGAGCGAACACGATTCGAGGAAGCAAAGTTGAAATTCTGAAAGAGTACATCGAAATCTATAAAATAGCATATTTGCAAAAATCCTGCAAAACCTCCCAGGTAACATCATTTTATTCTCCCAAATGATTGTTTTTAAAAAATTTATACCTCTTGAACTGCTTGACAAAAAAAGAATCATGGATGATAGTCTCAATTAGTACTACCTACTGAAAAAAGCTTCAAAATAATCGGAGATGCAAAAGCCATTTTCTATCCGGATATGTCTGTTATGCCGAATCTTGATTGCTAACGCGCATGTTGTACTCAAGTGGAATATGTAAATTAACTTTTCTGAATGAAGTGATGTAAAAAAGGCATATGATTTTCGCTTTCAAAACCATAAATAATTGTGTACAATGTGATTGATTCTCCACCAAATTTTAAAGGAAATTATGATTCCTTCAGCCGGAATAACATGGATTAATTTGATTAAGTGAACGTAATTCCGTGGCAATTTTAATTTAATTTACTATATAATTTGTGTTAAAGAAAACGAACCATATAAGTATGTAAGTACAATTAAAGATATATAAATATCAACATGTATAAAATTAAGAAATTTAATGTTTTAGATTGTTTCAATTTAAACCAGGAAATTTTTTTAACGAATTCTTTGAGTTTGTAGTCAAGCGGAGAGAACCTTAATGAATTTGTTCGAAGAGTTTTCCTCCGCTTGCCTATTAACTGAAAAAATTTCTTCGAAAAATTTTCTCTTGTAAATTGCCACTTTGTAAAAAAAGTAAATCAAATTTTAAGTTATAACGGAATTAGGTGCTCGCACTTACGGAACTAGGCTCAACGCAAACTTTTAGTGCAGAATTAGGAATAGTTTCAATGTTACTAACAGTATAAATAATTATCATAATAGAAGCTTTATTAGGCACTCATCGACTCCGAACAAATTCTTGGCAAAAATCATATATCCGGTTATAAAATTGAGTTGAAAAACTTGGAAAGATTCAAGAAGCAGAAAGTGCTTTAATATGCCTTAACCCTAAACATTTTTATAGACCGTTAGAGTTAATTTTTTCAAAAATTGACCTTGATGTTAAAATCAGTTTTAAAGGTTTTGAGTTTTGTTTTTTGAATTTTCGAAGTAAAAGCCCCAAAAAAATATGTTTTGTATTAAAGTTAAAGTTTTTCAAAAACTTTTATTCGTTTCTTTTTTTATATAAAAGCTCCAAGGTCTGATTAATATTTATAGAAAAAAATTCTTTTAAGAGAAGTTTTCGATTAAACAAATGATAATAAGTAGTAACTGAAATAGTTTGGGGTGAGAACTCTGCATGTCTATAAGGAATTAAAGCTTCACTTAAGTAACGCACACTCACACACACAAACTCACAATGTCATGAGTATGTATTTAAAACATAAAACAACAACAACGTTTTCCTATTAGCATTAAGATATGAGTTAAAAATATTGACGAATGAATGAAAAAACCACAACATTTAATGATAGGGAAACATGTAACGAAAACAACAACAACTTTAATATAAATGCCTGCCTACATTGAGTGAAAAGCAACAACAGTAAAATGGTAACATTTTCAATATACATTCGTATGTATGTACGAGTAACTGCTGCTATTTCCAGGAAAAAACAGAAACAAAACTGCGAACAAAAAAAATTCATGTATGTATGTATGTATATATTTTCCTGACATCTCCCCAAGGGGAAAAGAAGTGCTTAAAAAACCCTTCTGAAGTGCATCCTTTTCACCAATAAGCGCTTCCGCTCCGTAAGAACAATACTTTCTTTTTAACATTGCATGTCATGTCATAGGATGTAAGCGAGCCAAAGCCTACCGCAGCCTTACCAAAAAAGAGTTTTTAAAGCGCTTATTTGTAATGCTGCTGTAAGCGTTTTTTCAATAAAATTAAAAAAAAGAAAAAAAAAGAAAAAAAAAAACTGGCCGCGCCAGGATTTGAATCCACGTGCTAGATATTTTTTTCTTACATTTACCAACCCTTTAGACCGCTCCACCAACGCCCGATGATATGAAGAGGTATTAAATTTGTATATTAAGCAAATGTTGTCCTGCAGCATTACATAGAATCATTGTGCAATCAGTTTCAATTCAAGTAAGCAAAAGTAAATAAAAATGAGAAATTAAAATAGAAAAGTGAAATAAAAAAGGTTGAATAAAAAATATTTTAATAAAAAAAAAAAAAATAAAGCAAAAACAAATAAAAAAACGGAAAAAAAATCACCTGGGCTGGGTTCGAACTCACGTTGTTCTTACTGCAGCCTTATATAGAATCATTGTGTAATCAATTTCAATTCGGTTAAACAAAAGTAAATTAATAAGAGAAAGGAAAATAGAAAAGTGAAATAAAAGATGTTGAATAAAAAATATTTAATTAAAAAAAAAAATAAAGCAACAAAAAGAAGCGCAAGGAATTTTTCCTCTTGGGTCTTAATAAAAATACACATACATCTGTATACGTATGGGCACTACAGATGGCAATGAGCAAAATTAGCGATGGTACTGTGTCTTAGTCTTGGTAATTATTAGAGACTAAAGAGATGGAAAGAGTATTTTTGTGATATACTAAATCCCATGTCTACCACATCCCCGCAACCAGAATCACCAACTACAACTGCCGCACTGACTCGCAGTAGTAGTCGAATACAAACGCCGCCGCCTACAATAGATGAAATAGTGAAAGCTATCCAAAGCATGAAAAACAAGCGAGTGCCGGAACTATAGAGGCATTACCTTGTTCTCAGTACTATCAAAAGTATTGACGAAAGTGCTTCTAAGCAGGGTAAACGAAAAACTTGATTCGGCCATTCGAAAGCAGCAAGCAGGATTCTGGCAAAACCGATCATGCGTGGACCAAATCAACACCCTCAGAATAATTGTCGAACAATCATGCGAGTGGCGTGCTGCACTTCAACTTCACTCAGAAAAAAAAAAATTCTTAAAACAACAATTTTTCGTTCTTAAAAAATTGTTATTTTTTAATTGTTGAAATTCATATTTTATTCTTAAATCAACAACTTTGTTCTTGATACTTAATTTGTTTACGCATTTGTCATAAAAAATAGTTTTAAATATAAAACTTCAAACACTCTTTTTTTGTAAGCAAAAAAAAAAAAAAACTTTTAAATTACTGAATAAGTTCTGTTTTATGTAAAAAGCTTTATATAACGATTAAGGGTAAGAAACATTTCATATAAACTAAACACTAAACACTTATTTCTCCCATCTTTCTGGTAGCGTATGAATTCCATAATAAATTACGCTTTATTGATCGTAACTTGGATACTTGGTTTCGCGGATGATGTAAACCTGACTTCGCTCACGATCCACTTCGCTTCTGATTATCGTACTATGTCCTCTTTCTATCGCCAGTCAAGATAAAATGCAAAATGCTGCCGTTGAAGCATCAGTTACACGTATGAAAACGCCGTTTGACTTCTTAGGCTCATACTGCAACCAATGTTCATGCTACTGTATCTTTTTTATTGTCGTAAGATAGATTGCTAATAAAGACTTATATAAGAACAAACATTTCAACAATCATTTATTCTTCGTTCAGCTATTTCGCTTTTAAATATTGTTAAAAGTTTCGCTTTTGGAACAACAATTTCGATTCATAAATTTCCAACATTTTTTCGCTTTTAATACAACAATTTTCGTTCTTAAAACTTCAACAACTTTTTACTTGATTCTACAATTTTTCGTTATGCATAATACATAACAATTTCGTATTTAAAACAAGAGCAAAAGTTGTTGGGAAGATTTTAACCAACATAAATTCTTGAATCAAAACATAAAGTTGTTGGGAATACAATTTTTTTTTCTGTGTGTTGTCTTCGTAGACTATAGCACTGCCCTCGACAGTGTCTCTCGAGAAAACATCTGGGTTTCACTACAACGAAGAGGTATTGCCGCAAAGGCCATAAACTTAGTACGAGCACAATATGAAGGCTTTAAATGCAGTGTGTTACACAACGGGTTGTTGTCACCGACATTCACCACTAATTCAGGCGTACGGCAAGGGTGTCTACTATCACCATCACTCTTCCTTATCGTTCTTGATGATATCCTTTATAAAGCTCTTAATAAGGCCAAAAGGGGTATCCAATGGAACTTTACCGAACATCTGGAAGATCTCGACTACGCTGTCGACATCTGCCTCTTATCGTCCAAACATTCAGATATGCAAAGCAAAATTGAAGACCTTGTCTTGGAATCACAAAAGGCCGGCCTAAAAATTTACGTATCCAAGACTAAAAGCATGAAGTTAAACGCAAACAGGAATGACATCACGTTTAGAGCTGGCAGTGATGACATCGAAAACGTCGACAGTTTGAAGTATTTAGACAGCATTATCTCCATGGACGGTGGTGCAAAAGAGGATATCAACTCATGAATAGCAAAAGCAAAAGGCGCGTTTGCACAACTGAACAAAATATGGTCTTCATCCGTTATATCCACTAAAACGAGAGTGCGCATTTTTGATTCGAATGTGAAATCGGTTTTGTTATATGTAACATGGCTTGTTACTGAACAACTAACGAACAAGCTGCAAGTATTCGTTAACAAATGCTTAAGGCGTATGCCAAAGATTTGTTGGCCTTGCACTATGTCAAATGCCGAGCTACATCAAAAATGCAATTAGAGGGCTATAGCAAACGAGGTCAAGCTGCGCAAATGGGGATGGATTGGTCACACTTTCCGAAAACCACACAGCGAAGTTTGTCGCCAGGCTCTTGAATAGAGTCCACAAGGCAGTAGAGCACGTGGTGGACCCAAAACCAACTGGAAAAGGTCGTTGAAAAAGGAAATCCAAGAATCGGGTAAGTCGTGGCAAGAGATCAAAGTCATCGCAAGGGATAGCGACGAATGGAGATGATAAAATTTCAAGACCAAGATCCAGACTGCTATGGTCTTGGTCTTGGTCACGATAATCATCAAGGCCAAAAATTCTTGGTAATTTATAGTTAATGAATGTGCCATTCGCACGTACAAATGTAAATAAACGTTTAATAAAAATATATAAAACTAGCGGTCCCGGCAAAAGTTGTTCTACCCTTTTTCTGTAAGTGGCGCGATGAGTTTGATTTGAACGAAAGGTAATCTTTTCTGACCTCAAACTAGGAAATTGGTAAAACAAATATTCTACCTAATTAAAGCAAATTGAACGAGAATTTCAAATAAAATTTTAAAAGGATATGCTAATAGGACTTTTTTCATACTAAAATGGCCACCAAAGTCAAAAAAATGGGAAAAAAACTTAAATATCAATTTTAGAACCTTGCAAAATCCTTAAACTATATATACAATAAACCCTATAAACTATATATACAATCTGAAAGCTCCTACAATTAACTAAAACTTAACCATAGAAATGTTTTCTCTTAAATTTAAGGGTGATCCAAGAAATATTTTTTCTGAAACAAGTTAGAAAATCAGTTTTAACCTTATAACTCCTCAGTGGCACATTTTAGATCCCCACTCTAAGTGCAATTTGTTGTTAGTCTAGGCCTCCTCTATCACCTCCCAGAAGCTTCTTAACTTTATATCATACACATATATCATAAAATACACTATATGCACTAAGTGCCCAGATACACCAAAATAGGTCGCCAAGACCATGTACGGTTCTAAAGTTAAAGACGAACGAGACACGGGTGTCCATAATTTTTTGGGATTTGTGAGGTCCTGAAGATATAAAGCTCAATTTTTCTAAAACATTTGAAAATGTATTCTCTATCGATGAAGCTCTGTCAAATGGGACATACATGTCCCGTTGGTCCTGAAAGGGTTAAGCGGTCTGCTTTCCATATCAATTGGAAACTATAGTTCAGATTGATAGTCCAAGATGTCACTTCCTACTGGGATACACCGTCCACATACACACATACTAGATATGCATGTGCACATTTGTGCGAAAGGATAATAAAGTACTTCGTATTAAAGGAAGCAGAAGGAAGAAAACAACAAATAAATAAAACAAATGAAATCAAATTAACTTACCAAAGTTCAATAATAGGCAGTTGCGTAAGTTCTCAGGTGCGTTGAGTTGCGTTTGAAATTCACATTAAGGGGAAAAACTGGAATCCGTAACAACAACAACTTTGTTGTCATTTTTGTTGTTATGTATTAGGCAAAGCACGTGATATTTCACCGTTGTGAAGATAACAAATTTATATAACAAAACAATTGGCTGCTTTTTCTTACAGTGTAGTAAGACAAAAACACAAATTCAAAAAAAAAAAAACGATGACGTATAAAATAAGCAAACTGTCCGAAACAGCACAAGTGCAAATATGCACTGAGACACACCACTACTACTACTACTTGTTTCTACGATTGTAGTTTCACTTGCAGTTGTATTCGTGTTGGTAGTAAAACGCAGTGTCGCGCGTTGCGTTGCTAACAAAGTGCCTCAAGGACATTTAATGCAGAAACTGATTTTTTTTTTTATTTCATTTTAGCTCTCTTTTACACTCTCTTTCTGTTTCTGCTTCTATGTATTTATCTCCCGCTATTCGTACGCTGTGGTTTTCTATGTGTTTGTGTGTTTTTATTGTAAGCCTGCGTAACGTAAAAATATCCTTGAACTATGCAAAACGTCATATACATAAAAGTGCAGATTGGTTTTTCATTTGTTTGTACTATACACGCATACTAATAAAAATTCAGTAAAATTAATTGTTTTTTTCTTTAATGAAATATGCTTACGTATATGCCTTTCTTTCAAGTAATAATTGAATTGGATTTATTTTTCATTAATGAGTTATAATGGTCATATTTTTATTGGCTTTGCGTGAGTGTGTCTGTTGCACATGTTAATCCTGTGTGCGTTTTTAGAATTTTTCTATTCTACGTTTTTTTACGTAGCTTTAGATGGAGACCCTGAAAAAAAAGTTGGGAAAAAAAATATTTTTAGTTTTTGTTAAAAAAAAAAAAATTGCGCTCGAATAGTTAGTTTTGTGTATTCAACCCTCAAATCAAGATTTTAAGAGCCCCAATTTCTATCTGCTATGTTTGACTTGTAAACATAATTTTTGAGTAGAAATTATAAAACTAAACGCATTATTAGGTACTCATTATCTTGTAAGAAAAAAGTTCCTTCATTACATTTTACAAAAGCGTGCAATTTATTTTTTATTTTTTTATTCCACAGCTCTCAGGAATGTTTATAAAACCGATCATATGATTGAGCATTTAAAGTGGTGCGTAAAAGTAAATGGTCAAAGCCTCAAAGCATGCAAGAACAGTCGATAACAACTTAAGCGAATATTATAGCAACAGAAGGATGTGAACAACAGTGTTGACATACGGAATTTATCAAAACAGAAATTGTATCATTTCAGCGTGTTACGAAAACTACTAGAATCAAGGAGAAAATTATTCCGCTATGCTTTTTGATATAAAATTGAAGTACAACTTTATTCCTCATTTACGAACGTCCTGTAAGAAGCTTAAAAATCTTTCACAAACTGTTGCAATTCATTTCAGTGTTTGTTTGGTCGCACTGCGTTTAATTAGTCTTTACTTGACTTTAGTGTTGTCTCCTTTATTGAATATTTTGACCACAGCGGTGCTTTAATGTAACCATTCTCTTCTACTTTTTTGTCAACTGGTTGAGATTTTGACGTCACAATGACGACATTCTCAACTAGAGTGTTCATTAGATAGTATCACAAAAAAAAGTTCGAATAACCGCCCCCAGTTTGAAAGCTAATATTGAAAGATTTTTAAGGAAAAAATCATTTAGATAAATGACTTTTATGAATGAAATGTGGACATTTACAACGATATACTATACTTGATGATCGGACATCAAATGGCGGAGATATAAGAAAAAACAAAACCGCATCGAATTAACAGCTTTCAAACTGGGGGCGGTCATTCAAACTTTTTTTTTTTTTTGTATGGGGGTCGATACTATCTAGTGTTCATAAAATGTGGTGAGTTGAGTAGAGCATTTTATTTGGGAAGTTCTCTCCAGCATTAGTTTGAAGTTTTGCGATTGAGAATATAAACTGAAATGAATTCTTTGTTGAATCTTATATGATCGACGTTCATTGAACGTGTACGCAAGATTGAAGTAAGTTTGATTTGATCTCAATTAGTGAATTTCATGACATACATAAGCACTTATATCCTACCATTAGAGTTTAGCAGAGTGCTTGAGCATGACGTCACGTTCTTTAGAGAGTTTCACAACGTAGTTCTTTTAACACACCAATGTTGAGCTTAGCCTTAAAATGTGCTCTAAAGAAATTTACAAGTAAGTTCTATCAGTTCCAAATAGTGGAGAGCAAACCAAGACCAAGACCATAGCAGTCTTGTTCTTGCACATTGAGTCTTTGTCTTGCTTTTGGTTTTGATATTGAGTCTTGGTCTTGATCTTAATCATTAAATTTTGGTATCTCGGTCTTGGTCTTGAAAAAATTTTTAAAGATTGTTGAGCATTTAAAATTTCGAAACCTTATTTTCCCAATGCAGTTTGGTTTTTAAGATTCTAAATTTCCAATTGAGGGATGATTTTAACCTCGAAAGAGCAGTAAAACACATATTAACTATAAATTACCAAGTGTAATACGTAGCGTGAGTTAAAGTTCAGTTTTTCCAAGAAAATAAATTTATTTAGTCAACTAGTTAAGCCGAGCGGGACCCATTTATTTTGGCTAGCTGTCAGTGGCTGGGGAGGTCTTTGGCTCTTCTAGCTACCAATCACCGCTACAACATTTTATTATTGTAGAGTCCCTTAAATCAAACTAAAACAAAAAAAACTAGAGAAAACGGTCGATAATCTAACACAAAACGGAACTCTTGTAGGTCTCTCATAACATGATTTTAAGGTGCATATCTGAAGGTATAATTTTGATATGCTTGCTCGCAACCCTACCCTACCAATGACCTATCTTGGCAAAATTATCTGATAGATCCCTTCTATGAACTTATGTTACCATGTCTACATATTCATGCCACAGAAAACGAAAATAAAAAAAATTAGCAAGTCATCTTCATGGACACTTCATTTATTGAAGGTATGTTGCAATAGTAAGTATATAAAGATATGCATTAAGTTAACGGATGCAACAGAGTAAATATTAAATTCAATATAGAAAATGAAACATTTTAGATATTTAAAACTAAAATTTTAACAATTTAGTCTTAAAAAAAAAACTTATATCTAACCAAAATTTTTAACGTAGTAAATTTAGTGCATGGAGATATTTCTAAAATTTTGTAGTGCAACGATATTTTATTTTATTTTTTTGTTTTTATTTAGGCCAAAAATGTTTTGAACTTTTACATAAAGAAATTAATCTTAGCTTTTCTATATTTTAACACTATTCAGGTCAACAAAAAATACTTTACTGTATTGTATATAGTGAAAAGTCGTGTTTTCGGTTTAAAATCTTTATTAAAACTAAAAACTATAAAATTTATTTGAAGTATTTTCAAAATCTTACTTTTACAAAAATTATTTTTACAAACAAAGTAAACGCAAAGTATTTTTAAGCAAAGTAGAAGTTATATTAAAATAATAATATTTATATTGATAGTGATAAAAATAATAGTAATGATAATGAAAGTGATAATAATAATAGTAGTGATAATAATAGTGATAGTAATAATTATAATGACAATGAATAGGGTAATGGATAGTAGATTGGAATGTTTAGGTATAGTTATGAACGTGACTATGTGACACCTCCACCCTAAGATATTTGCAGTCCCTGCAAATCTGCTGAAATCTTTTAATTTTTACATGCATTTTAGGAATTTTTTATTTACAATATTGTATCCTAGTTCTTGAATTGCTTTTTTCAGTTTTATTTTAATAATTTTTAAAATGTTGTCATTACATAATTAGCTTATTTAAAAATACTTTCCTTATTTACTTTTAATACTTTGTTATTTCGTATGAGTAAAATATGTAAAACTTTTGAAGAATCCATTTTTAATCTTGAAAGTAAAGAAGTTTATTTTATTGGTATTTATACTTTCTTTTAACTTGAGTCTTGTAATATCTTTTTGCTTTGTTATTGGTATTTGATACAATGTAATTTTTGTCCGTAGTATAATTTGTAAGTTTTTTGTATTTTGGTTGCGATTTGCTAACGCGGTAATTTTTTACAAAGTTGTCGGTAAGTAGTTTGTTATTATCGTTTACTTTATCATTGAACGTGTTAATTTTCTTAGTTTTATTTTCCAGCATTTTATTTGAAAATTGATCCATCTCTTCTTTTGTGATTACATTATTTATGAAATCTATTGGTCTTTTTTCAGTTGTTGAATAAATTGTCGCGTTATAAAATATTATAGCTTTATATATTTTTTCGTCTAAGCTATCAGTATTATTTTGGTCTGCATGAAAGATTCGTAAGTGTTCGTTCAAGGTTTGGTGTAAGCGTTCAACGTCTGCGTTGCCAGTTTTGTTATAAGGGGTCGTATAATGAACTTCTATATTGTTATCCTTAAAAAATTCTCTAATTGTTTTTGTATCTAGCTCATTGTCAGTTACAATTTTTTCGGGTTTCCCTAAGTACTGTATTCTTTGTTTTATTGCTTTAATTATAGAAATCCAAGTTCTATCATCTAAACAATACACTGTGGCATATTTAGTTAGTTTATCTATAGTTGTTAGATACATTGTATTTCGTAACGGATACCAAATGTCAATATGAACTATTTCATTATGTCTTTTAGGAGTTTCTGTTAAATTAAGCTTATGTTGCATTGGATTTCGGTCAAATTTAGCTAAATGGCAAATTTCGCAATTATTTATGAATTTATGTACTTGCTCTAGTAAGTTTGGATAATAAATAGACATTTTCAATTCTTTGAATGTCTCATTTATGCCTCTATGATTATTTTTAAGATGGCTTTCTTCTATTTTCTGTAGCAAAACTTCTTTGTCCGTTACGTCCTCTATAAATAAATTGGATTTTAATATTTTCAAATTTTTATTTTGTGCAAAGTATTTAATATAAAGGTTTTGAAATTTCAAAAACAATTCTAAGTTAGGAATAAAAATAGCAATTAGTCCTTTAGAAGGAAGAGTGTCCTGCATGATTTGCAAAAGATTATTTTCTGGTTTTATTAAAATTGTATGTCTTATTGTGTTTTTATATAGTACCGACTTTTTATTTGATGTATTCTGTGAATAATCAACTATTATTTGTGTTTTGAATAAGTTAAGTGGTTTTTCTGATATTTTTATAAAATTTGTGCTATCGCTTTCTGCACTATGAATGGTTCCTGTTGACATTGGAACTTCAATGTGTTCGTTCATGTTTATTTCTTGAATAGTTTCATTTATCGTGACTGGGCTTATTCTGCTAAGTCCGTCTGTCAATTGATTTTGTCTTTTATTTTCGCAAGTATTGGAATTTTGAGTATTTTCGTTTATTGCATCAAAATTTATTCTGCTAAGTCCATCTGCAACAACGTTTTCATTACCTTTAATATGAATAATATCGAAGTCAAATTCATTAAGTTTAATCTTCCATCGCTGTAGTTTACTATTGGGTTCTTTTAAATTATTTAGCCAGACAAGCGGTCTGTGATCTGTTTTTATAATAAATTTGCGACCGAATAAGTATGGCCTAAAATACTTCGCAGCCCACACTATTGCTAATAATTCTTTTTCTATGGTAGAATAATGCTTTTCATGTTGGTTTAAAGTTCTACTTGCATACGCAATGGTTTTGTTATTTTGCATTAAAACCGCTCCTAATGCAAAATTGCTAGCGTCGGTAATTAAAACAAATTGTTTTGTAAAATCAGGATGGGTGAGTATAGGATCACTTTGGAGTAGTGTTTTTAATTTTTGAAACGCTTCTATAAAATCTTTATCCTTTATATTTACTTTAATATCCTTCTTTAGATATTTTATAAGATGGTACGCTATCTTCGAATAATCTTTAATAAAACGTCTGTAGTACCCCGTGATACCTAAGAATGATTTAATTTCTTTTTGATTTTTAGGCAAAGGAATTTTTTTTATAGTTTCTACTTTGTTAGGGTTTGTTTTTATACCGTCTGCTGTAACTATATGACCTAAGAATTCTGTTTCTTTAGCCATGAACTTACATTTTTGAAATTGTACTTTTAAATTTGCACGATTAAGACATTTAAAAATTTTATCAAGAGAATCAAGATGCTCTTCGATACTTGTTGAAAATATAATAATATCGTCTAGATACACTAAACAAATTTTTCCAATGTATTCTTTTAGTACGCTATTCATGAGCCTCTGGAAGGTTGCCGGGGCATTCTTTAGACCAAATGGCATTCGCAGAAACTCATAATGTCCATGTGTTGTCGAAAACGCTGTTTTAGAAACATCATCTGGGTCCATTTCAATTTGGTGAAACCCTTTGGCTAAGTCTAACGTTGTGAAATATTGGCATTTTCCGAGCTTATCAAATATGTCTTCTATATTGGGGATAGGGAATCTGTCTTCTACAGTATTTTCGTTTAATTTTCTATAATCGACTACAACTCTCCATTTCTGCTTACCTGTATTATCTGCTTTCTTAGGAACTATCCATATTGGACTATTGTAAGGACTATGAGACTCTCTAATAATGTTTTGCTTTAGCATTTCATCGATTTGTTTATTAACTTCTGCTTTATGTATTTCTGGGTATCTATAAGAATTGCTATATATTGGAATATCATTTTTAGTTTTTATTTTATGTTTAATATCATTAGTAAATGTAAGATTGCTATCTTCATTATAAAATACAATTGCATGTTTCTTTTGTATTTTTAATAACTGACTTTTTTCAAAATTATTTAAATTACTATTGTCATTTTTAATTTCTTTAGTTTCACAATTTAAGATTTCGAAATTTTTTTCACTATGCAATTGTTCATAATACTCTTCTTCTTCCTTGCAAATGAAAAAAGGTACTTCTGCATTTGTTGTAATTAATTTTCTATTTGGGTAATCAATAGTGCATTTGATATCATCAAGGATGTTGTTACCAATAAGGCCGTCAAATTTTTGATGAAAATTGAATTCCAAAAATTCACAATTTTTATGGGGATTAAATGAACCGAATTCCTTAAATAGTGGGAATCTATAGACGTAATTGCTTTTGTAAATATTACCAAACGCTTTAACTTCTGCGTTAACTTTTATTCTCCATTTAGGATCACAAACGCCTGGTTTTATAATGCTAAATTCTGCGCCTGTATCAATAACTAAATAAAATGAATCGTTACCTCGTCTTAATTTTATGTAAGGAAGTTTCTTGGGGCTTGTTCTAAAAAAATCCGATTGTGTATTATTAACGTCCATTGGTTCATGTTCATTTGATCTTTTGGATTGTGTGCTTCTATTTGCATTTCCTAAATTTTGATTATTGTAAGTATGACGTGTATTTTGAGAAACGTTTTCATTTTGATTGTAGTAAGAGTTTTGTGGTCTATTGTAATAAGTGTTGTTGTTATCATAATATTGTGGTCTATTATAATTAGTGTTGTTGTTACCATAAGGTTGTGGTCTATTATAATTAGTGTTGTTGTTACCATAAGGTTGTGGTCTATTATAACTGGTGTTGGTGCAATCATACTTTTGTTGCCTATCATAAGTTTTCACTTGTTGCTGACTACTATACTGATCATTTTGATTTCTGAAATACATATTACCATTTTGGTTTTGTTTGTTAGAGTTATAATTTGTTTTTTTATTTCCATAATAATTGTTACAATTGTCGCTAAAATTGAGGCGTGAGAATTGATTACCTGTTGGTTTATGTTGGGGAGGACCATATTGAGTGTACCCCTGATGTCTAGCTTCAGATATGATTTTAAAAGCTTCTGTCAAACTATGAGGATTTCTCGTTATTATCATTGTCTTAGTTGGTTCTGGTAAATGATCTTTGAAAACTTTTAATGAAATTCTATTTATGTCTTCAATTGAGTAAAGATCTTCATTATGTGTCATTAGTCTATTTATTATTCTATTAGCAAATTTTTGAATTATATAGAAAAAATTTTCTATGGTACCGTTAAGTGTAACTGTCTTTAATTTGTCCATAAGTTCTACAACAGTTTCTTTTTCACCAAAATTCTTCTTTAGAGTATCTTTTACCTGTTCCCAAGTTTCTGTACTATGTTCACGATGTAAAGCTTCTCTACACTTTCCAACACATTTATTTTTTATATAATCTAAAAGAATATGTTTCAATGTTTCATCAAAGTTATTAAAAGCTGGTAAAATATTTTCAATTTGCTTAATAAAATCTGGTAATAAATTTGAATCCGTCCCGTCGAAGTCTTTTATGTGACCTATACACGTGATCATTAGGTTCATTTGTTGGACTGTGTTGTTATCCATTTTTCGTATTTTGTTTTTTTTTTTTTTTTACTATTTAACAAAACTCAATATTAAACGTTTTTAATGTTTTTGAAAATTTTCAGGAAAGTATTTTTTTACACTTCTTATTTTTTAACACTTCTTTGTTTTACACTATATTTTAATACTCAATTTTTAATACTTTTATCACGTATTCTAAAATATCTTAAAATACTATTCTTACGCATGAATACCATGTGATGTTGATGTCTATTGTTGGTCCATCCTTTTATTTGATGTAGCTGATTCTTTATTCAAATGTTGATGAATGTTTCTATTTTTGTGATGATTGATGCAAAATTTGGTCCAAGCGACGTCTTGGTAGCAGATAAGCACAAATTTTTTGCTTTGGCTTGGCTTGATACAAAATCTGGTCCAAATGAAGATTAGGCAGCAAATAATGGATGTAGTGTACCACGGATCTTTATGTGTAAATTGTACAAACTGAATCCTTTTGCACCGCCTTGATTTAAAAATGATGACCTTGATTTAACAATGATGACCTTGGTTCCGTTTTCTTGTGAATTCTTAGCAGAACGAAAATTCACCAATTTGTTTTAAAATTTGCTTCTTCACAAATTGAAATTAATGATTTTTAATTCTTTCTTTTTAATTTTCTTTAATTAAAATTTAAAAATTTTTATTGGCTGATGTAATTTTCTTAGTACACCAGAAAAAAAAGTTTGCCGACTGCGCCAGTGAAAAGTCGTGTTTTCGGTTTAAAATCTTTATTAAAACTAAAAACTATAAAATTTATTTGAAGTATTTTCAAAATCTTACTTTTACAAAAATTATTTTTACAAACAAAGTAACCGCAAAGTATTTTTAAGCAAAGTAGAAGTTATATTAAAATAATAATATTTATATTGATAGTGATAAAAATAATAGTAATGATAATGAAAGTGATAATAATAATAGTAGTGATAATAATAGTGATAGTAATAATGATAATGACAATGAATAGGGTAATGGATAGTAGATTGGAATGTTTAGGTATAGTTATGAACGTGACTATGTGACAATATATAAAAAAAATGATCAATGAAAAAATATTCAAAGCAAAAAAATTGGTACTCAAAACAAATTCGAAAATTAAAAAAAAAATTGACATTTTGCGCTGGAGAGAAAAGCTTTCGTCAAAGTAAAACCAAAACAAATTATGCACCCATCAAGTCAGACTTAAACAATCATTGCACGGAATGATCGGAATTGAAACAAGTCTGTCTTAAAGAGACGACTAAGTTCTTAAGCTTTTCTCACCAACCAAATGATAAACCAAAAGCAAAATTACATGTAAAATTAAACTTACGTACAAATCCTCCACAACAGCTTGATGAAAGGCCTTCCAATGTTGTTGTTACGAAGATGCTATAAATGTTGTAGAAAAGCAAATACCATACAAAACAAACTCTGCCAAACTAATGAATTCTGCGTTAGGTTGTTGCTAAGCTCGAACTTAGCAAATGCAAAAAAAAATAATTTACGTTTAACACTTGTTCTATCGAATTTATCGCATGATATTTTACGGTATATAAATTTAAACGTAAAGTATCATGAGATTTTTCTTCTTTAACATATAAGTATATGCTTTTATTTTTCCGTTTTCCTCTTTTCCTTTAAAAACTCACTTTTTTATGCATGTTTTTTTTTTTTTTGAAGTAAGTTAAATTATCAATTTCTTTAATTTCTTTTACTATTAAGTTAAGTAGCACTAAATTTACTTTTTACGTAATTTTCAGAATTAGAGATATATATTAAGTTTAAGTAGTAAAATTTTTTT
This sequence comes from Calliopum simillimum, assembly GCA_951812925.1. Taxonomy (NCBI): domain Eukaryota; kingdom Metazoa; phylum Arthropoda; class Insecta; order Diptera; family Lauxaniidae; genus Calliopum; species Calliopum simillimum. Next base: position 69,052,444 of record OX638370.1, on the reverse strand, counting down.
AACTAAGTTTAAGTAGAAAATAAGAAACAATTTTAAGTATTGGCAATACGCGTTTTATAATAATTTTCCACCAGATTTTAGAAATTTTAAGAGGATTTTCACTCACTTTAGCTAATGCTATTTAATCGAAATTTATATAATTTTTTGGAAATTTTTTTATGAAAGTTTTATGTAAAATTAGGGTATCAAAATGTACCAATTTTGGAATGTATTTTTTTTTAAGTTTTCTAGGGGAAATTTTTATGTTTTTTAGTTAAATTTTTCGTAAATTTTACTTTTCCCCGATTTTTAATTGGTGGGGCGCAGATTTTGTACGCTGCCATCAATTATATTGGAAACACTGCCGACGGTGATTAACTTTACGTATCGTGCTGCTACCGATGATAGAAAATGCCGTACTGAATGATGATCTTTTGAGAGTCTAGGTGTAATAGCCGGAGAGCCAGCGCCTAAAAACAACTTTGCGTTTCTAAAAGCTGAATTTTTTACAGTTGGTTATAGTAATTGTGTACATCAATAATCTGTCGGTCAGTCAAGCGAACTGTAGAACAGGCGGCTGCTATATGGCCTCAAACATGTAAAATTTCGATTTTTCTGCAATCAATTTCTAAAAGCTGAAACTTCTTATACACGTTATATAATGCCTTCAAATAACATTTTTGTCGGTCAGTCAGTTGAACGTTAGAACGGGGCTAGTCAGCACGCCCCAATATATGTGCAATAAATGAATCAAGTCAAAATTATTTCTAAAAGCTGAAATTTTTTTTAGGGGTACTTTATTGTATATTAACCACAAATAAAGCAGTCAGTCAACTATATTGTAGAACAATCTCCGTCAGCAAGCTCAACAAAGCAACAAAAATGGTTACTAAAAGCTGAAAATTTTTTTAGGGCTAAAAAAAAAAAAATGGTTTCTAAAAGCTGAAATTTTTATTAGGGGTACTTTATTGTATATTAACCACAAATAAATCAGTCAGTCAACTATGTTGTAGAACAATCTTTGTCAGCAAGCTCAACAAAAATGGTTTTTAAAAGCTGAAATTTATTTTAGGGGTACTTGATTGTATATTAACCACAAATAAAGCAGTCAGTCAACTATATTGTAGAACAATCTCCATCAGCAAGCTCAACAAAACAAAAAACAATGGTTTTTAAAAGCTGAAATTTATTTTAGGGGTACTTGATTGTATATTAACCACAAATAAATCAGTCAGTCAACTATATTGTAGAACAATCTTTGTCAGCAAGCTCAACAAAACAAACAAAAATGGTTTTTAAAAGTTGAAATTTTTTTAGGGGTACTTGATTGTATATTAACCACAAATAATTCAGTCAGTCAACTATATTGTAGAACAATCTTTGTCAGCAAGCTCAACAAAACAAACAAAAATGGTTTTTAAAAGTTGAAATTTTTTTAGGGGTACTTGATTGTATATTAACCACAAATAATTCAGTCAGTCAACTATAATGTAGAACAATCTCCGTCAGCAAGCTCAACAAAACAAAAAACAATGGTTTTTAAAAGCTGAAATTTATTTTAGGGGTACTTGATTGTGTATTAACCACAAATAAAGCAGTCAGTCAACTATATTGTAGAACAATCTTTGTCAGCAAGCTCAACAAAACAAAAAAAAATGGTTTTTAAAAGTTGAAATTTTTTTAGGGGTACTTGATTGTATATTAACCACAAATAATTCAGTCAGTCAACTATAATGTAGAACAATCTTTGTCAGCAAGCTCAACAAAACAAAAAACAATGGTTTTTAAAAGCTGACATTTTTTTTAGGGGTACTTGATTGTGTATTAACCACAAATAAAGCAGTCAGTCAACTATATTGTAGAACAATCTTTGTCAGCAAGCTCAACAAAACAAACAAAAATGGTTTTTAAAAGCTGAAATTTTTTTTAGGGGTACTTGATTGTATATTAACCACAAATAAATCAGTCAGTCAACTATAATGTAGAACAATCTTTGTCAGCAAGCTCAACAAAACAAAAAACAATGGTTTTTAAAAGCTGACATTTTTTTTAGGGGTACTTGATTGTATATTAACCACAAATAAATCAGTCAGTCAACTATAATGTAGAACAATCTTTGTCAGCAAGCTCAACAAAACAAAAAACAATGGTTTTTAAAAGCTGACATTTTTTTTAGGGGTACTTGATTGTATATTAACCACAAATAAATCAGTCAGTCAACTATAATGTAGAACAATCTTTGTCAGCAAGCTCAACAAAACAAAAAACAATGGTTTTTAAAAGCTGACATTTTTTTTAGGGGTACTTGATTGTATATTAACCACAAATAAATCAGTCAGTCAACTATAATGTAGAACAATCTTTGTCAGCAAGCTCAACAAAACAAAAAACAATGGTTTTTAAAAGCTGACATTTTTTTTAGGGGTACTTGATTGTATATTAACCACAAATAATTCAGTCAGTCAACTATAATGTAGAACAATCTTTGTCAGCAAGCTCAACAAAACAAAAAACAATGGTTTTTAAAAGCTGACATTTTTTTTAGGGGTACTTGATTGTATATTAACCACAAATAAATCAGTCAGTCAACTATAATGTAGAACAATCTTTGTCAGCAAGCTCAACAAAACAAACAAAAATGGTTTTTAAAAGCTGAAATTTTTTTTAGGGGTACTTGATTGTATATTAACCACAAATAAATCAGTCAGTCAACTATAATGTAGAACAATCTCCGTCAGCAAGCAAAACAAAACAAAAAACAATGGTTTTTAAAAGCTGAAATTTTTTTAGGGGTACTTTATTGTATATTAACCACAAATAAATCAGTCAGTCAACTATAATGTAGAACAATCTCCGTCAGCAAGCTCAACAAAACAAAAAAAAAAATGGTTTTTAAAAGCTGAAATTTTTTTTAGGGGTACTTGATTGTATATTAACCACAAGTAATCAGTCAGTCAACTATAATGTAGAACAATCTTTAGAAACCATTTTTTTTTTTTTTTGGCCATAAAAAAATTTTCAGCTTTTAGTAACCATTTTTTTTTGCTTTGTTGAGCTTGCTGACGGAAATTGTTCTACAATTTAGCTGACTGACTGCTTTATTTGTGGTAAGTATACAATAAAGTACCCCTAAAAAAAATTTCAGCTTTTATAAATAATTTTGACTTGATTCATTTATTGCACATATATTGGGGCGTGCTGACTAGCCCCGTTCTAACGTTCAACTGACTGACCGACAAAAATGTTATTTGAAGGCATTATATAACGTGTATAAGAAGTTTCAGCTTTTAGAAATTGATTGCAGAAAAATCGAAATTTTACATGTTTGAGGCCATATAGCAGCCGCCTGTTCTACAGTTCGCTTGACTGACCGACAGATTATTGATGTACACAATTACTATAACCAACTGTAAAAAATTCAGCTTTTAGAAACGCAAAGTTGTTTTTAAGCGCTGGCTCTTGGACTATAAGCTTTATTCTTCAAAATGAACGTAAATTCCCTGAGTAACAAGAAGGAAAAAAAAAAAAAGAAACAAGGCACATGAAGACTTATTGCTGTTGCTTATAGAAATTTTTGTTTTTTTATATTGGTTACCTTTTTCTCCAAAAGAAAATCCAAGATTATTACTTGATTCTTATGCTTTTTGTAAACAGAAAACAGCATTGCTTGTTTTAAAGCACTTTGCACAAAAAATTATTATTTGTTTGACTAGCGTGAACAAAGACTTTTCTGTGGACCTTTGAAGTTAGAAATATTTGATTAAAGGCGATTTTTTTTTCCAAATATTCTTACCTATTTATGCGATGCTTTAGATTTAATGCAGATTTTGTAAAACTAATATCAATTTACTATTGATTAAAGTAAAATCTGAGGCTATTTTATTATAACAAAGTTATAGATGATCATCACTTCTTCGTGGTTCACAAGAAAAGGAAGTGGATATTTCAGAATTCGCCATTCAAAACTTTTTAGCATGACTAAGTACTAAACATTGAGTTTTCAAAGTTGGTACAATTGCGCAGTGGTGTTCAAATACAATCACTTTTCTTGCTAGGGTGGTCTTATATTAATTTCGCAAAACAATATTTCATACAAGTTTTAGCCAAAATTTAAGCAAAATTTTGAAATAACTAAGGCACTAAAATGATTCATTACACAAGACAGAAAAGCAGTCTTGACGATTATCGTGAGCAAGACTTAGACCATTTCAGTCTTGGTCTTGCTCTTGCAAAGTTATCAGCGTCTTGGTCTTGGTCTTAGTCTCGAAAAACTACCAAGCCCAAGACTACTTTTGCTCATAACTAGTTCTAAAATTCTCGCGTAACATTTTTGTATCTAAAAAAGCCCATTCCGTTTGTCAAATTCTTACCATAATTCGTTCTGTTTTTATTAGAATTATACTAGATAAATACTAAATTATATAATTATCTCCCTGCTATCGCTTTTTCTAACAACTGTGACAACAGTACATACATATTTATATACAAGAAAACTATTCACCGGCGCACAGTATACGATTTGGCTGCAATTTTTTTATAAATCGTAGATCTTTTGAAAAAAGTATGGTAGAAACTTCTACTAAACGGTTTTTTTCAATGAACTTTTCACACCCAGATATATGAAAATCAGGAGGATCTGCATCCGCACACACTAGGGTCTCACCCAGAGCCACTATTTGAGGCCTAAAGCTAGAGACATGGGCATAAACAGAAAAACAATTCGCTCTCAAACCACAGATGTTGCAAAAATCTATACAAAAATTTGCCGACATCTGAAACATCCGTAGCGTTAAAAAAAAAAATTAACAATTGTTGCATCAGCGATGTTGTGATATAATGTGGACCTTTGTCAGAAAATTAAGATCTTTGTTCAGAAGTACGTTAACAAAAACATAGGATCGGATAAATATATCAACTAAAAATTTTAACCACTTTTAAATGTTTGAGTTAAGGAGAACATACCTAAATTTATTGCAAATAAACCAACGGACCTCCCACATATAACATTTTAAGAAAATTGCGCTTACAAATAATCTTAGCAAACTTTTTGTAATGAAAAAAAGTTACTAGCAAAAAACATGTTGTTTTAGCCAAAATGGGCCTTCAGTAAAATCAAAAGCGTTAAATTGTTTTTTCTCGGAACGAAAGAAAATTATGCAAAGATCGTTTTTAAAAAGAGTCCTTTTAACTGTTGAGTTGAATCTAAATTTCGATCCTATCTAATGTACAGCAAATATACATTGGACGACGGTCCTTTGAAATGCTTTGTTCTTTCAAATAAATCTTCAGCATTTTGTTACCTTCTGATCCAAGCACTTCAAAAGTGCTTGTCGCCATAGAAATTAAGAAGCACTTCCACAATGATTTTTTATAAGGCTGCAATAAGAACAACGTGAGTTCGAACCCAGCCCGGGTGATTTTTTTTACTTTTTTTTACTTTTTTCTGCTTTATTTTTTTTTTTTTTATTAAAATATTTTTTATTCAACATATTTTATTTCACTTTTCTATTTTCCTTTCTCTTTTTTATTTACTTTACTACTTGAATTGAAACCGATTGCACAATGATTCTATGTAAGGCTGCAGGAGCATTCGTATGTCAAATTCTGTAGCGGTCTAAAGAGTTGGTAAATGTAAGTAAAAATATCTAGCACGCGGACAGTCGTGGATTCAAATCCTGGAGCGGCCAGTTTTTTTTTTTTTTTTTTTTTAATTTTATTGAAAAAACGCTTACCACAGCATTACAAATAAGCGTTTTAAAAACTCTTTTTTGGTAAGGCTGCTGTAAGCTTTTGCTCGCTTACATCCTACCACATGCAATGTTAAAAAGAAAGTACAGTTCTTACGGAGCGGAAGCGCTTATTGGTGAAAAGGATGCACTTCAGAAGGGTTTTTGAAGCACTTATTTTCCCCTTGGGTACTGCAATCGAAAAAAGGTTCATGTATAGCACAAATACATTCCATATAGCAGAAAAAAAACCCACATAGCTGTCGCTAGAATACTCTTTTCTACGAAAATATTGTTAGAGATCTAAAGAAAGTTCGTGTAAGGGGGGAAAAGATATTCTACGAATCTTTGGCTAAAATCATTGAGAACGCTTATGAATAGAAGAAAAAAGAGCAATCTTAGATAGTTTTCCAAAAGTATGACCTGTCATATAACAGGTCATTCAAAAAGTCCGTAGGTTGACACATAGATGGCATTACTAGAATTTTTTCCATATGATTTTTATTTAGAACTAACGTTCAAACGATACGTGTGTAAATTTGACAGCAATCGGACTATTGATTCGTGAGTTATAGCATTTAGTGTGAAGCAACTATTGTTATTAAAAAAAAAAAAAAAAAAAGTGAACTTCGAGTTTTGATAAAGCATTGCTTTTTGATGAAAAAAATACAGTGGAAACCAAACAATGTCTTGATAAACATTATCCGAATTCTACTCCATCGATACAAATGGATTGCTAAATTAAAACATGGGCGTACCAGAACAAATGATGCAGAGCGCTGTGGACTCCCAAATTAGGCTGTTATTCCAAAAACCATAAAAAAAATCCACAAATTGGTTATGAACGATTGCAAATTGAAGAAGTTCGAGCTAGCTGACATTGTAAGATATCAAATGGTAGTGTTTTTACCATCTTACACGAACATTTGGGTATGCAAGAGCTCTTTGCAAAGTGGCTGCTTCAGAGTAGTGTTTGGCGCTATTAAACCAGAATAAAATCAAATTCTATCGTCGATATGTGACAATCGATGAAACATGGCTTCACTTTTACATACTAGAATCCAAAAGACAGTTAGCTGAGGCCTATTTTGACGAAAAAGAGAAATCGTAATATAAAAGTGGTATCGAAAAGTTGGAAAATCGCTATACTCGTTGTATCGCCCTCGAAGGCAACTATGTTGAATAATAAAATCGAGTTTTGTCAAAATTTTGCTTTTTTCTTACTTATTCTACGGACTTATTGAATGGCCTGTTATGTAACCCTAAAAAATTGCTGATAGGTCACCATATTTACGGCCCAAACTAGAAATCTTTCCATAAAATTTTCTTATGAATGCAATACTTGGTTACAAAAGTATAGAAAATCTGAAGTTAAATTCATTTCAAACCATTTTTAAGAATGCTACATATGTTTTTGAGCATGATTTTCGAATATTCTCTAATTTCTTAGTAATTCGTCCAAATGCCTTGGCCAAATAAATTTCAACATGAAAAAGAATTTCTTGAAGTCATGTCACTACATTTTCGCCCTATGCTCCTACCAGGAATTAAAGGAGAATACATACATGCCACTACATTAAATTTTAAAGTTATCACTCCGCTTTTGACACATTTCAACAGAATTTCTCCTATACACCACGACTACCACACTGTGCACTTCACAGAAAGTTACAAAAACTCAGTTCAAACTGTTATCATGTTGATTTTGTTTTTAAAAAAACGACTAAATTAAATTTCCTGGAAGACGAATAAATTGTCAACATCACCAAAATTGAAAGTTGGCAGTGAGTGAAAGCACCTGTTTTTTGTGAAAGTATTTTAGTGAATCCTTTTAAGGTTTTTGTTGTTGTTGCTTTAAAACAAACATTTGTATAACGTGAAATGTTATTCTGATTCTGTGAAAAACTTAAACTTAAAAGAGAAAGATAATTTCTGGGAAAATTTTTGTTTTTCTTTAGTCATTGAGATGATGAATAATGAATGGGAAATAAATTTAAAATGCAGAAAATTTTGATTTACAATTCAGGAATTTCTTTTATTTTGCTTTTTTTACTTTAAACAATTTTATTTATTTGTTTTTACTTTTAAGTATTTAAAGGAAAATCTTAAAATGTAAAAGCAAATGTTAACACCAACTAAGAATCTTCAACTCTATAGTAGTAAGCTTTTGTAAAAATTTTAATAAAAATTTAATTAAAAAAAAAAAATCCTGCATTCCAGCCACGAAAAACCGCGAAAACTGAGCAAAGTAAATATCCACCAAAAAATCAGTCTCCCTTCACTGGGTTAAATTCGGCCGCGTTCCTTAAAAGAAAAGAAAGTAAACAGTAGGTAACGACGAGAGATGACGGTTACGTGGAATTTTGATTTTTCTCCATGCAATTTCATAGGAAAAACTCACATTATTACGCATACATTTTAACAATATATTAAACACACACACATACTAGCGCACACTTGTACAAACAACGTATCATAAACACAATCAGTGAAAACAAAACAGACGCTAAAAGGAGCAAAGGACAACACAAAGTAAAATAACATGGAGTCAAGGAGAAGTTGAATTGCCATGGACGATGTGGAGGGTGGATGATGGTGCGATACATGGCGGAATAAGCGCGTACAGACATCAAAGCACAAAAAGCAAAGAAAAACTGTTGCCATATTCAAGGCAACCAAAAAATTTAAGTTTTCACAATATCAGAGATGGGTGTCCAAAATGGTTACTTTACTTTAGGTTTTCTTAGTATGCCTAAAGTATTGAAGGTAGTGATGAGCGAAATCTGTCTTAGCCTGAGCCTTCAAGACCAACTCTGATACAACTTCAAGACCAAGACTAAGTGTCCAAGACCAAGTCTTTGCTTTGATAAAGCCTTGCATACTCAATACCATTTGGCAATTTTTTCAGTAAGTCCCCAAGAACAAAGGCAAATCTCAAGATAAAAACCAAAACCTGGACTGTATGTGGAGAGGAAAGATTAATGGGGGTCGTTAAACATTTTATCCCTCTCCCGGCGATGAGGGATTTATTTGATATTTTAATCAAAATTTTGTGTGGGAGCCCCTTAATTAGAGGAAAAAAAGTGTAATATGTTAAGGAAAATTATTGGTGAGTAAAAGCTAATGAGGCTCAGTGAACATTTTTTCCCTCTCCTGGCAATAAAGAAATTTTTTTATATTTTTATTAAAACTTTGTATGGGAGCCCCTTAAGGGGTGGAAAAAAGGGTTAGTACATTCGAAGAAAATGTTAAAGGTGATAAATTAATGGGTGTAGGTGAACATTTTTGCTCTCTCCCGGCAATGAGGAATTTTTTGATATCTTTATCAAAATTTTGTATGGTAGTCCCCTTATAATGGGGACTACCATACTATCAATCGATAGTGTATGGTCATAGGTACAATGTAAGCCTGGTGTGCCAGGAATTATCCTGGCACTAGCATTTTTTAGAAATTTTTGAAATTTGCATTTGCAGAAGCATTTAGCACTCATACGGATTTCAATTTAAAAAATGCCATTTTGTTGCAATTTTTTTCTAATTTAAGAAAAGTTTGGTGTGCCAACTGATATCCTGGCACACCGATTTAAATAAAATAAATGCAAAGAAAAAATTTTTTTTTTATTGTTTTCACCTCTACTTTCAAAATATTTCGGTTTGAAAGCTCAAAAATTGACAAAAAATCTTGAAAAAAAATTTTTTTTTTTTTAAATTTTTTATAAATTTTTTTTTAAAAATATAACTTTTAAAAAAACAATCACATGAGTTGGCCTTCTATTGGCAGAGTTATGAGCATTTCAAAAACTAATTGACCCATTAACAGCTAACCCCCGATTCCTTCGTCCGATTTTGACGAAACTTCTTGCAGACGTTATTAAGGCTATGTTTATTGACATGGTTTTTAATTTTTTTTTTTTTTTTTTTTTTCTTACCTGTCCCACCTGAGCCTAAGGCCTATGGGTATTTTGCTACCCACTTCGCTGATTGGGGGTTCTATATTTTATTTTATTTTTCTTTTCTAATAGGATGAAAACAGTTTCTCCGCCCTAAAAAAACATTTCATTTGCCCGAGTAGGCCAAAAAATTCAAACCGTCTTATGATTTCTTTGGTAACCGTCGCCCCACCTCTGGTAAAACTGCACTACAGATAGGAAGATACATGGACAAGTTTGAGCATTCGATTGAAAAAATTGGTAAGCTCGACGCTGTTAGCAATTTGGAGATAAAATAGAGTAATCCGAAGCGAAATTTATTCCAATTATGGCACTTTAATGGAACTCATTAGAATCAAAAAGACTTAATTAGTTAGGGCTACTGCGTCAAAGGGTTTTGGCGTTGATTTCGCGTTATATTGATCTACTGAGTTCGAAAATAATACCAGATTCTCCGAATTGACTCTTTAGATATCTCTGCTTACTTAAATTTGCAAAAATTGCTGTTTTCTGTCATTTTTGAAGTAATATCACACTTAAAGTAAACAGTATAATTCAAATTTGCCAATGGCATACGATGGCCATTCCTCAATAAATTTACATTTATTTGAATAACGCTGTTCACTGTAATTGTGATATGTGCAACTTCAAACGTGCCCCAAAACAGCAATTTTTAGACTTAATTCAAAGATATCTTAAGAACTAGGGTCAATTCAAACGAATAAAAGATATCCTGAGCACTCATTGACATTATTGGATTAATAATATACTCATAAAACTTTGGCCCAGCAAAAAAAAAAAAATTATTCTGTTGCCCTGTGTAAATAATTTGTAACCAAATTTATTTAAATACCCATACCATAAAATCATACCCGTATCTCAGATAAGCAGTCGGACCTACTTCGGTGAATTTAATTATGTGTGATAGAGCACATCTAAAGCTATTAGGGACCAAGAACTTTTTCTGATTTTCCACTCCTATAATTTTTCAGAGACATTTCGGTTAAATTTTTCGGCTTTTGTAAGCTTGTAACCTTTGACCCGCAAGCCACTCCCAAGACAATGTATTGTATGACTCCCAAATTTTTTTTAATAGTTCAAACTCTTAAATTTTTTCGAATTTATGATTTTCGACAAAAAAAAAAATCTATAGAACTTTCATTGCTAGGTGGAAACGATTTTATTTCAAAAACAAAGCACTTGCGCGATTTTTTCTGAATTTGTATATGTGGACCTTCAAGTACCGTAATCCAATTTGCGTAAAATCTTAGGGGTTGCCCTTTTTTAGAAATCCCAAATTAAATGGCATTTTCCATATTAAATGAAAAGCCTAAAAAACAACATCTGCAAAAAAAATCCCAACAAGATTCTATCTACGAAATTATTGTTGTTTTCTAAGAACACAAGGTTTGCTAAGATAACAAGATTCTAAATAAATGGTCATGTCTGCAATGTAAATTCCAATAAGCTTCTTTCTACATGGTGAAAGACATTTTATAAAAATAGATTATTTGTTGTAATATCTGTAAAAACTATAGCCATTTAAAAACAATAGTATCGCCTAGTGGTCAAAATTCGATTACAAACAAATTAAATAATTTTGGTACTTTTTGGACACTTTTAGTACATTTGTACAAAATAGAAAAATTAATTTATCATCAATAGTACAATGGAAAGCGAAACGTAAACAAAATTAAAACATGAAATCACTATTTTGTTTTTGTTTTTGTCTTTCTTTTTATGCTTCATCCTATTTTCAACTCGAAGTATTTTGGTGATTTTAATATTGAAAAATTTGTGTTTAATTTTTCCTTTAACTTTAAATTTAAGTACACACAAAAACTTTTTTAATGGTTCAAAATAGTACTCCATTTTTAGCATAGAAGAAGTTTTTATCATGCTTTACTATTTAATTCTGTGCAACATGTCATATGAGTAACATTTGATTAACATGTAAAGATAAATTTTATTACTAACATTTGTCTACACTTTCTGCTGTCACGAACACTCAATAAGTTAGCGGCCGTTTACACTAGGACCCTTTTCAAACAAATTTCTTGACTTTGTATGAAAAACAACAATAAAGTTTCTTTTTCTTTCTCTCTTTTTGCCTAAAAATTCAAGGAATTTGAAGAAATTAAAAATAATTCATATAAAGAAAAAATGTTATCGGCCTAAATTGGTATCTGTTGAATAAATGGTTGAAACCGCCCACAAAATCTCAGCTCTATGCGTCTAACAGTTTTCGAGATATGTCGAATTTTGTTTTTAAGGGGCGTGTCACTAGCTTATAAAGTTTTCCTGGATCTTAACTAATATACTGTGAAATCTTATCGAAATGAGTCAAGTGCTTTGCAGGTTTATAAAAGATGAACACACGTACACAACCATTAGATTTTATTTGATAAGATTTTAAGATGAAATTATTGATATTTGATATTTTCTTTAATAAGCTTTATTTTATTTAAACTGTGATTACTCTTTCTACCTGGCAACACTGCAACACAAAGTAACAAAGCATGAGAGAGGGAGAGTAAAAGAGAAAAACACTAATTTCGTGTTGCTTCCAAAAAACTCTCTTCAGAATATAATGCTACATTTACTCTACAAATGTGTATGACGTTTCTTTTGTTTTCCATATTAATTGTACCTAAGTACATTGTATCTTTCCGTTATTAAGCGCATAAAAGAAAACACAACTACATTCTTACTTTTTTAAGGATATAATAGAATAAATCCACAACAGCGAGGAGACAGCAGCGCATATCAACAAATATGAGAAAAAGAAATGAGAAGCAAAAAAAAAAATCCTCGACCGAAGGATATTTGATTTTTCCAATTTTTTATTATGTTGTTGTTTGCTTGCCTTGAAATTACATTTTGTTGTTATGTGGGTGAAAGTGGGGTTGTATGTGTGTAGAAAGCTTATCAATGTTTATGTGGACGTTTATTTGTGTATACGTTCGTTGTTTTTTTTTTTTATCTTAATAAACGAAATATCCTTTTTATCGCTTTTACGTTTTCATTCTCTCGTCTGTAATGATTTTCTTTTATGTTTTATCGTATTTTTCCACTTTTCTTCTATCACACACGTTTTCCACACTCGCTTTCCCGCACATTTTGAAATGTTTCATTGATATTCGTGTGTGTGCGGTGTGTTTGTGTATGCGTTTCTGCCTATAGACGACGTAACAACATCATAACATGCCATAGAAATTTCAAGGCTAAAAGTGCGTATTGAATTTTGTTGCGCTCTCTCACTCTTTTGCTGAGTTAAACCGTATTATTTTTACTCACTCTTTGCTCAAATTTTTCGTCTTAATGTTGTAAGAGTTTAAGCGTATTTATATCCTTTAAGGATATTAAAGTTTTTACAGTTTAATAATAATAAAAAAAAATAAAATCTTCGTTGGATATTATTTTTTGGTTGGAAAATAATATTTGATGTAAAATATATATATATAAAAAAAAGTAACTATGTAAATATATACTCTGTGCATGCACTTACATGAAGTATAGAATGAAGAAAAAGTAGCAGTGATTATTTTAGCCTTTTCTTAGATTTCGCTTTAATTAAACTTAATAGTAAAGCATAATAAGATTATTGCTTGTATTCAGAATTCTCGTATACGTCGGAAAAATTTTCCAAATATACAAAATATTGATACTTCTTAATGCATTTCGCGCTCAACATGACGTATGCGTAAAGCGGTCAACTCTACTGGTTTTTCTGGACACTCCGGATTTTTAACCTAGTCTCCTGGTTGAACCTATTACCGAAGTATCTCAAAATTTCCGGAAGAATACCGAATTTTAGGAAAAAATCCAATTTTATAGAATCAATATTGGTCCAAAAAAGTGCGGAAGCAATTTGGGTTGAGGACGATTAATAAAGTTATTTATTTCTTTACACCATGTGTTTAGATATGTACATACTTATATAATTAAAAATGTTTTGAATAGATTAAAAATCGGAAACTGAAAATTTTGGTGTATTTTTACTTAAGTCTTCTCTTCTTATACGAGCTAAAATTGTATGTTTGTTTTTTTTTTTTTTTTTTGTACTTATTTCTGTGCCAACATTTTTTCTCGAAAACGGCTGCAGCGATTTAAATGAAACTTGAAAATTTGTTAGATATTAGCAAACAATGAAGAATGAGCTAGGTTTGAACTTTGTAAATACTCACCAGGGGGCATGGCACCGCCCTAAATTTTAAATTTGATTTGGTCATAACTTACAAGCCATACAAGGTATTTAAATGAAATTTGCTGAGCGGATACTTCTTAATAATACCTTATAACAAACGGGCGGGATTGAAGAAGTGGCACGCCCCCTTTTTAACCCTTAAAAACTTTGATTCGATATTACTAGAAAACGACTCAAACAATTTTAATCAAAATTAAGGAGATGTTACCACTGCAAACAAGGATTATTATGTGATGTACCGTTATATTGGAAAAATTCGTTGAAGGGCGTGGCACCGCCCATTAAAATATAATACTGTTTCAAAAGAAAACTAATAAAGCAAACATTCTGAAATTAACTGCGAGGAGGCTACTTGCTATAATTCATCTCTATATAAGGCAACCGCCCATACAAGCCAAATACGTTAAATGATATTTCTCGCAAATGTTACAAGATATTTTAATGAAATTTGGTATGTAGGTATTGCTTTAATGCCTTGTAATGAGCGGAAAGTGGGCATTGTCGTAAAAGTACAACGCCCCCTTATTGACCATTGAAAAATTTGATTCAATACTACTCGAAAACGACTACAACAATTTTAATGAAAATTTTACAGATCTTACCCCTAAAAACAAGCAATAGTATATGATAAGTATGTCGTTATGATGGGAAAATTCGATGAAGGGCATGGCATCGCCCACAATAATATAATACGATATAAAAAGAAAACTTTAAGAATTTTTAAGTGTAGGGGAGATGTGTGTACCTTGGTCCGAGTGTACCTCGGTCCGAGTGCCGGTTGCCGCTCCACAGTTGCACGTGTACGATAATGTTCTTCTATGGAATTTTCCACTCATACCGGTGGCTCATATTACTAGACTTCAGACCGTCAAGCTGTATGCGTGTATAAAAAGTGACGGAAAAAGTGTTTTTTGTGTGTAAAAATTTGTTTTTGGAGTAAGCTACTAAACGTTTTGTGAGAAACTTACTTGAAATATTTCAGTTTTACAACATCAGGAAGGAAGTTTAGTTATTGTTTTAAGCTTTTAGTTTGTTTTAGATGTATTTTCATTAACAATTGTTATGGGTGTTGACAGTTTTTAAAACATGCTGTCGTGTGTACCTTGGACCTAGCTTATTAACCAGCGAGCCTTTTTCGACGGGCAACTAGGAAGCCATAATCGCCTCTCAATATAATATTATTATTATTATTTACGCAATTAATGTTTTTATTGCAACCATTTTTGTTTGATTAATTGTTTTTTACTAAATGCACTTTTTTATGTTATAATTTTTGTTTATGATTAATTTTTTTTTTTTATTGAAAAAAATTTTACTTTTGATTACATAATAAATGGTTCTTTCATAATTTATTGCCAAAATACAATGTGTTCTCTTTTATTTTCAATAGTCCAAGGTACACTTGCATGGTGTACCTTGGACCGTTTGAGATTGCAACGGAAAAAGTAATATTTCTACTCAATGGTAAGACATAGAAATATCATTGTCACGTCATTTGATGCTGCAAGCATTGTAGAAATATAACTTAATCAAAAAACTAAAGAAACTTTTTTGGAAAATCCAACACATTGGAAAAACTGAAAAGCGGACCAAGGTACACACATCTCCCCTATTACTTAATGACATTTATATAATGAAAATTGATTTTTTATTGAACTTTTAGTCATATATTGACACGAAACATATGTCACTATAGCCGTGTTTTTAATCCGTTCCTTAATTTGTCATAATTATGTGTTAGAAAATGCATTGATAGATTCATATGTAAATCGATCTTTGAAAATATATGACTTAAAGTTCAATTAAAAATCAATTTCCAATATATAAGTGTCATTAAGAAACACACTTAAAAATTCTTAAAGTTATTTGTGAGAACACGCCCTGATAAGGTGGTAACACTTGCCATCGACCTATCAGTATTGAATCTAATTCCAAAGGAATAGCTATACCAAATATCAATAAATAACACAAACAACACTTATGACATCAAGGTTTACGTATTAACACACAAACAAAACTGGCAAAAGTCGGCTTCGCAGCCGGGTAAGGCTGGTGCATTGGTCTAAAGACTTGTGCTGCCAACCGGGAGGTCCTTGGTTCAACTCTCGCCCAGGCCAAAAAACACAAAGGTTTTTTAACTTGCAATTTTTCAATTATAATTAATTTAGTAAAATAAATATAATAATAATTACAACAAAAATAGTCTGATGAGTCTTTGTGGCGAATGACGAAACATATGTCACTATAGCCGTGTTTTTAATCCGTTCCTTAATTTGTCAGAATTATGTGTTAGAAAATGCATTGATAGATTTATATGTAAATCGATCTTATGGACAATGGCTTATAACTCGTAAAGTAGTAATCAAATCGAAAAATGAAATGAGTATGTGTTGCTAAAAATAATTTTGACTATCCAAATCCATTGACAAAAATTAATTTTACCCTTTGCTGCTTTTGTTATGTAGCTTTAAGTCGACCAAAAATTAGTGATTTTTGCACTTTTAAGCAACTCAGGATCCTGACGTGATAAAAAACCAATTAAAGATTCGCAATAAGGAATTTCCACTTCACTATAAGCTACTATACGTAGGCTACTATATATATTTCAGGCCTAGGCAACACCAATGTCAATAGCTAAAATCTGGCAACACCATTATAAAGTTTAACATTTTTTAGCATAAACGTACTCAGAACGTTTTGACGTACGACCATCATTTGTGTTGATTACGGTGACTTGAAAAAATCAATATGCCAAAAAAAATGGAATTAACTCGTTAATATTTTCGTGCGATCATTTTTCACAACTTTCGACGTGGATTATCACGACAAGAGTGCATCGACGAACTTAAATCTTTGTATGGCGATGAAGCACCATCCTATAGCACTGTGAAAACTGGTTTAATGAATTCAGTTGTGGCCGACGCTCGCTTAAAGAAGAATTCCGTGAAGGTCGTCGAAAAACAGTTGTTGTGCCAGAGGACATTGATGCCGTGCGTGAACTGATAAAGAAAGATCGTCATGTGATACACCGTAAGATAAAGACATCCTTGGGCATTAGTTCCACTCCAATACATTCGATTTTGCATGAACACTTAGTTGTAAAAAACGTTTGTTCTCGTTGGACACCCCATAATTTATCAATCGCTTAAATTACACAGGTTTACAAAAAAAAATGTCATGGCGTTTTGACCAGACTTTGTGTTTTCTAGGGACTTTGACGTCTTGAATCTAAAACCCGGGTCAGTTTTTTTCCAGAACGTCTGAAAAAAAAGATTTCAAGGTTATATAGAGGTCGAAATGGGGTTCATGTGTCGTTTAGTGATAAATTCGCTAAAATTCTGAAACTAATTTTTAATCATTGAGCTCTTAGGTCTTAAAAAGAATATGTGAGCAAAAAGGGTATCTCGGACCTTAGTTTCGGAGATATAGCCATCGGAAGATCAGAATATATATCTTCGATGAAAACCGCTATAAGTTGGGAACCCCTGAATGGATTCGGAAAATATTGGTGTCATATGAAAGGTAAGTCCCTAGATAAACACATAGTCTGGTCAAAACACCATGACTTTTTTTTTTTTTTTTTGTTAACCTGTGTTATCAATGGGAAAATAAATTTTCTTAACTCATTGTAAACAAAACAATTAGCACTTGTACATCAAAACGTTCTGAGTACGTTTATGCTAAAAAATTTCAAACTTTATTATGGTGTTGCCAGATTTTAGCTATTGATATTAGTGTAGCCTAGGCCAGAAATATATATAGCAGCCCACGTAAATACGGAAAACCATGTTTTACTGGACGGGGTGTAGGGGTTAAAAAAAATGGACCAACGCAGATCCTAGCAATATCCATTTTCTTGTTACTTGGGGTCCATCCTATAAGAATCGGAGATCAGTTTTTGGTAAATGAGTCAAAAAATACTTTTTTATCCGAAGTGAATTATTAAATAATAAAAGAAGATATTTGTAGATGTGGTGGCACGAAACGATGTCAAGGAGCACTCGAATGCAATTGACATGCTCTACGAATATAGAGTTGCCCAGTTTAGTCTTGGCTACAATTTTGTTTTAACAGTTTGACAAAATATGAAACGGTTTGCTAGTTAAGACCAAAAACGAAATTATTTTTTGCCATTTTTGTGACTTTGGAACATTTCGTAGGGATTATGTCACGGCACCGCTATAAAAAAAGGTTTTTTTGCGATTTTCCGGGAAAGTTTGGTGTTTTCCAGAAAACACTTTTCGTTTTTGATGAGCTCGAAACTAGCTCTAAATTTGTGTGTCAAATGATATGATCGCCAAATATTCTCATGGGTTCATCTGACTGAAAAAAAAAACAAGCCCTTAAAAATTTTTTTGCGATTTTCCGGCGAAATTTATGGTTTTCCGGAAAACACTTCATTCAAGGTCAGCTCGAAACTAGCTCAAAATTTATGCGTTAAAAGATTTCACCGCTTACTCTTCCCGTGGATTCGTCTGACTGAAAAAAATAAGTTAGCCATAAAAAAGGTTTTTTGGAATTTTCCGGGAAAAAATTAGCTCGAAAGTAGTTCGAAATTCCTGCATTAGAAGGATTCATCGCTAACTCTTCTTGCGGATTCGTCTGGCTGATAAAATAAACTTAGCCATGCAGAACAATTTTTCCGCTTTCCCGGAAAATGGAAAATTTTCCAGACTGCTCGAAATTACTGTTGAAAATAGCTCGAAATTCCCAACCAAAAACATAGAAATTCGTCACACCTGTATAGCTCAGTATAATAATAATAATATACGTAACTTCAAAAATTGCTCGCAGCCCTTCAAATTTCAAGCTAAAGGCACCAAAATTTGACACAAGATAAAGTCTAAAGCGCAGATTTCAAAAACTATTGTCCCTTAAAAAGTTGGTAACAGTTAAGTTTAATTTTCATTTCCGTTTTTGGCACTTCAGTTTAAAATTTGCTGTAGCTTGTTCAGCTTCAATAACTTGAGGAATCTTTGCAGAAACGACTTCTCTGAATTTTTACGAGTGTCCTATGGCATGTCCTAGGTGCCTTGGGGTAGTAAAAACTGAAATAATAAGTACAACTAATCAAACAAAAAATCTCAGATAAATGACTTTTATATACAAAATGTTGGGCATATTGACACATTTTAAACGATATATTATACTTGATGATCGGACGGAGCTATACTGGGGCAAACTTATTAAGAAATCGATTTTTTTTCCTTAAAAATCAATTCAGATAACACAGGGTGACAAAAAAAAGCCATATTTGAAGGAGTTTAACACTCACAGTAAACAGTGTAATTAATTTTTGTTAACGGCATGAAAAAGTCATATCTTTTCTCATTCAACCTTAACTTAAAACTATTCCAATTAGATCCTTACTTTCCATAGTCAAATTCGAGTAATCATGACCTACTGAAAACGAAAATAATATCAGATTTGCCGAATTGACTCTAATACTCCAGATATCCTTGTTTAAAAGTGCAAAAATAGCTGTTTCGAAGTATTTTTGATGTAGTATAACACAACGGGTTGTTGTCACCGACATTCACCACTAATTCAGGCGTACGGCAGGGGTGTTTACTATCACCATCACTCTTCCTTATCGTTCTTGATGATATCCTAGATAAAGCTCTTAATAAGGCCAAAAGGGGTATTCAATGGAACTTTACCGAACATCTGGAAGATCTCGACTACGCTGACGACATCTGCCTCTTATCGTCCAAACATTCAGATATGCAAAGCAAAATTGAAGACCTTGTCTTGGAATCACAAAAGGCCGGCCTAAAAATCAACGTATCCAAGACTTAAAGCATGAAGCTAAACGCAAGCAATGACATCACGTTTAGAGCTGGCAGTGATGACATCGAAAACATCGGTAGCTTCGCGTATTTAGGCAGCATTTTCTACATGGATGGTGGAGTAAAAGAGGATATCAACTCAAGAATAGCAAAAGCAAAAGGCGCGTTTGCTCAACTGAACAAAATATGGTCTTCATCCGTTATATCCACCAAAACGAGAGTGCGCATTTTTGATTCGAATGTGAAATCGGTTTTATTATATGGGTGCGAAACATGGCTTGTTACTGAACAACTTACGAACAAGCTGCAGGTATTCGTCAACAAATGCTTAAGGCGTATACTAAAGGTTTGGTGGCCTCGCACTATATCAAATGCCGAGCTACATCAAAAATGCAAACAGAAGGCTATAGCAAACGAGATCAAGCTGCGCAAATGGGGATGGATTGGTCACACTCTCCGGAAACCACACAGCGAAGTTTGTCGCCAGGCCCTTGAGTGGAATCCACAAGGCAGTAGAGGACGTGGTAGACCCAAAACCAACTGGAAAAGGTCGTTGGAAAAGGAAATCCAAGAATCGGGAAAATCGTGGCAAGAGATCAAAGTCATCGCAAGGGATCGTGACAAATGGAGAGATTTTATATTGGCCCTATGCTCCTCCTAGGAGTTAAAGGAGAATACATACATACATAACACTTAAATCAGCCTCATTAAAACTTGCCACTTAACTTTTCCGATTAGAGCCTTACGTTTTGGGCCTTAGTTTTTTGAGTTAAACCAGATTTGCTGAGGTTATTGAGTTGGTTCTAGTTCTCCAGAAATCCGAGCTCAAAAATCAATAATAGCTGTTTTGTTTACATGCCGTAAAATTAGTGTTGCCCTGTGTAATCTTTCAAATTGAACAGTTTGAAGAAAACTCTTTTTTTTTGCGATTCTATCTGATGTACGCGCTTAACTTTTTTATTTTTTGTACATGTCGTATGAGTGATATTTAATTACATATTTCAAACTGTGATATAACAAGTCCAATTTTTCTTTCTTTTTGCAATCTTCAAAATTATATCTGACATCAATAAGAGGCCGCGATAAAGAATTCATTAAAGCGATGGAGTAAAATTTAATATTTTCCTGATTTTACTTTGCAGTCACAAATGTCAGTATTGGAGTGGAGTAAAGACAGAACAAAAAACAGACTTTGCAACCTTTCACATTGACCCTGAAAGTATGCTTTAATATTTAATGATAATATATGAGTTTTCGTTTTTGGGGGAAACTTCAAGGCTTCGACATTGTTTTGCAATTTCTTTAAAATTCCATAAATTGAGAAAATTCTTCATGCACAAGACCTACTTTATAAATAATTTATTACACACTTTTATTGTTGCATACTTTTTCGCCGTATATACAGTGCTTACCTTTAGCCTTTTTCTCGCTTTTTTTGTTGGTGTTGTTGTTGTTGTTATTATATTGCACTCACTTTACATTAAACATTTTTGCTTTTTCCTTTTTTCATTTCACATTGCCTTTAGCTGGTATATTTCGCACACAAAAATGACCCAGTTTTTTTTTCTTTTTTTTTTTTTTTGATCCCGTTACACTAACACACGCGTTGCATACTTTTAGGCTAAAGGCGACAAATTTATCCTTTTATTTTCATGCTGCTGCTGTGTGATTTTTTTTCTTCGACAATTTAGAGAGCGTCGTCGCCGTCGTCGCTTAGCTTGTTGCAATTTGTCTGCATTACCATAAGCCTTGGAGCGCCTGAAAATCGGCTTTAATTTATTTCCAACATAGAAGCGACGCACACATAAACAAAGTATGCCGTGAAGCTTTTTTTTTTTGTGTGTTCTTCTTTTGCTTTTTTACTACATATTTTGTTTTTCTTCTTCCTTTGAATATATTTTTCTTTTACATTTTCCCTTTACATTGCGTTTGCAACAAAACTTGAGCGCAAAACGAAATGGAAATTTGTTGTTGTTGACTTACTTTTTTTTCGCACAACTTCAAAAAACCAAAGAAAAAACTTTTACTTAAAATCTAATTTGATATGTTTGGATTACAATTTAAAATCGCACGATTATTTTTTAACTCAATATTCGCGCACTTTAATTATCACGTTTTATAAATATAAAAATACACGTTAACGCGCCTATGTGTATGCAATACACTTTTATTATAAAATAGAAGATTATTTAGTGGAAAAGAAACGACCCGCCGTACACGCGTCCGCTCGCTTTGAAAATTAACACATTTCTGTTTGCGGCGAATTTTCTACGCGCTGTTTCTTGTTAATGTGGCGCTCTTTGAGTATTTCCCACAAAAGAGAAAAGTAACAAAAAATTTCCCACTCGCTGTCTCAATGGGCGCCACAGTGTCTGCGTTCAAATGAGTGCAATTTTCTTCTGCTGTGGGAAATTTGTCACAAACTGCATGACAGCTGGCTGAAATGTTGGAATACGGCCAACAGGATTGTTACAATTTTGCCTGCTTGAGATGCAAAAAATTTGGGTGAATCTTAAATGTTTATTTTTGTAACAAAAATACATACCTACATAAATACTTTCAATAAGTAGTATCACAAAAAAGTACGGTATACAACGCCTATTTGAAATGCTTATATAAAATGAGTTTTCAACGAAAAAAATGTTTCTATTTTTCGACCTCTAAATAAGTTTCTAGTACTTAATATACACACATATAAGAATCACATGTGCCCCTTTATAGACGTACTCTACTTTCAAAATAAAAGATCATTATTTTTACTAACCCCACTTTCACAATAAACGGCTCAAAGAACTCCGTTGGTTTTGCAAATTTTAAAAAGTTGTTCAGAATAGTCCCAGGAATCCCAAATTTTTAAGATTTCTTAAACTTTTCTGAACAATTTGTTTATTCACAGGATGGGTAGAAATCCGTAGAACACCGAAAAATGTAAGATTCCTAAAACTATTGCAAACATTTTTTTCTATTAATATCCGAAAATAACTTTATTATTTACCTTAGTAATAAGAAGATCCAAGAAAAATCCGTTACAAGCATGGGAAACCCCCTATCTCCTTATATTGCCGAAGTTTTCATGTCTGCATTCGAAATCAATTTAAAAAGACAAGGTTTGCTACCACGAATATGGATACGCTATGTAGACGATATTTTCAGCGTTGTTGAATCAACCGATGTCCAGAAAACTTTAGAAGTGATAAACTCTATTTTTTCCACCATCAATTTCACGATGGAAAAAGAAATAAATAATAAATTGCCTTTCTTGGATCTTCTTATTACTAAGGTAAATAATAAAGTTGATTTTTCAATCTACAGAAAACCAACCGCAACTGAACGCTTCATCACGAATGACTCTCATTGCCCAATTCAAAACAAATTAGCAGCTTTCCACTCAATGGTGCATCGTTTATGTAAATTGCCATTATCTGCGAAAAATTTTTCCAAAGAATATAATTATTTAAAAAAGATAGCTGTAGTTAATGGATACGACGATAAAATAATCGACAGATTAATCAAGAAGCATAGCCATAAAATCAAAAAGTCAAACTTGTCAACTTTATTTAAGCAAGAAAAGATTGCATGCAACAAAAATAATAATCAACGCGCTTCGATGACGTATGCTCCAGCCATAACGAATAAATTAAAATCAAAGTTTAGATCCCATGGCATTGAAATGGTTTTTTCCAATAGTAAAAACAATGTTAAGAAATTACTTGGATCAACGAAAGATAAATCAAAAGTTGAAGAAATGTCGGGGATTTACCAATACGAATGTACCACATGTAATCAGAAATATATTGGACAAACCAAACGAAGTATGAAAGTACGTTTCTCAGAACACGTTGGCCACATAAAATATAATAGAGCAGGAAAATCTTCCATAGCAGCCCACGCTCTCAACAATAACCGAACTCCGATGTTTCCATATCTCATGTTAAAATATTTAAACAAATTTCAAGTGAGAAGAAGCTGGATGCACGCGAAAGCATCTTTATCCATAAAACCAACAACTTAATTAACAGCGACAGTGGAAACATTATCTCACCACTTTTTAATTTAATATAAAAATTTTATTGCTTACTTTTTGCATTTTCCACTCAATAATTTGCTGAGTTCTTGTTTATATATCAGCTGTTTTTTGTTTTTATTTTAATAACACTATTACAGTTTCAAAATTTTTATTTATTCACCACATTTTTGATTTTGCCTTGTACACTCAATGCTGTAAAAAAAAAAAAAAAAATTTTTGGTCGTTACACATCAGCTGTTTTTATACCCTACACCCAGGGTATATTCACTTTGTCCTTCCGTTTGTTACGCAGAGAAGGAGGCGTGGCAGATATAGAAAAGTATATATACTCTTGATCAGCGTCACCTCCTGAGTCAATATAGCCATGTCCGTCCGTCTGGCTGGCTGGGTGGGTGGCTGGCTGTGTGTGGAAATACACTTTTTGGGAAAACTAAGCAAGATAATTCAATGAAATTTGGAGCACAGCCTTCGGCGTTACAGTTAGTTTGGGGGATTGAAAATGAGCGAAATCGGTC
The DNA here is from genome assembly GCA_951812925.1 of Calliopum simillimum. Lineage (NCBI taxonomy): Eukaryota > Metazoa > Arthropoda > Insecta > Diptera > Lauxaniidae > Calliopum > Calliopum simillimum. The sequence goes on along the minus strand of OX638370.1, from coordinate 69,028,272 downwards.
AACGGGCATGCCTACCGCCCATACAAAAAATATATTCAAAATGCAACTTTTGAGTTTTTTTCACGATAATGCAACCAAAATACACATAAATTCTACGAATTGTAAGCGCAAGCTCTGAAAAAAAACCAGGAGATTTCGGACAAGAGGGCGTGGCACCTCCCATATAAGCAAAAACTTCAAAACGCTACACTGAAAACATTTTTTGAGATAATATAACCAAATTTCACTCAAATGCTAAGAACTATAAATACAAACTCTGAGAAAAAATTGACTGAATTTGGACAAGAGGGCGTGGCACCTCCCATATAAGCAAAACTTTCAAATTACTGCTGTGTAGGGTATTTAATGTTTGGCCATGCCAAAGGTAACACCCTTACTAGTTATTTTTATTGTCATAATATCGTAACTGTTTATGTTTTCATATTCACCACAGTTTTCAATTTTGTCTATTACACTCAATAATTTGCCAGTTGTTGTTTCATATCAGCTGTTTGATTTGTTTCGAGTATTATATTTTTGTATTGTAAGCATTCAAGTGTTTCTATATTCAACACAGTCTTGAATTTCAAACTTTGTTTTATTTTGCTTTGAGGTGAATTTGTTTCTTACATTGTTAACTCTGTTTCTTATGCTAGTTTTGAGTTTTAACTTTTTATATACTATTAGTGTATTGCTGATGATGGTCCGTATTAGGTCCGAAATGCATTCTAAGTTTTTAATTAAATAAAAAATTACAAAAAACTAAAATTTTTTGAATTTTATTTATAACGCGTTGCAATGAATAAGATGCAAATTTTCGTTTTATTGATTAATAGATATTCCGGAGTAAAATTCAGAAAAATCGTATGTGGGCTGTGGCGACAAAATGGGTTAAAAAGTCTTAATCGCTCTTTATGGCCAAAATAGCAGGTTCTAAAATTCTGAAAAAACTCAGGCAAATTCGTTCACAAAAAATAAGTAGACTTTCTTTCTGATGCTTTTTTGGTTTAAAAATAAATCGACTTTGTTTATGAAAATGGGCAGCGCCAACCCCTTATATTATGATATTATTATTGATACTCCTAATGTAAAAATTTGCAAGCTCAGCATTTGTTAGTTTTAGGATTAGAGGCTAGGATGATCCGCATATGTGGTCAAAAGTTTGAAACAGCTGAGTAAAAATTAACCACAAAATTTCTAGTCGTCTAGAGGTGCCAGGAGAGGGAAAACATATTCAGCAAATGGTCTTAGTTTCTAAAATCTGCTATGGTCTGATTCCATCGCAAATAGAGATGATAGATGTTCTAACCAGACCACACTGCCGACTTAGTACATGAATAAATACTGTTTGTAATGGTTATTACTTTTGTGGATACACACATTGTATACAGCTTAGAGCTTTGAGAGGAATTCTGTTGAATGCGGCTCTAAAGTCTACTTTTTTTTTTCTCGGAAAACATGATGTTATCTATAGAGGCCAAGTTATATATGTATATTGTCGACAGCGGAATAGCCCTAACGGAAGCATGCTTGAAATTCATTTAATTCTTTACTGTGCTCCACCCAATCAGTGAGCCTGTCATTTAGTGTACTCATAGATAATTATCTAATTAATTATAACTAACCATTTGTCTGCAATTTTCAATTTATCATCTCGAACCAGAACTTTGTGCTCATCCGTTTGTGCCAGAATATCTTTTTTAAGTTCCATCGTCACCTTCTTATTTATTTGCTGTAGCTCATTAAGGTCTCATTCTATGCTTACGGTTGTTTCAGTGAGTTTGCCCGTTTTCTTCAATGCCTCTCAAATGTCTCTTATGAACTCAGCTTTGCTATGACACCCATTTTATCTCTCTAGGAGTACATAACTCTCGTTAAGATGATATCTTCTTCTCTTCTTTCAATGAAGTCTTCGAATATTTGAAGAACAGCGTTTATTGAGGATACTTTATTGTCAAGTCCACATAAAATTTGGCCCGATGCTCCTCCTTGGAATTAAAGGAGAAAACATACATACATACCACATGAAATAATATTTTGCCTTTTATATTGATATATAAGATGGTTCCTCTTTTCCGGTTCCTCGTTTAGTCCGTTTTTTAATCATTTATTTCTTTTTTTAAAGCTTTATTTTCTGCGATCAAGGCTGTCATCTGTATATTAATATTTTCGGCATCAAATTTTGTAGCGACACCTTTCAATATAAATCAATTGATTAATGCTATAACAAAAGATCTAAACGGGTTTTTGCTCTCCAAAAGAATTTTTTGATCAAATACTTCAGTTCAGTGTAAAATGTGCGATTAGAAAAAGTACACTATATTTCAAGGTGTCTTGTGCAGACCCCTAATAGAAACAAAAAAGCATTTGGAACCGTGTAGATATTCGGATTTTGTATACTCTCGAGAAAGTTGCACTTAAGATTTCAAGTATAGCAAGATTGGCTGAACATGTACACATCGCTGAACATACCCAACACAGATGCTTGGCGCGCATTCCTACACATTAAAAAGGAAATTTGTAATACGCAGGTGCTGGTTTTTTTTTTTAATAAAAGTGTGTGAACAAAGCTTTTCAACCAGAGAAAGTTTTCATTCTCCCCAAACTTGATGTCATTCTATTCTACAAACTCAATAGAGCGCATTTGGAACTAACCAATTGAGTAGCTACAAATCACGTGAGCACCTTGGAGGCAAAAGTCACATGCACTTTCATTCATTACAAATACAGCTGCTAGAGAACCGATTCAAAAAAGTTTTCCATTTTCTCATCCCTTTGGCCAGAGTGTTTGTATTACAAGTTCTTACAACAATTGGAATGACGACCTGGAAAATGTGTTGTTTTTGTTTTTTCAGTTTTGTGGAGTTTTGAGTTAATTTGTACTGGGGATTTTTTGAGTGAGTGTCATGTGTTTTCAAGGTTCTTTAAAGATTTCCGATTTTTTTATTTGATTATTATTGTATGCGGTAGCGCTTTTCTTGTACGTATGTATGTAAGCATGCATGCATGTAGTAGACATGTGTATGTATCTGTAAATGTTATCCATTGTGTGTGTGTCTTTGATGGCAATGATCATCTGACATTTCAATGTAAACTTCGACTTTAGTATGTTTATGCAGAAGGAAATAAAATTATGATAATTGAATTTGCTAGATTTGATAAGACGAATCATTACAAAGTGCAATTGCATTAATTCGAATGTATAATTGACAGTTGTTCTGTAGTTTTATAAATGATAATACAAATTGCAATTCTTTCAATTGGATAAATTTATTTGTATATCAATAAGAAGGAAAATTAAAGCCCCAGTTTCTTTCTTTAAAAATCAGTTTGAATTATATCGATATCTTTTTTTGTCTTCGAAATATCGTAAGCTGAAATATCGAAAAAACGTGGATTTTTCACCTTTTCAGGTTAGAATAATTCGAAGAAGAAAAAAAAAACAGACTTGTACGTTGCTAATTTTCTAGAAAAACGCAGAAGTTAATTTTTTTTTTTAACAAAAAAATTTCTAAAAAAATTGTTATAAATAGAATATCTTGTTAACATGATCAGTTAAAATTTTCAAAAATAATATTTTCGAATCTACAAATAAACAAGAAACTAACTGCATACCCAGTTTTTTGTTAGTTTTTGTCAAACTTTTTTGTTTAATGAAGAAACAATGTGAAGACCATTTGGTAACCGAAATTCGACCCGGAAAATCGATTAGCTCGTTGACCAATTTTACAAAAAAAAACTTTTTCTGTATATTTGGACCGCTGCACAGTGCGAAATTTGGGAGGTTTAGCGGAACTTTATTCAATTTTTGAAATACATAAAACGCATAAGATTATTCATTATTTCGGTAGCTTAATATCCCACCTCAAAAACCTCATACTGAGTTTGGTGAATAATCCTGCAAAACAACTGCAAAATGCACCTGAAACTTGCATTTCTTATTCATTCATACTTTTTGACTATAGAAAGCTTTTCGATTTGTTTTAGTTTATAGATTGGTACATAAAAACGGTAAGTCAGTAGGACGCGAGAATTTTTTCATTTATTTTTTAATAAAATTGTCACTTATTGGCATTCAAATAATTGCAGAATCTTTTCTTACTCGTGTGTGATTTGTTTGTGAAAATTGTGCTTTTTAAGAAGTTCATAAGATTTACATTTTCAACTTCATTGGATACTTTAGAAGGTGTTACCACAAATTGCCATTTTGAAACGTACAAAATTTGAAAGGTAGGTTTATCCTGTACTCGAAATACAAAACATTTTCCGCGATATTTTGCGATCCTTTTTTAAACTAAACCTTTTCCAAATTATTATAGACTACATATAAGGTTTTAAAAAAATCCGCCATGCATGTCCGAAAAATAAATGAAAAAAACTCTCTCCTGTAAAATTTTTCTAGAAAACGACTACAGCGATTTTAATGTAACTTCGGACAATGTTATATATTAGCATACAATGAAAAATGAGCAAGGCTTGGACTTTGTTAATTCCTACTAGAGGGCGTGGCACCGCTCTAAATTTGACATTTAATCTGCTCATATCTTGTAAACCACTCAAGGTATTTTGATGAACGCCTTGTTATAGACGAAAAGTGGGCGGAGGTGCCACGTTAATTAGTATATCTCGCAAAGTGTATAAGATATTTTGTGAACCATGTCAACCATCGATTCATTTTAAAAAGAAAAAATAGGGCGGAGTCTAGGATAGCCCCGCCCACTCTTTAGAATTAAAAAATTTGTATTCAATATTATTTAAAAACGGCTGAAATGATTTTTATGAAAGCTAAGGACGTATTTCTACTTAAAACGACGTTTAACAATACATCTCGCAATACGTCTCAAGTGGTCATAACTCTATTAGGTATTTTAATAAAGTTTGTTAAGCGAGGTTTGATCATTGCTCATATGTAATGCACAAAAATTTGGCGATATTTACACTCAAGGAAAAATGACAATTTTTGATTTAATTCAATGCCAGTCAACAATGATTTACCTCTGAAGACAAAATTATGTGAATTGATGTTAAAAAGTTTTGATTTGAAATATTTTTTTATTTTTTCCGATGCCATTCCCATTTTTGAAAATTTTTAGTCACGACTTGCATCACATAAAGTTAATATTTAAAAAAATCGACTCGAAATGATTAGATTGTATTGTATACCGAGCAGCGATCGGTCTCTAGGTACTAATATATAATAGCTAAAATTGATGTTTGATTTGCGTTTAACAATTTTTTGAAAACAATTTCAACTAAAAATTTTCCAGTGGATAATAAAATAAAACTAATAAAAAAACAAGAAAAGATTTATAAATTTAATTATTTGGAAAATAAACTTGAATTATTTCAAATCCTACTAAGACAAAATTTTATTCAAAAAGCCTTGCCCGATTCGCAGAGTTTTGCAATTTTGTATTTCAAATAAGAATCTACTTCTGTTTTTTTGTATTGCAACGTCATGGCATACTTTTATACCCTACACCCAGGGTATATTCACTTTGTCATCCATTTGTAACGCAAAGAAGGAGGAGTGGCAGGTATAGAAAAGTATATATATTCTTGATCAGCGTCAACTCCTGAGTTGATATAGCCATGTCCGTCTGTCTGGATAGCTGGCTAGTTGGCTGTCCGTCTGTGGAAGTATTTTTTACGGAAAAACTACGCAATATAATTCGATGAAATTGGTGCAGTGGATTTGCCGTAAAAGTTAGCTCAAGGGATTGAAAATAAGCCTACCGCCCATGCAAAAAATATATTCAAAATGCAAACAAGAACTATTTTCGAAAGTTTTGAAATGGGCGATTTGAATCGGCACTATCTATTTTTGACTAAAAAAGTTATAAAAAATTTGAAAAACCCTTCATTAAGTTAAAAATGTTATCAAAATCTAAAAATATTGAGAAATCCCAGTAATGTTGAAGAATTAAGTTGAAAGAGCCAAAAAACTTTACTTCACAATAGCTCAGATACATACTGTGAAGCCAGACTTTTTTACATACGTATACTTAATAGTCCTCTTTCTCATTTTTTTTATCATAATGTTTACGTACCTAGTACTTATAAGAATGCTCTTTCTGCTATACACAAACCTTATCATCATTTCCGATCGTTGTTTTTTTTTATATATTTCTTGATCTTTTACTATACCGTTTTCATTATAATAGGTTGCTGATTGTTTGTCAGAGGATACGATCAACACATTTCCCATTATCGTATGAGAATTTTCTCCGTGATTCTAGAAATTTGCAAAACTCAAATTCTACCAACTACGCAGAATACGTGTTCTCGTTGCATCATTGTGCAATTATATTTGAACATTTGGTATAAAAATTAATTGCATGCTTTTAGGCTTTATTAAACACAGTGAATGCCACACAAATTATTCGTTTTGATTATTTTGCGCTTACAAAACATAACAACAAAAATATAACCAAAAATCAAAATCCTTAAAACGCAAAACATTAAACAAATAGAAGCCTAATCCTCGTCAGCATAATGCAAAAACCACATTTGGGGGCAGCCTCTATGTAATGTACATTTGTGTAATTATTATTCCTAAAGTCGCACTCCTATTTACTCCATTTTGCAGCATTAAATTTAGTTCACTGAGCGATTTTCTAAAAAAACAAAACATTAATATTCATCAGGTACATCTACATAATTTGTACATACAAAAAAAAAAAAAAAATGCAAACCACAATAACAGCCGGCCAGCAACAATAACACTCTGGAAGCAATAAACTGCATGCAGCAAAATGTGGGGGATTTGTTGCATGCAACAGTGTAGTGTTTCTGTTGGAGCGCGCTAAAAACCCTTTTGTGACGATAAATTGAAAGCAACAACTGTGTGTCAGCGTTGAATGCACGTTTTGGTGAAGCTTTGACGTATGTAGACCATAATAAAACTACTACCACGCTAGCGAACAGCTCTACGGCGAGTATTTCGACATCACTGGTAAATACTGAAGTAAATCCTTTAACCCACACAAGGAAAAAAGCACGAACGATGTGGGGGACACTCCATTGAAGTTGAAGGAAAAGTTGGCAAACTTTTAATGTAAAGTTAAACGTAATCCTTGCAAGTTTTGAATAGGCATTGACATACTTAGAGTTTGCTATGTGGTAACTTCTTATTTTGTTCTTTGATATACTGACAGTAACATCTGTAATAGTCCCTCATTATGAGTTTCGAATGTTTATAATATTATAATTTTGTTAAGAATTCATGTATATCTTTCATATATTTTATGAATTGGCGTGCTTTAGATAAGTACGTGTTTTGAAAACTAAAAAACCAAATATGTTTTATTTTTTGATTCGATGCATATCCATTACATTCGATTCGTACACGCGGCACCTTCGTACAGTGGCTTTTTTCGAAAACGTTACCATGTCCGCACTTGTATCCAATATTGGTACTTTTGCAATCATTTATCTGGTGAAGTGTGGCATTGGTACGATTGTTGACTTGGCCGAAAAAAGACTTTGTGTGTTTTTCCAGTGCAAAAGTAATTTTCTTATCTGACTTTAACTTGGTTTAAAGGTAATAACTTTTTGTTAAAATTTAAAAATACTTCTGTTTGCTTAAAAACAGACATGCCTTTTTACTGAGTGTTTACAATTTTTGCGATTTTACTAATAGTTTTTATAAAATTAAAAAATCTAGATTGATCAGTTTGGGGCACATTCGTACATATAGCGTAATTTTAATTTATTTAGTATAACAAAAATAAGGGTGGCCATAGAATTACCAATTAATTCACGGAATTACTAAAACACGTCTAAAAGCAAACGCAATACTTCAAAGATAACCTTAATATACTGCTAGTCGTCAGCTATGAAAGTCATTTCTCAATAGATGCAGTTAATTATGCATGGGGCAACGGGATAGTTTATCTCTTACTCCTACCACACTTTACACACCGTCTTCAACCAATAGCGGCTTGATTGAGCCTTTTTATTCTAAACTGAGAACTGCATTCAACGATTGGAATGTGAATAATCATGGAAAAGTTTTCACTATTTATAATATTCCAAGTCTGGCAAAACTCTCGATCATATCATGGTAAAAATATTACAAGTGCATTTGAAATAACAAGAATATGGACACTTAACAAGCAGCGACAAAGATTTTGCATCTGTTGGGATTTACCAGTCAAGTTCTATGGCAGATCATGAGGATACTCTTTCATTCGATCCATATACGATTTCATCGCCTTAATTGCTGTATCCAAGTATACCCCACGTTATGTACGATTGTACATCGCATATGGCGCACATTTGTACGTTTTGAGTATCTTCAGAAAATCTGTTTTTTCAAAAGGGCTTATAACCAAAACGAGGCAAAAGTAATGTCATACGCATTATTTGCATAATAATCGATTAGTGGATAAATCTGATTTTTTTAACTAAATGTAATTAATTTCAAGCCATCAGGTAAACTTTTTGTGCAAAAAGAACCCAATTTTATTTATTTATAACAAAGTATCAGGCAATTAATATTATGATACTACTTTTGCCTCGTTTTGGTTATAAGCCCTTTTGAAAAATAACTCCTCAATTGATAAATCGGATCGTCTTTAGCTTACACTACATTAAAAGCTTAATATTGTACTTATTTAACTGCATACTAGCTGGTAGCTTGCTTTATTTTTAGCCATAAAGTCAAAACTGTACAAATCTCCACCATCTTCCCTTATTGACCTCTTCGATGTGTTGAACTGAATTCCAACTTTTGCGACTTTTTCGAATATGTTGATTGTATTTGACAACCTATTGTCAATATTTATCGATAATTTTCGAGCCTTTTTTCAGTTACACTGCAACACAAAAATCTGAATTTGATTTCGAAAACTTTATGTTGACTAATTCAAGGTCGCTGATTCGAAATCCGGCAAACGTTTTTTCCTATCAAGTTTGAGATCCGAGTTATCCTCGTTTTAAAGAGCAGAAAACGCTCTTTTCAGACATATGGCGTACATCAAGGAAGTAGTGTAGTTCACTTTTGGCATCGGCATTGAAAAGCCCTGATCTTTAAACCATATCCTTATTTTTTCCTATTCGGCCATTGCTTTTCGAGATGTTATTAATTGAAGTATAGCTTCAGAATTTTGCTACACATTTACTTCAATGGATGATATCTAATAATAATAATGGTTGAATCGGAAAAAAATAAGGTTATGGCTTAAAGAGGAAGACCAGGGCTTTTTAGTGCTACTGGCAAAAGTGAACTACTTCCTAAATGTACGCTATATGTCTGATAATAGCGTTTTCTGCATTTTAAATCAAGTATAACTCAGATCTCAGACGTGATAAGAAAAACAGTTACCTGGTTCAGAATCAGCGACCCTGAACTAGTTAAAAAAAAAGTTATCGAGATCAAATCCAGATTGGTTTCCCTTCAATTTGATGCACTGTGTTATTTACAGAGTGTTTGAGTAGGTTTGTTGTTTTTAGATAGTTTTCAGTAGTTATCGCCTTTTAGATATATAAGTACATTTATTTACGATACTTTTCAGAAGTTTTCAATTAGTTTCGATAATCAGCGATTTTTTGAAACCATGTTTGAATCCGCGTTAGTTGTTAAATTTCTATCCGCGACTGACACTTTTTTTGGCCACACTTTTCGTTACATCCCGTTACATCTCGCAAGCCATACTAGCTATTTTCATGAAATTTCATATAATAGGTAGGTGTAGAACAAGAATACCGTATACTCGTCGAAAAATGGGTGTTATCAGCTTAACGCCATTCCCACTTTTGAATGATTGAATAATTTCGCAAACTACGTATTAAGCTATTTTGATGAAATTTATGTGGGTAACCTCAATCGTTAATACCAAAAAAATTTTCCACAAAAATATTGTACAGAAAATATTACTAAGGGTAACCAAAAATCATTATCATTTTTAATAGTTAAACTATAAATTCAAACAACGGAAGTTGCATAAAAAATTCGTCACATCCACAATTTCCTCACGGAGAAAAATTCGTGTCATAATTTTTACTCCACTAAACACTAAATATCACACATAAATTACCTTACCTTATATAGCCATTCAGACTTTATAATTCTAGTAAAAATATTTATGTTTAGACAGGCATTTGCTTAACATTCAAATTTTGTAACTCTTCCTTATATAGGTCTATGATGTAGTTGTCGAATAAGTTTGTCATTGTACGTTTGACCGGTTCAATTTTGTATGAAGTAAAAAAAAATCATCCCGAAACCGGTTCGAAAGTTAGAAGGACTCTTTAAAATGATATCTTCAAATTTTTTTTTTTTTTTTTTTTTTTTTCATTACGAGAAAAACCAACGGAGCACTTTTGATTCTACTATAGGCCCATTTTGACTAAAAAACATGTTTTTTGGTCATAACTTCGTTTCATTACAAAAGAGATACCCAAAGGTGCTTTAGAAATTAAGTTCTTGCAAAAGTTTAAAAATTATAATTTTTTTTTTTTTTTTGGAATGGATAATGGGTTGCGTCTTACGCTTTTCAATTACGCTGTCGGAAAAATGTGTTTTTACTCAAAAACAAGGCATCTTACGAAAAAAGTGTATATACCAAAAAATGCTTAATTTTGTCCAAAAAATACGTCTGAATTTTTTCAGAATTTTCTGAAAAATTTTTCAATTTGCTTTCAACAGTTTTCAGCTGTTAAGCTCATGTTCGTCAGCAAAAAGCTAGGTTTACTCAAAACCAAAAAATTTCATAAAACGTAAAATGCGTAGAATCTTTCAAAGGATAGGTGTGAGTTTTTTTAGAATTTGTGGAAATTTTTAAACTTTTTGTTTTTTTTTTTGACCAGTTTTGCGAAATTATAAAATATTTTAAAAAGCTCTGTAAAAATGCACACGTATTTTTTGACAATTCAAGCATTTGTTGCCTAAAACCCCTTTTTTTTTGTTAGATTCTTTGCTTTTGAGTAAAAAATGCACTAACAATTCGTAGTATTTTTGTTGCATTGTCGTGAAAAATACTCCAAAAGTTGCAGTAGGCGTGTCCGTTGACCGATTTCGCTCATTTACAATCCCACAAGCTAACTTTGACCGGAAAGGCAGTGTACCAAATTTCATTGAATTATCTTGCCCAGTTTTCCCAAAAAATTTATTTCCACTCATACCCAGCCAGCCAGATAGACAGACGGACATGGCTATATCTACTCGAGAGGCCACGCCTCCTTCGTTTTTAAGAGTCCTTACTTCTAAGTCGGTTTTTAGGGATGAATCTAAACAAATAGCACTTGCAAATCAAAACGTTGTAAGTACGTTTATGTTGAAAAATATCAAACTTTATTATGGTGTTGCCAGATTATAGTGTTGTAGTCTATAAACAGTGCTCTCGTATAGCATCCCTGCACAAGTCCAAATCGACCACATAAAATAGAACAAAAGTAAGAAGATATCTCTATGGCTTTCATCCAAAAAGAAAGTCACATCAAAACCATAGAGAAAATCTTCTTAAAATTTCTTTTGACATTTATATGAAAATTTTGTAAAATTGAGAAGGAATCTCATCGTTTTCAATACGATTTCTTCTTGAAACAATATTGAAAATTATGATAAAATCATCTTAATTTTATGAGAAATCTTCTTGAAAAACATTAGGAGAAAGTGGGGTAAAGTAGGAAGTGGGGTAAAGTGGGAAATGCCCCTTTTCGGGAAAACTTGCAAAGTATAGCTGTCATGCGCTTCTGACATGTACTTGCAATGACCGTAAGCAAATCTTTATGGTATAGCGATGCGTGCATACGTATTTTTGTGATCTCTGGAATCATGTTAAGTTTTTAAATGATTTTGAAATTTTATTTTGAAATTTTTAAGCATCGATATTTTTACTGTTTCTGGAGATAAACCGATAAGTAAGTACACAAAAATATTCTTTGTAGTCTTAATTTTGATAACGCAAAAGGATTCCGTGTAATTCATAGAGTGAAAAAATGAAGCTCACATTTTTTGCAAAATGTGGTATCGGGGTAAAGTGGGAAATTTTTTATGGGGTAAAGTGGGAAATGTTATTTCACGATTGCTAGTCCCCACTTGTCAACGTATTATGCTATTTCATGATCCAAATAAGTGTTGTACATTTATATTGTGAGTAAACACTCCGGAAAAGCTAAGCGAGTACCAGGAGCAAAAACGCACCACCAGCAAAGAAAGCGTCAAAAAAGAAACAAAGAAGTTCTAGCTTAGATCAAGATCGTGATTTTTGCACCATTTGCATGGAACTCATGCCCGAAATCATGACCAGACACAATACCATCAAATGCAACCTAAACGATTGTCAACGCCCATTTCACTTGAAATGCGTTAATCTCACTACAAGCTTCTTTTATTACTAACACTGTGACTCGGACTTTGATGTTTCATCAGAGAACGACGAATAAGCTACTATTTCACAAATTTTTTTATACACATTTTTTCATATATTTTTTTCCAGCAAAATCATTATTTATTTTCATATTTACTCCTATGGGTGTGTTCCTTGAACCTTTTTTGACTTACAATAAAGATATTAGAGCTTTTTTTCAACATTTGTATTAGTTTTTATGAGTTTTGAAAGTTTCCCACTTTACACCATAATTTTTAATTTTTGCCATTTTGGGCATCCTCGGTCAAAGCGTCGTTCTCAACAGAAAATCCATATTTTCGGTTCGATTCTTCAGCAAAAATATAGCTTATTTAATTTCCTTTATTATAGGAAGTTGAAACATGAAAAAATAAGAAGTTTTGTTCATTTTATGGAGCTTCGAAAAAAAATTTCCCTTTACCCCGTTTTCCCCTACGATTTCTTCTAAATATTATAAAATTTTCATACAAAATTGTATAGCCCAGGAAAATTATAATATTTCTGCGAAAAAATTCCAAGTGAATTTTTGTCACTGGAATTATATTTATTTATGCATGTTTAATAATGTGTAAAAAATCCATTGAAGTCCATTGTGCGCATAAAAAGTTATTCAGGCTCAAAGGTCGCTAAAATCAGTTTATTGCAAATATCTCGCTAACGCAAACTTCTACAGATACATTTTTCCCTACAATTTTTTAACACAGGAAATTTCCTACGTAAAGATGTAAAAAATGTTTTCGTGTAGCTTATAGTTTTGGAGATAACCCAATTTAAAAAGTTGTGCACAGTTCTTATATGTATGTAAAATATCTTACTTTTAAAATTGCGAATACTCCTTAACAAGGAGTCGTACAAAAAAAAATAAAAAATCGTTCAAAAGATAATTGGATTCTGTATACACGGTATTCAATTTTTTTTTTTTTTTTTTTTGAAGCCACTCACTTCATATTGCTTTCTACTTTTAATCGGAATTCATAGTAAAATAGGTCAATACGAAAATCTTCTTATCTTTAGTGGACATATTTCACTCTCTGTGTTGAGCTCTTTTGGATGTCGGCAAATTCATCTGAAGATATGAAGTAGTTATCATTGAAACGTATCGAAGATAAGCCTTCCAATAAATATTTTTGTATTTTTCTCTACAGATTTTGCGTTGTTTTTGTAAAGTTGATGTTTTTTACTAAAAAATATGGATCAGTAGCTCAAACCATCAATGAAATTTGACACATGCTTGAATGGTAATATCAAATTTCCATTAAAATATCTCCACATATTTCCACTGAAGTTAAACGGTAGTAAGTATAATTTTCTAAAAAGGACATACTTATATTGTACTTTTCACAGCCGTAAAAAAACTCCGAAATTCGTTAAAAAATATCTGACCAACAAAATTTTAGGCATGCAAAGTCAACTAAAAATGGTAAAATTAGATTTTTAAGTTAAGGCATATTAACTATTCGACTAGACCTATAAATTCTACTAAGTCTGATGTAAAGTGTAAAGTCTTTATAGAACGGTGTAGTTTTAATGTTTTAAATCCTTCAAATATTTTGGATCCTGTTAATATTTGTATTATGAACACAGGGAAATAAGGATTTTTTTGATATTTCAAAAATTTTTAAATTTTTGGCTTAGCGAATGATCAGGATATTTCAGTTCTTTGGGTATAATGAATTTGTTGGATAATTTATTGAGCTTTCCTATTATAATTGATGTGATTCAAGATGTTTCCTATCATTTGATTAGAAGGGTTAATGAATGTTCTGATTTCTTTGCATCTTTAGATTTGTTTTAAATCCCGTTGCTTTGAATACGTAAAGCATTCTAGAGATCTTAAGTCTTTTATATATTCAATTACTTTTCTGCATGAATTGAACTAAAATTTTCGATATTTTTCGAATAATCATAAATAAATTAACTAGTATTTTGAATGTTCAGAGTATTTCGAAAAATTTTCATTATTATAAATTCTTTTAATTACGTATTAAAAAAGTATTTGAAAACGTAAAATAATTCTTAAAATGACTTCATGACTACGTATAAAAGATTGCTGCAACATTTGTGCAACATGATTCCATCAAAAATTCAACAGCTTAAAGAAACTGCAGTCAAACACTGCCAGACATTTAAACATACACATGCACACACGTACATATATATTGACACATATCCAAAATACATACATACATTCAACAGATACATCTCTATGTATGTACATATAAGATATTCGTATAAATCCTTTTAAATCCTGTAAATTGTGCGCTTAATCCTAAACTTCTTGTGTTATCCCTTTTTACTGCTCAACAATCTGTCGAAATTCATTCATTTGGTAAATTTTTTACGATACGAAAATAAATGGAAGAGATCGCTACAGCCCGCAGGATGCCGAGGAGAAGCAGAGTAGTCCTTTCATATAGCAAAGGCAAGGCACGTTAGGATACAGAAAAATAACAGAATTGGGCAATATGCCAAAAACAACATGGTAATGCATGTGAAGGAAAGTAAAACAAATAAACAACCACCAACCAACCAACGAAAGGATATTCAAATTGCTTAGTTTGGTTCGTGTCTGGCCTGATGTGTTATGGTTTATTTTTTTCAAACGCCCCCCCTCCCATTCGTCTGAGCGTGGAGCTTTGTCTAACATGAGGAGTAGTCGAGAGCCGACAATTTTTGTGGTTTGTCGTATTAAGTTGATGTTGTTGATTGAAATTCGTTGCTGTTGATTGAGATTGTGTTGATGAATGTTTACTTATTTTAAGGCAATTCTATTCATGGTCTATGTACATGTATGTGTATGCCATCTAAACTATATATTTTAATGAGTATTGTTTTTCTATATGCGATTAAGCTTATAACATTTGAAATCAAACTGGGTTATTTAAATGTCTACTTCAACTGAAACACAATTTAATTTTTGAGAAGGATATTAAGTGTTGTAATAATATCAACCAAATAGTCACTGTATCAACAAACGATGAGAATTTATTTTGCAAATTTAATACAAAAATAAGAATAATACGTGTAACAATTCGAAAACAATTTGATAGCACGAAACCGATAACACTAATTTACAAATGAATGTAAACATTTTTCCCATTGAATGCCATTATTCCATTATATGTAAGAACGGCTGCTGATTCTGAAAATTGCACTATCTTTTTTTTTTTATTTCACTTTGTTATCGAGATATCGGTCATTTTCGATTTTTGGACCAAAATAAAACGATAGTTCCAAGAACCAATGTTTGTGTTTAAACGCACTATGTCATATTAAAGGTAATTAAATTACCTACAAATGATATTCACATTATTATACCCTACACCCAGGGTATATTCACTTTGTCCTTCCGTTTGTATCGCAGAGAAGGAGGCGTGGCAGGTATGGAAAAGTATATATATTCTTGATCAGCGTCACCTCCTGAGTCGATATAGCCATGTCCGTCTGTCTGGCTGGCTGGGTGGGTGGGTTTTTTGGGAAAACTGAGCAACATAATTCAATGAAATTTGGTATTCTGCCTCCGTCGTAAAAGTTAGCTCGGGGGATTGAAAATGAGCGAAATCGGTAAATGGTCACGCCTACCGCACATACAAAAAATATATTCAAAATGCAATAATAAGAGCATTATTTGCAATAACAGAAGCAAAATACACATAAATACTAAGGAAAGTATGTATAAGCTCTGAGCAAAAAATTGGCGAATTCGGACTAGAGGGCGTGGCACCTCCCATATAAACAAAAGTTTCAAAATGTTATACGGAAAGCTTTTTTTGAGATAACCCAACCAAATTACACTCGAATCTATAAATGCAAGCTATACGCAAGATCTAGGTAAGCTCGGACAAGAGGGCATGGCATCTCCCATATAAGCAAAAGTTTCAAAATTATATAATGAAAGTTTTTTTTGAGATAATCCAACCAAATTTCACTCAAACACGAAGAACATTAATTGTAAACTCTGAGCTTAAAGTAGGAGAAGTAGGATTAGAGCCCGTGGCACCACCCACACAAGCGAAAGTTTCAAAATGATACACTGAAAGACTTTTTTAAGAAAACCTAACCGAATTTTACTCACACACTCAGAACAGCAAATGCAAGCTCTACGCAAACTCAAGGTAAGCCCGGAGGCGAGGGCGTGGCACTTCCTATATAAGCAATTTGTTCTTATGCTCTCCTAATAATATATTTGAAATGCAGTGTAGGGTATTTAGTTTTTGGCCAGGACAAAGATACCACCCTTACTCGATTTTTGATTGGTTTGTTAGTTTCGGCAACATAAATTGCTTTCAAAAAAAAATTATTTTTTTTCGGAAAAATTAAAAAAAAAACAAAATCAACTGCAGATTTACACAAGAACAAAAAATTTTAAGAATCATTTTGTTTTTTTATATCATAGTCTGTATATCTGTAAAGCAAATAAGATACTATTTAAGAAAATCAACTGAAAAATGCAAAAGTTGTATACAATTCATTGATAAATTACCAAAATGCTTTTTTGTCTATTTTTCCGTTTTTTTGTATTACACTGTTCGACAATTTGAAACTTTTTGTAAAACACATGAGAAAATCCAAAAAATGCTTAAAGTAGGCACTAAAAAAACATACCCGTGTCTCGTCGTTTTTCCCCAGCACGTCGGATTTTTTTTAATCGATTTTTGAAGTTTTTTATCCACTGTACATGAAAAAACAAAAATAACGCATTCTTGTGTTAAATCGATGAGCTTAACTATATGATCCTTACATCTGAGGTGTATCATGTGTTTAGTAAACTTATGCAAGATATTGCGAGGAATATTTTTGTAGAAAATTTTATCCCTCTGAAACAACCACATGTGGGTCACTTCGACCTTTTTCTTAAAAAGATACAAAAATGACACCTAAAACAGAGGAATATTGAGTCAGAATATGCTACAGATATAATTTCTATAAAATTTCACCAATAGTTGCTCAACACTAAAAAGCCGAAATTTTATCCCGAAACCCAAAAAATCGTCAAAATCCTTGACCGTGAGTGTATTTCAGTATTTCCCGACGTTTTCAACAATTACACTGGTCGACAAATTTCGAAAAAAATTTTGACTGGAAAAGAGGATGATGTTTCTTAAGAAATTTGGGTGCGCTGAATTCGAACCAGTAATCGGTTTTTCTCTATCAGGTCAGGTTTTGGAGATAATCGACCTTTTCAATTTTGAGGTTATAACCCCATTTTTTCGAACATATTTTGAGAAACCCAATTTCGATCGAATATAATTTTACACTTTTATAGAGAAAAATTCCTAACCTTTCAACAAATGTACCAATATCTAAGATCCGATTCAAATTATCTGAGTTATAGCAACGAAAATTTCATTTGTATAGTAGAATTTTACACTTTTTCGTGTTTAAGCCAAATTAAACACGGCTTTTTTGCCAGTAGCTTGTACAAATATATATTTTTTATATTTTAGTTCAATAGTGTATTTAATTGCAAATATTTGGAGTTCAATTTTAGTAAAATCGGATAATTTTTTAAAAAGTTATTAAGGTTTTAGTGAAATAAGACCATTTCGATTTTCATAGAAAACACAAATTATCTTTAAATTTTTGTTGAAAAAATTCATTTTTTCTATAAAAATCGAAATGGTCTTATTTCACTAAAACCTTAATAACTTTTTAAAAAATTATTACCGATTTTACTAAAATTGAACTCCAAATATTGCCAATTAAATACACTATTGAACTAAAATATAAAAAATATATATTTGTACAAGCTACTGGCAAAAAAACCGTGTTTAATTTGGCTTAAACACGAAAAAGTGTAAAATTCTACTATACAAATG
Source organism: Calliopum simillimum (assembly GCA_951812925.1). NCBI lineage: Eukaryota > Metazoa > Arthropoda > Insecta > Diptera > Lauxaniidae > Calliopum > Calliopum simillimum. Next base: position 69,010,121 of record OX638370.1, on the reverse strand, counting down.
AAATTTTCGTTGCTATAACTCTGACAATTTGAATTGGATCTTAGATATTGGAACACTTTTTGAAAGTTTAGGAATTTTTCTCTATAATAGTGTAAAAACATATTCGATCGAAATTGGGTTTCTCAAAATATGTTCGAAAAAATGGAGCTATAACCTCAAAAATCGAAAACGTCGATTATCTCCAAAACCTGACCTGATAGAGAAAAACCAATTGCAGATTCGAATTTAGCGCACCAAATAACTCTAGCAACACTATTTGGTTGCTCCAGTCGAAAATAGTGTAGACCAGTGTTATCGATCATACAAAAGATTTTCAGCTTTTTCAATATGTTCCAACTCTTTCAACTTTTCGAAATTTGTTTAAGCTTTTGAAGATGGACAAAAAGATTACGTGTTGTTAGCTAGAATATGTATGTATTCTCCTTTAATTCCTAGAAGGAGCATAGGGCCAATATGAATCGTCTCCATTTGTTGCGATTCATTGCGATGGCTCTGATCTCTTGCCGCGACTTTCCCGATTCTTGGATTTCCTTTTCCAGCGACCTTTTTCAGTTGGTTTTGGGTCTACCAGTTTGCTAGAATAACCATATATAATTTTCCTTAATAAATACCTGTTTCTAAGCAGATGCTTTGAAGAATTTATTTAATTTATTGTGATTCATCTGAATTTATTACCTACTGGTGTTTTGCTGTGATCTCCATATGCACTCCACTAGCATATGCCACAAGACTAATATTTTACTTCTAAACAGAAATTTAATAAACTATTAAACAATTTCATAGAAAAAAAAAATGGAAAATCCATTTTAAAGGACTCTTTTATTGCTATTTCTTAGGCATGTACATATGTATATGTACACAATTCGTGCTAACGAAAAGAACTATTAAACACTCGTAAATATGTTTGAGCGTTTGTACTTTGTATATTTAGTTGGCGCTTCCATAGTATGTGTTTTTCATTCATGTACATACATACAGACAAATCCACACATACTTATATGTACATATATGGAAACTGTGCTATTGGACACTCGATCGCCATAAAATGTTTATTGTGCGACCTTTTATGGCGTTTGCTGCCTTAATGCGTTACGCTGCTTTTAGGCGCTTATCCTGACGACATTAGAGTCAATCGAATTTTTGAACCAGAAGTTTAAATAGACTAAGGTTTTCGCCGCCGAGCACAAACAAAAAAAACCGCTATCGAAGGCAACACAAGGACGACAATAAAATGTGGAGAAAAAAAAATTTATGAGCCCTCAAATCGAATGTCATAAAAAATACAAAGGCAGAAAAAAACCAGGAAGCAATAACAATGTAATTTAAAAATATATAAATGTACGTACATATATCAACACAAGAAGACATGGAAAGGACAATTCCATGTGGAAATTTAAAAGACAAAAAAAAACCATGCGTATAATGATACCTTAAGGATTTGATAATATTTTGCATGAAAGCAACAAAACATTGCTACTGAAAGTTTTATTTAAACATGATTGCAACGGATAATCGAAAAAAAAAAATAAAAATTGTATTTAGCCTTCGACAACTCAAACTTTCAGTGATGAAAAATATTGTCTAACTTAATCCAATTCCAATCCTTTAGTTTTACTTCTATGATAGTGTATTCTAGAAGAAAGTTTATACATTTTTGTTTAGCTTCCTGTGCGAACGCATCGAATCCGAAAGGAGGTATGTCAATCGGTAGGTAGCCTGGCTCTTCGGAATTTTGTCACTATGGAGCTGATGCCACCTTTTGTGCCATTCTTGATAATCTTGGTCGCCCCGTGAATATTTTCTTTTAGGCTTTCGCCGCTTAAGTGAGGCTCCGAGGATACTTCCTATTTGAAAATAGATGAAAAAGTTTTAAGAGACTACAACAACATTGGACAAAATCAATAACGGGACGAACAAGATCATCAAGAATGGCAGAAAACAAGGCAGTCACCGAAATCAGAGTTTTGTTAAACTCTCGCACTCACAACGCGCTCTCCCTCCCGAAAGACGCTTCATAGTGACAAAACTTCAAAGAGCCAGGCTACCCATTGACACACCCCGCACCCTCAGACTCGTTACGTTCATACGGGAAGCTAAACAATTATAAACTTTCTTTTGGGACACCCTATACAAACAAAAGTTGGTTTTAAGAATTCAGATCTTAACTTTCGTGAAATTTAGTACAAATTTCTTATTCCAAATGAATTCTATATATTAATACGCACGACAAAAACTTGTCCATCTCTTTTAACTATGTTAGAAATGGAATACGACCTTAAATTATACACCAATAGAAAGGTATTTGTTTGTAGATGTTCACAAAGTTGAAATTATTTAAATATTTTGACTTTAAGCCAAGCAAAATTATATACAAATTTTGTAATATTAACAACAACAAAATGCACGGTCACACAGAGCTGAAAAAAGAATAAAGCACAAAGAAAAAGACAAAAAGTATAACACTGCCTTAATATTTTTTGTTTTGTTTATATTTCGCTTGAATTATACCAGGTATGATAAATGAGCTTTTCTATTTCGTACAAAGTACAAAAAGTGTCCAAAAAGTACCAAAACTGTTTAATACATTTGTGGTCGATTTTTGACCACTGGGCGATTCTAGTTAAAATTAAATCTTAATTACCTCAAGATTACTACTGGATAAGAATAAGAAAAATTCGGAAAATGTTGAATGATTTAAAAATGTCAAATGCTCAAAATCTATGTTTTCTGTGAAAAGTTTCAAATACTTAATTCCTATAAAAAATGTAACAAACACATCGAGAAAAGTTATTTATTGTTAAAAGGGTTCAAAAGTGTCGAACAACAATGAGTAAAGTCCAATAAGGCAAAAAAGATCGTAAGTTTCGAAAATAATAAGAATTCATCAAAGATTATTGAAGTTACCGAGAAGTACTTTAACTAACGTAGTCCAAAGTCTAAAATGTTACCTGATTTTTCGCCCTCTTCAGAGTTAAGAGACGCCGTATATTAAAATCAGAAACATTTCTTTATTGGTTCCCATATTATATATCAAATGTTCGGGGCGGTGCCACGCCCTTCAAGAAGCTTATGCAATTTATTGAAATATCTCATATGGTCGCTTATTTATAGGGATAATATTTTCCAAGTTTTTCGCAAAAAAACTGTGTAAATGAAACTACTTATCTATGATAGTAATTTGACTGGATTAACCAAACCAAATCATTTTTTTTATCCATTGTGTAAAAAGTTCTTAAACTTGAAGCTGTCAATAAATTTTCATTATGGTTGGCTAATTTTTTCAAACAAATCTTATTAATATAGAAGAGAAAAGTTTTTTGCTTATTTTGCTTTTGCACCAAAATGCATTAAATAACATCTTCATCATTATGGCTATAAATTATATGTAGACCAGTGTAACAGTAACCTAAAAACGTAATGAAAAACAATTGTTAAATCACAGTTGAACACGCTTTTAAAATTTAGAAACATAAAAAATCGACCACAACTCACATGGAACTCGAGTGGGAGTATGTACTTAACTCATTTTGAGTTGTAATATTCGATGTTGCAAAAGAAAAGTTGCAGATAACAAGCTTAGATTAAGGACATGTGCTTACATGTGTGGCTACATTTATACAATGGTACAGCGCTCATTGTGGTTGAATAAAAAGAATTTAATAACAATTTAATAATGAGATCTTCTACTTTCAAAAGTTTCATTCCAAATGTAGTCTATATATTAATACGCAAAACAAAAATTTGTCCAACCTTTATACTATGTTAGAAATGGAGCACGACTTTGGGTTATACACTATTAGAAAGGTATTTGTGTGTAAATGTGCACAAAGTTAAAATTATTTTAAGATTTTGCCATTAAGCTAGGTAAAATTAAATGAAAATTTTTTATTATTGTATTAACAACGACAAAATACGCGGTCACACAGAGCTGATAAGAGGATACAGTACAAAGAGACTGACACTGACTTCATGTTGTTTGTTTTCTTTTCTTTCTTTTCGTTTCACATGTGTCATTGTACCAGGGATGATAAATGAGCTTTTCTATTTTGTACCGAATATCAAAAAAAAGTACTAAAACTGTCTAAAAAGTACCAAAATTATGTAATACATTTGTGGTCAAATTTTGACAATTGGGCGATCGTAGTAATAAATAAAATCTTCAAAAAATTTTATTTCTAAAGCTTATTTTATATCCATGATACAGTTGACGCTTTCTTGTTCTTCTTTTTATAGCAAGTTCCGTCAAAATTTACTAGCAAAACAACAACAATTTTGTTGTTTTCATTTTGTTCTCATCATAACTTCTATCGAATAAGCGCTTTTTTAGCTTCTTTTTGTACAAGAATGATAAAATACAGATTGCGCCATGCGCAGGTTGAAGAGTAAAATGACGTCAGTGTTGAACTTCCAAGGTTGCCAACCCATGTTCTCTAAAACCTATTATTTTTTATTTCTTTGTACGTTTCTTTTTGTATCACAAAAACCGATATTCATTTTATAAGTTTATGTTTTGTACCTAAATATTGTAATTCATTAATAAGTAATATGTTTTTCGTGCCGATTTAAGCTAAAAATTAAAAAATATAATTGGCTTTCAAGAAATTTTTGAGAAAAATTATAAATATTTTGAGTTGTGGCAACTCTGAAATGTGTATTTTGAGAGAGCCTATGTCAAAATAATTTGACAATTTCACATATTAAATTTTTCACTAAAACGGTTTTATCGAGTTTTAAGCATTGTTTGAAGTTTTAGTTTAATACTATCGGTTCCAAAAATAAAAAACATGGGATTATTAACTCAAAAAAGTATACGTAAAGTGAAAAACAAACGAAAATTAAAAAAAACGTTTCATAAGAATGAAGTGTACGGTGGGCAGTGCAAGCAAGACAGTCGGAAAAAAGTAAGACATGTGTTGTTCATTTTAATAGTGGTGCAAGCAAGTCCATTAAGAGGCAAAAGTAATGTCAGAATATGAATTGGCTGGAATTTTGTTAAAAATGTATAAAATTGTGCTTCGTTTTCACGGAAAGTTTACTTAATGATATTCCAAAAAACCTTTCTTGTCAAATAACCGATTATTATACAAATACTTTTGCCCTGCAAAGGACTAACATTACTATTCAAATTTACGCCACATATGCACTTATGCTATATAAATTTCCCTTACTGATTTATTTAGGCATATTTAAATCAAATAAAGCATTACAAATGCTTTAATTTACAAATGCAAATGTTGAAGTTGATGATACGCTCGATTTGGAAGCTATTGCATATCCTTTAACAGGTACTTTTTTATAATAAAACATAATTGCAAATGAAATAGTACTACATCACTTCTGATCATGCCCTAGGTATTATATTGAGGTCCGTTGACGCAAGAGCTGAAGAACCTCTTGAAAGGCTATATACATATGACATAGGCTAAAGCACGAAATCCCCCTCTCGCCTTTTCTCACGAATTTAAAAAGAAATATACTTGGGTCAACCATCTAAGTGAGGGCGGATAATCAAAATCGACAGAAAGTTTAATGGAGGCAATGGCTTCGTAAAACATAATTTTTAAAAAAATTAATGATAATGGCTTGCAAATAACACAGGCCCACAAAAAAAAAAGTACCGTGCGTGAAAGATCGGACCACCTGAACTTTATGTTTTCGGGGTCGCTGAATCCGAATATGATGCCAGAATAGCGAAGTTGGTTCGCGTTTTTTCAGAAATCAACAAGAATGCTAAAAATTTGATATTTTTCCTAGTTTCTGAAAAAACGCGACCCAACTTCGCTAATCTGACACTATATTCGGGTTCAGCGACCCCGAAAACATAAAGTTCAGGTGGTCTGATCTTTCGCGTAGGGTACTTTTTTTTTTTTGTGGGCCTGTGTAATTATATTTTGAAACATAAGCTTGAAGCGAAGTTAAAAAAAATATTTTTTAGAAATATAAGAAAAACACTCTAATCGAAAGAGAAAATTAAATAAAATCACAATAATAAATATAAACAAAACTGCAAATTTTTTTATTTAACATACCATAAAGGGTAAATGCATATGTAGCCAAAGGAAAGATACTTAAATTAAAAAAATATTGCCTAAATATTTTCTTAAATATCATATATCAATACAAATTTCCTCGTGTCACATTATCAACACAAAATATTGATTAATGTAAAAAAATTAAACAATTTGTCCCACTGTTGCGCACTCAACATAATTTTATAATTTCATCTGTTTACAATTTTCAGCCAATAAGAATATGTTCAAGATGACGTCAGTGTTGAACATGCGCAGAACAAAACAAATTTCATGCGCCAGATGTCGCAATCTTTATTTTATCATTTTTGCTTTTTGTACAGTTTTTCGAAAAAAAAAATTAAATTTTTTCTTAATAAACTTCAGAAATAAAATCGGGAGGCAAATGAAATCAAAATCGTGCATATATGTGTGTTAACCCTCATCTCCCCAACATCATGGGTAAATTTTACCCATAACTTAAAAACATTCTGTTTTGGTCAATATCCCAAATTTTTAACGAAACTTAGTTATTTCTACCTTACAATCTAATACCAAGGTGAATTGAAAGGAAAATAAGTCATATCTGGTGTTTTTTACATATATTTTAAGAAAACTTTGAAAATAAATAATTTTTACATTAATTCATTGGCAATTTTTTGAAACACAAAAAAAAATATAATGTTTTTTGTAACAAATAACATTTTTTATATAAATAAAATAAAGTATTTTTATACTATTATCAATTCAAATAAATAATATTTCAAAATTTTTTATACAAGCTCATAAAAAAGTACCAAAAAAATAAAACTAATAAGGATGTGCATGTACTGCAAATCATAGCCCTATGCTCAGAGCAAAAAGGTTTTTTACACCAAATTCAAAGGTTTTTAATTTTTCGGTCTTTTTTTGCAGGACATTAGAAACATCTGACAGGTTTTTCTAGTACAACATTGGTTGTTTTCAGAGTGGACTAAAAGTACGAACAATTTTCATTATAAGCTCCTTCAAACTTTTTCGAAGTTGTGTGATTTGGTATCTGCTTTTTAACTTTGGTTAAAACAATGAGAATTCAATTTTTTTCAAAATTTAAATTATTTCGTCGTCATGTTTTACTCTTTTTCGTGCCATTTTTCACTATTTTCAATCAAAACGAAAAAAAAAAAACTTACATAAGTCCACAACTTGGGTAAAATTAACCCGAAAAAAAAATTAAAACGCTATACCTCCGACAACCGACGACGACCGCTTGCGACAAAGCCCACAACAAAAGCAGAATACAGTGAGGTAATTTACATGCGCTTACTTCGTTTTTTTGTTCGTTTTTTAGCGAATTATTACGAAAACAAACTTCGCATGGGTAAATTTTACCCATGATGTGGATTTGAGTGTTAAGAATTGAAAAAGTAATGGAATTTGAATCCTAAAAACAAAATAAAAGGTGATGTGCCAGAGGGGAAACCTCCCTACTTGTATTTATTTTGGGGCGCTGAAACTGAATATTAAAATAAAAAATCGTTCTGATAGTCCATTTTCTCGCTAGCACCCCCTACTGCCCCTCTTAGGAGTAAAATCCTACTTGGTATAAACATTCGAAAATGTGTGCATATGTTTATGTTTTTTGGGGCGCTATATTCAAATAAGGCTATGGAAAATATTTTTAGACACCCAGTCACTTCCTCGTACCTCCTCAAAAACGCCCTGAGGGGGTTTAAAGCTAATTTTTTACTCAATTTGAAAATGTTAGTGTATTTAAAGGATTTTAAGTGTTTTCAATAAAAATTGTTTTAAGGTCATTATGAAATCACGCAACAAATAATATTTGAAGCATCTCAACCCATTAGATTTTGTTTTTATGGGTGTTTTTAACCTCTTTTCCAAAAATATTTTACGAAAAATTTTACTAGGAGTCATTAAAGATGAGAAATGCTTAAAACTTCCGAATAGTGCGTAAAAGGTTATCGACGAAATATTGGTGTTCCTTAATTATTCCATTTTATTAAATTTTTCATGCATTATTCTCAAGTTTTCAGCATTTTTTGTGTATAATGACTTCTGGTGAAATTTACCGCAGAACATTTTTGTAAAATTCATTAACCCATTATAGCCCAGTTTTTTAAAGAAAAAAGACCCATAAAAACAGGATATAAAGGGTTAAGATGTTTTAAATAATAGTTTTTTGCGTGGTTTCATAATAACTTAAGAACAAGTTTTATTGAAAACACTGAATAACATTAAAATACACTTTCAATTTTCATAAAAAACTAGCTTTAAGCCCCCTCAGGGTGGTTTTAAGTAGGTGCGCGGAAGTGACTGGGTGATAGAAAAAATTTGCTATAGTCTTATTTGATTACGTCCTTTTTTCGGGTGTAATTGCTTGGATTACACAAAAAAATGATTCTTTAATTATTTGGTGTCTCAAATGCCTAAATTGTCCTAAAACCTTGCGTAGCATAGGTTAATTAGAATCTGAATCCTTTTATCGTTTTTTCAAAATTTCAAATGTCTATGCAATAACAAAACTGAAGTTTTTGAAGCTTTCTTTTCAAGGTCATGGTCAAGTAATTGACTTTTTTTTTTACGGTAAAATAACAAGTTTGGAAAAGGAGCTAACAAGCAAAAATCCTTTACATTTCAAGTGCACAACGTGCTAACAGCAAAATAATGGCAACTCTCAAGTGGTGAAGAAAAAAATTGGATAGGCCGCGTGGGCAAACGAACAGCACCAGCGGCAGGTGTTGGAACGGAAATCTTGTTCGAAAACAAAAATAAAAAATGAAAATGTACACCCAATAGTACAAATGAAAAGCGAAAAATACAAAAAAAAAAAAAATAAATAGAGATGTTAAAAAAGATTTGCGAAAATTTATTTTTATTGCTCAGTTCATAGGTTCAACACAGTCAGTCAGTCAGAGCCACCATGCCAAAGGCTAACGCAATTTTTCACAATGATATATAAATTATAGAAGATTTATCCCACCTCTTTCTTCATGACATTTGTTGTGTAATTTTTTCTTTTTGCTTCTTGGGAACATGAAATGTCAAAGTGTGCATGAATTTCAACGCTGAGGGTGCAATTTGACGGATGTTAGATTGTTCTGCATAGATATTTTTTATTTGTTGGTGATAAAATGTTTTGCATATTTTTATCTCTTTACACCGAGTAGAACAGGCATGTTGCGCCATTACAGACAGAGTAACAGATTGGTTTATTTAAAAATTATATTGCATATTTTTTGGCGCGCACACACTCACTTCCACAGTTTGTTGCTTACATTGTTTGAGTCATCAGTTTTGCAATGCCAATTTTGAATGACTGATTTCTCGCAGCCCCAGTCCCAGTTGTCATATTGTGTCTAGTGTTTGTTTTGATTTCCGTGTCATGCATACAAATGTGGTACACCAAATAAACGAAACATTTCAACAGAGCTGGTGTTTGCTTTCATTAATCTATGGCTTTTTAGTTCATGTTTTCTTTTTTGTGTGTCATAAATTTTGAAATATTAGGTACCTACCGCATAATGAAAGTGAAATTGAATTTTATGATTGTGACTGCTTGCTAAAAGTCGATTCTAACAAGGCAAAAGTTGAGCACTTTTCTACTTTCGTTCACAAAATTTCCAATTTTCGTTCCAATTAGCAAACAAATTCAAATACCAATTGGCAGCGAATCAAAGCCAACTCATTAGGCATTTGAGTGTTGAAAGTGAGCGTGGTGCAATCGGCAACAATGTCACGAAATTGAAAACATTTTGGCTGCAAGCAAAAAAAAAACCTCAAAAATGAAATATACAATTGATGGCCGATGCTCAGGACAAATCATTAAATGCGCTCGTTTTTGTCAACAACACCGCCTTCGTTATGTTTGGTGGTACGTGCTCTCATATTCATCAATGTTTAATATTTATCTGCTAGAAAATGAAAACAACGGACAGTCACAGACCAGAAACTTTTTATCAGAAGCAACAAATTACGGGTGACACCTTTGAAAATAAAGATTTGTTGCTGTTTCAAAAATCAGTGTCCTGACAAAGAGAGAAATTTTCCAAAACCTTTTGATGCAGAATTTAAACACTTTTTTATGTAATATATATCACGTTATATCCCTGTAGGCAAACGAACTAGTTTAAGAGTAGACCATTAACTAGTCCTCTACCAACCACTAGTAGTCCGACTTCAATCCCTTTTGCATACAAGCAACTGTTCTTTTTTGTGTGTTGATGTCTTACGAAATTTCAATTGGCCCCCTATGCACTACTTCTACACCAGTCCGGAGCTAGTTATGGTATGGAAGTAGTCACTTAACAACTAGTCTTGAACCAGTTGTTTTGTGTGTAGTCCTCCTATAATAACACTCGTACTTTCAAATATTTTTTTTTTTTTATGTCTATTTTTATTTCTAAACATAAATTAAATAAAGTTAAATATCATTTAATACATGTTACGCATATTTATTAATTATATATTTTATGCTATATAGATACCTTTTTAAAGTTTCTTTTTTTTTTTGAAGATTTAAGCGTTTTGCGGACTTTATTCTCGATTTTTCATGAAAAGTTGAACACAAATATTTTGACACAAAACAAGTTGACAGAAAAAAATTATTTCCTGTCCCCCATTGCATCCCTTTTTAGCTAGTTTCGAGCCTGTAGTAACCATAAAGTAGTGTTTTTTGTAGACTGTCTCATATTTTTACTGCAGGGATATTTTGCATTATGTAGCCAAAGAAAAAAAAGTTTTGTGTTTTTGGTCCAAAAAAATTTTTAGCAATGCCAAAATATTATATGAGAAGTCTCACAATAAGCCAAGAAATATATTTTAATCGTTACCAGAACACAATTTTTTTTTAATTGTGATCGACTCACTTTAATGTACACAGTGAAACAAATCACTTTTTCAAATATACCAGGGCTCGGATTTCATCTAATTGACACCTCCAGAAAAAACAAAGGCCTTAAGGAACACAATACTATGAAGCACAATGAATGAAGCCTACAGAACGAGACAGGTGTGAATCAAAAAATTTCGACATAAATCGGCGTCAAGCGTATTTACATTAAAACATAAAAAGAAAAGCGATAATGGGGTTGGCCAAGATAATATTTAATCAAGACCCAAGATAGTGATTTGATCTGAGTAATTAATATCATAGGCACTCAAAAAAAAACACAATACTTCTTATGTGCTGTCTTATTTACTGTTTGACGCTGAATCGAACTGGATCCTCAGAATTGTCAATTTACCTGCAAGATTTCGAGATATCCTTGCTTGAAGTTGGAGAAAATGGTGTTTTCAGCCTTATGGCGTAACTACAGGAAAAGTTGAAATTCTTTTTTTTTATAGCATCGAATAGCTACACTCTTCTTTATTAAAATATGTCTTAGAATTTTTCCAATAGGTCTCTTACTTTTCGAATTATGATACTTTGAAGAGAAGGCATTTCAGCCCCCATACTGAGGACGAAATTAAATTAGTATCGAAAAACCGATTCATGGCCAAAAAAAAACTAAAAATGAGTTTAAATCTACTGCAGGGTACGAAAAGTATTAATGGCAATAAGGGATAGGCTCTGAGAAAAAAAAAATTAGTAATGCACGCCCCCCAAATATTACACAATTCGTAATTTTTAAATTTCATTTATATGCTCAAATATTTTCGCACTTGGCATCGCCTTTTTTTTAAGAGCCTATCTCTTATTGGCACCAATGCTTTTCATACCCTCATTTTAGGTGTGTCTTGGTCATAAATCGGTTTTTCGATACTAATGTAATTTCATCCTTTGTATGGAGGCTGAAATATCTTCTCTTCAAAGGATCATAACTCGGAAAGTAAAAACTCTATTGGAAAAGCTATATTTAAATAAGGAAGGGTGCTATTCGATGCTCAAAAAAAAAAAAAAAGAATTTCAACTTTTCCTTGAGTTACGCCATAAGCCTGAAAACAACACTTTCTACAACTTCAAGCAAAGATATCTCGAAATTCTGCAGGTATATTGGCAATTCTGATGATGCAGTTCGACTTAGCGTCAAAAAGTAAACAACACAACTGCATATAAAAAGTACAGACAACTTTTTTTGTGTGCCTGTGTATTTATTAGTGCTGCCACGGCAATTACTTAGTACGGAATTTGACAACTTTTAAAGCACTCTCGATTCGGTAAATTTTTTAATTCTGGAATAAGGTTAAGACCAAGACCAAGACACAATATAAATGCCAAGACAAGACTCAATGTCCATGACCAAAATTGCGAAGGTCTTGGTCTTGGTTTTTGATTTGCTCATCACTAGTTAAACTCTGTAAAGCGAATTTGAACCATGCCATACGCATTGAGTCTATAGGCACCCGTATTCAATGACCGAATGTCAAATAATGGACCCTAAAGCAAGTATCAGAGCTATGTTAAAAATTGGTATTTCATATATAAACAAGTAACGCCACAAAAAATTCATTACGAACTACAAAGATCATACAAAAAAAAAAAAACAAAATCAAATGCTTTTAAATCAAATGAATGTAAAATTTTTTGGTGTTATAAAATTTGTTTTCAATGAAAAAAACATTTTAAATTTTTAATTATGGTTTTAAATCACTTACATAGGTTAAAACTTTGTCGAAAATCTCATGTTTGGAAGCCTTAGCAAAGGAATGGACAAAAGAACTACAAGCCAATGATATAATTGAAGAAAAGGCTTTTGCTGCATAAGCATTGGCATTGCCATTGATTTTAAAGGTAAACATCAGCGATAAAACAAAACAACGACAAAGATTATTCAAAGCCCATTAGTCTAATTCTAAAAAAAAATACCACTCACTAAAATGGGAAAAATGTGACAGGACTTGTTGAAGAAAATCAACAGAAGAAAATCATGGAGACATTATAGAGCCATCTGGTCCATAAATATTATTATTTGATCGTAATCCACGTGATTTCTACTTAAGATATTGACTACTGAAAATAGACATCAAGGATTAGAAAAATCTCCTCGAGTGTTAGCCACGATCTTTGGCAGTTTACTGTCTGCACTATATGCACTTTGTGTACCTTGATGAAAAATGTTGGAACGGTTGAAAACAGCCAACCAGAAGTTGAGTGCGAATATTTATTCATAGAATGATATTTAAGGATTGATCAAAACCTACTCAACTTTTGTGTTAACGCACCGTATGGCTTTTACATGGGATAAAAAAATGGTTTATGGTAATGGTAACCAGATTCATTCTTTCGCTTTCCCAAAAGTTATCTCTATCTAACTTTCCCGCTTTCTCAATTTATTTTTTTACTTATACAGGACTAGTCTAAAAGCATTGAAAGGAACATCCACAACATCTCTATTGATGCAATATTTGTAAAATTGTAAAACCTTTGTGGAATTATGTTACTCACTTGTTGAATTTTATAAAGGATTTATACACAGCTCCCTTACAAAACTCGGATTTATTGTTGTTATGCATTTGGAAACCTAAGTTACTAAATACTTCATTTTCTTATGGGTGCAAATGCAATATATCCATTGCAACAGCATCTGTGACTGCCGAAAGTGCACAAATAAATAATGAAAATCTGTCATGTATCAAACAAACGTCAGCATGGAACTGTACGGTTTTCACAGTTTTATGCAGCTATTGGGTGTATGGGGGTAATCAGGTTTCGCATCATGGATGAATTTCATATTTTTTCAATGACAACCGGAATGATCTTTTTAGGTTTGTCTTTATACTATGTATATTCGGAAAAAAAAATAGAACGCACTACTTTATTTCTAATACATTTTACCAGAATTTCAAGCCAAAATAGTGACATTGTTTTTTCAGTTCAGTTTTTTACAAATATCTCTTTAACGGTTACATTTAGTGAAAAATATTGTGGCGCAATATTGAAGCTTATATTTCTATGAAAATGACCTAAGTACTACTTTCGTACGACTTATAACTCAAGAGATATCCTAATTCAAAATTTGAAAAAAAATTTTAAATTATGCATGCCGCTTATGAATAGGCATAGTTATGTGTTGAGCTTAAAATTACGATAACTCATGAACGGTGAGTCCTACGTTTAAAGTAAAAATATTTATTTATAGAGAATTACTTGCACTCCAAGCTACATATTGTTTTTTTTTTTTTTTTGTATGACCTATAGTTAAGGAGATATTTTTTCAACAATCCTAAATTGCCAAAATTTTAAAATATCACATGTGAAAAGGGGGTCTAATGTTATCAAAACAATTTCAATAAGAAGATGGCAAAATATGATACATATGTCAATTTTTATAAATTTTTCAGACAGAATTAACTCTTTAATTTGATAGGAAAAATCATACAAACCTATCAAATCATATCGTCGATTTAAGTTCAAAACTCACTAAGTGCTTAACAATTCCTTTGCATACAAACCTATCAAATCATATCGTCGATTTAAGTTCAAAACTCACTAAGTGCTTAACAATTCCTTTGCATTCAACTGTTCTATCAAATTTTTAAAAATACACATATGTACGTATCACTTCCTTCACATGTTCAGAGCCGCACACGTATTACACTCATAAAGGAATAGGCGAGATTAGTACACGAAGAAAAAAAATAGTTCTCGCTACTTTATTTCTCATAAATTTTACCAGAATTCCAAATCAGAATGTATGTTTGCTAGTAATTTTTTTGAAAAAATTGGCGTGATATTTACCTTACTGTAAAGTTCAAACAACAAAAAAATAAAAACAAAAAAAAATAAAAACAAAAAAAAATAAAAAATTAGCTGACCGGCGCCGGGGTTCGAACCCTGGCCCTTCCGTATGATAGTCAGATACCTATCCTCTGCGCTGCTCACGCATGTGATGTAGAAGCAAAAAAATTTGTATATAAAGAAAATGTCTGTCCAAAAATAGAAATTTTTACTAAAATTATAAAAGTCAAAATGATTTTATATTCTTATGATATTAACCTTACTCGAGTAAGGTGACAATTATGACACTCATTTTTGTGCGTGAAAAAAATAAAGTTATTTTGACTAGAATTATAAATTCAAAATGGTCATACATTTTTTTTCTGAAAGTATAAATTGCTTTACATAAAGTCAAATGTAAGAAATTTGTAGTAAATATTCCTTTATTATTTAACTACATTTTATTTGTAAATATGACGTTAGGGATCCATCAAATAGTTCTTACGTAAGGTAAATTATACTTGAAATTTAGTGTTGATTACTTTAATTTTTCGACTAGCCGAGTAGAGTAAAAATTATGATGCGTATTTTTCTCCGTGTATGCAAAACAGGCTATGGCTACATATCGTCAGTTAAGAGGTAAAAGTCACTTAGTGCTTGACAATTCCTATGCACCGACGATATGTTAAGTACTACTTAAAATAAGTTTTCCCTTAAAAAACCCAATATTACTCCCAACTACCTTATAAACTCAAATGTATGCACTGTATAGTATGGGTATTTGTATTGGGATAAGTAACATCAATCTCATGCATTTTCAATGATGAGAATGCATTTTCCATAACAAAAATATACCATTTTCCAAAGTCACTACCCAGTTGCAAAAGCCAGCATGCATGCTTTGTAGCATTCATGAATCATGCAAACATTTCGTAGCAATATGGAAGATTTAATGAAAAAAAGTCTCAAATTTATTCAAATTACTTAAACCTGATGTTGAAAACAATTTTCACCTTAAAATCAGATATACGAAAGTACGATAGAAAATCAAATAATATAAAACTCCTTTTGATATTCTTTTGTACTCCTGAATCATGTTTAACTTGAGTTTTTATATGAAGTGAAGTGAAGACAAAATTTTTTATGTCACAAAAAATAAAAACAAAAATAAATCGATCAGACGCTAAAAGCAATTTCCTCCACATCATTTATAATATCACTGGTAATCAATAATAAATATAGCGCTTATAATCCTCAATCGCAGAATGGATTTCAAAGGTAAACTTCCAGTAGATTCGTCTAGTAACTTTGGGCTGTAATATGATGTTAATAAATTTATTTTTAGAGCATATCAGAGCAATACCAATATCCGAAGAATTAGGAACTAATTATCCAAGCGGGTGTTTTTGAATTGCGGTCATACGGAAAATGGTAAGATTTGAATGTGTTTGGAATATATTGTTAATTCTCTAGTAATATTTGAGATGGTTATTTTGAAAGTGGCATAATCCATTAAAGTGCAAAGGTAATGTCATATACAGCATGTGGCATAATAATTGGCCCAATTTTATTCTTTTTCAATAAAATGGTAGCCTATCCATATTATGACATTACTTTTGCTATCAAATGGACTTAGGCAACTTTCAAAATAACCGGCTCATTTATTTATTTCTCAAGCCATTTTTTCAAATTTCGCAATATTATTTATTCTATTTATTTCGCAGGCTCTACTTCTGATGTCCTAAAGTGTGCTGGAATGCCGCATAAAGATTTCTCAGTTTGTCAAGATATCTTTAACCGTACAAATATATCATCACTATATTACATCTGCTCCGCGGGTAAAGGGTTTCATAATTCTTGTTACGAAGATTCTGGTGGTGCTGACATAATTTTTTTATTATAACGTAACAATGTAAATAATAACTATTAATAAAATTGTTTATAACGACAATTCTTACTTAGTTTTTTAAACTTAAAATAGGGTTTTCATGAAAAAATTGTTCGAAAGCATGAATGAATCATGTGTGGAAACGAAAACATGAAGAAGTTGTCTCTAAGCAGCAGTGAATCATGTATAGTAGGGTTTTCATGAAACATTTATTGAAAAGCATGAAAGAATCATGGATATTATAGAATAGAAAACATGATATATGTGTTCTAGAGCATGAGCAAATCATGAATAGAAAACATGATTGTAGCATTCCAGATCATTTTTTGAGCATGCATGATTTCCTATGACATGCCTGTACAAAAAAGAAACGAACGAGCATTTAGGACGGCATGCATGCCAAACATCCCAAAGAGGCATGATTCATGCTTCTATCATGTTTATTTTTGCAACTGGGTACATACATCTGTACGTTTGTGTATGTGTATGAATGTGTGTGTGCATATACTTTCTATAACTCCGCTTGCATTACCATATCGGTGGTTTTCGCTGACAATATTGAGAATTACCGATCCCATCTGCTTAAAGCTTTTCAGTTCACCAAATCTTTTTGTAATGGTGATACCAAATGCGATATTCTCCACAACATGTGGTATAATAGTCAATTGCTTTTTTTTTTTGACATTAAAATTGGAAGTATATACATACAGATGTACATACGTAGCTACATTTTTGGTTAAAAAATAAATATTTATGCAAATACGTGGTTTTAAACATTTATGTATTGTACGAGTATAATGCATTATATGTACTTAAAAATATTGATTTTAAAATTTTCGCAGCTCTTTACTGAGATCGAAAAAGCAAAATGTTTATGGCAACTTTTCAAAGATATCTCTAAGTATGACATAAATTTGTTTACAATGTTTCGTAATTATAAATTTCATGTCTCTAGAGTAAAAAAATGCAAAACGGAAAGTGTTGGATTTCTTTTGGTTTGATTGGTTTGATTTCTTTCAATATTTTTGTAAGGTTTATATTAAAAATTTAACATAAAAAAGAACAAACAGATGCAAAACAAGTCATTTTGATGCTTAATCTGAATCCAATATCAGAATTGCTCTATCTCATATGGGTTTTGAGATAACCTTATCCAAACCTCAAAAAAAAATTATTTTTTCGAAAAAATAGTCATTACATTGCGAATACAAATTGCAGATGACTATTCAGTAGCTCATTTTCAAGATAAAAATTAATGCTAAATGAGTCCATCTGAAAAGAATAGCGGAAACGTTTTGTGCATCCTGTAAATAACCTCCAAGACTGCCAACAATAGTGTTTTTGAACTGTGTTTTTCGCATAGGGCATTTCCTTGTATGAAAAAGATACAGATATACTTAGTTCAGAGATATTTTATGTTTTAAAATTATCTTTTATATATTGGGTGTTGGAATTAATTTTAAAGGTTTTTTTTTTTCGGTTTTTAAGCATTTATTTAGAAACAACGGTACAATGTATATTATTCAAAGTATTGTCCATCGTTAGCTACAACATTTTCCCATCGTTCTGGCAGCATATGGATTCAGCGCCGGAAAAACGACTCGTCTTTTGAGGCAATCCACGAATCGACCCATTTTTTGGTATCCTCGTAAGAAATGAAGCGCTTCTCAGCCAAAGCCATGCGTCATCGATCTGAATAGGTGGTAGTCGGAAGGGGCTATGTCTGGGCTATAAGGCGGGTGGGGTAGCACATCCCAATTCAGCGCCTCCAACGTTTGTTTGACGGTTCTTGCAACATGTGGCCGTGCATTGTCATGTTGAAAAACCACTTTGTCGTGTCTTTTGGCATATTCCGGCCGTTTAACCTTTAATGCTCGGCTCAATTGCATCAATTGTTGTTGGTAGCGTTCCCCAGTGATGGTTTCGTTAGGTTTTAGCAGCTCATAGTACACGACACTCTTCTGATCCCACCAAATACACAGCATAAGCTTGGCGCCATGAATATTCGGCTTGGCCGTCGATGTGATGCATGGCCGGGTGGTCCCCACGATTTTTTTCGCTTAGGATTATCGTAATGGATCCACTTTTCATCGCCAGTGCTTCATCGTTGTGCTTCGACCGCTTTTTTATTCAAATGGAAGCACAGAAGAAAAAAATATATGTTGTTTACACTTCAGTGGAATGACACATACTGAAAAATGAAGCTAAGACAATGTGCTTTGAAATGAATATAGTCACAGGTGTGCCCAATGCGAACTATTGATAGTTACGCCATCTCTTAAAAAACCTTTAAAACTAATTCCAACACCCAATAACTTCAAAACTTACAAAAAAAAAAGTATTTTTTCAACATTTAGGTAAATATATCTCAAAATTCGGACGTGGTAGAGCAATACCGCGATTAGATTCAAATTCAGCATCAAAAAGTACGTCCGAAATTGCTAGTTTTGCATCTGTTTGTTCTTTCTATTCTATTTTCTAAGAAAAAGCTTAAAAAAACATTGGTTATAATTCAGTATCGCCTGAAGGAGATCAGCCAGGACTTTTCGGTTCGCATTTTTTCTTTAAGGACATGCACCCAACTCCCCGCATACTCAGTTTTTTTATACCTTACACCCAGGGTATATTCACTTTGTTCTTCCGTTTGTAACGCAGAGAGAAGGCGTGGCAGATATAGAAAAGTATATATATTCTTGATCAGCGTCACCTCCTGAGTCAATATAGCCATGCCCGTCTGTCTAGCTGGCTGGGTGTTTGTCTGTCTGTGAAAATATTTTTTACGGGAAAACTAACTATGATAATTCGGTGAAATTTATTACAGTAGCTTTGTCGTAAAAGTTAGCTCGAGGGATTGAAAATGAATGAAATCGGTTAACGGATACGTCTACCGCCCACACGGAGAATAAAAAAATAGTACTCGCTACTTTATTTCTCATAAATTTTACCAGAATTTCAAGTCAGATAGTGACAACTTTAAACCGAAATAAATTTCACATTACTGTTTTAGTCAATTCAGAATGTATGTTTGCTAGTAATTTTTTTGAAAAAATTGGCGTGATATTTACCTCACTGTCAGGGTTTGATCTGTTGACTATAAAATAGCTATAGCAACAAAAATTTGCTGAACTGTGCTGCGTCAGTTATTGCGTTTTACATTTTGGGCTTACTGCTTGCTGTGCTTTTTTTCAACGAACGAAGTCAAAGCAATTCAAGCAAGCACATTTTGGTTTTTGTGTTCTGCTGTTGCTTTTGTTATTGAAAGAAGCAAAGTTTTAACCAAGCAAGCACAAACTCGAAGCGAAGCGTAACTCTGTTTGTGCTTTTGCTTTTATTTAACTCGGCTGTTTGAACTTCGGCTTTTCCCTGTACACAGCAGAAACAACTTTCAGGATTGCCACATGTTTTTTTTTTTTATTTTAATTTGCTTAAACCATACATCTCAAAAAATAAATTTAGTTTTATCCTTAGACCGCTTAGATAAACTTTTAAAAAATCCAACATATTTTTTTAGGGTTGCCACCTGGTTTTTTTAATAAAATCAAAATTTTTTTCAATAAAATGCTTAAAATCATCATTTTATCTCTATAAATTTTATTAAATTTTCAATAAAATGCTTAAAATCATCATTTTATCTGTATAAATTTTATTAAATTTTATTAAAAAAACCAGGTGGCAGCCCCAAAAAATTAACTATGAGTTTTTGGGTCGATTCTATAACATTCAATAAAGAAACTTGACAGAGAAATGCAATTTTGCGAAAAAACGTCTGGCAACCCTAATATGGCAACCCTAAATTTTTGTTTCGTCGTTTTTGGGCCCAAGATGTCAATTTATAGAGATAAAATGATGATTTTAAGCATTTTATTGAAAAAAATTTTGATTTTATTTAAAAAACCAGGTGGCAACCCCAAAAAATTTACTATGAGGTTTTGGATCGATTCTATAACATTCAATAAAAAAAGTTAGCAAAGAAATGCAATTTTGCGAAAAAACGTCTGGCAACCCTAATATGGCAACCCTAAATTTTTGTTTCGTCGTTTTTGGGCCCAAGATGTCAATTTATAGAGAGGAAATTATGTATTAAGCAATTTATTGAAAAAAAGTTTTGATTTTATTAAAAAAACCAGGTGGCAACCCCAAAAAATATGTAAGATTTTTTAAAAGTTTATCTAAGCGGTTTAAGGCTAAAATTAATTTTTTTTTTTTAAATGTATGGTTTAAGCTAATTTTACAAGAGGTATTTATAGCTAGCTATATATGTCCTCTTTTTATATTGAAAATTACAGACTCGTTAGACCACGATTTCATCAAAAATTACTCAAAAGAACTTTTCATGAAAAACATTTTTACAAAAATGATTTTTTTGAAAGTGGAATAAGTCCATTTTTTCTTCTACTGCTATGCAGAAGATTTTGTTTTTAAATCAATTTAAAAATATTGGCAAGCGTTACTAAACCGGTGTTAAGTGTTTACCACTGTAAATTAATCAAATTTTGTTATGCTGTAAAAATTTTTACATCTGTAAAAGAAAATAGTTGAGTTTTTTTGGTCTTAATGGACTTATTCCACTTTCATTTATAATAAATTTAAAAATTTGTTATACTTTTGTATGACTTATTCCATTTTTACTCACAAAATATTTTGTAAATTAAAGCAAAGGAAAATTAAAACTTAGAAAAATTTTACTTTAAAAACTGTTGTTGTTTCTTTTTGCTCAAGTAGGGCTCTGAAAATTAGTTACAACAACAACAAAAACAAAAAGTTCTTGTCGGATCTACTTTCGGAGATATAGCCATCGGAAGATCGAGGCATATTTTTTATAAAAATTATTATAAGTTGGGAACCCCTGAAAGGATTTTAATAATATTAGTGACACACGAAAGATATGTTAACTTGCTACAAAATCAACCTAGAAAAAAATTTTAATCCGAGTCGTGGTTTTAGAGATATTGCAAATTTTCAGAAATTTTGACCATTTTTTTTTTTTAAAGCACTATTTTTACAAAAATTGTATCACTAATGCAAGGTTTTAGTAACATATTATAAAAGCCCAATTTATTACCTTTCATTTGACATGTAATTTGTACTTGATTTCTTGCGTTACATATTTTTTTATAGGAAAACAAAAAAGTAAGTTATTGGAAAACATCGGAAGAGTCTACAGCAATCGGAATTAATCGAAAACTATCTAAAAACATCGTTATTGTTGTTTTTATTGCTGTTTTGTTATTTTTGTAGTTATTGTTGTTGTTCTTGTAATGTTTTCCTAAATTTCATGAAAATTTCTTTGGTTCACTTTTTTGTTTTCCGTTAAAAAAATATGATAATGCAGAAAATCAGGTACAAATTACATGTCAAATGAAAGCAAATGAATTGGGCTTTTATAATATGTTATTAAAACTATGCATTAATGATACAATTTTTGGAAAAATAGTGGTTTAAAACAAATAAAATGGTCAAAATGTCTGAAAATTTGCAATATCTCTAAAACCACGACTCGGATCAAAATTTTTTTCTAGGTTGATTTTGTAGCAAGTTAACATATCTTTCGTGTGTCACTAATATTATTAAAATCCTTTCAGGGGTTCCCAACTTATAATAATTTTTATAAAAAATATGCCTCGATCTTCCGATGGCTATATCTCCGAAAGTAGATCCGACAAGAACTTTTTGTTTTTGTTGTTGTTGTAACTAATTTTCAGAGCCCTACTTGAGCAAAAAGAAACAACAACAGTTTTTAAAGTAAAATTTTTCTAAGTTTTAATTTTCCTTTGCTTTAATTTACAAAATATTTTGTGAGTAAAAATGGAATAAGTCATACAAAAGTATAACAAATTTTTCAATTTATTATAAATGAAAGTGGAATAAGTCCATTCGTACCAAAATAACTCAATTATTTTCTATTACACTTGTAAAAATTTTTACAGCGTAACAAAATTTGATTAATTTACAGTGGTAAACACTTAACACCGGTTTAGTAACGCTTGCCAATATTTTTAAATTGAGTCGTACACAAACCCTTTAATATCTCAGTTTTTGAAAAAATGGACTTATTCCACTTTCAAAAAAACCCATTCATATTTTTATGATATTAACCTTACTCGAGTAAGGTGACAATTATGACACTCATTTTTGTGCGTGAAAAAAATAAAGTTATTTTGACTAGAATTATAAATTCAAAATGGTCATACATTTTTTTTCTGAAAGTATAAATTGCTTTACATAAAGTCAAATGTAGGAAATTTGTAGTAAATATTCCTTTATTATTTGACTACATTTTATTTGTAAATATGACGTTAGGGATCCATCATATAGTTCTTACGTAAGGTAAATTATACTTGAAATTTAGTGTTGATTACTTTAATTTTTCGACTAGCCGGGTGGAGTAAAAATTATGATGCGTATTTTTCTCCTGTTCACTGTTCAGAGTCTTAAAACAAGAACGGTGATAGTTACTGCTGTGAAACGTATGTACGACTCAGATTCAGTTTTTTGGATTTATAGTTGCTAACTATTGTCTCTATATTGAAATAAATAGCAAAGAGCTATAACAAAGTGTGCAACTTTGAAATGACGTAGAAATAAATTAAGGTATTGAAATAAAACTTTTGAAAGCGAATACTTTTATTACCTATTTGTATTTTCAATTGCATGTATTGTATGAAAATACAGGCGATAACTTAAGGATCAAACTTTGCAACAATACAAACAAATTGGCAAATAACAGGTTACAATCAAAAAAGCACAGATTTTTCATTGTGAATAAAACGTTTTAGTGGCAAATTTCCACTTTATGAAGCTAGAATTTTTGATATACAGCAGCTGGTAGAAAAATTGTAACAAATTTGCAACATTTTGTATTCGGAAATGGGATCAAATCAGAGGACCTTTATGCAAACAAATATATTTATTTTGTTTTTCGTTCGTCTAAACTTTCAGGCTTAACACTGCAACGGCATCCTCATGGATGGTAAAACAAAACAACTTTCATTTCAAACTGGGTCAAAAAGATGCTTCGCACCTTTGCTACAAAAACGTGGCGGTGCACAACTTTTACCCCTGTGCATCACCCCTCCTGTGCTCGTTTGACACACGTTGCGAATTTTTATTTCATTCCTTTTGGTTTCAGTTGAATTTTAAATTCAACAGCATCATCAAATGCGATGCATTTCTTGGAGAAGTTTCGTTTACGTCTCTCTTCAAACTTGAAAAAGAAGGGGGGCAAACTAAGTGTGCTACAAGGTTAAAAGTTCACTGCATTGCATTGCAGTGTGACTGGTGGCTGGGGTAAGATGATGTTGCTACATTTTCATTTCGTCGGCTTGCTGCGCGGTGAAAAAAACGGGTCAAATCTAATTATTCCTTTTTACCAGAATTTCATTCATTTTCATTGTGTGTGTGCAATTTTGGTATTTTGTGTTTTGTTGTGTTGATTTTATGAAAATCAGTTTAGTCCTTAAAAAGGTTATTGGGTCACGCGCACTTCGCATTCTGCTGCATGACACGATTGCGCAAATCTGTTTGTCAATTACAAATGTGGAATTACAATTTCAGTCACATAACTTGCGATTGAATTTTGTTGCGTTGTGTTGTTGTCTCATGTTTATTTGTTTGTTTGTAAAAATTTTGAAAAAACCTTTGACATATCATCAACTTAAAAGGTTTTCAGTATGTAAATATGTATATATATGTAAGTATGTAGGGTCAAATTGTGCAATCAATCAGATGCGAATGTATGAGGACATTTTATTGCAAAGCGTAATTTGTTTGCATTTCTTCAGTTGCGAGTGAAGTGTTGAGGTGTCCTGTTTGATTGATCTATCTTATATTACTTTTCAAACGAACATACAAACTAAAGCTTTTTATAGCACAAAATCAAATCCTGTTTATGTTGCAAATAAACGTGAATTTGCATATTCAAAACATTGTTTGGTTTGGATATTTTATGTGGCACGAACCGAATTGCTTGCATAAAAAATGTAAGAGACTGGAGTTTTTGGATCATTTCTGAATTTCTGTTGAAATTTTTAGTATTGAAAAACCACCGCACTAAGTGTTGCCTATTTTCGCTATTTTCAATGCGAAAATTAATAACAGCCAAACTGTGTTTTTATAGCAAGGTAAAGTGGGGGACATTTGACTTTGGGCAGATTTGCAGACCATACACCCAGGGTGTATTCACTATGTCCTTCCATTTGTAACGCAGAGAAGGAGGCGTGGCAGATATAGAAAAGTATATATATTCTTGATCAGCGTCACCTCCTGAGTCGATATAGCCATGTCCGTCTGTCTGGCTGGCTGACAGGCTGGCTGGCAAGCTGGGTGTCTGTCTGTGGAAATATTTTTTACAGAAAAACTAACCAAGATAATTCTGTGAAATATGGTGCATTAGCTTTGCCATAAAATCGAGGGATTGAAAAGGAGCAAAATCGAGCAACGGACACACCTACCGCCCATACAAAAAATATATTCAAAATGCAACTTTAGGAGTATTTTTCACGACAACGCAACCACAATACACATTAACACTGCGAATTGTAAGCGCAAGCTCTGAGCAAAAACTGTGCGAGATGGGACAAGGGAGGTGCCACCCATGCAAGCAAAAGTTTCAAAATGCTATACTGAAGGAGTTATTTGAGGTTATCGAACTTAGTTTCACTCAAATACTAAGGATTATAAATGCACGCTCTGAACTAAAACTAGACAAACTCGGACAAGAGGGCCTGGCACCTCCCATATGACCAAAAGCTTCAAAACGCTTTACTGAAAACGTTTTTTGAGATATTCCAACAAAATTTCACTCAGACTCTAAGAACTAAAAGTGCAAGCTCTGAGCAAAAACTGGGTGAACTCGGACAAGAGGGCGTGGCACCTCTCATATTAGCAAAATTTTCGAAATACTGCAGTGTAGGGTATTTAATGTTTAGCCAGGCCAAAGGTTACACCCTTACTAGTTTTATTTAATTTTTTACATGGAGATAATGCCCCATATACAAGTATTGCGATTAGGAATCGTGCCACGAGTGTTGTATTCTTTATTAGAGGAAATCGTATTTGAAAATTGGACGAAGCACTTATGTGTCTACGCCCATTTTTTGACCACTGTATATATTTTTTTTAAATAATTTATATAGCTTACGAAATGTATGTATTTCAAAAGTGTTAAAGTCTCACCTTCATTCCCCATTTCCGACACAACTAGACACATTAGAACAAAATTGTAATTTATCTGGTATGGAAATATCTTTCATGCTACTTTGAGCAAGAGTTAACAAAAATTTTAGCAACAAAAAAAATATTACAATTTCCACACACGTCGACTTTTCATAAAAATCTTTGAAAATTTCAATATCATATTTTGCTCAATTGAATTTATTTATTTTGAAAATCAACTGTTTTCCACATAAATCATTTCAATTTACATATAATTCACCCAGCAACAGTGCGCATCGCTTTTATCCTTAAAGATTTTACAGTAAATGTATGTCATTCCTCTTTATCGTCGTACTCTGAAAGGCCATACCCATATAATGAGGTCGATGGTATACCTCCCAAAGCAATAAACACACTAAAATTCACCTTTTTGTATTCAGGATGCGAAATCCATTGACACAGAAAATCAACGAAATTTTTGTAGGTGTATGTGTGTATCCTATTATACGAAGGTATGAGTGCAATGTAGCGAAGTACGCTGTGGTTTCAATTGAACTTAAGCGAAGAATTATGTGAGTGGGACTAGCGTAACATCGATCACGTTAAGAATTATAAAACAGTTTAAACGGTTGGTTGGGGGGAAGGGGGTTGGTGATAGGCGCCTGGGTCTGTTTCAGTGTAGATTGAATGTGGGTTTTGAGTATGTGAAGGTAATAACTTTATAGGGTTCAAAATTCGAAAGTGAAATCAACGCATCCGCAATACACTCACTCGTACAGCACAGTCGTACCAACGTTCAGTCGAGATGGATTAAATGTGTGGAAAAAAATATTTCATGTAGCAAAGGATATGGCTGATTCATTGGGAATTCAGCATTTTATGCGCTTAATTAAACTTTGCTATTTTGAAAATTTATGTTGGTTAGATGTGTTTTAAATTCAATTCAAAATTTATGTTTCAAATTAGGAAAAGGCGAAGTTATTAAAGTACATGGTATTGAGGATTTTAATGAATTACTTAATTTGATATGTGTTAACTTTGCTTGTAAGAGTACATTACAGCAAATTGTGCTGTATGAGGTATACCTATATTAAGATGTACGAAATAAGTATTATGATTTATGTATTTCATGGCATAAATTAGATAACAACTTTAACAAAAATTGTTCAAATATTATGAGGTATATGGTATAATATAAGCTGGGGCAGATTTAATTTTGCACTTCCCACAAAGAAAGGCAATGTGTAAATCAAAAATTTTGAAGCAAAGAACACCTTTTTACGAACTCTAAAGAAAACTTGTTTGACAGTTTTAATTAGAAAAAAAAGTACTTAGTGGTTGAGTGTTTTTGAAGTAAAATTTAAAGGCCGCAGCACTTTTTGGTGCCACTTTTTATTACACCCCATTCTATTTCTCAAGCTATACTATACAACTTTTATTGATGGCATTTCGTCGGTAGGGTGCAGTATATTATTCTAACATCGCTCACTGCACAGTTCTACTAACTCCATATAATAAAAAATGGAGAAATTTGATCAAATAAGGTAGGTACATCGTTTTTATATAATGTCGATTTTTAAGGTTTCGGCATTTGATTTGTTCTGGATTTTTTATGTAACCATGCTTAACATAGGAAATGAATTATAGCACAGATTAAATCAAACTGACTTTTGCAATAACCTTTTCATTACAAAGCCAAGCACATTTGGTCGATTAACGATGACAACCTATCACGGCTAGGTGGAACCAATTTTAATTTTAAAACAAGCCACCCGAGAGTTTTTTTTTTTTTTTTTTTTTGAATTAGTATCTGGACACTTACAGGTACTATACCTACGGTGACCATGTCTTTTTGAGCAAAATCAGGGACAAACGAAATTTGTGCAAAAAAAAACCGGGGACAAATAAATTTTGAAGCAAACAATGACTGATGGGAAAAAACAAAAGATTTCATTTCAAAATGTTAGCTCTTTAAAAGCAGAAAAGCATACCTACTTACGAGGTCATCAAAATTTATTTAGTGTCTGCAATTTGGTTAGATTATCTCAAAAAATGTTTTCAGTATAGCGTTTTGAAGTTTTTGCATTTATGGGAGGTGCCACGCCCTCTTGTCCGATTTCTCCTAGTTTTCGTTAAGAGCATGCATTTATAGCTCTAAGTGTCTAAGTAAAATTAAGTTGGATTATCTCAAAAAACCCTTTCAGTATAACGTTTTGAAGCTTTTGCTTATATGGGAGGTGCCACGCCCTCTTGTCCGATTTTATCCAGTTTTTGCTTAAAGCTTGCATTTAGAATTCTTAGCGTCTGAGTAAAATTTAGTTCGATTGCCTCAAAAAACGCTTTCAGTATAGCGTTTTGGAGCTTTTGCTTATACGTGTATGAGAGGTGCCACGCCCGGGCGCGCCCTCTTGTCCGAATTTGCGCAGTTTTAACTCAGAGCTTGAGCTTACAATTCGTAGTATTTGTGTGTATTTTCGTTGCATTGTCGTGAAAAATACTCCTATAGTTGCATTTTGAATATATTTTTCGCATGGGCGGTTGGCGTTTCTGTTGACCGATTCAGCTTAATTTGAATCCCAAGAGCTAACTTTGGCGGCGGAGGCAGAGTATAAAATTTCATTGAATTATCTTGCTCAGTTTTCCCAGAAAATGTATTTCCACGCACACCCAGCCAGCCAGGCCTCCATCTCTGCGTTACGAACAAAAGGACAAAGTGAATATACCCTGGGTGTAGGGTATAAAAACGGTTGCACAGATGATTTTGCCATTTCATTTGTTAATTGTCAAAGAGCCGTTTGTCAAGTGCAAATGTTGTATAGCTATTCACAGTTTAAGTTTGCATATTCTGAACAGGTCTTTAAGCTGTTCATAGAAATGTACAACTTCATATGCGATGAATATGATGCAAATACGGTTTTTTATTGGAATGTTTTACATATTTGTAATTTATAAAAAAAATGCACTGTGAAATACAGGACAAATCGGGGACACAAAATAAAATACAGAACGTTTGTATGTCCCGTACCTTACAAATAAATTCCAGGGACAGGTAGCTGAAATACAGAACTGTCCCCGGAAATACAGGACGATTGGTCACCGTAACTATACCCCGATTTTCATAATTTCGTATGTGGTGCCGTTTTTGAGAAATCCGAATTTAAATGAAATTCTACGACGCTCAGACCGAATCATTCATTTCATTTCATTTCATTTCATTTCATTTCATTTCATTTCATTTCATTTCATTTCATTTCATTTCATTTCATTTCATTTCATTTCATTTCATTTCATTTCATTTCATTTCATTTCATTTCATTTCATTTCATTTCATTTCATTTCATTTCATTTCATTTCATTTCATTTCATTTCATTTCATTTCATTTCATTTCATTTCATTTCATTTCATTTCATTTCATTTCATTTCAAATGTTTGCTTGTTTAAATATGGGAAGATAAGCGGTTGTGGGCCGGGTTTCGTTTTTTGCCCGTAACTTGCATTCAAGTATACATTTTTCGGACTTATGGGTACCAGTGGAAAGCTAGAGACAGTAGGTAACCAAAAAAAACAATTTTTTTATAATTTTTCAACAAAAAATTTTATTTAACAAATTTTGTAAAGAGCTTGTTTTTGGACAGAACAAATTTTATGACCGGTTGTGGACCACCCTGAAAAAACCACTTCAAATGCAAAATTATGAAAAAAAACCAGTAAAGAAATACTTATGTATTATCAAAATTTATTTATCAATGAAGCCTCTAGTGGCAAAAAAACATCAAGAAAATGTGACTTTTTCAAATTACACAGCTTTACAAAATAAAAAAATGTCATGGCGTTTTGACCAGACTATATGTTTCCTAGGGACTTTGACTTCCTGAATCCTTCCAAATCCGGGGTCCGTTTTTTTCCAGAACGTCTGAGAAAAAAGATTTCAAGGTCATATGGAGGTCAAAGTGGTCATGTGTGGTTTAGTGATAAATTCGTTACAATTCTGAAACTAATTTTATATCATTGAATTCTAAGTTCTAAAAAAGAATATGTGATCAAAAAGGGTCTCTCGGGCCTAGTTTCGGAGATATAGCCATCGGAAGATCCGGATATATCTTCTATGAAAACCGCTATAAGTTGGGAACCACTGGATGGATTTGGAAAATATTGGTGTCATATGAAAGGTATTTTATTGTTGTTGTTATTGGTTTTGTTGATGTATTTGTTGTTGTATTGTAATTGAAAAATTTCTCACAATTTTAAAAAGGACATATCTCCAAAACTATGAATCCAATTGAAAATATTTTAGAGGTTGTCAAATTACCTTTCATATGACTAAAATTTTTTTCAAATCCATCCAGGGGTTCCCAACTTATAGCGGTTTTCATAGAAGATATATCCGGATCTTCCGATGGCTATATCTCTGATACTAGGTCCGAAATACACTTTTCGATCGCATATTCTTTTTAAGGACAAAGAACTCAATGATAAGAAATTAGTTTCAGAGTTTTAGCGAATTTATCACTAAACGACGCATGGATCCCATTTTGACCTCCATATGACCTTGAAATCTTTTTTCTCAGACATTCTAGAAAAAAATGGACCCCGGATTCGGATTCAGGACGTCAAAGTCCCTTGGAAATATATAGTCTGGTCAAAACGCCATGACATTTTTTTGTTTTTTGTAAACCTGTGTTATTAATCATCCTCATCGGATTCGCAATTTGGCTTTTGGCCGCGATTTGATGATTTTTTGGGTGAAGCGGCTTGCAAAGGGCCAAGTTCATCCAAAAGACAGCTAACAGAAGTCGATTTATTTATTTTATGGTAACCCACAACCAATTACAAATGGTGGCCCACAACCGGTAACGGCAACCATACCTTAAGTGACTGGCAAAATTCTAGTGGCGAAAAATTTTGAGCAAACTAGAAAACAAAACGGAAAATTTAACGCAAATACTGCATAAAAGTGCATAACACTCACCTCTTTGCAATATTTCACTTCGCTTTATCACACTCGCAAAATCTTCAGAAATTACTTTATTG
The DNA here is from genome assembly GCA_951812925.1 of Calliopum simillimum. Lineage (NCBI taxonomy): Eukaryota > Metazoa > Arthropoda > Insecta > Diptera > Lauxaniidae > Calliopum > Calliopum simillimum. The sequence continues at coordinate 68,979,384 of OX638370.1, read as the reverse complement.
AAAATTTCTTCGTCAATGTTTTTTGTTTTGTTGTAGCTGCGGGTCAGATGCGTCCTTTCACTTCAGTGTTTGCACTAATACTGTCTATTGTCAATGTACACATAACCTCATACTCAGATCTGTCATATTTTATAAACATCAAAAAATACAAGGGGTGGCTACAACCGGTGATGGCCCACAGCCGGTTACCTTACCCTACAACATAAACATTATTATTATTATTTATTGAACACATTGGGTAAGGTGCGTGGAGTATAAGTAAATCTGGACAAAATATTTCATCTATAAAACTGGCAAATATCATAAAAAAATAAAATGAAAAATCGTGCCGCAAAAAATACCCCATGAAGTTAAATTTTCCCCTTCTTCTAATCACATGTAGCTATGATTCGCAAAAACACTCATACGCAGATAAAATTTATTTATTTACAGAGTTTCATACATAAGTTTTCTCAATTAAGCACTCGAAAATTCAATATTTTTCTTCAATTATTGCTGTTCACATACTTAGTACATGAGTCCAATCGGTCTTTCATCCTTCAATATCTAAATTTTTTTCTTTTTAAATTTAATTGGAAAAATACTCAAGACTGTGTTTTTATTTTATATTTTTTATTATAACAACACTGCGGGAAAACATCCAATTCGCACGTACAAGTTGTAAAAACGAAGCACAAAATTACAAACAGAAAACTCTTCTAGTTAGAGTGTTATCTTTGGCTTGGCCAAAAATTAAATACCCTACACTGAATACAATAAAAGTTACGATTAACTTCGTTAGTATATCGTTTTAAAAAAAAAAAGTGTTTGATAGGATGTTCCACGTTCTCTTGTTCTTATGTTGGGCTTGCAAGATATTTTTCTTGTATTTATTTGAAATTTGGTTACAATGCTTTCAACCAATCCTTTATAAAGCATTTTAAAGTTTTTGTTTGTATGTCAGGTCACGGTGCTGAAATCAGCAGTTTAAATAAAACTTTTTTGAACTCGAAAAATTATTTTGTCTGGCACTTCTTTGACTCAAAACTAACAACATTTTCATATTTTTGACCTAAGTTGTCCTGGCCCATTTTTTTCTGCCGACATTTATCGGTTTTTTAATACAATTTCGATCGAAAAAACGGACTTTACTCAAAACCAAGGCGTCTTACGAAAGAAATGAATAAGGCAAAAAATTCTTGGCATTGTCAAAAAAATACATGTGAATTTTTTCAGAATTTTTTTGAGACATTTTATAACTTTTCAAGAAATGGTCAAAAAAAAATTAAAATGGACGCATTTTTTGATCACACACTTTTTTCGTAAAATGCTTTGGTTTTGAGTAAAATCGGGTTTTCCGATCGAAATTGGATTAAAAAAGCGAAAAATGTCGGTAAAAAAAATGGGCCAGGACAACTTAGGTCAAAAATATAAAAATGTTGTTAGTTTTGAGTCAAAAAAGTGCAAGAAAAATAATTTTTCGAAAAATTTAAATTTATTTGATTTTATTAAATAAATAAATTTTTTATTTAAGCTGCTGATTTCAGCACCGTGAAGTGTAAATTTCAAAAAAACTTACATAATACGATATATTGCATGCACTCAAATGTTCAAAAAATCATTACTCGTATACCAATAAAGATAGCAACTTCATTTTGGACTCATGTGAAATTTAATTTTGTCTTTTATTTTAGAAAAATATTTTGGAAGGTCAAAAAAAGGCGTTTTTTGTCGCTTAGCTATAAAATAGTAGTAAATTTAGTACTTTTTACCAAATATAAAAAACATTACCTTGTGAGCATAGCATGATTCAATACATTTCTAAAAATGGTCAAAACATGAAAGTTTGTTAAGAAATGGGCCATTTTGTGGTCGGATTTTTTTTTTAAATATTCAAGAAATCATAACTTCTAAGCCTCGAGACATACCAATTTTCCCTCTTTTTCATATGAAAGATTTTTTTTTTTCTTTCTAAAAAATATATTTTGGAAGGTAAAAAAGGTGTACATGGGCAAGTTTTTGTAGTTTAGTTCTAAAATAGAAGTAAATTTAGTACTTTTTATCAAATACAAACATTTTGAGCTTATAGCCCAATTCAATACCACTCCAAATGTGATCTGAGCATGAAAATCGGTTAAGAAATGTCTTAGTAACTGACAATTATTTGAGGAGAGTTTGTCACAATTTACCGATTTTTGCACACCCCTCACCCCTCCACAAACCACAAAAAAATTGCAAACAGTTTTTTTTTGCCATTTCTAAAAGATTAGGCATAAAACGAGACCATGTACCAAATTTCAGCGAAGATCTTGTTACGCTAGGCATGGAATGGCTGTTTTATTAAAAAATGCTATATTTTATGTGAAATTTGCCAGCATTATCAACGTTTTTTTAAAGGGTGGTAATCGAGTTCGAAAACTGATTTCACTCAATTTCAATTTCCCGAGCTATCTTTGACATTATACAAAATTTCATCGAATTGTCTAACTTCCTTTTCCCGTAATAGCGATATCTTCAAACAGACACACCTCTTTCTATGTATAACAAACGGAAAGGCGATGTGAATATGCCCCAAGTGTAGAGCATTAAAAGGGAATGCAGAAAACTTTCATTTTGAGAAGTTTCTGAATTTTTTTAATTTTTTTTATTTTCTTTCACACATAACAAACATACAAATCCTTATTGCATACTCGAGAATGCTGTCGTGGTGCTGATTCTGTTGCTTTCGCTGTTGCTGCTGCACTGCAGGTTATATAATGATGCAAGAAGTCCTTGAAGCATTTTGCGTGATGCAATCGGTTGTGCTTTAAAAAGTCTTTTTCTTATGCATATTTCTCGAGAGAAGAAGGAGGAGAGAATTGCAAAGTTTTGTCATTTTTTGCTTAAGAAAAAGTGCCAACAACTTTACTGTACATAGCAAATTAAATTGATTTGATTTTAAACAGAAAATGAAAATATTATGGGTACAAAAAATCATACATAAAATATGTATTGCAGCTTGACTTTGCAGTGCTTTATAAAAACTGTCTTAGCGGAGCTATATTCTTAAAAGTTCTAGGCCTTTTGGAAGAACCGAACTCTTATTAAAAGCGTATATACGTACGTAAGTTAGTATGTGGTCACACATGATTTTTAAGTAAAAATTTTGCATTGCTATTTTTCAATTTTAAGAACGATTCATTAATCGTACGAACGTGAATTCATAAATAATTTTCTATAAAGAGTTTTTTTATAAAGTTCCGTTCTTAAATTTTAAGAATTTATTCGTACGCGTTTCGTAGAAACTACAGATCAAAAATTTTGTTTATGATTACATAAAATTAAAGAAAACGTTCATGAATTTTAAGTTATAGTTTCATTCAATTGAAATATTATTTTAAGGCTGTATTTCATCTTCATCTTTCGGATTTAGACAGGTTTGTGCTCTCCTAGAACACCTAGGCAAAGCGACATGCTATTGAAAGTATTTATTTTCCTCAGAGGAAAAAGAACGCCGATTTTGATCCGACATGGCTGATTTAATTAGTATTTGAACTTAAAAAGAAACCAACACTTTAGATAAGCAGTTTTTGCAAAATATGTCGAAAAACAGTTTTTGAAAAAAAATAAATAAATTCAAGACACAAAAGTAGTAATTTTCGATTAACTTTTCGACGCTGAATCTGAATTTGCCATCAGAATTTCTATATCTTGTATTGTTTCCGAGACAACCTATCCCAAATGTTCAAAAACACAAGACGAAAAAATAGTATGCATTTAATAGAAAAGAGACAAACAATTTCGTGCGTCTTCTTAAATCCTCAAAACTAGTGTTTTTGAACATTTGCGGTAGGATTCACAATTACATCGAGTATAACTATTTTTGTTTAGAATTGTTTTTACTTTTTTTCCAAAAACCTTTTTTGATCTTTCCTCAAAAACTGCATAAATCTTAAGATGCTTAATTTGCCTGCACTATTTCTTAGATTTTATGAACAAGTTCTAACGTTTTATGAATGATTCATAAGCGTACATATAGGTACATTTATTAACGTATGAAAAAAAAAAATACTTATAGTCAATTAATGTTGTTTTAGGCTAAAATTCGATGAATTTTTTCGTTAGGAACAATAAATTTTTATTAATGTTATGTCCCTTTTTTTTGTGTGTACATAACGATAATTTCGTGATTTTTTGTGTGCACAAAAAACAATAGGGTTTGTCGGGCTATACCCTCCCCCACGATAAGTCCTATCTACCTTTTCGGTGCATAGACATTAGGCCTGTTTCTTTTGACGCGTATGTAGAATTGTATTAATTCTCGAATTGCGATAACTCAAGAACGGTGAGTCGCACGATAGAAAGTACAAGAATTTCTTTTATGGAGAATCTCATGCACGGAGAATAATCTGCGCCATAATTTTTACTTCACTTGGATACTAAACAAATTATAGAAGTACCTAAACACTAAATTTCAAACATAAACTATTTGATAACTCCGTAAAGTAATATTTACAAATAAAATATAGTATAATAACAAAGTGATATTTGATCCAAATTGCCTACATTTAACTATAGATAGAGTTAATTATACTTTCACCCAAAAAATGTGTAACCATTTTTAATTTATTTAAATTTTAGATTTGACCTTTAAAGTTTTTGTGTTTGAACTTTACTTTAGGTAAACATCATAAAAGTATTTTACCATTCTGACTCTAAAATTCTAGTTAAAATATTTATTTTTAGACAGACATTTGCTTTATATAGAAATGTTATACCTCTGTAGCATATGTGCCCGTAGCGCAGAGGATATGTTTATACCTATCACACGGATGGACCACGGTTCGAACCCTAGTGCGGTCAGTTCGTTTCTTGTTTTTTTTTTTTTTTTTGTCGTTTGCTGGACATATACGTTAAAATTGCTATTTTCGAAAATAAGGTGAAATTTAAGTACTTCAGTGGAGAGTTGTCACTATTCTGACTTGAAATTCTGGTAATATTGATGACAAATAATGTAGCAAGTACCATTTTTTTCCTCCTTGTGCTTTACAAATAATTTTCTTTAAATGCAGAAAAAAATTTACAGTGTTATTCACAGGAGTTTATGAAGTTTATCACAACTTTAGTGATTTTAATAAGCAACTCCTGAAAGGTAAATTTTTTTTAACATAAAATTAAAGTTATTTGTAGAGCATGTGATTGATTCTCCATAAAAGAAGCACTATTTAACGTGCGACTTACTGTTCTTGAGTTATTTCAAATTAACACAATTGTATATACGTGTCAAAAGAAACACGTTTGTTAAAACTTTAACAATTTATTATTAGAGAAGCTTTTTTGTATTTCAAATTAAGATTTAAAAACCAAAAAAAAATTTTTAAATTTGTTGGTGTATACCCTGAGGCCACCACCCCGCTGACCATAATGTAAATGATGCTCTGATTGAGGGTTTTTGCTTTTTTTTTATTTTTCTGTGCTCTCTAAAATGTCAAATGATTATCGGATTAAACATTCCTACCACTGCTTCCAGCCATGTTAACCTTGATCCTTTGGCAGATTTTTAAATTAAATTTGTTTAACTTTTGCTTTACCTTTTTCGGTCTGTCGTTTTTTTATTTATTTCGTGCAAATGTTCGAATTTCTATAAATTTTTTTTAAGGTCACCTACATAACGAGTTTACGATAAGGATGACATTTTGCTTCTCAGCGCATGCTGTGTTCCCACCTCACCCCATGTCAGCACCCACACCTGTTCGTCTTTTTTTATCTTTCATTCTTTAAGTAAATAACTTTCGAGCAACTTTTACTTTCGCCGCGTGATCCTGAAAGATGCCTACGTGAATCTTGCACTCAAGGAAATTTCTCATTTGTTTAGCACGTAGCAAGAGATGTCAGACAGTCAAACAAATAAACAGACAGTCAAGGAGATAGACAGCCAAACAGACATACGAAATGACATATCTTTCAATATCAATCGCACCTCTAGCAATTCGCTGGCAAAGAATGTTCAAGTTCACATTGTGCCATACATGCTATTTCTCATTTTTTAAAAAAAAAAAACATTTCAGATGGTATCTGCTGAATTAGATTTTTGTTGTTGTTCTGTTATTTCTATCGCGGAAACTGTCAATGCACTGGGAGAAATTATAATTATTATTATGACACGATTTGAGAGAGAATGAGAAATTCCAACATATTTCTCAAATCGACGGATGATACGAAAAGTAGGATGATTCAATTCTCCTATGAAAAGTAGGTTTTCAAAAATTCTTAGACGAAAAGTAGGACGTTTCAAACTTATTTGGACGAAAACTAGGTTTCTTCGAAGTTTTGTGTATAAAAGTAGGACGTTAAAGTTTTTATGTCGAAAAATAGGATGTCTGAACATTTTGGACGAAAACTAGGACGTTTCGATGCTTTGCAAGAAAGCTAGGTTGACGTTGATTCTTGCAGCATATTTTTGGTGAAAACTAGGGTGTTTCTTATTTTGTTACATCAATTTCCTTATGTTAATGAAATATTTATATCAGATATAAGTTATTAAACGAAAGAACGATGAGAAACCATAACATCTATACATATAAAAATGAAATGGTGTCCGTATGTAGTTTATGAACGCGGAAACTACAGGACCGATTTACATAATTTTTTTTTTTAAATTGTTTGGTATGGTGGTCTTTAGAAGGTTGTTAAGGGGGTGGGATGCCACTGAGGGGAACGGGGGTCGCACCCCCCATACGAAAAAAATACAAAAAATGCTATATTTCTAGTTATATAAGTTATGATTATGAAAGTTGATGAACTTATGGATAATGTACATATCTACCATTCACCATGCAAAACTTTGGGGATATTGGGTGTAGGAGAATTGCATCCACTTTTCAAAAATGCACAAAATGCTATATTTCTTCACATATCGCAGATATCGTTATAAAACTTGGTACATACATGAATATTCTATCTACCATTTTCTTTGAAAAACTTGGGCGGGGGGGTGAGAAGGGGGAGTTGCACCCTTCATACAAAAAATATATAAAATGCTATATCTCTGTACCTATGGGAGCTATGATTACAAAAGTTGATACATGGATATTTAAAAACCTTGGTGATTGGAAGAGAGGGACGATGGAGATGGATGGGACTTCGTACGTAAAGGCATCGGAAATAGGCGAACGAAGTCGCAGCCAGGCCAGCTAGTATCTATATATAAAGAGGTAAACGAAATCGGTTCAGTCCCTTTCTATGCCTAAATTTCAACATATTCACTTGATTTTTTTTTACTGGAAAGGCTGTGAAGAGTAGCAGTGCATAGGATATTTTTTTAAGTGGGCGGTACCACGCCCCTAAATAGAAAAAACCTTCTCACGTCTAAGCCACCGCATCGATTGTTATGAAATTTGTGATTGTTAGTTTGCTGTAGTTTTGTTTAGGCTAATCCACGTTTTATTTTAGCCATCTCCGCTGCTGTATGTTTAGTTCGAGCATCAAAACAATAAATATTTAAGCAGATTTGTTAATGACACAAGCGTTTTAGGTCATGCATAAACTAAAAAAAGCTCACGGGGAAGGCTAGGGTTCATTTAAATACATAAAATAAGTTAACAAATTTTTATATGCGCTTATGATATAATTCACCCTTTTTTTTGTCGTTCAATATGAAACATCCTATATTTCGTCTAAAAGTTTAACACAACCTAATTTTCGTAACAAATTATGAAACGTCTTACTTTTCGTAAAAAAGTTTGAAACGTCCTACTTATCGTCCAAGAATGTAAAACATCCTATTTTTCATAAAAAAATATGAAACATCATACTTTTTGTTAAAAATTATGAAACGTCCTACTTTTCTTCTGAGAATATAAAACATCCTGCTTTTCATAGAAGAAATGAATCATCCTACTTTTCGTATCATGCGTCGAAATACACATTAAAAAAAAACATTCGTGCCTGGTCGGTAGTGATAAGGAAACCAAGACCAAGACCATAGCAGTCTTGGTCCTTTGGCATTAAATCTTGGTCTGTGTCCTGGTCTTGAAAAAACTTCTAAATATTGTTGACTATTCAAAATTTCCAAACCTTATTTTTCCAAATATTTAGAGATGATTTCATGCTTGGTGACACTCCTATGAACTATGAATTACCAAGACTAAAAAGTAGTCTTGGTCTTGATGATTTTAAGTCAGTATGTATGTACGTATGTATTCTCCTTTAACTCCTAGGAGGAGCATAGGGCCCCCCGTGCGGGTAAGGGGTCAGAATATGCCCGAGGTAAGCATGCCTGTCGTAAAAGGCGACTAAAAGCGGGTGACCAGCCAGGGCGTGGAAGGGTGTAGCGTTGGACAGCGTTGCGCCTCGAAAGAAAAAACCCACAATGCCCGTAACTGGCACTGACAAGGCGAGTCGATGCCGCCTTAAAATAAGCATCTTGTCGAAATCCTGAAGCGTCTGATCCAGAGTGGGCGGCTCCCAGGTCAGCGTCTGTTCCAGATTGGGCGGCTGAAATTAAAAGTGAATTTGGCCACTATATTTGCAGCGCTTGCCGGATCCAGCTTTAAGCTTATAACTTACTGCGTGGGGCGTTGCCGAGAAGATTATTCTAATGAAGCATGGATCGAAAAACGATGGGAAATAACTCTCCAAGTGGTACCCACCAGAGTGTGGTTAATCCACCTGCCTCGGCAGCATGCACATCGGATTTGGAGGTGCAAGAAACATGCATAGTTAGGAATGATTCTCCTATAACTGGAACCAATATGGTTTCTCAAAATTTTAAAATCCTTTCGATGAAAACTCGAACACGCATCGGCTCTTGGAATGTCCGAACTCTAAATGAACCAGGCAAAATACACCAAGCCGTTAGAGAACTCCACAAATTCAACCTTGAGATATTGGGATTAAGCGAGTGTAGATGGAACGGTGCCGGCAGTATGTACCACAGAAATATTTCCTATAAAATCTCATATACATTCGCTAGACACTAAAAAGTCGAAATTTCATCTCGAAAGCTAAAAAATCGTAAAAAATCAATGAAGACTCTTCTTATTACATTTTTTAAACGTTTGGTGTTCCATAGAGCATTTGTTTTTAGTTTAAGGTATTACACTCAGAAAACAAACAATCTAAAATCACTTTAAACTCAGTACAAGTCACTTTGAATTTTAAAATTTTCATGCATGAAAGTGCACCGTATTGGAAAAATTTTGATTTTAAAGTTAACGCTTTTAATTTTTATAATTAAAGTAAACACTTTGAATATTAATATTATTATTAATAATTATTTTTAAAGTGCGCATTTAAAATAAAAGTGAACTCATTTGATTTAGAAGTGAACAATTTTATACCCAGTCTAAAAATTTTTGTATTAAAATTTAAAGTATACACTTTCAAACCCAATTTAAAAGCGTTTGCATTTAAATTAAAAGTGAACATTTTCAACTTAAAAGTGTACTTTTATATCCAAATCAAAAGAGTTTGTATTAACATTTAAAGTTAATACTTTTAATCCTATTTTGAAAGTGTTTGCTTTATATTTTAAAATACACACACTTCATTAATTTTCATTTTATAATTAAGAAAATAAGGACTGCGTTCGATAAAATTGTCCCATACAAAATTCAAAAAATCTCTAGAACTAGTGGTCCAATTTTAAAAGTTAGACATATTCTTGAACTGCCATTTTATTACAATTATTATAACGTATCTAGAATTTTAATAATATTTTTGCTTACAAATTTTTTTGTAACTTTTCTGACACTCCTTATATTAATGATTTTATGGTATTATTTGACAACTTTCGAGCTGCTGAACACAACTTTTCTCGAACATTTTTAGCATCCCTGGCAGCTTCTTTTATTGCCTTTATCTCTTTTTTGACCAAAGCCCAGTATCTTTCAATTGGCCAGAGTTCTGGACAGTTTTGAGGATTTGCTTCACGAGGCACCAAAATCACATTATTTCTGGAGTATCCCTCCAAGGCCAATTTACTATAATGACAAGATGTTAGGTCCGGCCAAAAGAAAGTGGAAACTTCATGCTTTCGTAGGAAAGGCTTAAGTTTTTTTTTCAAGTATTCCTTAATATAGAATTCGGAGTTTACTGTTCCAGTGGTTACAAAATAATTACTCCTTTTGCCACAACTGCAGATTACTTGCCAAACCAAGAACTTACGAAGAAATTTTGACTGCTTTATTGACTTAAGCTTTTCGTCCATATTTCCCCGCGAGTCTTCAGTGTAAAATTTTTTCCTGGAAACTGCGTAAAATCGGCTACAACATATGTTTCGTCGTCCATAATGCAGCATTCGAATTTTTGAAAAAAAATTAATTTTTAATTTTATGGCGTGCTGTTTTGCTTTCGTGTTCTTCATAGCATTTCTGTCAAAATTTTTTTGTACCTTAAACGTCTTCAAACTAACTTTCTTTTTGGCCTTGCGAACTAAAAATTCGGATCACTTCACCTTCTGTGCCAGTTTTCTGCATGAAATGTTGGGGTTCTCTTTAAAATTGTGACGAAGTTCTTCTTTTTGTTTTGGTCACGAATGAAATTTTCTCTCGCGGAACCTGGCTTTTGAAAGACACTTAAGTCTTCCTAAAATTTTTTCAGAACTCTTGATACCAATTTCACATTAAATTTGCTATTCCGAGCTATTCTATTGGTAGTCTACCGCGGGTGGTCTTCAAAAATTTTTATTATAGACTTTCGAACTTATAGCTCGTTTGCGATTTTTAAGTAAATATGACTGACTAGGGACAAAATTTGAAAACCATAGTTTTGGTACATTCAATTCAAAGCCTACTGCGAAAAAAATTTTTAAATTGAGCAATTTGAAAACAAGTTATTGGATAAAATGTGAGGGACAATTTTATCGAACGCAGTCCTTATATATTTTTAAAGTATTGCAAATATTTATTATGAAATAACTTACAATCAGTAATTGAATCTGTCATTTTTAAAAGGGGATATGCGTCGCTCGGCCGAAAATTTTTTTTTTGCTTCATTGCATATTACTGATGTAGATACACCTCTTGAGGTTGGAAAATTGCAAATCTTTGCTCTGGTTATAGGCGTATTTCTTTGCAATAATTTTTGTTCAGGTTTAAAAGGGGATATGTGAATCACATATCGCTTTTTAAAACTGAAAACTTGTATTTTTTTTCATAACCAAGGCAAGCACATAAAACTTGTGTATCAATTAGCTATAAAAAATGGTTAAATTTACGATGGAACAATACATGGTTCATTGGGAAGGTTCATCGTAAAAAAAGTAAAAACTGAAAATATAAAAGATTTTAAGACATGGTGGCCAAAAAAGTACAAAAAATTGCATGGGTCATTCCAAAAAAAAAAAAAGGTTTAAAAACAAAACTTCGTTCAAAATATCAAGCTATAAACATTTTGAATATAAGAATGATCGATCTGCAACTCTTACTTTCGCCTTTGCGGCCAGTACACCTCCACCTCTTCCAGACAAAAGAGCTTAAGAAGTAAGTTAGGTACCCATTAATTCTAAGAACCTTTTTGATTTAAAATCTCCCGACACCTACGTCGATTATGATTTTTTTTTTAAATTTCGAAAGTAGTTTCGATATTACACCAACAAACCCCTCCAAAACAGGAAAGTGAGTGATATGAATAGTCATTTTAATGTTTGGTGCTTTTAAATATATGTATTTTATCTCATTAATTAATATTTTTTAAATTTAATGGACTGTTTTAGTAAATAAAGACTTTAGTTTAACTTTTTATTTCAAATTCATTTTTAAAAGGGGACATGTGCAAAATTTCAAACCGTTTGGGCGTTGGTGCTAGTTGGTTTGTCTGTTTTCTAAGTACGCAGATTACTGCTTTATATCAATGTTAGTTAACCCTCATCACAAAAATCGCCACAAAATAAGATTTACCAAACTGAAGTTTTTTTTAATTTCCCACAAGTTAAAGTTTTGTTACATATCCCCTTTTAAAAATGACAGATTCAATTACCTACTCACAAAATATATATAAAATTATGTCAAAATCTTTTGAATAAATGTTAATGTTCTTATTAATTACCAGAAATGTTGCTCTGGAGTCTTAGGGCCGTTTTCTCAATGTCCGGTTAAGCACTAATCAGAACTTTAACCAGCAGTTAGAAAGAAAAGCGTTTTTTCAATATCTGGTTAGTAATAATCAGCTTGTCAAGTTCTGATTAAGTTAACGGCAAGATGCTGTTCCGGTTAGTTTCTAATCAGAAGAACAATTCACAAAAATATTTTTATTTTAAATGAAAATTAAAAATTGTCATGAAAGTAAGGGGTTACGAGCTTTCATATGAAATAAAAAAACATATTTTAAATCAATGATAGTAGAGCATATACATTTTAAATTGATTCAACGAATCCTTTTATAGAGACATGGGCTTGGAAAAAATCTCACAGCGACGTTGTTCGGTTTTCATAAACATCCAATTTTTGATGTAAAAATTGAAAGAAACTCAAATTAGACGTTGCCTTTTTAAATCCTTTATAGAATAAAACCATATGTAATATAAGTTTTTGTGTTAATAATAATTTGAAATTAAATGTGGCCAACTTCACAGGTAAAAAAATCAAAACTTTTAATCAATATCTTTTATGAGATACTACTGAGGCGTCATGACAAATGCGTCCGATATTTGATGTAACTATTAAGTTAATTGGGTTATCAAAAAATATTATACGTTGCATTAAAAGAAGGAGTTGAATCCACAACGGCCTACAATTGTAGTTTTTATTGGTGAATCGAAATTAAAAAAGTTAAAATTTTGTGATTGAAAATAATACAGGCTAATAAAAAAAAAAAGTTTTCTGAACCCAATAATTCTTATATGCAGTCTTATGATTCTCTCGGCGCTGAATTGGACTGCGTCCTCCGAATTGTCAATCCTTGCTTGAAGTTTGAAAAAATAATGTTTTGAAACTTATGGCGTACCTACAGGAAAAGGTGAAACTCAGTTTTTAATGGGATTGGATAGACTCACTCTTTCTTATCAAAACACACCTTCAAACTTTTCCAACAGGGCATTTCAGCCCCATGCAAAGGACGAAATGTTTTGGGGAAGTGGCATCGCCCATTTTTATTGGCAAAAATAGATTTCATACCCTGGCTTTTCGATATCATTTAAAAATGAGGGTTTCACTTTTTCCTGTATATACGCTATAATTCTTAAAACAGCATTTTCGCCAACTTTAAGCAAGGATATCTCAAAATTCTGCGGGTATATTCACAATTCTGAGGATGCGGTCCGATTAAGCGTCAACAAGTTTATAAGACTGCATATAAGAAGTATTGTGTTTAGACAAATTTTTTTCTTTCTAGTGCATGTGATTTAGGTATATGTTTTTCATGTTGAAGCAAAGTAAGTTCGTATCCAGTTAACGATTTTTTACAAAAGCATGCATTTAAACACAATAGCCACTATTCATCATTAATTTTAAGTTGTGTTCAAATAATTTCCGTAAACCATCAGTTTGTTGATTTCATTATTTTCCTCATTAAAGTCAAAAAATTATCTCTAATGTTAAGTATAATCTTGTCCAAGAAAAACGATATTTATTAACTACATATCTATATCATAACCCTTAAGGCATCGAATTGCGGTCTTCTTGTTTTATAAAAACCTAATTTTTCAGCGAACATTTAAGTCAGTTGGAACAAAATGCATAACATTTGGAAGATAATTCCAATAGCTAAATGTTCCTATACAAAAGATTCATATAAATTCGTTAGATTTAAAAATATTTCAAGTCTTCCATTTTTTTGTGAAATTTATGAAATATTTTTAGTTTTTTATTTTGATTTAATTTATTTGAAATTGTCTGTTTGACATCGAAAAATTCACAATCGATGAGCAATCCTCTGGTTAGTTAATCAGCACTTTGTGAAAACTAATTCATTGATTTCATTTGTCGTATGGTTAGCAATCGTACGGTTAAGAACAAATTTAACCGGACATTGAGAAAACGGCCCTTAGTGTTGATCATTCTTAACAAAAATTATTGTTTTTTGACATTTTTCGATAACTTCTTCTCAATTACTGGCATATTTTCCAGTATCTAAGAAAAACTTGGTATTATTTTACATATGTATTAAAAAAAAGTGTGCCAAGTTGAAACTCCTCGATCAAATTCAGGAGCTCCATGTTGTACTCACTTATGTTGTCGTTCGTTGATTTAAATAAATAAATGAAACACAAATGACACAAAATTAAACATTTTGAAATATAAACTATTTATATTGAATTTCAAAATGTTCACTTTTAGTTTCAAAATATCCACTTTAAGCTTAAAAGTTTACACTTTAAATGCAAAATAAACACTTTAAGTAAGGAAATGGCTTTAATTTTAATGTTAAAGTGGACACTTTAAATGAGAAACTGACACTTTATATCTTAAAGTGAAAACTTTATAAATTATGTTTTTAACTTTAAAATTTAAAGTTGCTAGTTATAAAGTTAAGGAAACCTTTTTTAGCTTAAGAATTTTAAATTTTAAGCAAAAATTTTCACATTAAAATTAAAGGTAAACACTTTAAAAATTAATACTTACACATTTAAAAAAAGCAAATGGCATCTTTTATATGACTGAGGCACTATAAATAAAGTTTGAAAGTGTTCATATTTAATTTTAAAGTGCCTTTTTTTTCTCGGTGTATTTTTGTTTTACACCTTGATTCAAGATAAAAAATTCCAGGCATTTCTGAGATTGTATTTAAATAAAAACCATGTCGTACAGAGATTTTGCATAGAATGGCTATGAGCAACCTCTAAATGACCTTTTAAAAATTTTAAAAAATTCTCAGCTCACTTTTGTGAGACCATATTTTAGACTTTTGAGGGTAGTCGTGGAATTTTATCAAGTTTTTTTTTAATCAGCTACTAGAGGAACTGATGCTATTGCGGTATAGGTAATCTCTTTTTGAAATTTGCAAGAGAACCGTTTGACCAAATTTTTTTATGCTGATCAGTGAAGTATTGGCTACAGAATGTTTTTCAATAAAATGTTTGCAATTTCATTAAAAAAAGTTATTAAGCAAAATCTGAAAAAAGTCAAAAAAACTGTTTTCAAAAAGTTGGCACGTAATGTGGTATCTAAGGTAGGGCAATGTGGTATATATACTGATCAGTACTTGTAAAGTAAGCAGGTAATGTGGTACATATAAGTAGGGTAATGTGGTATACTTATACCATATAACCAAATATAAAGTTTGAAAGGTATAAAATAAGTTCATAATAACATTTATATTGGTTCTCAAACTCATAGTTTTTATAAAAAATAAACAGCAATCAAATAATGTTAAGAATAACAAGAAATATTCATATACCACATTAGCAAGCCCCGACTATACCACACCGGCCAATTTTTAAAAATTACAAAATTCTAAAAATAAAATGGGAAACTTTGTGAATTTACACAATTAAACACTCATTTTGCAATATTAAGCACTTAAATTTATTGAATATAAATAAAACTTCACCAAAAAACAACTTTTTCTTAACAAATATTTTTGCAAAAGAGAGCAACACATCCCTGGTTTATCATGTTTACTGACTGGATAAAAGCAATGGCGTTCGCAGGTTCTTACCCAAATCGGAGATATGCTACTATACTACATTTTAAAATTATGCCACAATAGCATCAGTTCCCCTACTTTTTTAGCAGTGATCATGAAAAACTTCAAAAATAGTAAAAACAAAATCAGACATAATAAAATGGAATTTTCCATGGGTGCAACAAAAAGTTTGATTTTGTCGAACCGTGTAATTACACAGGCACATAAAGTAATAAAACGAAATGAACTTTCGACTTGACATTTGTATGTACTCCTACGGACTTTTCGAATATGAATCGGATGTCAGAATTGCTCATATGCTTTTATTATTTTGAGATATCCTTGCTGGTGCAGGTTTATGACACAGTTCGAGGAAATGCTGTAATCCCATTTCTTCAGTACCACTCAATAGTCATAATCTTTCTTATCAAACTACTTATTTCTTCAAACATTTGCAATCGTACCATAACTTTTTAAGTTATCACCCATTGAAGTAAAGGCATCTCAATTCCGGGTTCGGGCATTTTGTAACTTATAAAAATGTTAAATTAGAATTTAAGATCAACCCAATACTTAGCAATATTATAATAATTTTTTGCAATGTAGAGAGTACACCACTCAATGCCTTTGAATGTGTTATGTGTATGCAAATTGTAAATGGTGTCGCCATGCCATTGAGGATAATATGAATATTCAAATACAAAACGGAATCGTTTCTAATTCAACAACAACAAAAAATAAAACAAATGTTAATCCACTAAGCAGGTATTAATAACTACACGTCATAATTTAGCAAATTAAATGCATTATGTCCTTAAGGATTAGTAATTCATAAATTCTGCATAATTGATGCCATAAACTAGTATTGTTGTAAACTGTGAAAATGCAGTTGTTCAACAAATCAAGAGATGAAATATTCAATATCCAGTTACAATGTCATACAAATGCACTCCATTACGTCAGTGATTCTCAACCTATGTGCCGTGAGATTTTCAAAGTGTGCCACCACTGCCAGAAATCAAATTTGCCGACATGATTTTTTAAGATTTCTGGAAATTAAAACTTTTTGGTCATAATAGCATTTTACACCAATTTATAAATTGTGATGTAATGATGTACAGACTACCTCCCACCAAAACTTCCAGGTAGTAGTACCTAGAACGGATATTAAATAAGGTCATCTTTTCCCCCAAAAAAAAAAACGGGAAAGAGAGGATATCTCGAAAACGTATCCATAGAAAAAATAATTCCGTAATCAGCGAGTCATTTTACAGATCAGATCACAGAAAAAAATATTTAAATTGTGAACTATTGTAATAAAACAATTTCGTGCGTCCAATAAATAGGGGAAGAGTGCCGGGTGTTGGCACCATATTGTTTCCGACTCATTACTTTAGAACAAATGTATATTATGCAGAAAAATATCCATAAGTATCAATGGAAAGCTAGAGACCTTAGCTAACTACTGTAAGTAAATTGATTTCATCAGTTAGAAAAATTATATCAAAACAATAGTGAAGTGATAATTTTTGACAAAAAAAAATTTTTGGTTCGGTTGTGGGCACCCTTAGAAAATCGGCTAAAAATGGGAAAATATAAAGTAAAACGCAATCAAATGGTAAAGAAAGCAAAATAAATTTATTTTGAAAACATTGCTTCACTCAAATTCTGCTCAACGGCTTCAACAAAATCAGCGTCTCTGAAAACGACTGGATCGAATGGCATCATATCTGTTGCCCCGAAACCAGACTTGATTGCCTTTGGCGTCAATGCCAGATCAATTTTTTTGCAGACTAAGCTGGCTAGGTGACGTAATTTCTAGTCCTTGTTGACATTGCTCTTATGCCAAGCATGCATTTTTTTACCAATCCACGCTCGCCATTTATCTTTAAAGGTCCTTTTGGTCCCTTCCATTCCACTAAAAAAAGCTTAAAAAGAAAAGCTTAAGAACACCATTTAAATTAGTAATGATGGCATCCACGATGATATTTCAGTAAAACACACGCTTTTAATAAAAAAAAGAGGGGTGCCCACATTCGAACCAATTCGGAGCCCTCCGTCGACTTTGACAGCCACTTTGAAAAGCAATAAGCACATTGTGTTGGGTGAACATTTTGGATGCATTCGGTTTTGAATCACAAAATATAATAAATTTACTTCATAAATATAGATTGCATTCAGCTTTTCGATTGATTCACTTCGATTTATCGCACTTGGAAAATAAATGCACCCTTGTTGTACGAGATCCTACAGTAAAAAAACGTATGGATCGAGTTTTTGGTTGAAATCTAATTTTTACATATATGTATTTATAAATGGGGGAATATATTTTTGCCGGTTTGCCTATCACAATGTGGCTGCCAGTATTTTCAAATTGCGATAACTTATAAACCGTGAGTCTCACTTAAAGCCAAGGCATCAAGGAAAATATTTCATAAGACGTAAAGTGCTTAGAATCCCTCAAAAAATTGGTGTGAATTTTTGGAATTTTTTTTTTCCAAGTTTTGAAAAATTATAAAATATCTCAAAAAATTTTAAGCATGGAAAATTTTGATTTTCATCAAAAGCTGTTTTCGAGTAATATTAAAATCAAAATATAAAAATTTTCAATGGTTAAAAAAAAAGTGGGCATTGATAGTGAGTAGTTGTGTACCAAATTTCATCAAAATATCTGATACGATTCAAAAGATATGACCAAATTAAATAAAAAGTTTAGGGCGGTGCCACGCCTCTTCATAAGTATATACTAAGTAAAAGTCTATATCATTCTTTAGTATATGCTAATGCGTATCATTTTTCAAAGTTTTATTAAAATCGCTATAGCCGTTCTTGAGAAAAACATGGCAACAGTTTTTATATACACAATTTTAGACCCTATAAAAAGAGACGATATCTCAGAAACCATACAAGATACAGCCACTCTAACGCCAGGTTCAGATTAAGAATCGTATTAAACGTATTAAATGACTTTTTTTAAATGATTTTTTTGTTGTTTTTTTACATTTTTTTTTTTTTTTATAAAAACATAAGTTTCTTAAATATTGTTTAAAAAATTATGTAATTAAGACCGCGCTCCAAAATTTTAAATAAAAAAAAAAAAAAATTTTTCTCAAAAAAAATCGGAGCTGTTCTTGAAGACTTCCTCGTTTTGCCTGTTTTTTGGCTTTATTGACTCCACTAATAGATATAATTTTAGCCACAAACATACCAAGTGCAAAAAGGCTTAACAAAAAATTTAATTTTTTTCACACGCGCTGGTGCAAAAATAAAAAATGTTGTTTCACCTTTTTGTATTTCATATGACGATATTTACGTTTGTCATAATATTAATCATCTCAGTTTGATACCGTAAGTTTGTATTATAAATATTTAAAATTGAAACAAAAGGCGAAAAGAGGATAATAACAAAACTGTCAAGGACGAAAAAAAGACAAAGTCTAGACGAGCAGCCAGGAAAAATATTTAAATAAATGAGAAACTGAGCACAATGGATTGACAGTGTACAAAATACTTAATAATTTAAAGTTATATGACAATGTCGCATTGAGCTCATGAAACATGAATATGCCTAGAACTACTTATAAAAAGGGGAATGTAAGAAAAATATTCACTTAAATCATATACCACTTTTGGTAAAGTAAGCCAATGAAAAGTAAATGTGACGCAGTCTGACAAAATTAGAAGTCAAAATTAAGATTTTGATCTTACTGAATAAGAGACAAAATTCTGGAGCAATAGATATCAAAATGTCACACAAAAATTTAAATTTTATGGTGTTTTTGAGAAAGATAATTAAGTTCAAATTTTAAGAAAGCCAGGATGTAACTTAAGCTTAAGGAATTTTTTTCAGTGTGGACCAGGGGATGTGCTAACGACTAGTAACTTGCCTCTTAAGTGAAGCTTCGGTTCTAACACTAAAACAAAAATCTTCTTAAGGTGGTGATTTTTATTTGAAAAAAAAAAAAATTAAATGTTTTCTGATTTTTCAATTAAAGTTGAACCCATTTTTTGTAGTTATGCCATACAAAATGAAATAAATACATACATACAAGCACAAAATATCTTGAATTTAAATACGAAAGAGCTACAAAAAACCAATCCGTATACAAATGTATATGTTATATTTTATTTCCATTTGATATGTCGTTGTATAAACTTCGTCACTCATGCACAACAAAAACATAAAAATAAAAATTTCACGGTGTGCAAGAATTTACATTACACAATAACAACTGACTGTAAAAACTTGATTGCATACTTAAAGGCGTACAAAATGTTATTTCAAATTCCATATTTTACTTTAAAAGTTTTAATGTGCCACTCTACACAGAAACGCTTCACAATTTACAGATTTGAAGATCTGTTTCCATCAGTTATCACTCGATGAAGTCAGACTTGAGCGAGTAGGAGATTAAAAATAATTTAAAAACTATATATGACTGATTTTAAGTGTTTAATATTATCATTTTCATATATGGGCACGACCACGTAAGACGGAACTATAAAACTTTTTTTTTCTTAAATCTCCCACTCGTTTTCCCATATTTCATATTACATCTTCTTGTAAAAAGAAAAAAAAAAATAGCAAAAACAACAAGTCTCGAAAAGAAATAACAATGGCTTTAATTTTTATTGTATTGTTGCAATTTTGATTCCCTTAGAAAGAAAATATTTTGAATTATAGATTTAGATGATATTTTGACGGAAAAGCAGTTTCTTTGCCATATTTTTGACAATGAATTGTACCGAAAAAAAAGCGTTACATACGTTACCAACCAAATTTTTTAAGAAGTTTCTTGTAGCTGAAGTTAGTGGATAAAGTAATAAAATGAATTCATGTTTTTCGCGTAGGTTCAGTGTTGTTTCTGAATCAATTTTAAAATTATCTAAACAAAGCATCTACTATGGTGATTATAGCCACTAAATATGTGTGACGTTACCAACATTTTTTGAATCAAAAATCATAAGTTATATTTTTCTACCAAAATTTCGTCTGAATCCACGCGCTGAACGGTGTTGAAAGGAGAAAAAATTCCTTTCAAAAATTTAAATCAACCCATAAGAACGGGGGGATTGATGAGGAACTTTTGGACTTAAATGACGCTAATTGCTATTTTGAGATCTATCCAAGTGCTAGAGATATCAAAAATATTTCGTCCCTTATAGGCTTTTTGAAACGTCCTAGACAGCCTAGTAATATTGTTGTTATCTGTACCAAATTTTATGCATCTAGCTTAAACCGTTCGGCCGACAGTCAAGGTTCAACATAAAAATCTGAAAAAATCAGGCGAAATTTGTTTTCGATACAAATTTTATTGTTGAACCTAGATTTGCAGCCAAACGGATTAAGCTAAATGCATGAAATTTGGTACAGATAACAACAATATTACTAAGCTTACTAAAATTGGATGTGATCGGTTAACCTCCATGCATACTTCCCATACAATGTTTCAACTAGCCTATATGGGAGGTAAGCGTGGACATTAACCGATCACGCTCATTTTTGATCTTAATCAGACCACGACACTCAGTATTATCTGCACCAAGTTTCACGCATACATCGTTTGGGCGTAATCGTAATATAAAAAAAGATGTATCGAAGTCTTGGACCATAAAATTTGTAATGTAGTGTAAAAGGAAACCTGCTAAGAAATGAAATTTTCACATATTTTTCATTTTTTTCAATATTTGAACTGTTTTTCTGTTTTTGCCTACAATTTATTTTTAGAAATTTGTATGAGTTACGTTACCAACGCTTTTGCGTGACGTTGCCAACGCTGCAGGGATTCCGGGACTCGAACCTTTTTGCAGTCCCGAAAATCCCGGGACTAGTGCTACCAATCCCGGGATTTCTTTTGTAAGTTTTTTTGTTTTAAATAACAGAAAAATCGCATTAAGTAGAGATAAAACTTATTCTCTCTAGATTTGAAACTTCTTGCGAAATTGAGGACAATAGCCATACATTTAAAGTAAACACAGCAAAAAACTCGAAAGAAAAATTAAATCTAGTTTTGAAAAACACTTCAAAAAATTTGTTTTCTAGAAAGTCTTATAATTTATCCGACGTTTTAATGAAAGATATTGATATAGTTTGTACTAGTGGTGATAGGGGTTATTTCCTCCAGAAAACTTTCGATTATCTTTCTTCAATTCAACCAACAAGTGTTTAATCAGAAAGATGCTTTTCGTGTGCAGGTTATATATCTGTGGACTTTTGACAAAACAACCTTACTCGAAATTGGAACTTTTCCGGAGAGCCTAAAAACTGATGAACTACTTTTCAATAATGTGGGTCAATTTTGTTGATGCAGCGTTGAATCTCCTTTTTCAGTACATTTTTATATTTTTGGTTCACCGCACGAATGGCGCTAAGTTCGTGAACTATGAGACGCCCTTATATCTCTGGAGCAAGAAATTACAGAGACATGTCGATTATACCAATAGAAGCGTATTTAAATTTTATATTTAGGATTAAAATCCTGGAGAATTGTCTTATCTCGAATTAGGTTTTTTTGTCAAAAGCCCACAGATATGTAATAAATTTAGATCTAAATTGTATGATAAAACAATAAATTCTTTAATTTTCCTAAAATCATATTTTAATAATAATAAAACTGAATAAAAGCAAAGTAAATTCTTTCAAGTCCAACACTTGTTAAAACTTTGATTTCACTATTTTATATAATTAAGGGCCGTTTTCACAATGTTCAGTAAAAATTTAACTTTCAGATAAATAAAAATTTTGTATGAAATTTTATGTTAAAGTTCCAGTTAATGCTTAACTGGACATTGTGAAATTGGCCCTAAATATGTATGATATTTTATATATGTATTTAACTAAGCATATTATGCTGCAATGTACCTTTATGTTTGTTTTTGAATTAAATAAGTATTTATGAATTTTTGATTTTTAAAAAAGGCGTGAATTGCTTAATAAAATGTATCTGTTTTAAGAAATTGTTCTTTAATATTTTTGACACTTTTTAAATAAAATATCTTTGTAGGGGTGTAGTAGGGATATATAAGACAAAATATTAGGAATTTTTAATACTAAATTCTGCTTTATTTAGAAAGAAAAAAAAAACTAAAATAAATCCCGAAAAATCCCGGGATCCCGGGATTCAAATTTCTGATCCGGAAAATCTTGGGATCGCAAAAAGTCCCAAAATTGGAATCAATAGTATCAACTTTAAACTAGCAAAATATTTTTTTACAATCAAAATAAGGGAACACATACTTTTTTTGGTTTGGACCAAAATTGTGGATTTTATGAAATGTAATAGATTTTTTCAACCGCATTTCTTTATTTATCAACTGAATTACATGAATCAATGTTTATTTGATGCTCCCTGAAATTTTTTTACGTAATATGGAAAAAAAAAAACATTTTCACCATTACTTTCCTTAAAATTGACTCTTATATTTTAAATAAATATGCTAATTTTCTCATAAACAACATCTTTTTTTTCGAAATTTTGCACAGTGATAGCAAAGCACGTCCTCTTCATTCTAGTTATGACAGTTTTCGTGCTTTTTTTGTTGCACTTAAGTGTAAAATTTGCAATTTTTTTTTACTATTGCGTTCTTCTCTATAAAATGATTAAAAAAAATTGCACAGTTCTGTTTTCAATTTCCTAGACGGTTTTGCGATACTATTTCTGAAAATGGCACTTATCTTCTTCTACCAACTTTGGTTTTCAAGATATCTCGAATAACTTGAATAGAACCTATAAATTTAAAAAAACCGAATTCTTAATTTTTGAGACACGAAATTCATTCATAATAAGTTAGATGGAAACGAAATATACTCCAGGTATAGAAAACCAAGCTTTTTTTGTGTTTTTTTGCGATTTGACCGTAATATGGCTTTTGTTTTTCTTTTCGGAAGTTCTCGGGTATTTTATTACTTCTTTTTTCAATTACTTTCTTGTAATTGAGTTGTACTGTTCTGGCTATGTAACAAGAAGTTATCCCTGTGTGCAAAATTTCGAGAAAGAAAAAGATGTTTTTGAGAAAATTAACATATTTTTTATTTAAAATATGAGAGTCAATTTTAAAGAAAGTTAAAGAATTTTGTTTTTTTTTTTTTTTCATATTACATAAAAGAATTTCAAGGAGCATCAAATTAACTTTGATCCATGTAAAACAGTTG
This sequence comes from Calliopum simillimum, assembly GCA_951812925.1. Taxonomy (NCBI): domain Eukaryota; kingdom Metazoa; phylum Arthropoda; class Insecta; order Diptera; family Lauxaniidae; genus Calliopum; species Calliopum simillimum. Next base: position 68,955,710 of record OX638370.1, on the reverse strand, counting down.
ATAAATAAAGAAATGCGGTTGAAAAAACCGATTGCGCTTCATGATTTTTTCAAAATTAAATTTTTAGGCAAAATTCCTACAGAACGCCATAAAATCCCCAATTTTGGTCCAAACCAAAAAAAAAATATGTAAATTATTTTGATTGTAAAAAAATATTTTGCTAGTTTGAAGTTGATACGCAAACTTAAGCGCACACAGTGGCGGATTAAAGGGGAGAGATGGGGGCGATCGGCCCCCCTCTCAAACCATTTTTTTTTTTTTAATTAAATGTAAAGATTTCATAAACATTTTGTTATTATCTAGAAATGTAGTCAATCGCTCCCCCTCTTGACAATGCTGGATCCGCCACTGAGCGCACACTCACCGTATGAATTGAAATGGAATCAATCTTTAAGAGTCCTTCTTACTTCTGAGTCGTTATGGTGATGACTTACATACAAAAATATACAATAATAAGATAGTCAGCTCTTTACTTTACTTTTTTTTTCGAATTCAGAATATTTGTATTGTGTTTATTATGAAACTTTAAACGCAGCAACATTTTATTACGTTTTCTGCGACGTTATTTGCAGCTGGCCCTCATTTCGCGAAAAGACGAGTAGCTTACTCGTTGAAATTTGGCTATCTTATACCCTATTCTTACTTGCCTGGTTAACCAGGATAGTTTTCCATGTAAAATGCTTTTCGATTTGTATGGAAAAGATTAGCAAGTTTTTAAATAATTAGATCATTTAACCCAAAAAAATCGGCAGGTGACATCTCCAAATTCAAAAAATCCCAGGAAAATTAGGGGCTGTTCATAAACTCCGTGACGCTAAAATGAACCCCCTTAGCAGAAAAAAATAAATTCTCATTATAAGTTTCAATTTATACTTATTCAAATTAATGTATCTGGCCCTAACCGTCAAAAAGGCTTAACCGACAAGATTTCAGATTTCCGTCTTTTGAAAGAAATCGATAACTCGTGTCCATAGCATCTATCCTTCTAATTTCATGACTGTAAAAAGTACCATTACAAAGTTGAAGCGAAAGCAATTTTGAATTTTGCACTACAGTGTATGCAAAGAAAATTCAAAAAAAGTTCTGCTGTAAAATTTGTTTTTTGGCGGTTAAGGCTCGATAGTTTTGTCATTTTTTGTAGACGGCTTTTGAATTTCGAACTTTGAGTTGTTATGATAATGACCGCTTTTCTGGTAAAATTTCCTTCATAAACTACAATCATTAAACTGACGGTTTTTCAGTGTATCGCTGACGTTTAATGATTCTAAAGAATAACAATTTATGTTTTTAAAATACTCCTCAGTTTACACTGAAAGTGTGTTATAAATTGTTAATCATTATTTTTGTATGCAAAAATTACAAAAATAATATTTTTTATATTGTAATTTAAAGTCTGTGGGTAATCAATCATTAAAGTTATTTTTTATTTCAGTACTTAAATTCAACCTAATTGATGAAGCCTCTATTCCGACTAAATTGATGGGGTTGCATCAAATCGAACTATACTGTGGAAGAGTACGCAGAATGTAGACGAAGCAGTTAAAAATCAAATCTACAAAAGACCTTTCACTGGTAACGTAATTTAAGAAAACGGCAGAAATTTAAGAAAAAATCCTTGAAGCCCCTATTTTGACCAAATTAATAGAGTTGCATTAAATTGAACTTTTCTGTAGAAGAGTGCGCGGAATGTAAATGTAGCAGTTAAAAACCATATTTAAAAAAGTCCTTTACTTGCACGGAAATTTAAAAAAACGTCACGCGGAACTCGTGTAGCGTTCTTATTTTTAGGCGTCGTTTTCATTTATATTAAATAGAGCTCCATGAAATTAAACTTAACTATAGAAAAGCTCACACAATGAAGTTAAGAACACTGTTTAAAAATATATCATTCGATCACTTTCTAATAACTGACGTAAATCAAAAAGAAAAGCATTCCATTTTTTTTTTTTTTTTTTTTTTTTAAATTTTCAATTAAAAAAATTTAAATGTTCGGGCAAAGGATTAAGGTAAAACCTGATCCAATGAAGCTAAATTTTTTCAAATTTCTCTATATTCTCTTACATTCTTATTTGTACATTTATTTCTATAATCAAGCCTAATACTGAATACACTGTTGATTCGATAATCATAAGAACTACGGAAGTACTATTATTGAATTAAAAAGATTGCGATTGTTAATTCGAAGTTCGTAGAGTCAAAATGGCCTTTTAAATCAAATAACGATACTTCTCTGACAACCAAATCGAAAAAAGTTAAGAAAATTAGATGTTCTTATACATTTGAATAACTTTAGTTTAATTTTTAATTTTTTTCTTTTGAAAAATAGGTTATTCTAAACGCCGTCCCCTCCCCCTGTGACAAAAAGTGACGCTTGCTTGAACCCCCTCCTCCCCTAGAAGCGTCACGGAGTTTAAGGACAGCCCCTTAGGAAATTTCCTTTTCTTTTGGCAAATGCAAAATGTAAACAAATAAAACATTTTTAATAAAAAGCAAATTAAAGCTAAAATCAAAAATGTGTCTCAATTGTTATAAAAAAAATTTTTAATAACAATATATATAAAAATACTAGCGGTCCCCGCAAACGTTGTTTTGCCCTTTTTTAATAGGTGGCGCGATGAGTTCGATTTGAACGAAAGCTGGGTGCGGGGATTTATCATTTAAACCAATTTTTTCCTATAGCGTTCGCAACAACCTCATGAGCAATCCCTGCAATTTTTTGCAAGGCTAATGTTTGACACAATTTATATTTATGTACCACGTTTTATAGCAAAACCTGCTGTTCTTACAGAGATATAGCATTTAAAGTCAATCCACTCCATTTTTCGCACGTTGATTGGCAGTAAAAACATGTATCCACGTACCAAGTTTTATAACAAAATCTGCAATACCTGCAGAGATATAGCATTTTGAATGTTTTTTTTTTTTTTTTTTTTTTTTTGTATGGGTGCTACAGCTCCCCCTCACCCGATCCCCCTTTAGCATAGCTATAAACCACCTGCAGAACAAAACAAATACATAGTGCGAAAATGGTAACGATCGGTCAAGCGGTTTCAAAGTTAAAAGGCGACAAACACACGCACACTACATTTTTATATGTATATATAGAAGAAGAAGATATTTGAAAAAAGTAAAAATAGTGTCGTGATTTGGTAAACGCCAAAAAAGTGTCATTGAAATGATAGACGACTCATCCATGTAAAAGGTGTGAACGTGGTTCCGTGATTATCAAGATTTTCTGATTTTAGGCTGGTTAACTAGGCAAGTGAGAATAAGGTATTACAATTGTATATTTTTGTTACATATCTCTTACTCGCTTGAACTTGTGCATCTTTGGTTAAAGTACTCATTAATAACTAATTCTTGCCTGGCAGTGCCTTCACTCGTTGTCAAACCGAAACAGCTGTCAATTCTCAAGTTGGAAAAATCCCTTTTGTGAAGAGGAAAAGAAAGCTGTCAGTCGGCCACTGATAAAGGAAAATTTTTTTAATTTTCCCATAAATTTTCTTTTAATTTTTTTAACATTTCGAACAATTATAGAATATAAAAAAAGGAGAATTAAACACAAATTTAAAATAAAAAAGCAACGCGAATAGTGCGACGACAACGACGACATTTTTGCATGAATTTTTTTTAATTCTTTTTTGTTGGAAATTTCTTTATTTTTTATAAACGAAAAACAAAGGTAAAAAGACGTAAATTAAAGCATTTTGCATTTATAATAAACTGAATAAAAACGGATCAATTTAACATAAAACCAGGTGAATAAATTAAATAAACGAATAGAAAAACCAAAGTGCTAAATCGAAATTTCTGGATTATCACTTAAATTTCTCGCTCACAGGTCAAAGTACAAGCATTTCGTTCGACTTCCTTCCAAAACCTAATTCTCATCATGGATACAGAAAAATCAAGTAACAGTTCCTTTGAGGATCTTTCCAATCTCAACGAGGCCGACATGAAGGCTGCTTCACAAGCTCTGCTTGAAAAAGAAAGCATTGCAGCCGCTGCGTCTGCAGTATCTTCGCAGCAGCAAGTTGGCGATAAGGCTGACCAACCAAATGCTGCGGAAGCGGATACGGCAGAAGGAATGGTGGATGCGGGCAAATCAACGGTAGAGGGCGATCAACCATCTGAGAGTGATAACGAACCATGCGATATACTAGGCAATGGCCAATTAGTAAAACGGATCCTTAGCAAATCAAAATCAGGGAAACGTCCTACTCGTGGTGATTTGGTCACCATCACGTACACTGGTAAACTGGCGAGCGGTTTGATCGTTGAGCACGATGAAGCATTTCAATTGCATGTTGGTGACTTCGAGGTAAGTGCGGGCTTTTTTTTATAATGTTGCTAAAGATAAGCCAACCATTGGATGGCAAGCTTATATTCATTTTTTCATGTAAATGTAGGCTATATTCAATCAGATATAACATCACAATGTTTGCTTTATTTTGTTAAAAATATGGGCATTATTTGATATTTACTGTGGAGCTTATTTCAATTTAAAAACATGAAATACCGCCCACAAGAAAAACTTAATTACACCAATTTATTGTATATATGAAAGTAATGTGGACCAACAGGAAAAAATTAGCATTTTTGGTCTATAAGGATCAAAGTCGCAACCGTGATCAAAGCAACAGTGGCCATACAAACATAAAAATCTAAAACAGGGCATAGATGAAGTTTCGATCCTAAATCGCTAGTAACAGTCATTTTGCCAAATTATGACTATATGAGGGGAATAGAAGCAAAGGCAGCAATCTCCACTTTGTTTATGAACGTGTTTGATCACAAGCTACCATCAAATGGAACTAGATGTCACTATCAAACATGTGCATGATTAAAGGAGAGACTGTCGTCGTTGATTCTGCACCCCTTCGATTTGATGATATTGGAAAATGAAGCAAATCGTACTCCGGAATTCAATAAAACCCCAATTTTAAACGAGTTTAAAATTTTATGTCCCAAAAATAAGTTTAAGGTTTGGCAGATAATTGTTCCATTTTTAATGGAAGATTCCAAATTCTTAAAATAATACCAACAAAAGTATGCTAGTCTTGTAGATTTAAATGCACTGCATCCAAATTCGGTTTTAGAATTGTTCAAAAAAAGTCCGGAATTTAAGATATGCAAAAAATAATTTTTCCTTTGCGGTATGTTTTCGTAATAACTTCGTAAGAGGGCAAGGATGGTGGCACTGCATTTGAGAGTTCTACCAATCGTGACGTCTTCGGTTCAACTCCTGCCCAGACCAAACACAAAGTTTTTCAACTTGCAATTTTTCAATTATAATTAATTTAGTAAACAAAAATAGTCTGATGGAGTCTTTGTGGCAAAAGACGTTAAACTTCAATTAAAAATTTATTTTTTAAATGTTTTTATTGTCATCCAAAAAGCATCCAAGGGCATTTCGAGAGCGATGCTTATTCAAAGAACATATCTGATAGTGAGAACGAAGCCCTTCCTTCCAATGACATACCAATCCCAGTTGCGCTTCTAGGAAAGCAAGAAGCTGATTTCAGTGTTGTCCTAACTGCTTATCTTTTTTAATACAGCATGTCCTAGCAGAGATGCACATCTTCAGAAGCACATAAAATACGATTCCGTGGAAGCACACATTTGGAAGCATATGAAATACGCTTCCGTGGAAGTTTTTCAAAATTTTAAAAATTTCAAAATAATTACTTTTTTTCTGTAACTTTTGGTAGATTTATTAACTTTTAAAAGCAAAAAAAAATAGAATTTGAAAAATTTTGTATGCTACCAGAGATGTGCTTCTATTGCGCTGTTTTTGGAAGCAGCTTCATGTTAATTTCAGCGCTTTTAGATACGCTGCACTGCTGCTTTAGAGCGCTATTGATGCGCTCCATTCCCCATTGGGATACTACAAAAATACCAACTTGCGTTAGTGTATTTACACGTAATATCATAGTTTGGTTATTAAGCATCAGATATGTAGGATGTTTATTAATTTTCAGAGATATAAGAAATTTGCATTAATTCGCATTAATTGTGAACTTGAAACCACTGTGGATTGGATTGAATTTGATAATATGGATAAAAACATCGAATCGAATTTAGTGTCGGAAATTTTCCCGATTACAAGTTAGATGATAAGGGTGTACACATTTTAATGCTAATTTTTGTTTTTGCAATTAAATTATTTTATTTATATTTTTTAGGTTGTTCAAGGTCTTGATATGGCGATTCCATTAATGAACACTGGGGAAATCGCTGAAATCGTGGTTGATCCACGTTTTGCGTATGGATCCATTGGCCTGAAAAATGAACAAAGTACAGAAAAATCGATTCCACCAGATGCAACGGTAAGTTTATTTCACATATGTATGCAACTATACATACAGTGTGTCACAGAAGTATTTTGCATACGAAAAATATTCAAAAATTCGAATTAATACTCAATTTTTAGCCGTTTCATCCTTAGAAAAGTAATATTTTTTTATAAACTTCGAGTCAGTGGAACGTTAACTATGATACCACTTCATAAAAAAATTAAAATAATGCGTTCTAATCACTTAAAAAGCAAAGAAATGATTTATTCATCTTTTTTATAAGGTCACAAAAGTATTTTGCTTTTTAGTAAAATTTTACTTTGATATTATTTATCAAGTAAAAGAGGCTTTTTTAATAATAACCATGGTAGCCATTACACTGGTCTACACGATTTTCGACTGGAGCAACCAAATAGTGTTCCTAAAGTTATTTGGTGCGCTGAATTCGAATCTGTAATCGGTTTTTCTCTATCAGGTCAGGTTTTGGAGATAATCGACCTTTTCGATTTTTGAGGTTATAGCTCCATTTTTTCGAACATATTTTGAGAAACCCAATTTCGATCAAATATGTTTTTACACTATTATAGAGAAAAATTCTTAGACTTTCAACAAGTGTACCAATATCTAAAATCTAATTCAAATTGGCTGAGTTATAGCAACGAAAACTTCATTTTTATAGTAGTTTTTTACACTTTTTCGTGTTTAAGCCAAATTAAACACGGTGTTTTTGCCATTAGCTTATACAAATATATATTTTTTATCTTTTAGTTCAATAGTGTATTTAATTGCAAATATTTGAAGGTCAATTTTAGCAAAATCGGATAATTTTTTAAAAAGTAATTAAGGTTTTAGTGAAATAAGACCATTTCGATTTTGGTAGAAAAACTGAATTTTTTCAACAAAAATTTAAAAATAATTTGTGTTTTCTATGAAAATCGAAATGGTCTTATTTCACTAAAACCTTAATAACTTTTTAAAAAATGATCCGATTTTGCTAAAATTGAACTTCAAATATTTGCAATTAAATACACTATTGAACTAAAATATAAAAAATATCTATTTGTATAAGCTACTGGCGAAAAAACCGTGTTTAATTTGGCTTAAACACGAAAAAGTGTAAAAAACTACTGTAAAAATGAAGTTTTCGTTGCTATAACTCAGCCAATTTGAATCGGATCTTAGATATTGGTACAATTGTTGAAAGTCTAAAAATTTTTCTCTATAATAGTGTAAAAACATATTTGATCGAAATTGGGTTTCTCAAAATATATTCGAAAAAATGGAGCTATAACCTCAAAAATCGAAAAGGTCGATTATCTCCAAAACCTGACCTGATAGAGAAAAACCGATTGCAGATTCGAATTCAGCGCACCCAAATTACTTAAGAAACATCATCCTCTACTCCAGTCGAATTTTTTTTCGAAATTTGTCGACCAGTGTTATTTGAGGAGACATCATCTAAACATCTTTGCGAGGATTCTATCCCATTACGACATTTTCGGTCGGTGTTTTTACCCATTTTTCTTGCAGTACTTGTTGTGGTAAACCCATTTTTTAAGTACTGGGTGCAATTTTTTTTTGTGGAATTGGACTGATGTTCATGTCTATCCATATTGCCACCGTTAAGTTTAAGTTTCCCCATTCCATGAGCCAAGAACAGCCCACGACACACCATTATGTAAAATTATTGCTTTTAAGTTATAAAAGCTAAGGGTTTTATTTGCTTTATGCCAGACCATGCGGCGTCCATCGGATCCGAAAACATTATTTTTGCTTTTTATTGGATCCAATAATATAATATTTTGTTTCCATCGGATCGATAGACGCCGTATGGTCTGGCTTAAAGCAAATAAAACCCTTAGCTTTTATAACTTAAAAGCAATAATTTTACATAATGGTGTGTCGTGGGCTGTTCTTGGCTCATGGAATTGGAAAACTTAAACTTAACGGTGGCAATATGGATAGACATGAATATCAGTCCCATTTTCCAAAAAAAAATTTGCACCAAGTACTTAAAAATTTGGTTTACCACAAGATGACTTCTTATCTTCTGAAGATAATGACCCTAAATACACATCCTGGGACACTTTTGTACAACACCAAAAAGATTAAAACATCACCGCGATATCCTTTTTCGAATCCAATAGAAATTTTTTGGCCTTATCTAGGGGAAAGGTCAGAAAATACCATATTTTATCAAAAAAATGTGCTCAAACGAGTACTGCAAGAAAAATGGGAAAGACTCCGACTGAAAATGTCGTAAAGGGATAGAATCCTCGCAAAGACATTTAGATGATGTCTCCTCAAATAATGGCTACTATGGTTATAATTAAAAAAGCCTCTTTTAATTGATAAATAATCTCAAAGTAAAATTTTACTAAAAAGCAAAATACTTTTGTGACCTTATAAAAAAGATGAATAAATCATTTCTTTGCTTTTTAAGTGATTAGAACGCATTATTTTAATTTTTTTATGAAGTGGTATCATAGTTAACGTTCCACTGACTCGAAGTTTATAAAAAAAATATTACTTTTCTAAGGATAAAACGGCTAAAAATTGAGTATTAATTCGAATTTCTGAATATTTTTCATATGCAAAATACATCTGTGACTCACTGTATATTTTAAGGACAACAAGTTACAAAAACTCGAACAGTGTTAAATATTAGTATAAATATCAAGTTTTATCATAGTAGAATCATTTGTCTTTAAACAGCCGTTGACAAACAACTAAGTCGGGAAAACGATAGTATCGTGTCATTATAAAGTTCTTTACTAAGCAAGGAAAGCCATTTCAAATGATAATGGTAAAAGAGAATTTACATATGTGGATTCTTACTCTGGAAAAACAATGATTTGAAAAAGCTCATTATATTTAACCAACTCAGAGACTCAATGGCAAAGACCAGTTTTTGAAATTGCATACCGAGAATGCCCACGGCAAAGTAAAACCAACAGCGCATGAAATGACGTGTTGCGCTGGCTGTCCTGCATAATGTGGTCATTGATATTTTGAATCATTCCCTATAATCAAGTTTATTTTTCTCACTATCCCCCTTAAAAACTCTGACTCGCTTAAATTTTCAATTAAATGAATCATTAAGGATTAAAGGTAACATTATGTTTGCATAAAATTAAATTGTTTTTGGTAGCTGCAAAACACTTATAAACAAGATTAGAAGAAATTAGATATGTATACCGTTTATTTATCTATTACCATTTTTAGTAATACTTTTTCAAATTTGTTTTTACTTTATTTATCAGATTATCTATGAAGTTCATTTAATAGATTCCAAATATGAAGAGTTTTCTGATCTAAAAGGCTTTGAACTACGCAGAAAATACGGGTAAGTATGTACGATTTACTATTAGTCCAGTTAAATTAGACCCAAAGGCTTCTGAACTAAAAATTTAGATCCTTCATTTTTGTTTTTGGAATGCCTTCAAAGCAAATAATTAACCTCAAAAGTCGCGAAAATCGGTTTTTTTGACAATGTCTAGCAAATGCCAACTTCTACAGAAAAATGTTGGTTCATAATTTTGTAGCTTAGAAAATTTCCTAATGTAAAGTCGCTAGGAATGTTTTCGTACGACTTTTAGATTAGGAGATCCGGAAAAATGGCTCCACGCAAAGAAATTTCTGCGGATGTGCGAAAATTAGTTATTAAACATAGAAATGAGAATAAATCATTTGACGAAATAGCAAAATAAAATTATCATGTTTAAGCAAATCGACGGTGCAGACCATATTTAATAACTTTTAAAAATCAAGTTCCGTCGAGAGTAAGCCGCGCACTGGTCGTCCGAAGAAGCTTGACCGTAGAGACGTTTTATTCATTTGCAAAGAAGTGGACAGAAATCCCAAAGTTCATGGCTCTAAATTGGGCCAGGATATAGCTGAGAGATCCAAAATTCATCAATAATGAAGGAACTCCTCGCAAGAAGCCCCTCATAAGCGACAAAAACCGGAAACTTCGCTTAGAGTTCGCAAAAAAGCATATAAATAAGAGAATTGACCTCTGGAAACGTGTTCTATTTACGGATGAGTCCAAATGAGGAGGTCCATAACAAAACGCAATAACTTCATCTTAAAATTTTTTTGGATAAACGCACAAAAGTTATTAAAGTCAGAAGGATATATATTTTTTTAAAAACAGATGTTGTGGTATAGAAGGGTTCTAGGGAGAATACAAATCATAAATAATTTAATTTATCTGGCAAATAATTTTTAAGTTATTTAGATTACAAATTTGGAAATGTTGCGTTTTGGTCCAACACATAGTAATTCTTATTTTTGGTATTGAATAACGATGAAATTATTGACCCTTGTTATGTTTTATGACAATATTTACATAGATTTTAAAACATAGAATTAAATTCCGTCAGAAAATTTAACAACTTAAAAAGTGGAATTATTGCATTTTGTTTTGGACCCTCTTAGGTCCTTCAAAATTACCATAACAAAAAAATTTATTTTTATTGTAGAGTTAGGATAACAATGAAATAAATTTTTATAATTGACTTTTCACTAAAATATCGAAGTTGTTTATTGCATAAATTTGGAAATGTTTCATTTTGGTCTGAACCATTATTTTTGGTATTGAATAACAGTAAAATTATTGATGCCTGATGTGTTTTATAACAATGGTTACATAGATTTTAATATGTAGAATTGAATTCAGTTGTAAAATCCGAAAAATCCAAAAATGGAATTATTGCGTTTTGTTATGGACCTCCTCAAATATGTTATATTATCGACGGGAAAGCCAAACCATGGAGAAAACCGAACACTGCTATGGATCCCAAGCTCCTAGTGCCGACTGTGAAGTATGGTGGTGACAGTGTTATGGTCTGGGGAGCAGTTGCAGCCTCAGGCGTTAGAAATCTGGTATTTGTTGAAGGCATTATGGATCGCTTCCAATACAAGTCCATATTGGATTACAACTTGAAGCCATCCGTGGAAAAGTTATGCCTAGGAACGAGCCGGATCTTCCAACAGGACAATAATCCTAAGCATACGTCGCATGTATTGAAGGATTGACTGCTGTATTATGCTCCACGACAGCTGTATTCACCTCCACAAAGCCCGGACTTGAACATAATAGAACACGTGTGGGAAATTTTGGAGCTAAAGATCCGAAAGCACGCTATAAGTGGTGGTCCAACTCTAAAAGAAAGGCTGCAAGAGGAGTGGCAGAAAATAACGCCGGAAGAGCTCGAAAATTTAGTAGCTTCAATGCCCAGACGGTTGCAAGCGGTCATCGATGCTGGTGGTGGCCTAACAAAATATTAAATTTTGTTATTTATTATTCTTTTTTCATATTATTTCTCATTTTTTAATTCGTACATACACTTTTGTCAGTGCCTTTTTTGAGTTTTTTGTGAATAACTTTAAAAGTTAATAATATGTATGTACTAATTTTTAAAATTTGGTTTCTAAACAAGAAAGCACTAAAAAAACTATTTTTCTAAAATAATGTCTCAAAAACAGATGTTCCCATATATTTATTTTGTTAAGTTTTATAAAATTGTTGCATCTAAAACATTGCTTAAAGTCCAAAAGTATCGGAAAACATCTTAAAAATCGATAGTAGTCCAAAAATATTGAAAAACATTTAAAAAACTTAAAGTTCAAATATGTATATCGAATACTTGCAGCTTGTTTGTTAGTTCGGTTACAATCCATGTTTCGCACCCATATAGCAAAACCGATTTCACATTCGAATCAAAAATGCGCACTTTCGTTTTGGTGGATATAACGGAAGAAGACCATATTTTGTTCAGTTGAGCAAACGCGCCTTTTGCTTTTGCTATTCTTGAGTTGATATCCTCTTTTGCTCCACCATCAATGGAGATAATGCTGCCTAAATACGTGACGCTGTCAACGTTTTCGAAGTCATCACTGCCAGCTTTAAACGTGATGTCATTTCTGTTTGCGTCCAGCTTCATGCTTTTAGTCTTGGATGCGTTGATTTTTAGGCCGGCCTTCTGCGATTCCAAGACAAGACCTTCCAATCTTGCTTTGCATATCTGAGTGTTTGGACGATAGAAGGCAAATGTCGTCAGCATAGTCGAGATCTTCTAGATGTTCGGTAAAGTTCCATTGGATACCCCTTTTGGCCTTATTAAGAGCTTTATCTAAAATATCGTCCAGAACGATAAGGAAGAGAGATGGCGATAGTAAATACCCCTGCCTTACGCCTGAATTAGTGGTGAATGTCGATGACAACAACCCGTTGTGTAACAGACTGCATTTAAAGCCTTCATATTGTGCACGTACTAAGTTTATGGCCTTTGCGGCAATACCTCTGCTCTGCAGTGAAACCCAAATGTTTTCACGGGAGACTGTCGAAGGCTGTATCGTACGAAGACAAGTAGCAGTTCAGCACGCCACTCACATAACTTCGATAATTATTCTGAGGGTGTTGATATGACCCACGCATGAACGGTTTGGCTCGAATCCTGCTTGTTGCCTTCGGATGGCCGAATCAAGTTTAGAAGCACTTTTGTCAATACTTTTGATGGTACTGAGAGCAGAGTTATTCCTCTATAATTTCGGCACTCACTTAGGTCACATTTTTTTCGGAAATTTGACAAGCATGCCATGTAGCCAATTTTTTGGCAAAAGCTCTTCGCTCCAGATTCTGGAAATCCGAGGATGAAGAATCTTAGCTGATGTAATGGGGCTTGCTCTAGCAGTTCAGCCGTTATTTCATCTATGCCGGCGGCCTTGTTTCTCATGCTTTGGATAGCTTTCACTATTTTATCGATTGTAGGCGGTTGTGTTTGTATTCGACTACTATGTACTGCGAGTCACTGTTACTGAATATAGTGCTACTTAATTACTACGCAAATATATAAAAACTTTTTTAAAAATTTTACTATTTAATTTCTTTTTTAAATGCATTGTCGTACAAATAGTGCGTTTGTCACTGTTGAAATGCCGATATGTTGTGTTTAAAGTTGGAATTAGTCAACACGTCGCGTTCCGTAACGTGACGTTGCGGTTGCTCGTTAACGTTACACCGATTAGTGAAAACGGTAGGCAACGTTCGAAATGTCACCTTACAACTCACGATTTCACTAATCGCTTACACGCTTCTGGCGTTTGATAGATTTTGACAGCCGTCACGTTACGGAACGCTACGTGTTGACTAATTCCAGCTTAAGGCATATAAGCAGGGACTGAACCGATTTCTTTTGCTTATTTATATATAAATTGTCGCCGACAAACTTCAATCAGCGACAGCAAAGGGGACATTCGCTTTTGTAATTGAAAACAAATAAACACTTTTTAAAAATTTTATTATGAAAAAACTATTATATTTATTGACAAAATTTCTTTTGGACATTGTTAAATATTGTCCAAAAAATATGAAAAAAAATTTTATTATTTTTATTTTTAGTTTTCCTTGGCTGCTGTAGAGGGCGTCATCCAAAAGTTACTTTTCAAACTGGTAGGAAATTTTTCTCCGAATCTACTCGACCGATTTTAAAAAACCAAAAAGCTTTCGATTACTCATAAAAAATATTAAACAATAAACCTCTGAAAGTTTTAAAAAATACCCTCCTTTTTTTTTACGGGGCAATTTTTCAGGGTAAGTCCCTCAATTTTTTCGCATTTTTCATAAATATTCATGCAAAAACTTCAAAATATAAAAAAGTATGAATTTTAAAGGCTTATTGTATAGTTTTGAGTCTCAAGGATAAAATCCATTTTGAATTTTTCAAAAATCTGTTACAGGAGGTCTACAAAATTTCCTACCGTTTAAAAAGTGTCTTTTGGATGACGCCCTCTACAGCAGCCAAGGGAAACTAAAAATAAAAAAAAAAAAATTTTTCATATTTCTTAGACAATATTTAAAACAATGTCCAAAAGAAATTTTGTCAATAAATATAATAGTTTTTTCATAATAACATTTCTAAAAAGTGATTTTTGTTTCAATTACAAAAGCGAATGTCCCCTTAATCAAAAATATGTAGCTCTCAAGATCTCATTAAAAAAATTTTTCTCTCATGTTGTTGCACTGTGTAATTATTGTGATTTATTATGAATTTCTTTAATATATAAATATTTAGCAATCGCAAGAAGGAACGTGCCAATTTCTGGTATAACCGCAACGAATTCAATACAGCAATACAACTGTATAGACGTGCTTTAGAGTATTTGGATGATCGTGATGGCGATCCAGATGCAGAGTTTGATAAAGAAGAAATTGAAGTAAGTTTAAATTAAGCATATTCAAACACAAAATATTAAAATTAATTCATTGTTATTTTTATTTATTATAGCTTTCAAATAGCGATTTGCAAACGTTACTTGATGACAGACTCATTGTGTACAATAATTTAGCGATGGCACAAATAAAAATCTCTGCTTTTGATGCGGCATTGACATCGGTTGAACATGTTTTGCGGTGTCAGCCAAATAACTCTAAGGCCTTGTATAGAAAGGGCCGGGTAAGCTGAATATAATATTTATTTTAAATTAAAATTGAATTGTAAATTCAGTTGTAAGGTTTTTGTCATCAAAAGAGTTAGAAAATTAAATTTATACCATAATTTGTAACTTCAGTAACTATCAGTAACTAAAAAAATTATACATATATACTGACCTTAAAAGTCGCAGCATATCCGCTTGCTCATTCCCTTGTGACATGAAAATGCACTTAGTAAAAATTTTATTGCTGCCGTTCTTTACTTTTAATTGCTCGGTTTACCCATGTCGAGATTTTGTGTGTAAACTAAAGTTAAATGTTGCTTTTAATGACTGCATTAGGTTTGTATTTGACATATCCAGAAATATAAGTGTAGCCCAACATTAAAAGACTATGTTAGGTTTAGATTTGGAGTTTAATTTTCGAATTTAATTTTCGAAATTTAATAAAACTGCGCAACATAATATATAATAACTGCCCTTATTGTCGTTACCTGATTCTTCGTTTTTTTGCAATCGCGAAGTGGCTTGAATCTAATAATGACACGAAACAGAAGTTTGGTTTTAAAAAGCTCTTTTTTTGCAATTCGGTTGTGGGACTGCTATCTACACGAATTGTAGATTATTAGGCCATCGACACAATTTCAAAAGAAACTTTAAGATCTTATAAAACGGATATAGCGGCAGGCTTTGGATTTATGTCATCTTAATATGGTTCCATTGGTATACATAATTTATAAATATATCCTTCTGGAGAAATATGGCCAAAAAATACCCAAATTACTCTTAGTATGAATTTTGGGTATTTCATGATGACATCTTAGAGTGGGCACAACTTTGCAAATAAAAATCGTAGATGACCATTCACCACTTTTTTGGAAAGGAAAAAAGCAAGATGTTGAAGTTTAATTTACGGAATAGAGCAGAAAAAATCCTTGCGACCTTGAACTTAATTTGAAAAACAGCAAAAACGTCGTTTTTTGCACTTAAGTTTAAGATACCTCGAAATTTTGACGAGGTAGAGGGAATCAGCACAACAAAATCTAGGAAAAATTCACGTTCCAGGTTTGTACGCACATCAGTTAAAGTGGTGCAAAACTGTCAACATGTTTTCGAAATGGTTTTTTGTGTATTATTTTTTAATGGTGTGAAGTTCGGTAAAATTGTTCACATATTTAAATAGAGGAAAGGTTAAGCTTCCGTTTGGTTCATATTTCTTGTTGGTCATGTAATCAGAACGGACGCTATAGCAGTACTAAGTCAAAAATAGCAAACATGTTGACAGTTTTGCTACTTACTGTATATACACCACCTTGCTTACAAAGGTGGTACATAACATTAGTAATTCCTAATTTTTGTATAAACAGATTATTGTTGTAGATGTTGTTGATGGCAATGATGACAAAAATCTTTCAGCAAAGAAATGCTTTGATAAAAAAAATCTATTATTCGAATTGACCAATATAAATTCTATAATTCTGTTTGCTTCAGATTCTTGAAGGAAAGGGTGATACAAAAGGCGCAATAAGTCTTCTTCAAAAAGCTGCCACTCTAGAACCGGACAGCCGTATAATTCAACAAGTAATATTTCAAAATTTGATATAACGTAAAGTTTACTTAATAACTTGATATTGTCTTTTCTTTAGGATCTTGCTAAATTAATTATAAAAGCGCGCCGTGAGGAGCACAACGAAAAAGAAATGTATCAAAAGATGTTGGGCCAAGCAAAGAAACTGGAACAAAAAAACAAACAGCCGCAAAAACAGCAAAATGTCGAAAGTTCAAAAGTAAATTTCTTTCTTTTTCAACAACTCAGTTTTCAATTAAAGAGTTTTTGCATTTATTTTCAGCTAAAATTGCTTGGCTATCTAATGGGTTCGATATTGATTGGTGTCGCTGGTGTTGCTATTTACAGATACAAATATTAAACAAAAAACAAAACAAAAATTGAACAATAAATATTATATACATGCAAGGAAAAAATAAATTCAGTTAAAATGAGTTTAGGTCATAGCAGAACAATTATATAAACTATATCGTAAAATATTATTTATTTCTATTACAAACTTAATATTTTGTAACATTCTCAATTTTATACTCTACTTGTTAGCATTGAACGAAATTATTTGTCAATTTCAATGAAATATTTACATCTTCTGTACAATAATGTATGAATTTATTTTGAAAACTGTTGCTTATGCCTAAATTGAACTCTTACATATATTACCGCTTCAATTGTGTAGCATTCGATTGTTGTTCATTTAATTAACATTTAAAATATCATTCCAGGTCTCTAAAAATTATTCTAATAAAAGCCTAAAATTCCTGAATTGATTAATATGGAGCCTAGACATCTTTTTCTGCATTAAATATTTAAAAAATAAACTTCAAATTTAAGGTGGTTAAATACATCAACATTGGTGATGGACAAATAAAATTTAGGTGAATAAAATATTCAAAATTAAAACGAACAAACGTATACTATTTATTTTATAGATTTAACTTGCATGGCTAAGTTAGGTTCGAGTGCTTGCTTAGTAAACCATGTCTTGCAGGGGGTTTGCCAAGAATTGAATTACTCTGTGGACGGTAGGCTTGGACATGCTTAGACCTCAAGGTTCTTGAATTTTTTTTCGCTGCGAATTTCAGTACTGCACTTAATACTCATGCAAAGTTTTTAAAGTTTATTTATTTATTTATTTGAGTCTTTGGATAATAATAACCCTTACAGACTAGAACAGTTCACCTTAAATATATAACTAAATAAAATAACTTAAATACAAAACTAAACTAATGTAAGAGCCTAAGCAGTATAGATTTAAATTGAGCTTTATTCAAGCAAAAATCAATTGAAATATCCTTATATAACCCATTGAGCAATAATAGAGTTCTATTAATGGGCTCATTAATAGCATAGTTCGACTTGTGGCACTTGATATAAAAATAATCCGAGGATCGTAAACTCCTAGAAGAAATATTAAAGCCAATCAGCTGAAGGATCTCTGGACAATCAATAAAACCATTGATCACATCATAAATAAACATAATACTATGAACAAGACGCCGATTTTCAAGACTCTCAAGTGTATGAGCAAACAACGAATATTGTATGACGATAAAGGCTCAGAAAAATCCAGTGAACATAGTGCGCTCTTAACAAATATTCGTTGAACACGCTCAATGCGTTATTGGTCAGGCAGCAATCCACACGTACTCCATGAGTCACCATTGCATCCCGAAAACATTACGGTTTGGTGCGGTTTATGGGCCGGCGGTGTCATTGGGCCGTACTTCTTCCGTGATGATCAAGACCGGCACGTTACTGTGAATGGGAATCGCTACCGTTCAATGATAACCGAATATTTTTGGCCCGAATTGGATGTTATGGACTTGGACAATATGTGGTTTCAACAGGACGGCGCCACGAGCCACACAGCGAATGTCACAATCAATTTATTGAAAACTAAGTTTTGTGAACGTGTTATCTCACGAAATGGCCCAGTCGATTGGCCGTCTCGGTCGTGCGATTTGACTCCGTTAGTCTATTTCCTGTGGGGCTACGTCAAGTCTATGGTCTATGCCAACAAGCCAGCGACGATTGATGAACTTCGTACGAATATCGATCGTGAAATTGCAGCAGTTTTGGCCGATTTATGCTTGAAAACTGTCGAAAATTGGGTTCAGCGTCTGGACTTCTGCAAGCGTGCCCGTGGTGGCCATGCAAAAGAAATCGAGTTTTATACATAATGCCATCACAGGAATAAAGAATTTCATTGATATCCAAAACATGTGTTTTGGTTGCATTGTCGTGGAAAATACTCCTAAAGTTGCATTTTGAATATATTTTTTGTATGGGCGGTAGGCGTGTCCGTTGACCGGTTTCGCTCATTTTCAATCCCACGAGCTATCTTTGACAACGGAGGCAGTGTACCAAATTTCATGGAATTTTTTCCCAAAAAATGTATTTCCACACACAGCCAGCCACCCAGCCAGACAGACGGACATGGCTATATCGACTCAGGAGGTGACGCTGATGAAGAATATATATTAGGGTGGGCCGATTTGAAAACTGACCCCGGCTACCCCCTATGTGAAAGTTCATTCAATTCTATGAATATTTGGCCAAGGAACCATACCTCTACGTTAGACTTTAGTTCGGCACATTTTCGATTGGAAATTTTACCTTGCGTTTAATATTTATTTTTATACAAAATTTTTATAATTCTTTTAGAGACAAAAGTAATATCATAATATTAATTGGCTGGTATTTTGTCAGTAATCCATAAAATTGGGTTCTGGTTTTACGAAAAGTTTACTTGATAGTGTTGAATTGATGATATTTATTCCAAAAAATTTATTAATATTTGCCAAATTTCAATGAATTATTTTGCTCAGTTTTCCCAAAAAATATATTTTCACACACAGCCAGCCAGCCACCCAGCCAGCCAGCCACCCAGCCAGCCAGCCAGCCAGCCAGCCACCCAGCCAGCCACCCAGCCAGCCACCCAGCCAGACAGACGGACGGACATGGCTAAATCGACTCAGGTGGTGACGCTAATCAAGAATATATACACTTTTCTATATCTGCCACGCCTCCTTCTTTGTGTTACAAACGGAAGGACAAAGTGAATATACCCCGGGTCTAGGGTATAATGAATATACCCCAAATAACGCCCAAACTATTTTCATACAAATAAATTTTGGGCGTTATTTCCAAAATGATTATCGCCCAAATTTATATGAAAATAATTTGGGCGTTATTTCATATTTTTTGGGAGTTATTTCGTTTTTTATTTTGGGCGTTATTACGTCATTTTATTTTTGGGCGTTGTTTCGTTTTTTTTTTTTTTGGGCGTTATTTCCTAACGCCTTATATACAGTTGCTTACAAAAGTATTCGGAATTTGAAATTTTTTTATATAATCATAAAATTTTGTAATTACGAATTATTTTTTTTTTTTTTGAATCACTCTTTACAATTATATTTTGGTAAGTATCTAGTTTTATTTATTAAAATAAATAAATTCTAAAATGTAACTTAAAAATGTAAAAAAGAGCTTATAAGCAAAATCCTATTTAAATTCAATACACAAAAGTATTCGGAATTCCAAAAAATATGGCAATATCTTCAACACGAAATCAAAGAATAATCCAAAAGTATTGGCGACACTTTTAAAATTCAACTTTCAGTTAGTTTGGGGCAGCTCAGTTCTGTTTTGTCAGTTTTTTTTTTTAAGCGAAAGATTTCGATTTTTAGAAAAGTAAGATGGGAAGAAAATCAGAAGAAACCACTCTTGAATAAAAAAAATTGTAAGGAGTGAGGACGGAAAAACCCTGTAGGAGGTTGCTAGATGCATTGGAAGAAGTATTATAGAAAGAAAAAAGTTCCATAATTTGGTAGATTATCGAAACTAGGCATTCGAGACAGGTCGCATATTATACGAGAAACTAAATATCAGCCACGTACTTCAGCAGTGCACATTAATAGAAACCTCACTTAATATAATCGAGTAAACATAAGTGATGAAACTGATCGCAGGATACCCAGAAATGCTTGTTATAATGGAAGATCTCAACGTCTCAAATCATTTATGAGTAAAGCCAACCGTTAAAAGCGCTTACATATATAAGAAAGAAACAATTTATATAATATTTTGTCTCGTCTCTAAAAATAACTCTTGACCTAAACCATTCGTTGTAATTTAAGTGCTTTTTGCAAACTCTAAGCGCTTTTTGCGGTTGGCCTTACTTATAAATGGTTTGCTGGTGGCGAACAGCACGATGATTCATTGATGACAAATAAAGACAAAATTAGATCATTGGTGACAAACGGAGACATTTGTTTGACTTCATGCATGAACTTTTAGAACAAATGTCCAAAAAATCACTGATGACTTATGCTGATAATGTTACTGAGTCATCCGTATGCTAGCTCCTCGTAGTAGACAATATCAGTATGATTCCGTCATGAATAAGTCATTTATGCATATACTTCCGAGTGAGTTGCAGAGGTAAATGTTATCGTGTTTTCACTAATGATTTTGTGACAAACAAGTCACCATAGATCTAGAAAAAATGTTTTTTTTTTTTTGTGTTTTTGGTTTTGCATTTGTTTATATTTAGATTTATTAACTAATATATTTTAATTTACATTTATTAAATAAACAAACTTTTAAAACATGACACTAACAACTAAGTACTATTAAATATGTCATAGTATCAAAGCTTAACATTATCGTGGGTGTTATTCCAATAGTACTATAGGTATAATCTTGTGTTCTAGTCAAATTGTGCCTTGGTGAGATATTAGGTACTAAAAGTCGGGAAAATCTGTTTTATGTAAATATCTCGCTTAGTGTTGTTAATGCAAAAAAATTTTGGTTCACAATTTTATAACTCAAAAAAATTTTCCATAAAAAAATGATGATGGTTTTTCCGACTGGGATTTCTGTAGGAAATTATCCGAGCTTCAAAATTGTGGAGCAACATTTTTTTTTTTTTTAGAAATAACCCTCTGCAAGTTATTTGCAAAAAACTAATTTTCTCGACTTTTACCACCCAATATCTAACGAAAGCACCACCTCTCAAGATTGGACTTAAACAAAAGTTCATACCTCACTTAAAAAAATTCAGATTTGAGACTATGGTGAAGGTCAGCCAGCCGCTGGCAATTATTCTATTTGATAATGCATTGCTAATGTTTGCAAAGTGATGTGCGACAATTTTCAGGTCACCGAAACAAACGTCTTCATAGTTTAATATACTTTTATCCATCCAATAGCACAATTCTCGGTGATATTCTTCATGAGTAGATCGACGACAGAAATCTATTGAAAAGATAAAATTCAGACATTATAATTACTATGTTTAAAGCATTTTCTTAAGTACATATTAACTCACCCCAAAATTGTTAGTCTGAGTCTATTTATTATTAAATTAAAAGTTATAACATATATCTTTTTAATTAAAATTAATCACATTTAATAGGAGGATACGAAATTTTTTATTAATTTTAATTCGCTTGACAAACTGACAGCAAAAATAACAATCGGCTGTATCCATGACTTTTACTTGTTGATGGCGACATGAAGCAGACAATGTCATGTAGCCATACACTTGTTATCGACTTTTAACAGACAATTAATTTCACCGGCTCGGAACATTTCAGAAGTTCAGAGACATTTAAATGACATTGTCCGACAGAGAATACTAACTTCCTGACATCCCCATTATGAGTCATCGATGAAAAAATCATTTCGGAAAATTTCATTTGGAGAGCCCTATGTTAGTGTTATTTTCTTTTTCAATGACAATATCATAATGGATTATGTAGCCCAAAAACGCCATCGGGTAGTTTTCGCGTCCATAAACAACATACGAACACCATTTCATTTTTATATAAGTATATATAGAAGATATGTATATGTATGCATATAATTATTTGAAATATCCAAAGTATATCATTTTGCAAGAAGTTTTAGTGTACATATTTTAAAATTTAGTTAAAATGAATTTTTGTTAAAATAAGAAAGCTGGTGGTGCTGTTGTCTCCACAACTGGCGCTGGTGTGGTGGTTGCCTCATGGGCCATTTTCTTTCCAAGAGATTGAAACAATCTCTCATACATGCTCTTTTCCATTTCTTCATTCAAAAGCATCCCTAAAAAAAAGAGTAAAAAATTCTTTGAAATTTGTGTTGGTTAAGATCTTTGTGCAAAATCACAGCGAACAAATTTTAAGCACTTCTTATACACAGTTGGCCTGAACGAAAATAAGGCGTTCCTTGATGCCGCCAAAAACTAAGTTCGTACTTCGACTCTTTAGACCATGTTTAATCAGAATATAACATTGACAAAATTGAATCAGATTCTCCCTGCGTTTTTCTATATATCTTATGTAGCGGCATTATCTCCTTATAAAAAAACAAGAAACTGAGAAAAAATTCTACAAACAAAAATAAAAAAAGTAATTTTTGATGTATTTTGCAATGTTGAGTTCGAATCCGACAACGGAATTGCTGGTTTTAGAGATGTACTTAAGTAAACGTACAAAAATCACTGTTTTTTTTGCTATATTTGAGGTTATATAGCAAGACAATGTAATTTTTTTATATAAAAATTGATATACTTAGTAGTTAAAAGCACTAGTTTCAATCGTTTAAACCTTATTAAAATTATTTCGATATCTTAATTTTTTTTCCAAAATATCGTAAACTGAAATATTGAAAAAACGTGTTTTTAACTTTTTAGCTTAGGATATCCCCTTGGATAAAAAAGATATCGATTAAGTTGAAATTAAGTTTTAAAGATTAAAAATAATACTTTTAACTACTATGCCAAGTTTTATGTAAAGAAATTTCATTGTTATATAACCTCAAATATAGCAAAAAAAACAGTGCTTTTCGGACTTTTAGGTAAGTATATCTCTAAAACCATACGAAGTAGAGCAATTCTGATGTCGGATTCGAATTCAGCATCGCAAAATACATCAGAAATCACTATTTTTATTTTTGTTTGTACTATTGTTTTTTCAGAATTTTTTGCAGATAATGACGCTACATAAGAGATATAGAAAAACGCAGGGAGAATCTCAAGAGCGTAGCCAGGATCAAGCAAGTGGGAGCCAGATGGTATTATTTTTGTCTTAATATATTTTTTTTTATCCAAAAAAAAAAATTTGGTTTCATTTTGTAAGTTGTAGGGGGGGGGGGGTAGCTGTCCACCCCTGCTCCTACCTGGCTACGCCCTTGGAGAATCTGATGCGATTTTGTAAAAGTTATATTCTGATTATACATGGTCTAAAGAGTCGAAGTACGTGCTTAGTTTTTGGCGGCATCGGATAACGCCTTTTTTTCGTTTAGGCCAGCTGTGTAGTTATGGAGCTGGTAGCAGAAAAATTTAAATATACAATATAATAGCACCGTTTGGCAGAAGATGATAATTGGAGTAAATTAATTAATACATGGAGCATTCCATCGTGCATCCTGTGACATTTTGCTATAGAATATGACATATATGAAGCAAAACATGCCAAGCGTAAATGCTGAAAATTTTTTTGTCTCAGATTTCGCTCAAATTGGGCAATATGAGAGAATTGGGTTCTAGTACCATCTGTTGTTAAAATACATAGTGTTGAATTTGAATTATAGCTTGTTCCAAAGTTTGTAAATTAATACAAAGTTTGTAAATTAATTAATTTTTAAGTGTTCTTTTTATAAAATTTTTTAAACTTAAAAATACTTTTGAACTTTTTTTAAAAATAATCCCCTAAATTTTTTTTTTAAAGTACTTCAAATTAAAGCATAATTTATAAGCTTTAAAATGATGTTTGACTCAAGATGGGACTCGGTCGCTAGATGAGAGTTTTGGCTTTTGAACACCCGCGGCAGGCAAAACTCTTTGTTTACCCAAGAGGAAGGCATCTTACGAAAAAAGTGTACTAGGAATAAAATGCTTAAAATCGTTCAAGAAATACGTGTGAATTTTTGTAAACTTTTTTTTTAAAAAAATTTTTTTCAAAAAGTATACAATAATTGAGGAGTGGCCGTACCAAAGGGCCTAAGTACCATTTCGAGGCAAAAGTAGTGTCATAATATGAAACGGGTGGCATTTTGTTAGAAATTAATCAAATTGTTTTTTGTTTTCACTAAAAATTTTCTTGATATGCAGTAGGGACTGATGGTATGCATTTCTATTAAATTCATTAAATTGATCTTACCTTTCATTCTTTCATCCCTCACTCACATTATCAACCATTGTTTCACTAGTTGCTGTTTTCCTGAATCTTGGAAGGTCGCTATCTTTACACCTATTGCCAAAAAACCCACCGCTACAGAATATTGTGATTTTAGGCCTATAAGTATCTTACTTGCTTTGGGAAAAGTTTGTGAAAGGATCATGTCTAATCAAATCTGCAGTTATTTAAATTCAAATAGGTTGCTTTCGAACCTACAATCTGGTTTCCGTGCAGGTCTTAGCTGTTCAACTGCTTCGATGAAAGTTATTGACGATATTAGAATATCGTATGATCAAAACTATTTAACGCTTTTATGTCTTTTAGATTTCTCCAAAGCTTTTAATTCAGTAAACCTTGATCTCCTTTGCTATAAATTAAAATATCTTTTTAATTTTAGTGAAAGTTCAGTTAAATTAATGTATAACTACAATATTTCAAGAGTAGAATGCAGAAGGTGAAAATTAGTGATAGATTCTCTTCTTTGAATGCAGTACACGCAGGTGTTCCTCAGGGATCGATACTAGGACCATTATTATTTTCCATTTATATTAACGACATTTTTTCCGTGTGTAAATACGCGACAGTTCATGCCTATGCTGATGACATTCAACCTTTACCTTTCTAGACCCATTGGACTTACTGAGGATTTGTGCTATAGGCTCAATTCTGATTTGTTTTGCTTTGCAAATGAGCGGATAGAAATTTTCTCCAAATTAACCCTGTTAAGTCAATAGTGTTACCTATCGCGAGAAGTGATTTAAGTATGCAGGGTATCCCACCGTTGTTTATTGGTGCTTCGCGATTGGAATTTGTTAACAAACCAAAAAATCTGGGTTTCATTTTGAACTCCCGATTAACTTGTCTTGATCATATTAATAGTGTTATAGGTAAAATTTATGGCACCCTACGGTCATTGAGAGCCTCAGCCGACTTCACTCCCTTGGAAACAAGACGTTTTCTTGTACTTCAATTAATTATGCCAAACATAACATATTTTCATTTAGTTTACTGTAGGCTCGATTCTTTTTCACAGCATAAACTGCTTGTTGCTTTCAATTGTATAGCTAGGTACATTTAGGGGATCCGCCGTTTTGATCACATCTCTGAAAGAAGTAGGGGTATACTTGGTTGTGGCATACTTGACCACATTAACATGCTTAACTTACTGTTTTTGCATATGCTTATTCATTCCCATAAACCAGAATATTTGTATGACAAGCTTCAATTTTGCCATTATGCTAGGACAAATAAATTAATTGTTCCCCGGTTTAATTACCTTAACTCATGCCGGTTCTTCTTCATTAGCACCATCAGACTTTGGAATTCCCTGCCAGATAGTTTAAGGCGCATAGCTGAAGGAAGCAACTTTAAAACTGCTATTTCCAATTATTTTTCTAGAAACAATTCTCTTTAAACCTATTAATCTTCTCCTGCACGGCAGTCTGCGGAAATTCCCCGGGAATCTTGATTAGTGATGAGCAAAATTAGTCTTGGTCTTGCGTCTTGTTCTTGGTCTTGCTAATTTTGCGAGACCAAGACCAAGATGCTGATATTTTTGCAAGACCAAGACTGCTATGGTCTTGGTCTTGGTCTTGCTCACGATAATTATCAAGACCAAGAATGCTTTTCAGTCTTGCTAATTTATAGTTAAAAGTTGTTTCACGCCCGTTTTGAAGATAAAATCATATCTCGATTTGAATTTTGGCATCTTAAAAACCCAACTGCTTAGGAAAAATATGGTTTTGAATACTCAATATCTCTGAAAATTTTTTCAAGACCAAGACCAAGACTTAATATCAGAACCAAGACCAAGACCAAGACTCAATGTGCTATGGTCTTGGTCTTGGTTTGCTCATCACTAATCTTGGTTCACGATAACCTATCTTTTTTTTTAACCTTTCATGTTCTTTTTTTTTCTTTTTCTTAATTAAGTAGGGGAAAGTGGGGAATCGTGGGCCATGGGGAATCGTGAGCCACCGCCACCTTTTGGCAGTATGTCGAGATAAATAGTTAGATGCAACTGTAATCGTTTTCTCTTAGCCTCAACTTATTTTTACATTGGTTGTTGACAAACGTACGCGTTTTATTTGCTTTGTACAATACTTGCCCAAAAAAAAGTATCTGCAAAACTTTTTTTGCGTGTTTGATTTCCATCATTCTTGGACGAATTGCTACGACAAAACACAGGTAAATATGTTTTTTATTATCGTTAGACCTTTGCCTTTCAACATACAAAAGTAATTTTGCATGACACTTCAACAAGTCAATTACACGCCGTTGTTTTGCAAAAAGTAGCTTGTGGGGAATCTTGAGCCACTTCGTGGGCCACCCGTGTTTTGACAGTTTTCGTATCAATACACATTTGTATGTTGTGTTTATGATGTTTTGTGCAAAATGGAGGCTGTGAATCAATAAATAAAACAATAAATACATATTTTGTATCAAATTTTCCTATTTCTTTGTTAACGTATCTGATTGATCGTGCATAACCCTTCGTCTTCATTTTGTCGATTAAAATAACTTTACTTGTCATTTCAACTAATTCAATAAAGTTTTGCATCATAATTGTTTGATTTTTACTTAATTACGGCGGTGGCCCACGATTCCCCACCATTTTTGAAAATCGCAAAAACACTAATTTTTTTCAAACCACGAAAAGTCGGAAAAAACAAAAGAGTTGTTAGAAAGTGTAATAGTCAAAAGTTACCTAACTTCATGTAGAATAACATACCATATTACAATTTGCAAAATTTTTTTTTTTTTTGAAGATATTTAACAAAATAAAAACGTGGCCCACGATTCCCCACCTTCCCCTAGTCTTAAGATATATTTATGTTTAATTGATTTTGTAACGGTAATGCCACAGTTATGTACTATAAAAGACTAAGTCTTATTGTACAACATAGTAAATAGTGCGAAATTGATATCATCATGTTGAAAAAATTATAACAGTCAAATAACAGGCTATTAGGCACATAAAAAGTAAGACATTAGGCCCTTTGGTACGGCCACTCCTCAATTATTATATATATTGTATTATTTTTAACTTTCCAAAAAATTCCCAAAAATTTCACACGTATATCTTGGACGATTCTAAGCATTTTATGTCTTGTACACTTTTTTCGTAAGATGCCTTCCTCTTGAGAAAACAAAGGGTTTTGCCTGCCGCGGGCGTTCAAAAACCAAAAACTCTCATCTAGCGACCAAATCCCATCTTGAGTCATACATCATTTTAAAGCTTATAAATAATGCTTTAATTTAAGATACCTACTTTTTAAAAAAAATTCAAAAGTATTTTTAAGTTTAAAAAATTTTGGTGAAAAAACTTTTTTTTTAAAAAAAAGAACGCTTAAAAATGAATGGAACCAGTCACTTAGACATATCAATTTACAAACTATTGTGTAACATATAAATTTTTGAAAAAACACCTTTTCATGAAAATTGCTAAAAACGCCAACTTCAAACACCCTGTATTTTAACAACAAATGGTACAAAATCCTCCCTGATTATTGTTTTGCACACTGAAACTACCATATTGCCAAATTTGAGCGAAATCGGAGACAGCAAAATTTTCAGCTGGTATATGTGTCGTGTTTTCCTTCATATACAAAACTTTGGTCATAACTACTTAAGTTATTTTAAGTCCTAAAGCTGTGAAAAGATTCTCGAAAAATAACTAAAGAACCATTCTTTAACGAAGTATAGGGAAATTTTTAAAAGTTAATGTTTTCTGTCTTAAATTGTTCCTTAAATGGGTGTGACTCATAGGACATGAAACGGAGAGCTCTTTTTCGTTAAGGAAGGAAGAATTTTAGCCAAACTACTGCTATTTTATGATTTTTTTTTTTAATGTTGCAATTGAAGAAATATGTGACAACAATTTGTGACTCGCCGGAACAATCTGTTCTGATTTGAGGCAGAAAAATTAAATCAGTGAAATTTTTGTATTGTATGTATAATCGAATTTTTGATGTTTTAATTATGACATAGCCATGCCATAAATCAAATTTAGACCAATTTGCTTGTTGATCAAAAATCGGTTCAAGCTGCTACTCCTTATTGTCACAGGTAATAAGATAGGATATCGTAATGATAAGTTTTGAAGTAAAAAAGCATGTCTCATAAAAACTAAGAATTTTATGGTTGATCACTAGGGTGCAGCATTTTTTCGAAATAATGGGAAAATCAAAGGATGCATCAAAGATTATTTTAGGAACAGGCTTTATTACAAAGATTGCATACTTAGTTTTGATCAAAACCCCCGAAAAGATGGCCCGCCCGGGGCTTGAATGAAGGTCTTAGCGACAAAAATCTGTGTTTTCTTACAGTTTTTTTAACTTATCTCAAAAACCACTAAACTATTGGTAGTAATTCTACCCAAGTCTTTGAAAAGGATTAGTTTTGTACATTTTTTGTTTTTTCTCATTGCTCTACAGTAAAGTTTGACCTATGAAAGTCCTGGAAGAAGTTCAAATTTTTTGATTCAAAAACCGTTTTTTTTTTTTTCTATAGTTCAAGATACAAGAGACGCACAAGAACTTTAGATCCCAATAAAGGTAGGAAATTTGATTTGCTATAGTTTTGCTTGCAAATCCTTATTCCAAAGGTAAAAATTTGCCCGCGAGAGGGCGCCATTTGTAAAAAAAAATTATGTATCATTAATAAGTGAATTTTTTATGTTTTTGTTTTGAAACATACCCGAAATTATGATAAGAAACTAATGAAAAAGTCAAGAGTTTTCAAACATGGTCATTGAAATAGAAATCGGTCGAAATTTCCGTGAGATATGACAGTTTTTGCATACTTGGTATTTTTTGCAAAAGTATGATTTTGGGTATTTTTGTTTCACAGTGTATTTGGCATCCACAACTTAAGATTTTTTTATGTGTATTACCTTATGCTAAAGGACAATAAACAGCAAAACTTTCAAGCCCAAAAACGTCAAAATCAGTTGGTGGTTTCTTTGCAAGTTTCAGCCTGAGTGTTCGGATTTTTTTTCAATTTTTGTCAAATATGGCTTTTTTGAGTATGAGTGACTGTATACTCTAAATACCGTAAAAAATGTGTAATATTATATCCAAAAAACTGTAGGAAGTGTATTTTGCTATATTTTGTTCCTGATAGTCATCTTTCCACAGCTAACAGTTCGAGCGCTGGAGGCCGATTTTGTAAAAAAAAAAAATTTAATTTTTAGAAATTTTTATTTTGAAGCAACCTTTTGATATTTTTGCTTGCAAATTTTCCCAAATTTGGGTAGATCCATTTACAAAAAAAAAACCTGCCTTGAAGGGCACCGTGTGAGATAACCACTCTGTTTTTCTTGATTACAAGAATGAGAACAACCTTTCAAGCAAGTACGACAAATTAATCATACATGTACCGAAATTGCCACAAGCTCCCTAACTATAGTGGTCGCTTACACTGGGAAATTTTTCAAACAATTTTTTTGACTTTGTATGAGAAACAACAGCTATGTTCCTTTTCATTTCCATTCTTTTGCCCGCAAACTCAACGAAATTATTTGAAAAATTTCAAGGTAGGTATTAAGAAAGCACTTAAAAAGTGATTGTTCTCCTTAAATTTTACAAGCGCGTACACAATGATTTTTGTAAGACCGCAGTAAGCGTTCGTCTATCAAATATTATTTAGAGCAGAGACGTATTTATATGGGTGCTCAGGGCGATCTATGCCATCCACCGATATTTTATTTGCTTTTTGGTCTCGTCGCACATACTGGTATTTGAACAATCTGGGCGGCCAAAATTATTTGTCTGCTAAAATAGTATCTTAACGATGCAAATAAATGTGAAACATTTTTTTTTTTTTTTGTCAAAAAAATTTATTGGCATAAATAAACAAGAACTTATTTTAAAATAAATACTATTCATAAAACCAAGTAAAAATTCAAAGTTAGCCGTAATGATTTTGTTTTTATGGAAACTATAATGATTTGTTATAAACGTACATAACATACCAATTAAGATTAAGAAATTTAAAAAAAAAAAAAACTGCAAATTAATAATAACACTGTATAAAGTACCCCGCAGGCAAACGGACTAGTTCAAGTATACATAGTTCATTAACTACCAAACAGTACTGGTACGACTTCTACTTCTACTTCCTTTTTACATACAAGCAACTGTTCTGTTTTGTGTGGTTTCATAAGAGTAAGTAAGAGCAGAGTTTTTCAGTCTTTCTCTTTTGCTTCTTTCACTTGATTCCCCGAGAGATTTGAGAGGTCAACATGGCCTATTTTGCAAAGCTTCAATAACGGTAACAAAGAATGTTTCTTTCAGCCACGAATGATTATGTTTTGAGAGAGTGTCTTCTTATTTGTGCGCTTGTGTCCACTTTAGCTTGATTACCGATTTAAAATGGTCAAAACTTCTATTAAAATTAGCGATATGGTCTGCATTATAATCTTCGCACGATAGTAATTATTCCTTTAGATAATTTTGTTTTGCATCTAAATTAGCCAAGTTCTAATTTTTAATGCGGTCAAACAAGTATCTTCCAGGGACAATCTTTACTCCCGCGCCATCTTGTGGGACTTAAACAAACAAGCACCATGAGAAATGGCGAAAAAAGGAAATATTATTCTTTTTTTTTAAGCTTTTAGACAAATATTTTATTGAAGCAAAACTTAATTAATCCACGGTTTTCCACGGACATTGAAAAAACCTTTAACTAAAGGAATGACCAAATAAAACCTTCCCATTGAAATTATACAGGATCGAAAATTTTTTACTCCATGAAAAAAAGTATTTGAAAAAAATGTAACTTGTAAAAAATGGTAATTTTAAAAACTCTAAAGAGGCCATTGTAATTATGTCTTTTTAACTTTTTTTTTTTAATCAGTTGTAAGTTTTTTACCTGTTGTGTCAGAATCCATTACTTTCAACTCTGTAAGTGAACTTAAAGATAGAAATATTTACTTCCAAACTTCACGTTTTTGAAATTATTTATGAACAGATATTTACACCAGATGAAACAACCGATTTCCAATTGACGGTAAGCACCCAGTGTGTTTGGTTAAGTGGAATAAGGGGTTGGGTATTATTATTAGGACTGTCCCCTGGCATTTTAACTGGTTTTTAAGAATAGATTTGCTATTTTCATAACTGGACTTTTGGCCGCCCAGACTTTTCAAATACCAGTATGTGCGGCTCATATCTGCGTTACTATTTTGGAGATATTCATAGTTGTATGTTCCAAAATTTGAGTAACATTTTGTTTTTATTTTTGATTTTCAAGAGAGAAGGAGAATAAAATACTCCTACAATAATATAAAATAAATAAATAAAATAAAAGTTTGTAAACCAACTCTTAACCAGAAGTCCAAGTTCAAATCTCAGTACGGTTGGTTTTTTTTTTTATTATTTTCATTAGGCTGTGATCATCTCACTTTTCTCGAAATTTTCAGTTAGGTTTTCAGATTTTTATAAAAATTCATATAGATGTTCTAAGTGCTGAGCGTGGAGACCTCTCATTATTAGTTTTGCAAGTTATGGGCATGGAACTTCAGAGTGTCCAAGAGGTGTTTTTACGAAAAATCGATGCAATTTTTTTTTCTAAGTCCCGCCATTTTGTCAAAAATAAATTTTTTTAATTTTTGTTTTCGGATTCTTGTAACATTTTGAACGTTGTTTTAACT
This sequence comes from Calliopum simillimum, assembly GCA_951812925.1. NCBI lineage: Eukaryota > Metazoa > Arthropoda > Insecta > Diptera > Lauxaniidae > Calliopum > Calliopum simillimum. Next base: position 68,923,592 of record OX638370.1, on the reverse strand, counting down.
TTCATTTTTAAATTTGGAAAATTTATAAAATGGCGGCCATTTTTTGAAAAATCTTAAAAGTTGATTAAGTATCTCAAAATAATATTGTTTTTATAGTAGGAGATCCGTTGAAGAAATTACTACCCTCATCGGCTTTCCTGATGAAATATTTTTTTTATGCAATAAGATATAGAGATAAACAAAACCTGACTTGATTGGCACTCCATATCCTGGCAAGGATATTTTTAATTAATTATTGTTTGATTAAATTTTTTACCCCAATTACCCTCATTCTTTTTCTAAATAAATTTGGTGGCAATCGAAAGCGAAAATCATTTAGAAAGTGCCGCTGTATGATTGGCATCCTTTATCCTGGCAAGGATACTTGCCAAACAGGTTTAAACAGGTTAGTTGGTGTTAGGAATATACCCTCATCCTCTTTCCAAAAAAATCATATATGTAAATGTAGGTAATTTTCTTACGAATTCAATGGTATGTGATTGGCATTTCAAATCCTGGCAAGGCTGATGGTTGGCAGGATTTGCAGTTTCAATATCTATATATAATACACACCTCCCGGGAAGATAGGGACAACCTCGACTTAGAGTCACTGAAGATTTTTTGATGAGGTTTTATTTGTTTACCTCTCCTGAGTTGGTAACTGTGAAAACGAAAATCCCGTCTCGTCCTTCTTGCTAAAAAACTGAGTTTAAGTCCTTTTTTACGAGGCAAGTTTGAATTACTAATATTATAGTGACCTCGAAGTCTTGGAAGTGAAATTTTTTTTATGAGATTTTGTTCGTTTACTTGCTCAGAGTCGGAAAATAAGAAAATTAAATCGGAATAGTTCTTTATTGCGAATAAGCCGAGCTTAAGCGCCTTTTTTCTTTGTATGTTTAAACTATTAATATTAAATCGACCTCGAAATACTGGTAGTGAAAACTTTTGATAAGGATTTGTTCAGTAAGTAAGGTTGAGTGGGATGAGGTGAAAAAATGAATCAAAACAACTCCTTCTTGCGCAGAAATGGGCTTTAAGCACCCTTTTTGCCCCTAAATTTTGAAATAATCATGCTACTTTTAACTCGCAATAACCAAGCTCAAAGTCGTTTTTTTTTTTTTCAGATGGTTATATAGAGAAATGTTCATGGTACATACATATAAATATTTTCATCAAATGTTTTAGAAAACCAATTCTATAGCGAACAGGCTTTTGGATCAGTGCATTTCAACTTAAGTATCTGACAATCGCGATGATAATGATATCCAAGTGTTAAGTGCTGTACATGTCTACAAAAGCAAACTAATTTATGAATTTAATATAAAAAAATAAAAATTTTTCTGACAAAACATAGGATTTTGCGCTGATTTATCAATCAATAAAGAATTGGTTTTCTAAAACATTTGATGAAAATATTTATATGTATGTACCATGAACATTTCTCTATATACCCATCTGAAAAAGAACGACTGTGAGCTTAGTTATTGCGAGTTAAAAGTAGTATGTTTATTTCAAAATTTAGGGGCAAAAAGGGTGCTTAAAGCCCATTTCTGCGCAAGAAGGAGTTGTTTTGATTCATTTTTTCACCTCATCCCACTCAACCTTACTTACTGAACAAATCCTTATCAAAAGTTTTCACTACCAGTATTTCGAGGTCGATTTAATATTAATAGTTTAAACATACAAAGAAAAAAGGCGCTTAAGCTCGGCTTATTCGCAATAAAGAACTATTCCGATTTAATTTTCTTATTTTCCGACTCTGAGCAAGTAAACGAACAAAATCTCATAAAAAAAATTTCACTTCCAAGACTTCGAGGTCACTATAATATTAGTAATTCAAACTTGCCTCGTAAAAAAGGACTTAAACTCAGTTTATTAGCAAGAAGGACGAGACGGGATTTTCGTTTTCACAGTTACCAACTCAGGAGAGGTAAACAAATAAAACCTCATCAAAAAATCTTCAGTGACTCTAAGTCGAGGTTGTCCCTATCTTCCCGGGAGGTGTGTATTATATATAGATATTGAAACTGCAAATCCTGCCAATCATTAGCCTTGCCAGGATTTGAAATGTCAATCACATACCATTGAATTCGTAAGAAAATTACCTACATTGACATATATGATTTTTTTGGAAAGAAGATGAGGGTATATTTCCAACACCAACTAACCTGTTTAAACCTGTTTGGCAAGTATCCTTGCCAGGATAAAGGATGCCAATCATACAGCGGCATTTTCTATATGATTTTTGCTTTCGATTGCCACCAAATTATTTGAGAAAAAGAATGATCGTATAAATATAGGTATTGAAACTATAAATCGTGCCAATCATCAGCCTTGCCAGGATTTGAAATGCCAATCACATACCATTGAATTCGTAAGAAAATTACCTACATTTACATATATGATTTTTTTGGAAAGAGGATGAGGGTATATTCCTAACACCAACTAACCTGTTTTAACCTGTTTGGCAAGTATCCTTGCCAGGATAAAGGATGCCAATCATACAGCGGCACTTTCTATATGATTTTCGCTTTCGATTGCCACCAAATTTATTTAGAAAAAGAATGAGGGTAATTGGGGTAAAAAATTTAATTAAACAATAATTAATTAAAAATATCCTTGCCAGGATATGGAGTGCCAATCAAGTCGGGTTTTGTTTATCTCTATATCTTATTGCATAAAAAAAATATTTCATCAGGAAAGCCGATGAGGGTAGTAATTTCTTCACCGGATCTTAGACTATTATTTTTTCATTTTTTTTTACAGAAAGGTGAATAAAATACAAACATTTTGTAGGAGACTTGTTTTGCGCGAAACGGCTGTGAGAGCCACAGGAATTTTTTTTCTAAAGAGTCACATGACAATTTTTTTAACTTAGTTTTGTGCTTTCATTTACACCCACTAGGTGGCCAAAAAAAAATTTCAAAGTACAAGGATATAACTTCCATTGCTTCGAAAATACAAGCTATACCAAAAAGACCGACCTTTCTGTAAAAAAAAAATGAAAAAAAAAATATTATTTTAAGATACTTAATCAACTTTTAAGATTTTTCAAAAAATGGCCGCCATTTTATAAATTTTCCAAATTTAAAAATGAAAATTAAAACAACGTTTAAAATGCTACAAGAATCCGAAAACAAAAATTAAAAAAGTTTATTTTTGACAAAATGGCGGGAAAAACACCACTTGGACACTCTGAAGTTTCGCAAAACTAATAATGAGAGGTCTCCATGCTAAGCACTTAGAACATCTATGTGAATTTTTATAAAAATCTGAGAACCTAACTGCAAATTTCGAGAAAAGTGAGATGATCACAGCCATTAAGAGAATGCTTACATGCAAAGTTAAAAAGAAAGATTAAGCGCTTTAGAAATCCTTCTGAAGAACATTTTTAAATAAAGTTATTTTACTTAGTTCTGAAAGAATTTTTCAAATTGATCTATCTCAATTTTTTTAAATCCCGATTTATTGAAAATTACCACTTTGTACTGAAAAAAAAAAAATTAGAAAAAAGAGGTGCGTTCATTTAATTGCCTGTGTCTCGCTTAAAACAAAGAACACAAACAAAAACTTGTTATAAATAACACAGGCCGACAAAAATTGATCAAAGTACATACCCAGAAACCGGACTATATATTTCCGTAGGTTTTCGATGCGCTGATTCCGAATCTGGTCGCAGAACTGCTCCATCACGTCAGGTTTTTGAGATATCCTAACCTAAAAGTGCCAAAAATGACGATTTTTCTCAATTTTGAGGTTAAATAGCTCTAAGGATTTTATTTTTCTTGGAAAACTATGAACGATATTTTGAAGTACTAGTCTTCCTCTTTCAAATGCCGTTGAGTTTGTTTGAATATCTTTTTTTTTCTCTCAGATATGGCATTTTGAAGAATGCATATAAGAGGATTTCCCTATATCTAAAAGTCCGTAGAGGAAACCTTAGCTTGATGCAGTCGATTTGTTTTGCATTAGGAAATCCTCTTACATGCATTCTTCAAAATGCCATATCTCAGAGAAAAAAAAAGATATTCAAACTAACTCAACGGCATTTGAAAGAGGAAGACTAGTATTTTAAGATGCCGTTCATAGTTTTCCTACAAAAATCAAATCCTTAGAGCTATTTAACCTCAAAATTGAGAAAAATCGTCATTTTTGGCACTTTTAGGTTAGGATATCTCAAAAACCTGACGTGATGGAGCAATTCTGCGACCAGATTCGGAATCAGCGCATCGAAAACCTACGGAAATATATAATCTGGTTTCTGGGTATAATTTTTGTCGGCCTGTGTAATTTTAAGTAAAAATTGTAGTTTATTATAATTCTGCACATTTTCGTTTTTTAACCATTTTTCTAGCGTAAAAATTGACCGAGATAAGTAACTTTTGACTAAGAGTCCAATTTTAGCTTTTTCTAAATCCCACACATTAATTGTATTTCAATTTTGTTTTTCCAAAGCTATCTAGTCTGGTCCAACTTTAAGTTTTTGATGTCAAATTGTAGCCGTGATCACGGCGCTTAAAAGTATGAAGAGTTTCTATTTGTTTTTTTTTTTTTTTTTTCAAGCGAGATACAGGTAATTAAACGAAAGCACATCTGTTTTTTTCACTTTTTTTTTACGTACTAATTGATAATTTTTTCAATAAATCAGGACTTAAAAAAATTGAGATAGACTGATTCAAAAATTTCTTTCAGATTTGAAATCACCGCTATTTTCTTCATCGTTAGCCATTTTTTTTTTTTTTTTTTTTTTTGACGGTGAAAAAATGTTCATACCGTGCCATGAGGAATGAATTTTAGCACTGATTATATCTGAAATAACCTTTTTATAATTCAATGGCCAAACAAATTTTGTCGAATTTTAGTTTTTTTTGAAAAGTGGAGTCAATCGAACTATGCTGTGAATGGTTCAATTACAATTATCCATAGAAACTCACCTGCGAAACTAGCTGATACGAAGCTTACAATACTGCCAACTATAAAAGCTCTGAAGGCCACTCGCACAATACTTAGCTTACTCGTCGGTGACATGGCAGTTAGTGAACCGATTAAAATACCCATTGAACCAGGATTTGCAAAACCACATATGGCATATGTTACTATTCCAGAACTACGAGCCTTTATGAAAGAAATGAAACATTTTTAAAAATTCAGATTTGTTATTTATTTTTTTCGAAAATGTAACGTTGATTCTGATAAAAATATATACATAGCTACTTTTTCGATTATCTATCAAGTCTGAAGTTTAGACTCTGAAATTCAACCTTATTTATTTATAATCATTGAAAATAGCATAATGTACATATGGGCATATGCGAAAAAAAGTCAACCAAAGGAAAAATTATAAAGTTGCCGTGGCAACGCATTTTACCGCTAGGAGAGTGGAAACGATCACAAAAAAATCAAAAGTTTTTAATATCGTTACATTCTGAGATTCATAATTCTTTACAACCTTTTCCACAAATAAACAAGCAATATGTTGTGATTAAGTTAACTAAAAAAGCGCTAAACCATTTTGTTTTAGACTATGTTAGTATATCTATGCATAGACTAGAGTCACCGGTTGTGGGACACCTCCGTATATGGGATAGTCGATTTTTTCTATCATGCAAAATTAATATTGCCAATCTGAGTACCCAAAAACAAAAAACGAAATAACGCCCAAATTATTTTCATATAAATTTGGGCGATAATCATTTTGGAAATAACGCCCAAAAATTTGGGCTTTATTTCGCCCAAAAAATAAAATGACGTAATAACGCCCAAAATAAAAAACGAAATAATACCCAAAAAATATGAAATAACGCCCAAAATCAAAAACGAAATAGCGCCTAAATTGTTTTCATATAAATTTGGGCGATAATCATTTTGGAAATAACGCCCAAAATTTATTTGTATGAAAATAATTTGGGCGTTATTTCGTTTTTCGTTTTTGGGCGTTATTTCATTTTTTAAAAATACAACGAAATAACGCCCAAAAAAACGAAATAAAGCCCAAAATTTTGGGCGTTATTTCCAAAATGAATATCGGGCGTTAGGAAATAACGCCCAAGGAAATAACGCCCAAAAAAAAAAACGAAATAACGCCCAAATTATTTTCATATAAATTTGGGCGATAATCATTTTGAAAATAACGCCCAAAAATTTGGGCTTTATTTCGTTTTTTTTTGGGCGTTATTTCCTTTTTTTTTTAAAAAAACGAAATAACGCCCAAAAAAAAAATGAAATAACGCCCAAAAAATAAAATGACGTAATAACGCCCAATATAAAAAACGAAATAACGCCCAAAAATATGAAATAACGCCCAAAATCAAAAACAAAATAACGCCCAAATTATTTTCATATAAATTTGGGCGATAATCATTTTGGAAATAACGCCCAAAATTTATTTGTATGAAAATAATTTGGGCCTTATTTCGTTTTTCGTTTTTGGGCGTTATTTCATTTTTTAAAAATAAAACGAAATAACGCCCAAAAAAACGAAATAAAGCCTAAATTTTTGGGCGTTATTTCCAAAATGATTATCGCCCAAATTTATATGAAAATAATTTGGGCGTTATTTCGTTATTGTTTTTGGGCGTTATTTCATATTTTTTGGGCGTTATTTCGTTTTTTATTTTGGGCGTTGTTACGTCATTTTATTTTTGGGCGTTATTTCGTTTTTTTTTTTGGGCGTTATTTCCTTGGGCGTTATTTCCTAACGCCATGAATATCGCCCAAATTTATATGAAAATAATTTGGGCGTTATTTCGTTTTTGTTTTTGGGCGTTATTTCATATTTTTTGGGCATTATTTCGTTTTTTATTTTGGGCGATATTACGTCATTTTATTTTTTGGGCGAAATAAAGCCCAAATTTTTGGGCGTTATTTCCAAAATGATTATCGCCCAAATTTATATGAAAATAATTTGGGCGTTATTTCGTTTTTTTTTTTTTTTTGGGCGTTATTTCCTAACGCCATTTTTGTACATATTTTCTCATGTTTTTTTTTTTTTGTGTCGAATGGTGTAACAAGCAATAGATCTATTCACTTTGGTGTGGGACGTTATTTCCTTGGGCGTTATTTCCTAACGCCCGGCAATATTTTTGTAGGAAGTTGTAACCCTCTACATTCCCCACATGTGGGTCATTTTTGCGCTTTTCTTAAAAAGGTACAAAAATGACACCTAAAACATAGGAATATTGAATCAGCATGTGCTACAGAAATATTTGCTATACAATTTCACAACTAATTGCTGAACACTTAAAAGTCGAAATTTTAACCCGAAACCCAAAAAATCGCTAAAATTAATTAGAACTTCTTACAATTAATATTTTCCAAATTTCACCCCACTGTACAACTCTAAAACTACATTTTGGATAAATTTGTTTGCATCAAGATCAAAACGAAGGATCATTTTCCAAAAATACATTAACCCATTATATCCTGTTTTAAGAGTCTTTTTGACACCTTTTTCTAAAAACTGGCCTACAATGGGTTAAAGAATTCTGCCAAAATATTCTACGGAAAATTTCACTAGGAAATACCAAAAACGAAAAATTCTTTAAACTTAAGGAAAGCGCGGCAGGGATGTAATAAATATGCAATGTGAAAATTAATTGAATTGATTTTCACAATTTTTTGCGTTTCGGAACAAAATTTCGACTTTTAAGTGCTCAGCAATTAGTAGTGAAATTTTACAGCAAATACTACTGTAGTACATACTGACTCAATATTCTCCTGTTTTAGGTGTCATTGTTGTACATTTTTAAGAAAAGGGTGAAAATGACCCACTTGTGGGGGTTGTAGAGGGTTAAAATTTTGTACATTAATATTTTTCGCAATATCCTGCATAAGTTTAGTGAACTCATGATACACCTCAGATGTAAGGATCATTTAGTTAAAATCATCGATTTACCACAAGAATGCGGTATTTTTGTTTTTTTTTTCATGTACAGTGGATAAAAAAACTTCAAAAGCGATTAAAAAAAAAATCTGACTGGTATTTTTTTTAACGTCTTTTCTAAGAATTTTTTGGATTTTCTCATGTGTTTTACAAAAAGTTCGAAATTGTCGAACAGTGTTACAGTTTCACACCTCGTGTCGTAATTCGACTGTGAATAGTTTTTTATGACCTGTTTCAAAGTGCTGTATTTTTGATTTAGCCAATTGAAAAAGAAAAGTGTCATGCTTTAGGTACTTTTTAGTATTTTATGTCTTCTTTGTGATTCGATATAGGTTTGGGCAAATATTATAAATGGTTAAAACATTATTTTTTTCGCAGTGCTGAAAAATTTTCATGTTCCGGGTATGGTACACTTTTTTTTCGAACCCAAATCGAGTGCAACTGTCAAATATTGACATTAATGTAACGATAAATGAATAAAAATTTGTGTTTAGGTGCAGTCAAGGGGTTTTTACTTCATATTTTCTAATTTTCATTCCATTTCTATGGGTGTCCCATATCCATTGGCCATAACTTTTGCGTCTGGTAAAATAATCATCCGTCCTTCGGTTGCGTGTGTTTCTTACCTTTCGAACGATATATACAAAATACCCGAAACGGTGTTTAACCAGTAACAAGTTATGGCTCAAAAACGAAACCAGTCCCATACCCGGTGACTCTCTGCTTGTAAAAATTGTAACGTTCACAACGTAACGTCCAGAACACAAGCAATTCAAAATTTTGTATGAACTCAGAACTATTTGGTTTCCTCAAAAGCAGTTTCGATATGCTGAAATATTCCTCTTTCTCTTATGAAATTAATTTTTTGGGTTAAAAATGTATTTTGTAACGTCAGCAACGGCGCGTTATATTGTAACTGATACAAATTAAGAAATATTTTTATTGCTATTTAAAAGTTTTCTCAAGGAGCAACCTACCACTGCAGGTAAATAAAAAGTAAAAAGCACTAACAGGATTAAAAAATAAGCGTACGAATGTTACTCAGAATTAGCCCATATATACTTTTTTGTTTCTTTCACTCACGTTACATTTTCCATGTTCAGACTATCGAATAATGTATTTACAACTTACGGTAATTTGATCGTTTTGTGTGGCAAAACCCAATCGCTCATATGCTACAAATTCATTTATAATTGTTTTCACTGCCAATATCTTGGATACAGCATCACAATCATCCCATGGTATTCCTATAGCCCAAGCGATTGGCAGAAAGAGCTTTGAAAAAATCCAAACAAAGTCAACCGCCTCCACATTGATCATTAGAAATAGCCAACTAACAACTGCATTGAGGAATGCAACAAATGCAAGAAACGCAACGATATTTGCTGTGATACCTAGAACGATGGGAATCGCAATTGCAGCACCAGAAGCCGCAGCACCAAGAAGTGATTCATCTTCACTGAAAATATGAAAAGGAGAAACATCAGAGAGAAAACTGGGGCTGAATCGCAGCATCAGTGAATGTACAGTTCATGACATAAAATCATGTATTTAATAATGCGAAATACTTGTGAAACACATGATATTACGTATCGAGTTGTACCTTCACGGATGCGTCGATTCGACCCCTGATTAAAGCAATATTTGCGCTAGTGATGAGCAAAATTAGCCTTGGTCTTGGTAATTTTTCGAGACCAAGACCAAGTCGCTGATATAATTTCAAGACCAAGATTACTATGTTCTTAGTCCTGGTGATATAATCATCAAGACTAAGACTGCTTTGCGGTCTTTGTCAAATATAGTTAGTAAGTAGATGTGCCCCGCACTTTTCGAGCATAATACCATTTCTCAATTCGGAATCAAGTGTCTTTAAAACATAACTACTTTTAAAAAATAAGGTTTGGAAATTTTGAATACTCAACAATCTTTGGAAACCTTTTCAAGACCAAGACTGAGACTCAATATCAAAACCAAGACCAAGCTTCAATGTCCAAGACCAAGACTGCTGGTCATGGTTTGCTCATCACTGGTTTGCGCTATTCATATCAAATCGATATCGATAATCGTCATAGACAACACATAAGTCAAATAAACATATCGTTGAATCAATTGTAAATAATTTACAATTAATATCCTATCGTTTTTTCATAATCAGAACAGCTCAGAACTCCATTTCTATTAAAGTTTGCAGAATTTTTTGTCTTCTATTGAATAAACGGAATGACGATCTATAAAATAGAATAAAATCATTTTTCCAAACTAAAGTAGTAATGGAGTTCAAAGCTGTTTTTTAGCTCTCCCAATTATTATCAAAAAAGATAGGATACTCAACGATATCGTCGCGTCTGCTGAATTCTCTGTTGCCCCACACAACATTTTTTACTCTACATATTTCATCGTACATAGTACACAACATCAATTCAGTTACACACCTTCATTGGCTTATCTGATGGAATATCTCATATTGATTTTATTTTTGGACCAGTTTTTTTTTAATTTATGATTCAAACTTCCTTTTTCGATTTTCTCGAAATACATTAACATGCCTATGGAGCAAAAGAGAACTCTGGCAAGGATATGTTTGTCCACTCTTCAATATTTTATTTATTTAAAGTTATTTTTAGTCTACTTACGATTTTGCTAATTCTATAGTTTCAGATGTCGTTTGACTCTCTTCAGTTTCGGGCATATACAACTTAGCAAAAGCTAAAGCTCCAGGTGCTGCCATTACACTTGCTGTAATCAGATGAGCCGGCAACGCGCCAAATGATATGTAAGCAGCCAGAACTGTTCCTGAGACTGTAGCATATCCCGAAACCATAACTGAATGAATCTCACTCGCAGTTAGGGATTTTATATATGGTCTTATCAATAGCGGACTCTCGGACATTCCCAAAAATATATTACCTGCGGCGGTAACGCTCTCACATACAGTAGTTCCTAATAGCTGCTGCAGTATCCAACCAAGTTTCATAACGATCCATTGCATCGTACCCAAGTAGTAGAGAATTGAGACAAAAAAACTAAAAAAAAATATCACTGGCAATACGGAAAATGCGAAAACCCAATTATTGACAAGATCTGGTCCGAAAACGAAGCGACTGCCTTCCCCTGTGTATAACAGAAATGTTGCAACCTTTTCACCAAAACAACGAAAGATTTCCCGGCCTACCGACCAACGTAGGCAAAAAACTCCGAGCGCAAATTGACAGAAAATTCCTGTTACCACAGTTCGCCATTTTATCATGGATCGTTTAGTAGAAAACAACCAGCCAGCTGCTATGAAGAAAATTGGTGCCACAACTCCTGTTAGTTTTTCAGGACGATCTATCGCTTCCAACAGAATTATTATGATCATAAATGCCAAAGCTATCATAAATAATATGATAGATACAAGCCTGGAAAGATATAAAAATCAATGAAACTATGAAACATAAGTTACAATATACGATTTTACCATGTACGACTGATTCGCATCCACCATTCATCAGCTGGCTTTAGGACTGCTCCATGCACGCGTCTTCCCAACAATGGCTTGAGTATTAAGAAATACATTATTCCAATGTAGATCAATACAAGAAAAATTGCTAAGAATCCATATCCGGTACAGAGTTGAATGCCGCAATATTGCATAAGCTCATTTTCATTTTTGCTATCCAAACAAATAGTCTCCTCTAAAAACATAAAAAAAATAAAAAATTATATGTGTGTACTAGCTGGCCCAGCAAACGTTATTTTGCCATTTTCTGTAGGTGGCGCGATGATTTTGATTTGGATAAAATCCACGTTTTCTGTCTGGACAGAAATTGGGCAATAAAATGTACGAAGTTTTGTAAAGATAGCTGCTGGAGGCGCAGATATATAGCATTTCAAGTGTTTTTTAGTATGGGGAGTGCAACATCCCTTCGTTAGACTCCCCCATTTTTTGTAAGGTGTTCGGTAGACACTATTTACATCTAAGTATGTGTGTACAAAGTTTTATAACGTTAAACATTTTGTAAGCAAAACAGACCCTCACTTATAATGTTTCAAGAACAAAAATTGCCGCCTAAAACTATGCAAGATTCTTTTTTTATTTATTTGCATACTGCTTGAAATGTCAAATATTAAAAAAAAAATATTGCATAGTCTTAGGGGGTGATATTCGTATTTGAAACATCCTGTTTTTCATATTTTATACTGAGGTTTTAGATTCACTTAATTTCACTTCAATTTCAACAGTTTGAGTAAACTTTGCAGAGATGAATTTTATGATTTTTTATGGGCTTCTATTCTATGAAGTGCCCTTGGCACCTTAGGGTGGTAGAAACTGAGATAATGAGTATAACTAGTAAAAAAAAAACATTTGAGATAAATGACTTCTGAATGAAATATAGCCCACGTGGAGACATTTACAACGATATACCATTCTTGTTTATCGGAAGTCAAATGGCGGGGATATAAGAAAAAAAACAAAGCCACGTCGAATTTAGAGGCCGAAAAAAATATGTTTTCATCCTTAAAAATCTTTCAACATTAGCTTTCAAACTGGGGGCGAACATTCGAACTATTTTTCTGTGATACTATCACGGCCCGCTTGAAAAAAATTAATTAAAAGGTTCGAGGACGACGGAGTTTTTTGTTGGGTTCTTTTCAGGACATCATCCGAAGTCAATCCTGACAAGAATTCAAATCGTATTTTGAAAATGTACAGTTTTTCTATTTTTAAACGAATATTTTCAAATGTTTGCACTAAATACCGTTTATTTGTGCATATATCGACATCGGCTATACCCCTATGTGAAAGCTCATTCAATTTTATGAATATTTGCCCAAGAAACTATACCTCTGCTTCAGCGCTTCCGAAACAGGCACTATAGTGCCCAACGAGCATTTTCCAAAATTTGGGGCACTTTCAAAATCTTGTTTGGTCACTCAGTTTTTGTCCAGTTACAAAAATTAAACCCTCAGAGCTGGGGACAGAGCATTGCTCTCTGTTTAATTTATTTCCAAATATTTGAATTAGCAAATGTTTAATGTGTAGAAGTCATGAATTTTGATATAAGTATTATTTTTCTTCCAAATTCCTTATGCCAGAGGATAGGTCTATCGTCTAGTGTTATAAGGAAGCCTGAAAAAAATTTTCTTTTATCTGTACAGTAGAGTGATCCAAAATCCCAAAGTGTCAAAAAGTCAAGGTGCGCGCGACTTTTATGAATCCTTGGATCCTGCTGGTTACAAAAAGTACTTTGGAACCAAAAAAAAAATTGCTTTTAGATATTCCGCAACGAGCTTGAAGATACTTTTTTAGGAATTTTTTAGTTTTTGAGTACTATTTTTAATTTAAACGCTATATCTTTTTAACCAGATAAGCTATTGGGTGTGTGCATTAATTTCCATCGTTTTTCAAAAGATATCGCCATCAATACATGGTGACTTAAACGTTAGATCAGAAACGTCATATCTGAAGCTTAGGCATCTGTCAACAACTCTGCATCATTAGATTTGAAAATTTTCATCCGCATCATAAATTTTACTGTGCTCCAAAATGTCCGAGTTCGTGCCGAAAAAGCAACATTTGCGGGAAGTTTTACTTCACTACTATATTTCAAAGAAAACAGCTGCCGAAAGTCATCGCATTCTTGTAGAAGTTTATGGGGACTATGCTCCAGCTGAATCAAGCTGTCGTGAGTGGTTTCGACGGTTTAAAAGGGGTGATTTTGATGTCGAAGACAAGGAACGTCCTGGTCAGGACCAGCTAGGTTTGATCCACTATGAGCTGTTGCCAGGTGGCCAAACCATTAATGCTCAACTCTATCGTCAACAATTGATCCGATAGAAGCAGAAAATCCAGGCAGAGCGGCCAACGTATGCGACCAGACACGAGTCAATCATTTTCCACTACGATAACGCTCGGCCACATATTGCTGCCCAGGTCAAAAATTACCTGGAAAACAACGGATGGGAAATTTTGCCTCACCCGCCTTATAGCCCAGACCTTGCACCATCAGACTACCATTTGTTCCGATCGATACAGAATGCCCTATCAGGAATACGCTTCACTTCAGTTCAAGATATCGAAAATTGGCTCGATTCGTGTTTGGCCGCTAAGCCGGCGCAGTTTTTCTGGGATGGAATCCATAAATTGCCAGAAAGATGGGAAATTGTAGTGACTAGCGATGGGCAATACTTTGAATAAAATACATTGTACCATTTTCTTTAAATAAAGACTCAAATAAAAAAAAAAAATAAAAAATGGAAATTAATGCACACACCCAATATTTGCAAAAATTAAATTGCATTTTTTTCAAAATGTTTTGAGCCATATTCTGCATCAATAATAGTTAAATAATAGATAAATTAATGCCTAAAAAACTTAAAATATAAAAAAAAAATTGCTAGAGCAAAATAAGAAAAAAAATGGTTCTTTAATGTGCAAACACCTCAAAAAATTAACAAATTTTGAAGTTTAAAGTGCCGCTAAAAAAAATTAGGAAAGAGTAGTTTAAGTATTATGAATGCAGAATATGGCTCAAAATATTTTGAAAAAAATGCGATTTAACTTTTGCAAATACCTTATCTGGTTAAAGGATATAGCGTTTAAATTAAAAATTGTACTCAAAAACTCAAAAATTCCTAAAAAAGTATCTTCACGCTCGTTGCGGAATATCTAAAATCAATTTTTTTTTTGGTTCCAAAGTACTTTTTGTAATCAGCAGGATCCAAGGATTCAGAAAAGTCGCGCGCACCTTGACTTTTTAACACTTTCGGATTTTCCATACAAAATTTGGACCACACTACTGTACAGCCTCTTGAAATATCAGTTTTTTGTTCGAAGGTCGGAAGTCATGCCTATTTAGCTTTATGAAATTTTAACAAAAACTAAACTTGGCTAAAATTTAGGCTAAGCTATAGTGATTGTGAAGAACTCACAATCAAATGTTTTTTAAAACTTTTCAAAAGTGGCGGAGGCATAGGCCATTGAATTTTGAAGGATATTTTTTTTTTTTTGAAAAGCTATAACTTTAATTCTACTTGTCCAATTTTAAGTTGTTTGATAAAGAACGATTTGCTTTAAAGTAAAATACTCATAGGTCAAAAAGTTACCAAAAAAAATTTGTTTTTTTTTTTTCGAAACGAGCACCTTTGGGCACCATTTTTTAATATTATGGGCACCGATTTTTTTTTTATTTCGGAAGCGCTGCTCTGCGTTCAACTTTAGTTCGGCGCATTTTCGATCGAAAATTTTACCTTCAGGTGTGAAAGAAAACTGTCAGTTATGGATTGTTGATAGTGTACTATAGATGTTTTCCCTCTAGTCTATTTATATAATATATCCAGATATCCTTCGTGTTGACTATGAAGCCTTCGGATGACCTTCGGGAACATTCGGTTGTTCGTAAAAACTATCAATTAAAACCTGTTGATAATCTGCCATAGATATTTACCCTCTAGTGTATCTAGATATTCTTCGTTTTGACTATGAAGCGTTAGGGTGCTCTTCGGAAACCTTCGAGTATAGCCTAAGCTATGCCTTTTAATTTAAGGATAATTTGGTGTAGATTTCATGTGAATCGATTAAGCAGACTTTGAGAAAATGCGACTCAAAACAAATTTTTTGATATACACCATACCAAAATTTTTTTTCTTCTTAAAAACCTTTGCGTGTATGCTTCCAACCAATTCCCAAAGTTTCATCGCAATCGGATGAATGGCTTAGGCAGGCATAAGAGACAGACAGACAAACATTCATTTTTATATATTGTACTTATATAGATAATCACAGATAACTCACCTCTTACTATAAAGAAATGCGTCGCAAATCCAAAATAAACGAATACAAATATATTTCCAAAAATTAATAAAAAAAGTAAAAACCATAGGAATGCTCTTGATGGTTCTGGTTTTGGTTCTTCTGTCTGAAAATATAGATATTATGGATAATATGCGCAAAGTGCGACAGTGATTAACATAAGGATAACTGGCCTATTACAGCATGTAAAAGTATAGTCTATACAGTATAACCAAGACGCTATCCAAGCAGATTTTCGAGCGGTAAAACCTTCTTTAGAACACATCATCATTGAGCAATCTGCTGAATATGGATTCGGCAAATGCACTATAGGTCAAAAGGCAAAATTTTTTGGCCAAAAATTAATTTTTACAAGTGTTGCTATTGAGTTTTTGTTGATGCAGTGTAACGGAGAATACTTCAAACCAAACGAAAATGTTTTTTGTTTTGGGGAAAAACAATATACCGTTCTACAGCTATGTGTCAAAGTTGATGCATTTGCATTTTACTGAGGTAACGCAAAAAAGTCTAGTCAAAGTAACTTGGGTAAAATTCGCATGAGTTTGACATTTGGTTTTTTGAAAAATAGAGCTATTTGAGGTTAATATACAAAAAATTAGGACTATTGTTACTTTTGAAGTTAGTTGTAGACTGCACAAAATTTTTGTATATTTTTTTCGCATAATTTATTGCTGATTACCACTTTTTGACCTCAAAACGAGCTCTTAAAAAGTGCCATACAATACTTTCTTCAAAAGTTATTGCAGATTTAATATGATATCATGAAATGCAACGTCGTGTCGTTTTATCCCTTTTATGTTATTTCAAGATGTCATCTTATATAGGCCATAACTTTTAAAGGAAGTATGTATGGCATTTTTATACCCTACACCCAGGGTATATTCACTTTGTCCTTCCATTTGTAACGCAGAGAAGGAGGCGTGGCAGATATAGAAAAGTATATAAGTATATTCTTGATCAGCGTCACCTCCTGAGTCGATATAGCCATGTCCGTCCGTCTGTCTGGCTGGCTGGCTGGGTGGCTGTGTGTTGAAATACACTTTTTGGGAAAACTGAGCCAGATAATTCAATGAAATTTGGTACACTGTCTTCGTCGTCAAAGATAGCTCGGGGGATTGAAAATGAGTGAAATCGGTCAACGGACACGCCTACCGCCCATACAAAAAATATATTCAAAATGCAATTTTAGGAGTATTTTTCACGACAATGCAACCAATTCGGACAAGAGGGCGTGGCACCTCCCACATAAGCAAAAGCTTTAAAACGCTATACTGAAAGCGTTTTTTGAGATATTCGAACCCAATTCGACTCAGACACTAAGAATCATAAATGAAAGCTCTCAACAAAAATTGGGTGAAATCAGACAAGGGGGCGTGGCACCTCCCATATAAGCAAAAGTTTCAAAATTCTATACTGAAACAGTTTTTTGAGATAATCCAACCAAACTTCACTCAAATACTAAAGACTATAAATTCACGCTCTAAGCTAAAACTAGACGAACTCGGACAAGAGGACGTGGCATCTCTTATATAAGAAAAGCTTCAAAACTCTACTGAAAACGTTTTTCACTCAGACACTAAAAATTATAAATGCAAGCTTTTTTTAAAATACTGCAGTGTAGGGTATTTAATGTTTGGCCAGGCCAAATGTTACACCCTTACTAGTTTAGAGCTCATTTTGAAGAAAAAGAATAAAAATACGGATGTATTTGGTAAAAAAAAATATGCAAATTTTGTGCTGTTTGCATTTAACCTCAAAAAAACCCAAACTAGATATTTTTCATGAGTTTCACCTCAAATATCTCAAAATCATGAGGTGGTGAGTCAATTCTGACCTCGAATTCGGATTTTACGCATAAAGTTATTTCGGAAATGCTTAGAAACAAGACCTTGCTGGTATGCGTTATTAATTTAGAAAATTTATTACGTACCATTTTTGAACCGGTAGTACAAGGGTTAAGATTTTTTTCAGAATTGTTCTTTTAGCCTAGAGTCAACATTAAAACATAAGTACTTAGTGCAATGACTGATGTTGATCTGAAACTTCTCAATAAACTTAACGTCTGCGTTCTTTAACGCCAAATGTTTCATTTACGGGCTCAAATGACTTTTTATTGTACACTGTACAGTAATAGTACTGCAACACCATTTTACAAAGTGGTCTCTAACAAACTCTTTCAAACAAATATCGATCGAAAATGAGTACATCATAGGACAAAATTGCAGCTACTAACTATCAATGCCTTATAATGAAAAAAAAGACGGCGAGATCGAAATAGTGCCATGCCCACTTTTTAGCAATTGAAAGTTTTGATTTTCATATTTTCAATATTACTCGAAAACGAAGTTGTAGTACTAAACCAAATTTTTAATTGCTAAAAAGTGGGCGTGGCACTCTTGCGATCCCGCCCACTTTTTCCTTCTTCTATGATGAACTCACTTTCGATCGATATTTGTTTGAAAGAGTTAGTTTTTAGTAGCCGTTAACCGTCCAACTAACTATTGATTCAAGATGACTATTGTAGATTCTATGATGAATGCCACAGCATTAAACTTGCAAAATATTAAATTTAGCTGGAAGTGGTTAAAAGCCAAAAACCATAACGGCATGCCATCTGACCGTTTGTTATAACAAGAACCAAAAATAAACAATGGAGTATGAACTCTATTTTTACAGATATATCGAGAAATGAGTCACTTTCGAAAGGAAATTATTTAGACAACTATGCAGATCGCCAGTGAGATTCTTTTGCAGCTATGGCATTGCAGAATAATAGATGAACGTGGTACATTACATTATGTTAGGCAAAATATTATTTTATCCTTTATGTTTTTCACCGCTTTGGTGAATATATACGGCCTTACCGCTGCAGGATCTGCATTAGTTTTCGGCTGCTCCCCATCTTTATCCTGTAATAATGATTTGTAAATTATACAAACATAATAATATGTATGTATGTGTTTTAAGCTCCAGACATATTTCTACTTACATCTTCATCGGGCTTAATTCTCTGAAAAGCGGATTTTTTTGGGTTAGAAACATAAATTTCTTAACTTCATTTCATTATGTAAATTTATGTACATACCAATAATTCTCGAACAAACTTCCTAAATGCCATCCTCACAATCTAATGCTAGTTTTAAAATTCTATAGAAAAGAAGAAAAAACATTTGATATTTTCCAAATAAATTTTTTTAATAAAAAATTGACGGAATGCCAAGTAAAAAATTGTAGATGTTCGAAATAAATTTCCCAGTTTGAGTTGTCAATATTTGTTAAATAAAACAGTGGTTCGAAATCCTTCAAAAGTGGTCAAAAGTCGAATCTGCTTTTTATATCACTTGTTACAGTTTGCATTATTTTGCTAGTAGAACTAGAAAATGCCTAGATATTCTCACCAGGGTCTTGGGATCTCTCCGTAGCATATTAGGTCGAATGACAAAACAAAATAGGAACCGTGATTGTTCAAATTTTGTTCAGTGAATATTATTTGTCATGATGCCCTTTATAAAGGGGTGTGTGGGGTAAAGTGGGAAATTTTTTGCAAATCTCCATAAAATGAACAAAACTTCTTATTTTTTCATGTTTCAACTTTCTTCAGCAAAGAAAATTAAATTTGCTATATTTTTACCGAAGAAACGAACCGAAAATATGGATTTTCTGTTGAGTACGACACTTCGACCGAGAATGCCCAAATTGTCAAAAATTAAGAATCGTGGGGTAAAGTGGGAAACTTTCAAAAACTTATCAAAACTAACACAAATGTTGGAACAAAGTTCTAATATCTTTATTGTAAGTCAAAAAACGTTTAAAAACACACCCATAGGAGTAAATATGAAAAAAAAAAAAATAATTTTGCCGGAAAAAAATAAATAAAAAAATGTGCTTAAAAAATTGGTGAAATTGTAGCTTATTCGTCGTTCTCTGATGAAACATCCGGCGTTAGGAAATAACGCCCAGGGAAATAACGCCCAAAAATAAAATGACGTAATAACGCCCAAAATAAAAAACGAAATAACGCCCAAAAAATATGAAATATCGCCCAAAAACAAAAACGAAATTACGCCCAAATTATTTTCATATAAATTTGGGCGATAATCATTTTGGAAATAACGCCCAAAAATTTGGGCTTTATTTCGTTTTTTTTTTTGGGCGTTATTTCGTTTTATTTTTAAAAAATGAAATAACGCCCAAAAACGAAAACCGAAATAACGCCCAAATTATTTTCATACAAATAAATTTTGGGCGTTATTTCCAAAATGATTATCGCCCACATTTATATGAAAATAATTTGGGCGTTATTTCGTTTTTGATTTTGGGCGTTATTTCATATTTTTTGGGTGTTATTTGGTTTTTTATTTTGGGCGTTATTACGTCATTTTATTTTTTGGGCGTTATTTCGTTTTTTTTTTAAAGGAAATAACGCCCAAAAAAAACGAAACAAATCCCAAATTTTTGGGTGTTATTTCAGAAATGATTATCGCCCAATTTTATATGAAAATAATTGGGGCGTTATTTCATTTTTTTTTTTTTTTTTTGGCGTTATTTCCTAACGCCGAAACATCCAAGTCCGAGTCACAGTATTTGCAATAAAAGAAGCTTGTAGTGATATTAACGCATTTCAAGGGAAATGGGCGTTGACAATCCTTTTATTGCATTTGATAGTATTGTGTTTGGTCACGATTTCGGGCATGAGTAACATGCAAATGGTGCAAAAATCACACTCTTTATCAGAGCTAGAACTTCTTTGTTTCTTCTTTGGCGGTTTTTTTGCTGGTGGTGCTTTTTTGCTCCTGGTTCTCTATTTTTTTGTGATCCGTTTCCCTCTTTCTTTTGTGTATTTGCAAAACGTTTCTCAGCTGCTTTTTGCAACTCGCTTAGCTTTTCCGGAGTTGTTAAAACGACGCTTTCCATGGCTTTCCGACCTCTACTAAATTTCTGTTTTGCTTGGCCAATTTTCAACGGACCGGCTGCGTGAAATAAAATTTCGCACTTTACCCCGACACCACATTTTGTAAAAAATGTGAGCGTAATCCTTTGACTCTATGAATTACACGGAATCCTTTTGCGTCATCAAAATTAAGACTACACAGAATATTTTAGTGTACTTACAATCGGTTTCTCTGCAAAAATAGTAAAACTATCGATATTTAAAAATTAAAAAATGAAATTTCAAAATCACTTAAAAACTTAACATGATTCCAGAGAGCACAAAAATACGTCTGCACAGGTCGCTATACCATAAAGATTAGGGGTCTGCACAAGACATCTTGAAATAAAGTGTACTTTTTTTTACACCCACATTTTACACTGAACTGATGCATTTGATCCAAAAAATCCAAGATTCAAATCATCGTGTACACTGATTTCATTTTGACACTATTTACATTGTCTTGTTTTATCAGTGTGAAAAATAAACTTGGTTCTAAAAAATACATCAGTGAACTCTATTTTATAAAAACAAATACTTCAGGTCACTGTAAAACGTGCGAGTAGAGAAACCACAATAAAATTTATGACATGGTAACACTTGCCGAATTGTAGTAGCTTTCATACATTTTTCCGACAGAGAGAGAGAGTAAACAAAAAAGAGGCACAAGAAGAGAGCGATAAACTACTCTTATCACACCATTAGCATTTAGTAGTGTACACTACTACAACAGTATGCAACTAAAATAACTGAAACAAATCAAACAAGACAAATTAGCACAGTATTTGTTTATTTTCTTTCAAATTCTAGTTCTGTCAAGACATTTACACACGACACTGAACTAGAGCATTTGATAAATAAAAAACGGGTACAAAATATAACGTATCTTGAAACGAAATGTCTTAAAACGCAAACAAGACGTCTTGTGCAGACCCCTAATAAAGATTTGCTTACAGTCATTACTAGTACATGTCAGAAGCGCATGACAGCTATACTTTGCTAGTTTGCCCGGAAAGGGGCATTTCCCACTTTACCCCACTTCCCACTTTACCCCATTTACCCCTACATATAAACCAAATTTCATACATCTGAGTCGAATAGTTTCGGAGATAAGACTAGTTTAGCTTTAAGGGGGACCATTCCCTTAGTTTTTCTTTTTTGAAAGAAACTTGCGGCAAAATTGCTATATTTTGATTACTAACAACACTTGCCATTTGTAAATTTTCTGAAACTCCAGCGTCAGTTGTCGTTTAAGTGAACACCATTCTGGTAAGTTGTGTGCTCATTTTATTCTAATCGTCAACTGTCTTTTAGTAAAACACTACATCTAATTTTTCAAAGAAACAATACTTAATTAAAATATTGAAGAATCTTTTGGAAGTATCTTATATAATCAGTTGTGTTACAGAATCTGATTGTTATTAGAATCAGAATTGAAACCGACAAATTTTTTAATTCGATGTTACAGAATCTGATTGTCAGTTTGATGTCTGTTTGATTTTTCGAAACAGAATTTTATCGTTGTTTCATGTTACCGAAACTAATTCATCGGTTTTTCAATCAGAAATAAAACGAGCGACTAGCTGTTGAGTAAAATTAGTCTTGGTTTTGGTAGTTTTTCGATACCAAGACCAAGACGCTGATATAAATTCAAGATCAAGATGAAGACTACTGTGCTCTTGGTCAAGATGATCATCAAAACCAAAACTTATTTTCAGTCTTTGTAATTTATAGTTAAAAGGTGTGTCACGCTTCTTTTAAGCATAAAATAATCACTCAATTCGAGATTTAGCATCTTAAAAACCCAACTGCTTTGTAAAAATAAGGTTTGGAAATTTTGAATACTCAACAATCTTTAAAAATTTTTTCAAGACCAAGATCGATACCAAGTCTTTATGTCCAAGATCAAGAACAAAACTGAATATCAAAATCAAGACCAACCCCTATGTCCAAGATCAAGACCTAGACCATAAGTTATTGTGTAGTCTTTATGGCAAGAAATGGCAGAATCTTTAAATGCTGCGGATCCACCTACAAAAAGAGCGGATGGTTTACTTTTCTAGAGTTCCTATTGGATCGTCAGTCTATGTAGCAAAAAACATTTGTGGTCGTTAAACTGTTTCAGAAATATGACGGGTTAATTTGTTTCGGCACTGCTAGTTTGCCCATTGAACAATATTGTTCCCGGTACACTTCACATATTTACGAAATTTTGCCTATCTAGGTTGAATAGCTACAGATAAAGTATGATGAAAAAATCGTGGCACCATCCAATTTTCTAGTTTGTAGCACTTTCCAAAATTAAAAAATTAAATTTAAACCGATTGATTAGTTTCCGAGTTCATAAGGAACAAATACACAAACAATTTTAATACATATAGTAGATTTAATTAAGTCCATATGAACATATTTATACACTATTTAATTGATATATCCATTGGTTATCATTTTGCGAAAAAAAAAAACAATTTTTTTCCAGTTGTGTACATATTTTGAAATTTTGTTGAAAAAGCAATTTATTTTTGTTAAAAGAATAATCTTTATGGTATGGGGGCTTCTGTGGTGGTGGGGGTGGTCAGTGTAATGTTTACACTTGGTTTTTTTTGGCTCTCAAAGAACATTTGATACAAAGCCCTTTCGTGTTCTTCATTCATAAGAATCCCTAAATAAAAACGAAAGACAAGTTAAAAGAAATAACGCCCAAAAAATAAAAAAATAAAAAACGCCCATTTACTCAAATGAAATATAACCCAAGCAATATGAAAAAGCCCACAAAAGGCTTCATTTTAGAAATATGAAATAACACCCAAAATAAAAACGGAATAACGCTTATATTTTAAACAAAATATTTAAAGTCCTCATTTTTGGATTATAATTTGATGAATCATAATTTAGGCGTTATTTGTTTTTTTTTTTGCAATTTGTGTTGCTTAAGAAATATTTCTGCAAATGAGAAATTTTTCATTTTCTTTTTTTTTTCAATAATGTCGTTTATTTATTAAAATTCACCTGCAAAACTAGCTGATACGTAGCAAACAATGCTCCCGACTATAAAAGCTCTTAAGGCCACCGCTACGATTTGTGGTTTACTCGTTGGTGTCATAACAACGAGTGCACCGATTAATATCCCCAATGAGCCAGGATTTGCAAAGCCACATACAGCAAATGTTGTTATTCCAGAACTACGAGCCTTTGTGAAAGAAAAAAAAAAAATATTTTGAAATTGATTTTTTTTTTTGAAAATGCGATGTGATTGAGGCACGACAAAAATGTACAGAACTCTTTCATGTCGTATGTTTCACTCACGTTAAATCCTTCATATTGTGATGACTTCCAAATTATATATAACTTACGCTTATATCCTCGTTTTTCGTGTGTTCACCTAATTTTTGAAAAGCCACGAACTCATTTACAATTGATTTATATGCCAATATCTGGGATACAATATCACAATCGTCCCATGGAACACCCAAAGCCCAAGCAATTGGCACAAACAGCCTTGAGAAAATCCATACAAAGTCAACCGCTTCCACATTGATCATTAGAAATAGCCAATGAACAACTGCATTGAGGAATGCAATGAATGCAAGAAACGCAACGATATTTGCTATGATACCTAAAACGATGGGAATCGCAATTGAAGCACCAGAAGACGCAGCACCAAGAAGTGATTCATCTTCGCTAAAAATAAACAAAGTGAAAACACCAGAAAATTTATTAAAGAATCAAATTGATAATATTAGTGGTAACAAATGTTCGAAGCGTACAACCCAAATCGTTCTTAAATTATTCCGAATTGAGGAGTGATTTTTCAAAAGGGCGTAAAACCACTTCCACCCTTGAACAAACCTAAGGATACCATCGCCATTACCATGCTAAAATGCATCCTCTAGTCCAAAATTCATCACAAAAAATGCATTTTTCTAAGATAAAATCGTGGTCGCATTTCAAAACAAAAGGGCTTGTTTCCATATAATTTCATATAAATTTTTAGAGTTTGATACAAAAAGACGTATTTTGAATAGTGGACGAAAAAACTTTTAATATTTTTTATATGCCCCAGGCTATATAAGTGCTTACATACCATGCCAATAGACATCAAAATTAACTTCCAAATGGTGAAATAAGAGTGATTTTGAAACAAAAGGGCTTATTTAAAAACATTTCAGTGCAAAAGGGCTTATTTCCAAAAGTTTTTTATTTTTTTGCAATTACTGCAAATATGTTACAACAAAAATGTTATGGGGATTAGAATCTTTGGTCAACTCACTGTAATACAGGAGACATTAAAAAAAAAATATGTTATTGTAAACAGCCCACAAAAGTTTTTTCTCTTTACTGAAAATTTGTTTAACTCCTCAATTGAGCTTTATATAGCACAAAATCATCCCAAAGTATGCTTGACTTGTGCACAATTTGAGCTCACATTTGTGCTTATGCGTGATATTTTGTTTTTTTTTTTTAACAAAAACGTTTACGCCTATCTGCCATACAACTATTGCGAGTGATATTTCAAAAAAAAATTCCACGGTTCCAAGTTATTTCACTCCACCTAAACAGGTAGTTTTGTTTACCCATCATTCATGAGCCAATTTAAAAATCAACATGTTTTTTTGAAAACTCATACGCTGCACATTCGCTCGAAAATATATGAATATAATTTTTGCCGTCAGAATTTAAAACTAGTAAGGGTGTTACCTCTGGCCTTGCCAAAAATTATATACCCCACACTGCAGTATTTTTAAAATTTTGTTTGTAGGTTAGGTGTCATGCCTTCTTTTTTGAATTCACGTTGTCACCGTGCGCTTACTATTTCAAATATTTGTCCAAAACTAGGTTGCATAACCTCAATAAACGCTTTCTTTATAGCATTTTGAAAACTTTGAACGTATGGGAGGTGCCACGCCTTCTTGTCAGAATCAACCAAGTTTTTGCTCAGAGCTTGCATTTACTATCCGTAGTCTCTAAGTGAAATGTGGTTGGGTTCCCTCAAAAAACGCTTTCAGTGTAGCATTTTGAAAGTTTAACTTATATGGGAGGTGCAACGCCCCGTCGTCCGAATTCACCTAGTTTTTTTTCGAGCTTGAACTTGCTGTCCATAGTGTCTGAGTGAAATTTGGTTGGATTATCTTCAAAAACGTTTTCAGTAAAGCATTTTTAAACTTTTACTTATATGGGAGGTGCAACGCCCTCTTGTCTGAATTCATCTTATTTTTGGCTGAGCTTGCAATCATTATTTTTAGCATTTATATCTATTTTGGTAGCGTTTTGAATATATTTTTTGTACGCGCAGTAGGCGTGTTCGTCTACGGATTTCGCTCATTTTCTATCCCGCGATCTGACCTTTACAACACAGGCAGTGTACCAAATTTCATAGAATTATCTTGCTAAGTTTTCTCGTAAAAAATAAGTCCACAGACAGGCAGACGGACATAGCTATATCGACTCAGGAGGTGACGCTGATCAATAATATATACACTTTTCTATACCTGCCACGCCTCCTTCTCTGCGTTACAAACGAAAGGACAATGTGAATATACCCTGCGTGTAGCGTATAAAAAGAGAATGCCAAACGATGAAAAAAGTAGCGGTGTTGAAGTCAACTGAAGAAATTCTTTAAATTGGTCTATCCGATTATTTTTAAATCTCAATTGAAAAAATCGGACGTGCCTTTTTTTTCAAAAGCTATCTAGTTTTTTCTGTCTGGTCCAAACTTTAAGTTTTTGATGCAAAAATATAGCCGTGGTCATTGCGCTCAAAAGTATAAAGAGTTTTTCTTTGTTCTAAGCGAGATACAGGTAATTAAGGGAAGGCACTTCCGTTTTTTTAAATTTTTTCCAGTACAAAATGCTAATTTTTTCAATAAATTGGGATTAAAAAAAATCGGATGGACCAATTTAAAAAATTTTTTCAGTTTTAAAATCAACTTATTTTTTTCATCGTTTGGCCTTTTTTTTTAATTATGACGGTAAGAAATTTAGGGTAATATGGACTATACGGGTAATGTGGTGCGCCCTTTTATTTCCCATGTTAAATACTGTATAACAATTCTGATTATTTGTGCACATTAAAACGCGAAAAACATATTTTATACCCTCTTTGCCTTTTTTATTATGCTCCTTACACGTGTGCAATTTCTTAACATATGCTGTGAGGTCAAGTTGACTCCTTTTTAGTACGCTCTGAATAACGAAATAACTTCCTCAGAACTCCGTTTTCTAAAATTTAAATAACTCTAATGCAATTGTGAACATATTAATCAACGAATAATTGCATAAGCAAGTTGTATTTTACATTTATTTTATATATTCAATGATTATTTCAAAAAAGTGATGTATTCGGGTAGTGTGGATTATCCCATATTATATACCGTATATCAACTTTGATGACTATTACATCTTAAAAAGCTGATTGCATGTGTGGGACACCCGAGTTTGAGTAATGTGAAGTACTATTTTACGTATGATTCGGGAGCCCTTATTACTTATTCACTTGTTAGTATGAATTTGGTCTATCTTACTAAAAAATATTCTTTAATAAGCCTATAAAGCCATTTCATAGCAAATATTTATAATCTAAAAAAATACTACTCGACTTTTAGTCAGCAAAATTTCCGAATAACGGTACTACATACTTTAGGAAATGGACTTTTCTTTCCCAGCTATTTTTAGGTAGTTTTAATTTAACTGGGCTCACGCTTGAAAATGATATTATTTTAGTTTATGAATTATCTAATAGTAAAAACAATGGAATAACTACCATAAACTAATTGACCAAACTAACCTACTACCATTACTTTGAAATAAATAGGCAAAAAAAGAAAAAGGTAACCACATTACCCTAAGTTACTCTACTAGACTAATGCAAAAAATTTTTTTAGAAATTCCACGATATCGCCAAAAATCTAATAGAGGGTGTTAAAAAAATGAGCTGAGATTTTTTAAACTTTTTTTGAAGGTCAAAATAGGAGCTTGATGCGGTTTTTTTTTTTATCTCAAAAATTCTTGGAATAAATCGTGTGATATATCAAATTTTTTGTCTTGAATCAGGGTATATAATAAAAATAAAAATTGGAACCTAAAATTAACCACATATTTTTGAAATTTCACCCCACTGTAATAATCTAAATTTTCATTTTGGATAGGAATTGTTGTTACAAGGTCATCATGAAATAACTCAAAGAACAAATTTCTAGAACATTTCAACGGATTATACGCTGTTCTGATGAGTCATTTTGATCCTTTTTAAAAAATAGGTTATAATCTATTGAAGTGTTCTTTAAAAAAAATTCTATAGAAAATTTCATTAGGGGTCACCAAAGGCGAGAAATGCTTAAAATTTCAGAATAATGAGTTAAAAAAGTAATAAAAACGCAATAAATATGAAGAAATCAAGAATTTTTT
The DNA here is from genome assembly GCA_951812925.1 of Calliopum simillimum. Taxonomy (NCBI): domain Eukaryota; kingdom Metazoa; phylum Arthropoda; class Insecta; order Diptera; family Lauxaniidae; genus Calliopum; species Calliopum simillimum. The sequence continues at coordinate 68,895,606 of OX638370.1, read as the reverse complement.
TTGCTTCTCGCTTACATTTTATTTCAATTTTACGCATTATTTTTAAGTTTTAAGTATTTTTCTTGTGTCTTGATCCCTTTTAAAATTTTCCGTAGAATATTTTTGTAGAACACTTACCCATTAAAACTTTTTTTTTTAAATGGTGTTAAAAATACCCATAAGAACAGGGTGTAATTTATAAGGTGATCTTCATGATGACCTTGCAACATGAAGTTTTATCCAAAATGAAGGTTTAGAGTTTAACAAGGTTTAGAGTTTATAAGAAAATAGCTGGCCTGGTAGCGACTTTATTCACCCGTTCCTGATGCCCTTAACATATAACGAATTACAACAGAAAAAGTCTCCGCTCATCAAACTAAACGGAATAAAATTAATTCAAAACTTAATAAAAACACAAATTTTAGTAACTGGTGGAGTAGCCGCGGCGTTTTAAAACTTCTGCAAGTCGTTTAGGCATTGATTGGACCAGCTTATTGGTCTCCTCTGACGATATTTTGGCCCATTTGTCTAAGATGACGGTTTTAAGCATCGCTTTGCTGGTTATTGTATGTGTGCGGATTCTGCCCTCCAAAAGTGCCCATAAATGCTCAATGGGGTTGAGATCAGGTGATTGTGGGGGTGTTTTAAGTTGTTTTGGAGCGTTGTTAAGCAACCAAAGACGCACAACCTCCGCAGTATGCTTCGGGTCGTTGTCTTCCTGGAAATAAAACTTTTCTGGCAATTCTAATTTCTTAGCACTGTCTTTCATTTGTCGGTCCAAAATGTTTAAATAATCAAAATTATTCATTATACAGTCAATAAACTCAATGCCTCCAACTCCGCTTGCCGACATGCACCCCCACAATAGAACCCCACCGCCGCCATGCTTAACAGTCGAGGAAAGATTACGTGATTCTAAGGCCATGCCAGTTTTTCTCCACACCATCTGCCTTCCTTTAATTCCAAAAATGCAATATTTGGTTTCATCGGACCATAATACTGATTCCCAGAATTCTAGAGGCTTATTTATATGCTCGTTTGCGAATGCTATACGCTTCATACGATTTTTCAAGGAAATGAATGGTTTTTTGCGTGCTATTCGGCCACGGAAACCAGCTCTTTTCAATATCTTTCTGGCTGTGTCACTGCAGATTGTTTTTTGAAATCTTACTTTCACCTCTTCCGCTATCTGAGCAGCTGTGAGACGAGGATTTACCTTCACTAGAGCGATAACTTTGCGCGTTTCACGATCGGTTAATATCTTGGGACGACCAGAGCGAGGCTTTGATATAATAACATCAGTTGATTTAAAGGATTGAATCACATATCTAACCAATGATTCTGATCTGCCTATGAGTTTTCCAATTCCACGGAAGGATTCACCTTTTTCTCTTAACTGTAAAATAATTTTTCTCTCGCTTACGTCGATTTCCTTCCCTTTTGAACTCATTCCGAATATAATGACACAAAACTTTGAAGTAAAATTTAAGTTTTTCAATTTAATATATAAAATATTGCTTTATGCCTGCAGCGCGTTAACAAATGATAGACTTCAACGGTGTCAAGATCAGAATCAACTGAATGAGCGGAGACTTTTTCTGCTTGCTTTGCTCTAGCATAACGGGAAAAACACCGTTAACTTTGTAGCAACGCCAGCCGATTCCATGAAATTGTGCGAATGCGTTGTAATAAGATTGGGCAACTGATGTTTAAAAAAACTTTACACAATTTAATTTTTTTTAATGTTGTTATAGCTAAATAAAATTTTAGGTAATCATGAGCGGAGACTTTTTCTGCTTAGTGTACATATCGATACCTAAAACGTAACTTGAGTTACCAACTTTTTACGGGACTGCGTTTTTCGAAATCTACACATTTGGTTCCATCTTGTGTCAAATTTTGGTACCTCTAGCTTGAAATTTGAAGTCACAACCTAAATTTATTTTATATATGTAGGTTTTCATACAAAAAAACAAAAAAGTTAAAATACAAAAATGCTCATTACTCAAAACTACGATTTTCGAGTTATCAACTTTTACGTTGGACGTATCGATATATCAATTCCCATCCATCTCCGTCAAACAATTGCAAAGATATGAAGAATTTTATTTTTTGGGATGCTACTGATTTATATCAAGTTTCTATTAAAAATGCTTTTATATGTGTAGGGATTTAGCATTTTGTGTTTTGTTTTTTATTTTTGTATGGGGGTGACTCCCTTTTAAGTTTTACAAGGTGAATGGTAGACACAATACACCATTTCATGTACCAAATCTTATAATTACACAGGCCTGCAAATTCCACACTTTTTTTTCCTCTCTTGATTTTTGAAGCCAATTATGGTGGTTTGGGACCTCTTAATCACGAATCTGAACTTGATTTCTTTCCATCACGTCAGAATTTTGAGATATTCCAGTTTTCATAACCTCAAAAATAATGGAAAATCGTGTGTTTTTCACTGTTATTTTAAATTTTCTCAAAATTCAGACGTGATAGAGCAATTCTGTAAGCTGGATTTGGGCTTAGCATCAAAAAATACATTAAAAAGCACTCTCGTAATTTTAAGAGGGGTTCGTCTGAGCAACATTTGAAAACTTATTAATTCAATCGTTTGTGCTTACGTACTCTTCAATGTCACGCTTAAAATACTCAACATATTTAAACCGTTCTTGCACCATATACTTTTTTGGTGCTCCCCGTACTATCAAGATAAATGTTATGCATAACATTCATCCAGATACTAAGTTTCATAATGCAGGTCAAGTAAGAAGATATGCGTTTTTTTTTTTTTTTTGTTTATGGCATGTTTTCTTTGCATACCGAGCGCACCGTACTTTCATTCGATTACCCCTATGGTCAAGACAAATCTGTCGGAATATCAGGCGGATATATGGTGATAATATGGTTTCAATATACCTACTGATACGGGCGTAGGAGCGACTCAAATAAAATTTTCAATAATTTAGAGACTTTTTTGTATGAGGGGTACAACACCCCCTTATCCAATCGATACCATATTTCTTATAGATGTGTTGGAGCACCAACAAAAACAGCTGGTGTAAATATGGTTTTGATACGTTCAGTAGTATAGGCGTGGTAGTCTTGTATATACAGAAAACGCACTTAAGTAAAACTTAAATTACTGACAATTGCGACGTGTTTCTTATTTTTATAACCTACACCCAGGGTATATTCACTTTGTCCTTCCGTTTGTAACGCAGAGAAGGAGGCGTGGCAGATATAGAAAAGTATATATATTCTTGATCACCGTCACCTCCTGAGTCTATATAGCCATGTCCGTCTGTCTGGCTGGCTGGGTGGCTGTGTGTGTTGAAATACACTTTTTGGGAAAACTGAGCAAGATAATTCAATGAAATTTGGTACACTGCCTCCGTCGTCAAAGATAGCTCGGGGGATTGAAAATGAGCGAAATCGGTCAACGGACACGCCTACCGCCCATACAAAAAATATATTCAAAATGCAATTTTAGGAGTATTTTTCACGACAATGCAACCAAAATACGCATAAGTACTAAGAATTGTAAGCGCAAGCTCTAAAAAAAACTGAACGAATTCGGACAAGAGGGCATGGAACTTCCCATATAAGCAAAAGCTTTGAAACGCTATACTGAAAGCGTTTTTTGAGATATTCGAACCCAATTCGACTCAGACACTATGAATCATAAATGAAAGCTCTCAAAAAAAATTGGATGAAATCAGACAAGGGGGCGTGGCACCTCCCATATAAGCAAAAGTTTAAAAATACTATACTGAAAGAGTTTTTTGAGATAATCCAACCAAACTTCACTCAAATACTAAAGACTATAAATTCACGCTCTAAGCTAAAACTAGACGAACTCGAAAAAGAGGGCGTGGCACCTCTTATATAAGCAAAAGCTTCAAAACTCTATACTGAAAACGTTTTTCACTCAGACACTTAAAACTATAAATGCAAGCTCTGGACAAAAACTGGGTAAACTCTGACAAGAGAGCGTAGCACCTCCCATAAGAGCAAAATTTTTAAAATACTGCAGTGTAGGGTATTTAATGTTTGGCCAGGCCAAATTTTACACCCTTACTGGGCCCAGCGCCCCCTTGTTCAATACCTACTTAGTTTTACATGGTGAACGATATATACGGAAGGCCTAACAAGAGTTTGCTTAGTAGGTGTCATGTTATAAATTTTTAGTATATCAAAAAACTGCATACTATTTGTTATAGTCATACGATATATCATTTCAATTTTCAGAAAGATCGGTCAAAATGGAGAAAAGAAAATGTAAAATTCATGAAACAATGTCACCAGATATTCCAGTGCCAACGCAGCAAGAGATTCAGTTTGCTAATCTTTTTAGATTTTGACGTAAGCTCAAGCCTGTGGAAATATTTTAAGTTAATGCGCCATCCCTCGTGACTATTTCAAAGTGGTTCCGAAGATTCCAGACAGGTCATTTTTCTGTGAACGACGAACCTCGAGAAGACCACCCAAAATCTTCGACTGATTATGCAAGTGTAGCGCTGGTGAATTCTTAAATTGACGAAGATCCAATATTGACCCAGGAAATCATTGCTGAAGAACTGGGCTTGAATGCCATGGCTGTAACGCGAATATTAAAAAATGATATTGGATACACGAAGAAAACTGCACGATAGGTTCCTAGAATTTTAAGTGATGCTCAAAAAGAGGCACATATGCGTTTTGCTAAGTATTATCGTGAAAAATTCAAAAACGTAGAGTCTAACGCTTTCAAGAAAATTGTAACAGGTGATGAAGCATGGTTTTACAAGTACGACCCTGAAACCAAACAACAATCCATGGTATGGAGCCCAGAAGCTGCAAATCCACCTGTTAAAGCAAAGCTAAAAAAGTCAGCAACAAAAATTAATGATGTCCGTTCACTTCACCAGAGAGAAATTTGTAGCTGCTATTCCTTTCGAAAAAGTCAGACGGTTACTACTAAGTGATGCACTGAAACCTGCTTACCAAAAGTTTTGCAAAATTTTTTGGGAAAACCCCCAAAAAAGGAGCTACGCCGCTACTTTCTACATTACGATAATGCACCAGTGCACATTGCTGAAAAAACGACCGATTTTATTGCGCTTTCAGGCATCGAAGAAATTCGTCTAGCACCTTATTACCCAGATCTAGCGCCTTGTGACTTCTGGTTGTTTTCAAAAATAAAAAAAAAAATTGAGAGGGAGAGTCTTCAACAGCAATGAGGAGATGATAAATGCGGTTAATGATGAAATTGTAAAACTGCAAAAAGTCGATTTTAAAGACTATTTTTCATGATGGATTTATCGACTTTAAAAAATGTATCAAAATAAATGGCGATTACGTTGAAAAAATACAAACAGATGAAGAACAAAGTTATAAATTTAAAAAATTTTTTATCCAGTTTTCTCAATTCTACTAAGCAAACTTTTGTTAGGCCCCTCGTACATATAATAAACATCCATGCATCAACTATCATAATAAGAGCTGCTATAGGTGCAGAGATATAGGATTTTGTGTATTTTTTGCAATTCCCTTATTTTCTACGGCCACCATTTAATTTTTATGTATGAAGCAAAACACGCCAAGTGCACCAGCTGAAAATTTTTTTGTCTCCGATTTCGCTCAAATTTGGCATTATAGTAGCATCGCCAACTTCAACATCCTGTATTTTAACATCAAATGGTACTAGGACCAAATCCTCCCTCATTATTAATCTTGCACACGGGTACTACCATATTTGAAGGAAATCGCGGACAAAAAAATTTTTAGCTGGTGCATTTGGCGTTCTTTGCTTCATATATAGATTATATTTGCCACAGCATTTTTTCCCATAGGTAATCATCAGTGAGATATTGTCAAAAAACGGCTTTTAGGTGCAATTTTTCCAATATGACGGCGCAAGCGGCAAAGATACGAGGTGGCAAAGTTGAACTTCGGAAAGAGCACTTCAAAATCTACAAAAATTACCCATTTTAAAGCTCCCGCAAAACTTTCCAGGTAAAACTACCAAATGACTGTTCTTATTACTTAACTAAAGTTTACCTACTTACGATTTTCGTAATTCTATATTTTCGGATGTCGTCTGACTCTCTTCCGTTTCGGGCATATACAACTTAGAGAAAGCTAAAACACCGGGTGCTGCCATTACACATGATGTAATCAAATGACAAGCGTTCGCGCCAAATGATATGTAAGCAAGAAGAACTGAACCAGCTACTGTGGCGAAACCCGAAGCCATAACTGCATGCATCTCACTCGAAGTTAAGAGATTTAGGTATGGTCTTATCATTAGCGGAGCTTCGACCATTCCCAGAAATATATTTCCTGTTGCAACAACACTCTCACATGTAGTGGATCCTAATATTTGTTGCAGCAACCAGCCAAGTTTCATGATGATCCATTGCATCGTACCCAAGTAGTAGAGAATTGAGACGCAAAAACTAAAAAAAAATATCACTGGTAATACGGTAAATGCGAAAACCCAATTATTGACAAGATCTGCTCCGAAAACGAAGCGACTGCCTTCCCCTGTAAATCGAAGAAATGCGTCAACCTTCAAACCGATACATTGAAATATATCTCGGCCAAATGATAAACGTAGGCAAAAAATTGCGAGCGCAAATTGGCACAAAATTCCTGTCACCACAGATCGCCATTTAATCATAGATCGATTGGTAGAAAACAACCATCCAGCTGCTACGAAGAAAATTGGTGCAACAACTCCTGTTAGTTTTTCAGGATGATCCAACGATTCATAGGTAATTACTCCGATAAAAAATGCCATAACTAATATTAATAATATGATAGTTACTAGCCTGAAAAGATATTAAAATTAATGAAACTATACTATGCAAATTACGATATAGAAGTATACCATGTACGACTGATTTTCATCCACCATTCATCAGCTGGCTTTAATACTGCTCCATGCACGCGTCTTCCAATCAATGGCTTGAGTATTAAGAAATACAATAAACCAATGTAGACCAATAAAAGAAGAACTGAAAGTAATCCATATCCGCTACAGAATTGTATACCGCAATAGTTAGTAAGCTCATTCTGAATAGTGGTATCCAAACAAATAGTTTCCTCTAAAAAAAAAAGAAACCCATGTGTAAAGATCTCGAATGCGTGGAAAAATGCAAAATCGCTTTGTCAATCTTCCTTTACAATTGACGGTTAAGTTGTAAATTTGATGTTGCTATTTTTTCTATTTTTTTTTAAATAAAAACAACTTATTGTGTGATGTTTTCTACACGGCCTTCTTACTAGAGCTGGGCACGGGCCGTGTTTTTTTCGTGGCCCGCGGGCCTTTACTCTTCAGCTACGGGCTCGGACCTTGAAATCGAGTCTTGTGCGGGCTTCGTGCGGGCTCGTTCCTGACCCCATAGGCGCGTAAATCACGGGTAGATTGGAAGCATAAAACTGGAAAAATTTTGTTCTTACATAAAAATATGTAATATTTTATATAAATACGAGGCTGAGAATGACAATGGAGTAAGTCAAGCCAAACAAGTTATCTTATTAGATTAGAATGTTTGTTTTTTCCTCGTATGAAAATCATTGATTTAGCTTCATCAATACTCGTAAGTAACAATTTTTTTAAAGTGTGATTATGTAAGTGAATGTCGTATAGGTTGGGACGGGTTCCGTTTATGATAACTGGATTTGAAACGGATAGAAATAATATTAACTTAAATATACCAATAAAAAGGTATGGTTATTGGCTACAACTTTTCTTGTAAGAAGTTATTTGATACCGCGATCAAGTCAAAAAATTATAGCCATTTTAATGAGGACAACTTTTTTGAAGAATTCTGAGCCTAAGGGACTTACAAGTTTTGCTTATTTGTTTTCTTGCCGTTTGAAAGGCAACTGTGGTGTTTACTACATATGTATGTACTTATGACAATGAAATCGTTATGATAGTAAAATAATTCCCTGATGATAAATACTATCGAATTAATAAATATAAGTATTATCAAAGATAATTTACCTCTTTCCAGAAAGAAATGCGTCGCAAAACCAAAATAAACGAATACAAATATATTTCCAAAAATTAACAAAAAAAGTAAAAACCATAGGTATCCTCTTGATGGTTCTGGTTTTGGTTCTTCTGTCTGAAAATATAAATATCAGGTATCTATAAGATATTATTAATTGTTGTATGAAGATTCTTAATGATGAGATAAGGATCCGCTACAACCCCTTAATTTATGAGGCTTGATCAAATAATACGTGAGCCAAATCGAGGCGAAAGTTAAAAAAAATGTGAGAACTGTAAAATGGAAGACCAACAGCCTCTATTCTTTCCCTTAACATTTTTTCTGATCATATCTAACCCTAACCCCTTCTTCTGCAAAAATAATATTTTAATGAAATTTTTCCCCTGCTTCCAGGGATTCTAGAGTGCCGCTGGTAGAGTAGAATGCAACACCAAAACCCATTATTTTTATGGGGCGGATATGATGATGTTTAGTGACGTCTCGTCGATTTCAAAGTTAAAAAATGGTGAAGATTATCGATAGCTACCCATGTGTCGACCTTAGAGGGATAAAATGTAAAACCAATAACCATTAATTTTTCCTCCTTAACACTTGCCCCGAATATTCTTACCCCATATTTTAAATTCTGTTCCTTTTCCACGTATACAAATTTTGATTTAGAAAATTTTAAAAAAGATGCCAGTCCACTAAAGTAAGACTCTTTATCGAACCGGTTGGGACAATATATTCCTAAAATTTTTGAATAAATACATAACTCGGTTATTAACGTCACTTAAATTGAATGAATTAATAAAATTAATGCAATTTTTAATAACCATTATTTTTTCTTATAACCATATAACATTGTATCCCAAAAATTCAAATTAAAAACATCTGTTGGGAGTATAGACCGGAAGCACCTCTGGCGGTGAAAATTTGAATTTAGAGACGGTCAAACATTTTACTTAAATTAATTTTTTAAGATTAACTCATCACAAATATTGTGTACCCCACAGTTTTTTTCGGATCGAAAGGGTTAAGAGATTTCTGTTCAAAAAAAAAATATCTACACGTATGACTTTTTTGATTGGAATTTTAAAACAAATGTAAACTAGTAATAGGCGAGGAGCCGGCAATACTAAAAGTGCCGTCATCGCGGATTCTGAAATTTTTAATGCCAGATGGTAGTTTACACTAAGGCGAATACGAAAAGCTTGGTCAGCATGGTTGTAGCCTGGCAGAAATATTTTTAAATGATTTTTGAATTATTAAATTTTCGGAATGATTTGCCGTCATCGCGGATTTTGATCAATCTTAATATTAATCGATGGTAAATTTCATAACCATTCTGAAAAAATCCGGCTGACCAAATTTTTTTTGCCGAAAATGACCGGTAGACCTATTTTGATGGTTTGACAGTGGGTACTTCCGGCAGTTTCTAAGCTCGCATACCAAGATATTTTGAAATTTGACATTAAAACACGTAAATTAAAAAAAAAAAAAAAACAAATTTCCGTGATAACAGAGAAATTGTACCCACCATTAAAATAGGTCTGCCGGTCATTTTCGGCAAAAAAAAATTGGTCCGCCGGATTTTTTCTGAATGGTTATGAAATTTACCATCGATTAATATTAAGATTGATCAAAGTCCGCGATGACGGCAAAACATTCCGAAAATTTAATAATTCAAAAACCATTTAAAAATATTTCTGCCAGGCTACAACCATGCTGACCAAGCTTTTCTTATTCGTCTTAGTGTAAACTACCATTTGGCATTAAAAATTTCAGAATCCGCGATGACGGCACTTTTAGTATTGCCGGCTCCCGGACTATAAGGGTGTTACCTTGCCAAAAATTAAATACCCTACACTACTGCAGCATTTTAAAAATTTTGCTTGTGTGATACATAGGTGCAACGCTCTATTTCTAATTCACTTAGTTTTTGCTCAGACCTCGCACTAACTATTTGAAGCAATTGTGCGAAATTTGTTCGCATTGTCTTAAATGACGCTTTTCGAAAACTTTGAGAGTATAGGATGTGCCATGCCTTCCTGTCCGAATCAACCAAGTTTTTTCTCAGATTTTTCGATTTGATAATAGCATTTTGAAACTATTGCTTATATGGGAGGTGCTACGCCCCCTCCTCAGAATTCGCCTAGTTTTTGCTCAGAGACGACGTAGGGTACCCTTTTTTTTTTTTGCTGAAATCAATAGTCCTAAATCTCCTGAGTAAAATGATATGCTTTTTAAAATCGAAACCTTGGCTTCGAAAAAAAAAACTTATTTTTTTATTGGGCAAAATTGATTACTAGATAGTTTTCATAGATCTTCTAAGGAAAGTGAAAAATAAGTAAATCAAATTGAAATTGAAATTGAATTTATCGAGCCTTCTTTTTCATCTTAACCAATTAAGTCCGAGACTAAACCAAACCACGTAAAGCTTTGATTTGCTGTGGGTAGTCTTCATATGACTCAATGAGTATAAAAAGATGAAAAAAAAAATTTATTGATCACCCCACTTGACTTTGGGGGGCCGTAGCGTATACGCTACGATCGGCCATATGAGTTTGGTTTTTTTTCTAATAATACATGCGTCATATTAGTTTGCATAGCGATATTTCGATTTTTTAAGGAGCCATAACTCATGAACAATGATTCGCACGAAAAAAACAAAACCACGGCTTTTTAGGGAAGTATACGATCTATAAATGATAAGCAATAAATGTATATATACAGTTTACCGTTTAGGAGTTATTCCATAAAAAACTGTTTTTGTTATATTTTCTTAAACTTCATTACTCCTAAACAGTAAATTTTCTATTTTTCGTGCAACTTATCGTTCATGAGTAATAGCACTTTAAAAATCATCATATCGCCATGCACACTAATACGCCGCATGTATGAATTACCTAGCTTTTCCACTTTTCTAATTTGAATATCTCCTAAGCTATAAGTCGTACGAAAACAGCTCTGACGACTTTTTTATAGGAAATCACCAGGGCTAGAAAATTTTTCGGCACTATTTTTTTGAAAAAGTAACCATTTGCGATATATTTCCAAAAAACTGATTTTTGTGGCCTTTGACCTTGAATAACTTACGATGCAGACACGAAATTTTATGAGACTTTTGGGACAACTTTTAGAACACTATAATGAAGATGAATACGAGTTTTCAGCTTATTATCTCTCATTACGAGATAAAACTCTAATTTGACAGGCCTATTTTATTAAAAAGTAATCGTACCCATTAGAATTTTTTTTTATACCCTACACCCAGGGTATATTCACTTTGTCCTTCCGTTTGTAACGCAGAGAAGGAGGCGCGGCAGATATAGAAAAGTATATACATTCTTGATCAGCGTCACCTCCTGAGTCGATATAGCCATGTCCGTCTGTCTGGCTGGCTGGCTGTGTGTGGAAATACATTTTTTGGGAAAACTAAGCAAGATAATTCAATGAAATTTGGTGCACAGCCTCCGTCGTTGAAAATGGCCGAAATCGGTCAACAGACACGCCTACCGCCCATACAAAACGTATATTAAAAATGCTACTTTTGGATTATTTTTCACGATAATGCAACCAAAATACACATAGGGGAGGGGGGGGCTAGTGTGGACTGGGGGCTAGTGTGGACAAGTTCAAATTCTCGCACCGTTTTGAATTTTTTGTTTCTGTTTTATATTTTTCAAGTTGGTATTTGCACTCTGCATCACCAAAAAAAAATTCATTTGTTGACAGTTCAGCTTTCCATGATAACGTGATCGAACGTGTTTAACGCAGCAAAAAGTAATTTTTTTGATGTTTCGTAATTTCAGTGATACTTTTAAACTAGGTATTCTTCTGCTGTAGTGTTAATGGATAATACAACTTAAAATAGTGTTTATTTAAACCATTGAAATTATTTTTGAAGAACTTTACCGTAAGATTAAAAAAAAATATTTTTGTTTAAAAAGACATGAAGGGGCTAGTGTGGACAACTGAAATGGGGCTAGTGTGGACATGTCCGCAGCAGCTGAAATGACTCCAGAAATCGTCAGACCTTTTCTAAAAGCCGTTCCAAGAAAGTACGTTACTAAAAAGAAAGAACGAAAGATTCACGTATCCCGATTTACCGGATACCAGCGAAATTTACCGAAATGAAATAGTGGCTAAGCTGCCACAAGCACAACAACTGTCGGAAACATCGCGATCAGCAAGTTATATGAAGTTTGAAACAACATGGACAAAAAGTATTTTATATTGGCCAAATTGTCACGGTCCACGGTTCTCAAGATTTCAACATTACGGTTCTAAAAAGAAAGAACGATAGATTCAAGTATCCCGATATACCGGATACCAGCCAAATTCACCGAAATGAAATAGTGGCTAAGCTGCCACAAGCACAACAACTGCCGGGAACATCTCGATCAGCAAGTTATATGAAGTTTGATATAAATTTCTCCAAATACAACATGGGATAGCAGTTAATCTTTTATTTGTAGTATTATTTGTATTACATCATTATTTTCTTGAATAAACATGTATCTGAACTCTTTTTTAACGTTTTTGTATGAATTAGCAAGGTTCTTATGGTGTCCACATTAGCCCCCAGTTAAATCAATGGTTGTCCACACTAGCCCCGTATAAGGGGCTAGTGTGGACAAATGTAAGCTCTTTTTTAAATGCATTAATAAAGCATTTATGAAAATAAAAAATTATAACTATTGATGCAATTATGAAGGCAAGAGGTATAAGTAATCGCTAAAAATTACTTTATTTCAAAAATGATATATTTACATATATAATTTTGTAATTATATAAAAATTGTCCACACTAGCCCCCCCCTCCCCTAAATAATACGAATTGTAAGCGCAAGCTTTGAGCAAAAACTGGGCGAATTCAGACAAGAGGGCGTGGCATCTCTCATATAAGCAAAAGCTTAAAAACGCTATACTGAAAGCGTTTTTTGAGATAATCAAACTAAATTTTACTCAAACACTGAAAATTATAAATGCAAGCTTTGAGCAAAAACTAAATAAAATCGGACAAGAGGGTGTGGCACCTCCCATATAAGCAAAAGGTTTAAAACGCTATACTGAAAACAGTTTTTGAGATAATCCAACCAAATTTCACTCAAATACTAAGAAATAAATTCAAACTCTGAGAAAAAACTGGGTGAATTCGGACAAGAGGGCGTGGCACCTCCCATATAAGTAAAATTTTCAAAATACTACTGTGTAGGGTATTTAATGTTTGGCCAGGCCAAAAGTAACACTCTTACTAGTTTCTTATTTAGTTAGTGCTTACGAGTAAATTGATACCTTTATTTTTTCTAAGTTCACTGCAGTTCGATTTAAATTTTTTCTTGCGTAGCGGGGGCGAATTGACGCTAATAAAAAGAAAAACACATTCAGTACTGTGAATGGACGACTGCAGCGAATACGCTACCTTACACTTTTGGATCCCTAAATCCACACTATAGGTATCCACAAAACTCAAACTTATAACCATTAGTTTCAATTCGTGAAACAATTGCAAACTGAAAACAATTGGATTTTGGAACATTTTAAAAGGGACAAATGTATAAAATATTCACTTACGATCTGCGTGCTGCCATTTTTGTATTTTTTCACTTTATTAAAAATCACTCACTAAAAAAATGCCGTTTACGACCGAAATACAAATCGCAACTGAAGTAAAAACATATTTTGATGGACTACTACATAGATATCTCTGTTCAATTTGAAATGCATGGCACCGTTGTTTTTTTGTGGGCTAAAAGTTTTAACGGTAACTCATTTTGAAATGTCTGCGGAAGCGTATACGCTGCTATCGGAATGAATGGGTTAACAAAATTAAAATGCATTCATTTATTTTTTTTTTTTTTTTTTAAATTAAAGGATTCAGAACTGTACAGTATTATTCTGAACAAATATAAAAATTACGCCACATGCTATAGTTTAACAAAGTCAAATTTACATTTGATTAAAATAACATAAGAAAGTGTGCTTGCTCCTGGCCTTTCTCTTCAAAACGTAATTTGAGTTATACCGATATCTTTTTTTTTTCTCGGAGAGGATATACACGTTTTTTCAATGTTTCAGTTTACGATATTTTGGAGGAAAAAGAAGATATCGATATAATTAAAATTGAGTTTTGAAGAAAAAAACCAAAACTTTCGACCACCATATCCCCTTTCATAACTAAAAATATCCTAGTCTTGTTATTACCCTTCAAAAATAGCGAAAAACCGTGTTTTAAGCACTTTTATGTGAGGATATCTCAAAAATTAAAAAAGATACAGTACTTTTGGAATTCGGATTCGGAATCAGCATTGACAAATTAATCGAAAATGGCTATTTTAGTATTTTTTTGATTTATTTATTTTGTTACTTTCCTTAGTAGATCTATGAAAACTATCTTTTAATCTATTGCGCCCAATAGAAAGAAAACGTGCCAACGTTTCGATTTCAAAAATTATATCATTTTACTCAGAAGATTTAGGACTATTGATTTCAGAAAAAAATAAGGGGTACGCTACATCGTCCCATTAAGATATCTTATTTGAACACCGTGGGTAGTAGTATACTAACTTAAGAAGCTCAAATGGATTATTGCGCTCTAAGGTACCGATATTCAGTTGAAACAGCCTGTTTACGTCGAACGTAAACAGTGTGCATCCTGCATATCTGCCTGTCTTCAACTCCCGCCGCACAGCGCTGTTGTAGTTTACTCGTTGTGCTAACAACGAGTAAAATCTGACTTGGTTTTGTATTATTGAAAATTGCAAGTCAGCGAACACAAATAAATTTTACATAAAACACCGAACCCGACATAAAACTCAACAAACACAACAGAAAATCAGAAGACACATAGAACATCAACAAACTACGCAAAACCCAAAGCTACATTTAAGAAGACATCACAACGGTGGACGACACACGATACAGCGTTGGATCAGCTTCTGGAGCACACACCACAGAACCCACCCATATCAATCTTCCAGATTGTATTGTAAAGTATTCACAATCTTTTGTATTGTACTTTGAGATTAACAAACCCATTTTATCCCATTGTAATAAACTTTATATTTTAAAACAAATTTAGATTTTTGTGTCCGGTTAATTTCACCCTTCACCCGTACACAGCCATAGCAAATAACTCCTAAAATTGTGTGTTTTTTTCGAAAATGTCGTTTCAATGCATTGCAACTAACGATTAGGAAATCATGGATTATGGCAATCATAAAAATTTGTTTGATCTTACCACAGGATCTGCATTAGTTTGCTGACTCTTTTCTGTGTCCTGTAAGGAAAATTTGTAAATTGCATTTGAAGCTCCAAACATATTTCTACTTACATTTTGATCGAGCTCAATATGCTGAAATTTGGATTTTTCATTAGAAATAAAAATTTTATATTTTTATTTCATTATATACATACCAATAACTCTCGAACAAACTTTCCAAACGCCATCCCTAGCCTATACTGGTTTTAAAATTCTTTATAAAAAAAAAATGTTTTCCAATATATTAAAAAAAATAATTATTATGACTGAAAAAGTACATAAATCAATTTTATTGATTGTTTAAATCTATTACAGTATAAAAATTAGGGTGGCCGTTAAATGCAAGGTCATGATGGTACAAAATTGGCTTCAAATGTCGAAAAAGAGATATTTTTCAGATTTTTATGTTCAGCCCTGATTGGTCCTTTGGTAAATGTTTCGGCCGTTTTCCATTACGTCCAAACGGACAAAGCTAAGTAGATGCATAAAATTTGGTAGATACAGATAACAACTAGGCTATCTGCGGTTAAAAATGAGAGTAATCAGTTACAGCCCCTTCAGGCTATATGAGACATCATACAGAAACTCTTATGAGTTGTAATATTTGGCAGCTCTGATAATGATTACACAAACACGGCGGTGCAATGGATCGTTCGACCTAAACATGTGTGCTCTGTTGAAATTCTTATAGATAGTTTGATAAGGTGAAGGGTCGGAGTACTAAATGGAAAATAATGCAAATAAAAGACTAGTGGTTTTTGCTGGTTCCGAAAATCACATTACTATTTTTTCTTTCACGTCGTTTTTGAGATATCAGTCAGTTTCTACTTAATTACAAATATCTCAAGAACCAATATCTATGTTTAAAGGTACTGTGCCAAATTAAAGGCAATTAAATTACCTATAAATGATATTCACATAAATTGATTTCTAAAAACATTATTTTTTTATTTTATTTGTCATAAGTTTGTATGTATATTGTATCGCATAAGACTACGCAACATCTGGAATGTAATAGAGGAGGCCTAAACTAGAATGTGATTTTCTGGATCAGCCGCCGATTTTACATATAAAATGAAAAATGATATTCAAAGTTAACTTTGGCTGTAAACTAGTGTTATTAACAATTGTTGATTTGATTTTTGTTTGGCATCACTTAAGAAAACCGAAACAAAAAATGGCTTAAGAAAATTGCTAAAAAAAGAAACACAATAAGGGTATTCCTTAAAACTTGTAAATGCCTCGAAAACCTCGTAAGCTCGAAAGTTTTCGAGCCTCGTAAAATAACTGTCAAAAATCGAATGGGATGTAGTTTACGCGTGCTTCGTAGTTTTTCGAGGCAAATTTGACTCGTAAGTAAATTTCGGGCGTTATTTCCAAAATGATTATCGCTCAAATTTATATGAATATAATTTGGGCGTTAGGGGCTGTTCAAAAATTACGTAACACGAATTTCACGATTTTCGGACCCCCACCTCCCCCATGTCACACTCTGTCACATTTTCATTGACCCCCCCCACACTATTTGTGAAATCACAATCTGACCTATTACGCCTTATAATTAATTGAACGATTTTTTTTTTTTTTTTAATTTAAGGCTTACTTACACATTCTATTTTCAACACGTCAACTATTTTGTCTCAATCTTGTTTGTTTTTTGTCACACTTTGTCACAAATTTGTGAACGTGTGACGTAATTTATGAATAGCCCCTTATTTTGTTTTTGGCGTTATTTCAATCGCTCCTGTGGGCCCTCATATGCCGCACAGTGACGCGATTAGTACATGCTAGACGGAAAAAACTATTTTTTTTTGCAGTTTTTTATGTTTAAGGTATGGGAAAGTACAAAAAAAAATATTTCAAAAATTTTGGACAAGTGGGTGTGGCACCTCCCATACAACTTATTTACATTTTGCGCTATATCTTAAAAACGAAACGTGCTATGGTTATATGGTGTAAAGGTTTTACGTAGTTTCTTAAATTTATAAAAAATTAGAGCACGGTTGGACAAGTGGGCGTGGCACCTCCCATACAACTACAATACATTTTGGGCTATATCTTAAGAACGGAAAAAGTTACGGTTACAAAATTTGCAGTGTATGGGTCTTATGTAGTTTCTGAAATTTATAAAAAATTTGAGTACTATTGGACAAGTGGGCGTGGTACCTCCCATACAACTACAATATATTTTGGGCTGCATCTTAAGAACGGAATAAGTTACGGTTACAAAATTTGCAGTGTATGGGTCTTATGTAGTTTCTGAAATTTATAAAAAAATTGAGTACTATTGGACAAGTGGGCGTGGTACCTTCCATACAACTACAATATATTTTGGGCTATATCTTAAGAGCGGAATAAGTTACGGTTACAAAATTTGCAGTGTATGGGTCTTATGTAGTTTCTGAAATCTATAAAAAATTTGAGTACTATTGGACAAGTCGGCGTGGTACCTCCCATACAACTGAAATAAATCTTACATCATAACTAACGAAAAAATTTGCAACAACGAAATTTAAAGTAGACGTGTAATATTTGATTTCTAAGGCACTAATAGTTTATTTTTTCATATTTTTTACAACATAAGCTGGACAACATTTAGCTTGAATACGATGATAAAGAATTGCTATCGGGATCGGACCACTCTTCGCTACTTGAAGCATTATTTGAGACACTCCTCTTATTTTCGATGGATCAGCAACAACAAGAAAAACTAATATGTCCGGATGCAATTTGCGGACATTTGTAAGGGGCTGCTCTCGGTAGGAATCAACCAAAGGATCCGAAATGATAAGAAGCATATTCATTAAATCCGTATTTGTATTTACCCTTGAGCTTTTACGTGTGTTTGTCAAACGGAAACGCCTATAGTCTTTGTTCCGAGCCTCTTGTGCCTCTTCAGATAATTGCCCTATTTCAACGATGCATTGTTGTATTATGTCTTTAGCATGGCAGAGAATTTTATGAACTGTTACCGGCATAAAATACCAGCTATAAAGTTGTATATATAATGCCTTAGTTTCATTTATATAAATTTCGAAGGCAGAAATATCTATATTATAACCAGAAGAGATACAGCTTAGAATTATATAAAATCTTTTTATAAGCTTCTCGTCTACTCCAGTTATCGCAAAGCTTTGTTCATATTTTTTATAAAATCGTCGGGCAGTGTTTCCATCGTTTGAGGAGCCATAACCTGGCATGGGTTTATCTATAACTAGACCCATTTCTTTTTTAAATCGAAGTTGAATTTGTTTTTTTTCTAGTTTCCACGGATAATTTATCTTTGCTATCACGAATTGACCATTTTTTAACATCCATCCTGTACCCAACATGCAATATACAATCAAGCGTTTTGATCCAGTCATGAAGGGATGATAAACCATAGCAATAAAATTCTGGTCGAGGTTCTTTAACATTTTGTACAGCATTCATCTCACTTGGCTTGGCACCACATATATAACACGACTGTGTTGACTTATGAGACGAAAGGTGATTTGCTATCTTACCGTCTACCATTGTGCAAAAGAATAATAATTATTGCTTTTCTCGGGCTATCTACGTTTATTTTTTCTAATTTTTATTTCTATAATTGAATTTTTTTTACTGTGTATTAACATAACGTGTTGTGTTTTTAAATATGTTACCCGGATTACAGCTCAAAGTAATGAAATTACCCAAAAACCATTCATTATATTTAGAAAAAATATTCGGAACTTGGATTTGAAATTTAAATTAATAGCATTTTTAGGACAATCAAAAAAATTTAAAAAAAAATACAATGTCAAATTTGCGCACTTATGCACTCCTAGTGCTTAGAGTAGACATAATACTCAGTTGAAAAAAAAAGTTTGGTGAAAATATCAAGTGACCATTTTTTTTTATTTACCAAAATATTTAACCAAATTTTTCGTTTTTGAGAGTAATTTACACTTCACTAAAATAGGTTTTTTTTTTATTTCGTGTATTTATTTATTTTTTTTTCTCAGTGTAAAAATATTGTGTGTTATATTACAAATACTTAAACCCCACAAAAAGTCTCATCGACTTAAAATTATATATATTTCAGACAATACGGTCAGAGCCTAATTAATACAGTAATATTTAGTACAGTCAAAGGTAAATTTGCGCACTTAGGCATTCCCAGGTCTTAAAGTAGACAACAATGATTAAATAAAAAAAGTTTGGCAGAAATATGGAGTGACCATTTTTTTTTTTTTTTTTTTCCAAAATGTTTTGCAGAATTTTTCGTTTTTACACATTTATATCCCTAAATTCTATTCTATAGCACCAACATTTTAAAAGATTTGGTTTTGAATTTTTAATGTTTCCATAAAACATATCTTGGCCGTAATGTGTGCCGATTTTCAACTCTTTTCAATATTAGGAAGTATTAAAAAAAAATTGTGAAAATAGCAACTAATTTCATGGACACAAATTTGTAAAACATCATTTTTTAGGCCAACTTTGACGATTTTTGGTATTTTGTGTAGAAAGCGGAGGTAAGTAAAAAATTACTTATGTGTTAATTATATATTTTCTGATATTATTTCATATTCGGAATGTAAAAATTCGATTTTGAGTTTTTTCCGTCTAGCTTGTACTAATCGCATCACTGTGTGCCGCAATGGAGAAACAGATAATTGCGCAACTATCTCGTCTGACGTGTGAACCAGCTCTTTTTTTACCTCATAAAAGTAGGCAATAATCTTTTAAATTGCGAAAGTAGAGATGCAATAGTGATGCCAGATTGTGGATAATTACTCATTTTATGGTAATTTTAGTCTCAGAATTACCTTAAAGTGTATTGTGGACCCTTCCAAACTTCTCCAAAGAAAAAATGGGTATTTTTTTACAAGTCCCCGAAAATGTGAAGAAAAATTTTTTCTTGTGGTATGTAATTGTTTTCCCAGTACAAACATTGCAAAATATCCGCATGCAGGATACAATTTATGATAGAACTGAACAATATGAAAACAATGATTGCTTTAACTTTATTGCTTGGGAGTTATTTAACCCTCTAGTTCCCAAGAAGGCCTGTAGACAGCCTAACTTAAAAAAATTCCATAAATCGTGTGTTATAATTTTTTGAAGCTGATTTTTTGGATTTATAAAGAAAAATCACCATTATTTTAAATAAATGCAGTTGCGTAAAGCAGCAATAAGTGCAAAAACCGTTTTTGTAAGTCAAAGTTGAAATTGTGTGAAAAAGTGAGAAATTAATTATTTTGTATTTTGCGCTGAAACAAAAATTTTTTTAAAATATTTCTTGAACTCCATAACAAGCTATCTATGTGTACTATAAGAAAAATACTCAATTTGATAAAATAAGCCGTCTTGGGATACAAAGCATAAAAATGTTGTAACGATATCCATATATTTTTTTCGTCCTATTTGAATTTCTTACCAATTTTTACTAAAATCTTGTATGCCACGAAACTAATGTCTTATCTTAAGCAGTATATAAAAACAAACTCGACAAATGGTGCTTAAAATTATTTGATTTCCAAGGATTTTCGTATAACCTCTAGGTATACCTGGAGCTCTAGATGGAGCGCATTCCCAATCGTGGCTATCTTCATATTCCAAGCCTTCTGAGATATGAAAGACCAATGTAAAATAAGAGAAAATCTTTTTAACCGAAATTTCTAGCTGCGCCGATCGGCAGATTTATCAATAACTATGTGAACATGTAACAAGGCCATTCGATGGACACCAACGAATGTTATAACAAAACCTTCTTTGATCATAAAGATATTCATTCTATAGTTTCCCGTTTCGATCTTGCTGCCAGGAAATATGTTAGAATTTCATGTCGAAATGTTATTCATGAGAAAAAATATCAAATGGTTCGGGCAAATCGGCCGATACAAATTTTTTGGAAGACTTCGAAAAATTCCAGTTGCTTATTTCACCATTTAGATTGATTGATGAATTAACGGTAGCAGCACTTACAAGTCCACGCTCTTTAATCACAACTAGAGTCATATTCTTATGAGCTAAGCTTTGGTAGATCCTTTGGAGATGGAAGTTTCTGTCGTAAGTTAATTCTTCTGTAATGGTAGAGTGTTGTCTTGACGGCAAAGGCTGCAAATGGAATCGCTGGAGATAGTCCCATGTCTTAGACAGATGAATCATTAAGACAGGAAACTGATGTTAGGAGTTCTAATCACCATAATTTTGGATTCAGGTCTCACAAACACTGTGTTCATTCAAGAATATGGATATGGCATAAGCTCCCATTCTTAGAGGACTTGCATTGTGCCTGAAAAAAGACGATGCAAAACCATAGTTTTCGCAAGTAAATTTTTAACTCTCACTGATAGACGGAGTGCCATATTCTGATTGCACATCTGAAGCACAAGTTTAATGCAGAAAAAGTAGTACTTATACAAGTGGCCCAGCGAATATATTTATTTGCCTCCCGGAGCCCACTTAGTGTGACCAAAAAAAAAAAAAAAAAACACATTATCTATATTTAAAGAATTAATTTTGCGGCCCCTTGAACTTTGCCACCTCCTTGACGTGCCACCTGGGGCGATCGACCCCATCGATCCCCATAGCTACTCCAGTTCATACATACATAGTATCCCTCGTCAATTAGAATGATTCCTTTGTTTTTTTTAACAATAAAACAACATTTTGATTATATAAACGGGTATATTCTCATTCGCTGATGCTAAAAAATAGATATAACATTTAATCTATTGAAATAGTTAATCGTATCTCAAGTTTGCTTAATTTTTATATTCGATTTTTAAATAAAAATATAAAGATTCAATATAAATCATTTCATATTTTTTTTTTTTTTTGACTTACTTGCCCAAGGCGGCCTCTAGACACGCTACCTACTACACCCCCTACCGCGACTCCTTCCTATCCAAATTTTTTTTTCTTGAACAAACATTGTTTCTACACCCCAAAACTACCTCCTGTAATTTTTTTAGCTAAAACCAGAACTAGGAACTAGAGGGTTAATAGAAAGTGATTTTTTTACGTCTATCGGCGCTTAACATTAAACAGAAAAATTCATAAAAATTCTTTTTATCGTGCGAATCACCGTTTATGAGTTATTGCAATTTGAAAATTAACATAATTGTATATACGCGTCAAAAGAAACACGGCTATTGTTTTTGGTATTTTAAAATATAAGTCCAAATCGAGTTAGAATATAGACTATGGACAAAATGTGTGAATATGAGAAATTATAACGAAAAATTGATATTAGGAAACTTAAAGGCATTATCGGAAGGTATTTTTTTTTTTTTTTTTGTAAAATAACTGATGTAGCATTTCTTAACAAAAGGACGTAACAACATTTTAAATTTGTTCAAAGGCGTTGAATAAATCACTTGACTTTGAAGTTAAAAAATAGCTTTTACTTCTATTGCAATCCAAATAATTTGTAATAAAAAATTTTATGGTTAGTTAGTTGTAGTATTGACGTGACGATTTGAATTTAAGCAAGTGAACTGAAGTCTACATAATATTTGTTATATATGTATTTATTTCTGCATTTAATGCCATAAATCTCTTTAAAAACTCTTTGATATTCATAATCTTGTATAATTCAGTTTTTAGCACCTTTTTGTTCGTAGGATATTTGTGGGATTTTTTTCAGCAGAACTACGGGAATTTTTTGAAGTTTTATTCATTTAAAAGCAGTGTTGCCAACTTTTAAATATGAAAACGCACCAAATCCTGCAAAAAAACGCGTTTTTTCCCAAAAAAAGCACTAAATTCTAATTTGCAAAAGAAAAATTCAAAAAACGAAAAAGTTTTGACAAGCTTAGTAATTATTAATATAAACATTTTAATTATGAATCAATTCTTTTATAAAAATACTATGGACCACCAATCTTTCTTTTTTAACTAAAACTCAAAAAACATAAAACAAAACAATTAAATTTATGTCATTCGTTAAAGGAAACAAGTCACCTTTCTATTGATTCACTTTTAGATAAATATCTCATCAGGATAAAGAAAAAAGTTAAAAAACTGAAAACATTCAAAATGAAGAAAAAAAAAGTGTAGTGTTATGTGGACTTTGTAGTACATATTGGCCCACATGTTTATTTGGAACAGAAGTTGCATAAAAAAATATCACTTCCATATCCGGCACATTTTTCATGACTCCAAGAACGTCAGATTACACATTCAAACCAAAATTCGCCACGATAATATTCTGAGTAAAAGGTTTTACATTATATGCATTTTTCATCTTTTATTCATTTGAAGTTTACAAATTACAAATAATGAAAATCAGAAAATAAAAAACTCTTGTGGTCAATGAACATATTTGTGCTAATAAAATATAAATGGTATTCACTAACTTTATATAGTTAACCATTTATTTAAAAACACCATGTGTTTAAAGTGAAATAATGAAATTTACTCACTGGATAAAAAATATCACCAAACTCTTTGAAAAACGGTAAATCCTATGCACGCAATGGAAAATATCCATGTGGTCCATATTACCCACGTAGTCCATATTTCCCTCCCTTACCCTATATACGTGTATATGTGTAGTTAAATATCAAAACTGCCTAAGTCCCTGTCTGATATGTGGGCAAAATAAAATAAACTAAGAACAATTCAATGAAATTATTCTATTTTGCCTAAAAATCTGAGAGGGACTTGGGCAGTTTTGATATTTAACGACACATATAATATATAAACATAAAATTAAGATGAACATTACTTTGGCTTTAGATGACTCCAACTTGTGGCTTATAAGTTTAAAACATATCCGTTAAACTATGTTCACTACTTTCGGGTTCCTCCTAGCCGAAGGTTTCTATGTAATATTCTGATTTCTAGTATGCTTGCAGACTATTTACTTTTAACAGTGTTTCATCTGGTAAAGTGTCGCAGCAGCAACCATTCCATTTTAATCCATATTTAATATGGAGTAAAGAATTTACAGAATTAAAGTAAAGTTTGTTTCTTATTTTTGATTTAAACGCAGCCATCGAACTAAATACTCTTTCTACTTCCGCATTGGAATATGGCAATGACAACACACTTAGGACTAAATTTGCTAGATCTTCAAAAGGGTTTAGGTCTAAAGAATCTTTGAAACCTTTTTCATTGATCCAAAAGGACGTAGCACTATTTTCTAATTCCAAATTAAAGCCTGTTCACATCAGCATTTTATGAACTTTATTCAACAAGCAAAACAAAGTCTTCAAGAAGAAAGAAAAAAGCACTAGAAAAAGCACTAGAAAAAGCACTAAAAATGAAAAAGCACTAGGCCAAAAATTTTGCGGGTAATAATCTCCAAAAAGCACTAGATCTAGTGCGAAAAGCACTGAGTTGCCAACACTGTTTAAAAGGGTAATTTGCTCCAAAAAGACTGGCATCACTGAGAGCAAAGTTTTGCGCGAATTATGACAGTAATACAAAAGTCATTTCAATTTTTAGTTTTGCGCGTTTATTTCAGTGTTTTTAGTTGCTTTTTTTATTTTTTACGTTTATTTTAATCGAATTTTATTTTCGGAATGAATTTACTTGGAGAATTTACTGCCATAACTTTTAGTGAACTCAAACACTTGAGTGATGTGGACCTGCCGCAATGCATTTCAAAGGATGCAGCTCTAAAAATTTGTAAAATATCCTTTTCATAATTTTTTATAAATACAGGTAGTTGTGCTGTGGGGGAATACGTAAATTATAAAATTCTAATTGTCGGGGTTAATTTCATTTCATTTCATTTATTTATTTCATAAATCACATATAATGTACTGTAAAACATTTGATCAATAAATTAGGTACTAAGTTTATCCCTTCAGCTTAGAGCTGGTGCTGGGTTTCTGATGATGTTCGTTTTGTAATGACTTCAAATCTGAAAACTCCGGTAGGATCGGTGGAGATAATTGTATCAATAGCCCATCAATTGCGGGCAAACAAAAGTGTAATGACTTCTGCTTCGTGGGGAGACCCGGTTCGAAATCTTTCTGGCGTTTTGTCCAAAGATTATGGTTTCATTTCCAAAAGTTAGGTGTTTTACAAAAAGGAAATAACGCCATAAAATATAGGAAATGTCTATACGGGGCGTTCCGCGTACGCGAAAACTCCTCTCTCTCTCTCAGTTTACTCAATTAGCGTACGCGAAACTCAATTAGCGTACGCGAAATCCAGTGAAGTTTTTTCCCCCGGGGAACTTGATTAATTTATGTACTGATCCGCGGCCGAAGGCCGCCGCGAAGCCGGTGTTGGATGTCTGACGGGTTTAAATCCTGAGCTGCGGCCACAGGCCGCCCACTTACCCCTACTTTTATGTAAAATTACTGTTGTAACGAAGATGCGTCCCGGGGGAAAAAACTTCACTGGATTTCGCGTACGCTAATTGAGTAAATTGAGAGAGAAAGAGGAGTTTTCGCGTACGCGGGCCGCTCCGTATAGACAGACTCTAAAATATAACCCTCGAAAATCTTTTGCCAATAAAGCCAGTAATTTTCTGGCATAACTTGGAAACAAAGCCAAAAATTAACTAGGAAATAACGCCAGAATTTTTGGAATAAAGCCAAAAAAATCTCCATGCAAAATTCTGACCATATTTCCATTTCGTTTTGGAAATTAAAACTTCTGGCGCTTATCCTTAAAATTATTGGTTTTACTTCCAAAAGTTATGAGGATTATTTTATTAATTTTTTAGAAATATTAATATTAACTTGGAAATAAATTTCTGGCTTTATTTCCAAAACAAAATGGAAATAACGCCAGAATTTTTTCTGGCTTTATTTCGGAAAAATTTTTTTAGCGCTATTTCCTATGGCATTATTTCCAAAATTCTGGCACTATTTCCCATTTGATTTTTGGCTTTATTTCCAAAAATTACTGGCTTTATAATTTGTTTTTCATTGAGACTTAAGCAAATACCCTTTTTTGACCTATACCCATACAACAATCACAAATCTCCAAATATATGCGGGCCTTTAAAATCATAGGTTGATTGTATAGAACTAAAATATAGGACAATCTTTAAGCTTTGATCAAGATCAATGATTTATAAGCAAATGAATAAAAACTGAGCAAGTAGTCGAGCTGTGTGCTCCATTGCTGTGGGCTTGTTAGCTGGATTTTATTGTTGCCATTGGTTAGATAAAATGTTTAAGTCAGTTGTGTCGTTAAATATCAAAACTGCCTAAGTCCCTCTCAGATTTTTAGGCAAAATGGAATAAATTTCATTGAATTGTTTTTAATTTATTTTATTTTGCCCACATATCAGAGAGGGACTTAGGCAGTTTTGATATTTACCAACACATTTATATTTGTAGGGTTGCCACCTGGTTGTTTTCCAAAATGTTTGTTAAAATCGCACTTTTTGTGACTAAATTAAAATTTTTGGTCTCAGAAACACTGTGAATTTTGCTTAAATCATAAACCCTGAAAGTTTTATACAATTTTTAAATAATTTGTCTGAGCGTTTCCTTAACTAAAAATTTGAATTTAGTCACAAAAAGTATGATTTTAACAAAATTTCAGAATATAATCAGGTAGCAATCCTTAAAATATATGCTAGGTTTTTCAAAAGAACGTTTCTCAAACTATTTTTCGTTGCTCTCCGTAATTAAAAAATGTTTCTTCATATAAAATTCACTACAATCCTTGACTTCTCTTGATGAGGACATATGCGACCACGTGACCGAGGGGATCGTTAGAAGAGTGCTTGCTGCTCATTTCAGGTTGACTATCAGACTTCGCTCTTTATATGAACATTGTAACGTTGATTAGCAGCTATTTGCAGCACCCTGAAATTAAGATATTGTGACAGAAGTTTACTTTAAATACCTATTCTACATAATAAATAAATGTCAAAGGCTCATTGTTTAAAGAAAATTATTACAAAAAAATACAACTCAAAAGTTTTCCTTAAAAATAAATTTTAAATAACACAACAGCTTTGCAGTCCAAGGAGCAAGCGGTAATGAAATTTTTAATTTGTGGGTTCACAAATTGATTAAAATATTTGAAGGTGTCAATTTCACTACAAAAGACTGGATACAGATAACAGATTTCTTTTTAGAAATTATTCAACAGGTAAATTAGAAAGTTTTTAAAAGTAAGCCCATTTATAATATATTGGCTTTCTTTCTTTGTTCACAGCTTACGGAATGTCCGACAAATGATATAAACGAAGTGATTAAAGATGAACTGGCTTCAATACTTGAAGATACCATGGAATTATTAAAATGGTTTCAACCTTTAGCAGTTGAAATTGATATACCAATATGCTGCATCGTTTTAGGTTTTGTATTGCAGATAATTTTAAATTGTATAGAGTTTTACAAAAAATGGTAAATGTTTCAATTAAATGTATGCAGGTAAACTTCACTAGCTCGAACTCTGATAAATCAAAACATACCGTGCAATATCACATAAGGACTGTATCGAAAAGTAAGTGCACACTTTCATTTGCTTGTAACCTAACTGTCTTTAATACAATCATTTTTTCTTTTAACTTTTTTTTTTACCGCGAAAATATATATTTTAATTCACTTTTCATTAAAACTTATAAGAAAAGTAATTCCCTAAGCTTAAGTGGAATTTTATATTTGATTCCCTTTATTTAATTCCGCACACCTTCTTTTTGAACGACACTGCTTCACCTATGCCAGTTTTTTAAATTTCTTTGATGTAGTCAGCAACTGAACTATCTTTCTTAAAGTTTCGCTTCACAAAGGCCCAAAACTTTTCTATAGGGCGAAACTCGGGAGCTTCTGGTGGGTTCCCTTCTTTCGCAATGAAAATTATGTTATTCCCTTTTAGCAGCTTTAGAGTGGACCGGGCGTAGTGTGCCGTGGAAAAATCAAGCCAAAATATTGTTGATGCATTGTATTTCTTATAAAATGGTATAAAACGGTATTTCAGTCACTCCTTTCTGTAAAATTCCGCATATATCATGCTTTTTGTGAAAATTAGGCTAAAGTATGAAAGCAGTGCAAATACATTACCAATAAGGAACATTTGCGCCAAATTTTTTCATTTCAATTGTAGATATTGAATGATCAACATTACTACCTTTTCTTTTTGAGTAGAATTGGGGTCAATGTTCTTAAGCCCATTTTTACATAGATTTCATCATCCATTATAACTCATTCAGTAATTTCTTGAAGTAAATGGTTATACAATTTTCGAAGCCTTGTTTTACCAACTTGAACTTCCGTTTCACTTATTTTAGGTACTTTTTACTTTTTAAGGCTGTAGCTATGCTTCACTTGTTGCATCATCGATACTGGTTCCATTCTGTTTTGCCAAATCACGTACTGAATACTTTTGTTTTTGTCTATTAAAGTCATTACCTTCTTGTCTCGTTTTGGGTCACCTTTTTTTCTTCAACTTTTTTCTAAACCTTGGAGAGAATAGGTACTCTCGCACTTGATAGTAATATTTTCTTTTTCAGTACAGTAATTGTGCACAATTTTCTTGCGCATGTCATATTCGATACACAATAGCGCGACATCCAATATAAAAATACCGGAGAACGGTACTGTTTTTGTTTTAAAAAAATGCGTACTTTGCGAAAAAAATGTATTTCAAAGTGTGCAGTTGCTTTTCGATCCTTATGTATATCCTAATTTTAATAATCGATTCCGATTCGATTACTCCAAGCCTTAAGGGGAGATATACACCTAGAAGGCAAAAAAACGGTAATTTTTGAGTTTTTTTTGTAGGAAAACTATGGGGGTTATCGTGAATCAAGATTCCCGGGGAATTTTCTCGGACTGCCGTGCGTTCTCTATTGCTGTTTAAGAAAATTCCCCGGGAATCTTGATTCACGATAACCCCCTATATCAAATTTCGGATCGGAGTTTAAACTAAATGAAAGTATACATATTTAAGTATATGTTAAATTTTTGTTTATTACAAAATATTGAAAATATTTCGAGATATCGCATGTTCCTTGAAGCGCCGTGAAAAAATCTTCATACACGGTACCCACTGGCGTTTCTTGAAAATTCATCTGAAAGCAAAAAACCACAAAGATTATTAAAATAGATACTCTAATTTAGTAGATGTCATAGCCGATTTTGAAAATATCGATTTATGACAAAATGGCGAACGTTTTAACATAAGTAATGATTTTTGGGCCAAAAATTAATAATTATTTTGCTTATAAAAAAAAAACTAAGTAAGGAAAAACAAAAATCCTATGACATCTACTAGAAAATAGTGTATAGAATAAAGCACAACCAGTTTCAAGGCAATCGGTTCATTGGTTTTGGAGAAATTTTGGGTACCGAGTTGAAAAACGTTGTTTCGAGAAAAATGCGTTTGAAAATTTAGGAATGAATAAATGATAAAATTTGTAAAATTACATGGAATCGTCGATACCAGGTCCATAGTGTAGGTCGTCTACGATCGACGGAATGCTCATGGCTTTTAAATTTTGTTGTCGGCGCCGTATTCGACTTTCTTTTCTCTGTTTCTGTGCTTGCAGCTCGGCTTTCGCTATGCGAGTTTCATCTTCTTGCGTAGCGAATAAGTGCGCTCCTGACCCAACCGATATTTCCAACATGTTCATAATTTCGAGTAGTGAGGTGACATCATTATTGAACGTGCATGCTGCCAGAAAAACAGCAACAAAAAAAAAAAAAAAAAAAACTGCGCCGACCCGTTTACGTTTTCGGCTGTAACTCGCTTATTTATCAAGATATTACCTTGCCCTTTTCACCAGGCGTTCTTAAGACGTCAAACTTAAAGAAAATGCGAAAAAAATAAAATAGATTTTTTCAACGTCTAGGTGTATATCTCCCCTTAATAAGTATATTTTTTTTATATAAATAACGGTGATACAAGTATTCAAAGTTTGACTGTACTACCAGTGGATCTAATGAATACAAAAAGCACTTACTTTTTCTTGAATATGGGACGCCCCGTAAACCTATGGAAAGTAATCACTATTTATTTGTTCATTAGGTCCCATAAATATGAAACTAAGTAAACTATTATCTCTGCTCTTTTTTTTACAGTAACTTGAAAAATGGTAACAGTAAGCTAGCGCAAAACGCGCTTCTCGTACATAATTTTGTTCTTCAGATACTCAGCCAAAGTGTCAATCTCTCGAGTGTTACAGATGAAAACGAATTCTTCAAATTGACCGAACGTAATAATTTTTAATAGCAATCAATGACAATATGCCCATTCTGAAGGTCTAATGTTTCTTTAATATATATCTTTTTTTCATTTGAGGCAAATTTGGAGAACTTATTTTTTTTAAAAAAGCCTTCAAGGCCGATAAAACATGATTACTGTGATGTATAACAATTGAGCAAACTTAACACCAGATAAATTAACTAATGCAAAGTAGTGATTTAAAAAAATTGTAAGCGACTCTGCAAAATCAACTTCTACGATGAAAGATATCGGTTTATTTTCAAACTTTTCACAGAGTTTAAAGAGGATTCCTTGTAATTTGCGTTAAAGTTTAATATCCCAATACCCTTCTAAAAGAATCTTCAAATAATCGATTGTTTTAATTTTATCGCGTTAAGCTCTTCTGGAAGAGTTGTTAATTCATCACAGAGTTTATAGGGGATTCCGTGTAATTTGCGTTAAAGTTTGAAACCCAAAAATACGCTTCTAGAAGAATCTTCAAATAATCGATTGTTTTAATTTTATCGCGTTAAACTCTTCTGGAAGAGTTGTTAAATCATCAATAAAAATTTTAAAATTTATGCTGGGAAGTGCACGCAAATATTTTACGTCTCTTATGAGCTACGGCTACTTTGATAAATGCACAAGTACGCGTAAGAAGTTAGAAATATTTGACGTTTTTGTTTATGATTTACACCTTCGGAATGGACTCAAGTCAAATGACCCTGCGAAGCTATTAGTTTACATACCCCATATCTATTTCTTTTAAATGATTTTAGTAATTCAAAAACTTTGCATATGTGGACAACAATCTTCGTCAATTGATATCAAAACTAATTTAGAAACATGGAAATGTATAACCAAGCTTACCGTGCAATGCGCTAACTTCACTAATACTGTTAATCAAGAAGAAATATCCATACCAAGTTCGTGGCCAACAAGACCTTTACAACTCTTAATCAGTGAAATCGGACGTAATTTGACAGTTGTTCTAAGTGAGGTAAGTGAAAACGAGGACTTTTTTTTTGTATTTTAAGATACGGACTACAAACGAGTTGAATTTTTACGTGCACTTAGTCCACTTCGACTCTTTAGACCATGTATGTATAATCAGAATATAATGTTGACAAAATCGCATCTCATCCTTGTTTCGATATTCTATATCTTTTATATTGCGGCATTATCTCCATGCCCCTGCTGGTAAGGGGTCAGAATATGCCCGAGGTAAGCGTATTTTGGCACTGACAAGGCGGGTCGAAGCCACCTTAAAATAAGCATCTTGTCGAAATCCTGAAGCGTCTGATCCAAAGTGGGCGGCTCCCAGGTCAGCGTCTGTTTCATATTGGGCGGCTGAAATTGAAAGTGTGTTTGGTCACTATTATTTCCAGCGCTTGTTGGGTCCTGCCCTAAGGTTATAACTTACTGTGTGGAGCGTTGCTGAGAAGATTATACTAATGAAGCATGAATCGAAAAACGATGGAAAATAACTCTCCAAGTGGTACCCACCAGAATGTGGTTAATCCACCTGCCTCGGCAGCATGCACATCGGATTTGGATGTGCAAGAATCATGCATAGTAAGGAATGATTCTCCAATAATCCGAATCAATATGGTTCGTCAAAACTTTAAAATCCTTTCGATGAATTAAGCCCTATGCTCCTTCTAGCACAAGGGTGTCAGCGTTTTCAAATCACTGAGCCAAGCGCATGCAGCGCAGTCAGCGCTAAATTTTCGCTATTACAACAACTTCAAATTCAAATTAAACAATCACAAAAACAATTTTTTGTTGTTTTTTCATGCCTCGTTTACAACAATAATATTTCAACAATTTTCAAAATTTCTAAGAACTGGGACACACACAAAAAGTAGGGGTATTCACGCGTTGATGCGCAATGCTCTTGCGTTGTTGCGGAAGTGCGGTTTGCGAAAGTTTGACATTTCTAAAACATCAAACACATTGCCGAAAATTTCGCACTACTTCTGCAATTTCTCAAGATGGAAATATTCACATTGAACGTTCAGGCATTAGTGCGTAAAAGACTTGCATTTTCGCAACTGCGCATCAACGCATTAATACCCATATTGTTTCTTGTTTTTGTTTTTGATGCGACGAAGTCGTTGTTGTTGTTTTATGTTGGTTCGAGTTCGATTTTGTGTGTACGCAAAAAAGCAACAAAAACGCGAAATTTTGACGAGCGTGAAAAAAAAACAACAAAAATTATTTCTGTGAATGTTGTACAGAAATATTAATGTTGATGGGATTGTTGTACAGAAATATTGATGTTGTTGGGTCGAGCCAAAATTGGCTCACTTTTCTTCTACGCTGACACCCTTGTTCTAGCAGATAAAGGAGAATACATAAATACATATTGGGGGTTATCGTGCATCAAGATTCTCGGGGAATTTTCTTTAACTGCAATAGAGAATGCTCGGCTGTCTGCGAAAATTCCCCGGAAATATTTATTCACGATAACCCCCATTATCTCCGTATATATATAAAAAAAACCGAAAAAAAACCATTTAACAAAAATAAAACTGAAATAATGAAAAAACGAAAGATATCGAAATAATTTAAATAAGGCTTTAAAGAAAATAACTAGTGTTTTCAACTACCATATCATGTCTTATGTAAAGAAATTACCTTGTTTTTTATATATTTTCAAATATTGCAAAAAACAATGTTTTTTTAACTTTTAGGTTAGAATATCTCAAAAACCATACGAGATTTATCAATTCTGCTGTCATTTTCGAACTAAGGATCGCAAATTACATCAAAAATGACTAGTTTTATTTTTGTTTCTTGTAAATTTTTTTTTTATATTGAGATAATTCCGCCATATAACAGATACAGAAAATCATAAGAAAGATGAAATGCGATTTTGTTCACTTTATATTCTGATTAGACATGGTATAAAGAGTCGAAGTGCGTACTTGGTTTTTTGGAGGCAACTGGGAACGCTCTTTTTTCCAAGACAGGTGTGTCCACCTAAGAGTTATAGAAAACATCGAACATCTTTGATATACTGAATGCATCAATTCTTTTATCCTTTTTTAATGTGTTATATCCACTTTTATTAAAAAAAAATTTTAGTTTTGCTTGATTTTATAAACTCGAAAAATTCTTTATAAAAATGATTTGTTGTTGCTAACGTTATATTGCTAAAAACATACATATCGATTCCTAAGTTCACAAAAGTTCTATGTCCAATTTGGAAAATACATACAACGAAGACTCCAACCGTGATTAGTTAAGAAATTCGTGATATTTTTACATATAAAGGGTTTTTCAATAGGGACGCTACAAAAGTAGACCCATAGGGACAGCAAACGACGCCATATTTTTTCCCGCTCTCTTGACATTTCTCTTCAGTAAGGTTTGCCATTTCATCATGGAAAGATATACGAGCCAACAACGAGTAGAAGTTATTAAAATTTACTACCGAAATTCGGCGTCAGTGGCCTCAACTTTAAGAGAGCTACGTCCAATTTATGGTCGTCATAATCGTCCTACCAGATCAACAATTGAGCGTCTAGTGGAAAAATTTGAATCCACAGGCACAGTACAAAATTTTCCCGTGCCAGTGAGACAAAAAAGTGCCCGTAGTGTCGAGAATATTGCTGCCGCTGAGGATTTAGTTCAAGAAAGCACAAATGTGTCTCTCACACGTCGTTCTCAAGCGTTTGGCATCTCTGTGACGTCGATGTGGCGAATTTTGCGAAAAGATCTTGGCCTACATCCTTACAATATCAAATTGACGCAAGAACTGAAGCCGCTTGACCACCAGAAGCGTCGTATGTTCGTGAATTGGGCTGAGCAACAACTTGAAAATGATTCGGATTTTCATCGAAAAATCATCTTCAGCGATGAGGCTCATTTCTGGCTGAATGGCTTCGTCAATAAGCAAAATATGCGTTATTGGTCAGGCAGCAATCCACACGTACTCCATGAGTCACCATTGCATCCCGAAAAAATTACGGTTTGGTGCGGTTTATGGGCCGGCGGCGTCATTGGGCCGTACTTCTTCCGTGATGATCAACACCGGCACGTTACTGTGAATGGGAATCGCTACCGTTCAATGATAACCGAATATTTTTGGCCCGAAACGGATGATATGGACTTGGACAATATGTGGTTTCAACAGGACGCACAGTGTTTCACGTAGAACAAGCTAGCTGGACAAAATTATTTTTTGATATTTTTGGGTAGTGTTAGCCTTATTACGACATATTATTAATATTTTGATTTACAGGGTGTTCCAAAATTTCCGGAACGCTCAAGTATTTTTAATGCTGCACGTTAAATAAAAAAAAAAAACACATGTCCAATATTTTTAAGAGGGCAGTGCAACGATACCAATTTTGACCTTCTACACCTCTCCTCCCGCGGTTGACGGAAGAAACTTCAAAATTTTATATGGAAACTCCCAATTTTTATTGCGGATCCTGATTTTACGTGGAAAAAAACTACACTTTCGTCTGAAACATTTTTTCTTATTCGGCATAGATCACCATCATAACCAGAAATTGCTCATTGGGGGGTTTTCATACAGATTAATTTAATTTTATTTCAATATTTTCAATTCATATATAGAGGAAAAAGATATATAGGAAAAATATCTTAATAGAGAGGGTTTGAACCCGCAAAAATTGGTATCGTTAAATAGCTATTTAAAAAAAATTAAACAAAAATCCAAAAAAGAAATAAAACACAGAATTTTTTTATGTTGGAAAAAGTATAAAAACCAACATTTATTGTTTCTTTTTTTGCAAATGTTCAATTACTACTCGCAGTACGATACAAATGCATTAGTAATGTAATTAGTGATAACATATCAAACTATGAAACGGTTTCAGCTTACTTCAACTTTAAATTGCCTAATCAGTTTCATCGTCAATTTCATTCGATGAATTTGATACAATATAATCTTCCTCAGGTTCTGGCAAAATATTTGGTCGTGATTGTGGAACTATTGTAGGAGGGATAATTAGTTTTAAGACCTCTGCACACAATTTATCTTGTTTTTTTTTTGGTATTTCTCTTAAAGAGTTTATAAAAGGATCAGAAGTTAAGAGTAGCATATTTAATAAATCCTTATTCGTGGCTATGCGCGACCACTTTCTTGTATTCTGTTCACGGAACCTGCGGCAATCTTTGTTCCGCGCTTCCTGGGCTTCTTCTGAAAGCTGCCCTATTGGAACGATTGCGG
This sequence comes from Calliopum simillimum, assembly GCA_951812925.1. Taxonomy (NCBI): domain Eukaryota; kingdom Metazoa; phylum Arthropoda; class Insecta; order Diptera; family Lauxaniidae; genus Calliopum; species Calliopum simillimum. The sequence continues at coordinate 68,860,074 of OX638370.1, read as the reverse complement.
TTTTGATTACTTCCGTACTGTGTATTAATATTTTGTGCACGGTAGCAGGCATATAATACCACGAATAATGGTGAAAATAAAGACTTTTTGTTTCAACGCAAAGCTTTTCGAATGCAATTAGATTGATGTCGTAACCAGAGCACAATAACAGACGTTAAAAACAAAGCAAAAAATTCGAATATAAATTAAAATAAAAAAATGATTAAAGGTATTCTGGAAAAAATTAAAATAAAATAGATGAACTCTAATGTGCAAGTTAAAACTAATATATTCATCAAAGGAATAGGTGCAGCTAACATATATCCAAAATCTAGACTGGGTACACGCGGGTACATGCAATTCCAGCTCCTTTAAAGTTGAAAAATAATAAAACTACGAGTTATTTTTTTAAGTGTTTTCGAAACATTTCCTGAGGAAAGGAATGACAAAAATCTTATTCAAACACAAAACTCTTGCCTTCATTTATAAAATACATCACTAGAAATGTCATAAGATTACGACCTTTTTAAGACAAAGCAAAAAATTCGAATATAAATTAAAAAAAAAGATTAAAAGTATTCTGAAAAAAATTAAAATAAAATAGATGAACACCAGTGCGCAGGTTAAAACTATTATATTCATCAAGGGAATAGGTGCAGCTAACATATATCCAAAATTTAGACTGGGTACAAGCGGGTACATGCAATTTCGTCTCCTTTAAAGTTGGAAAACGAAAAAAAATTGTAACTTTTTTATCTGTTTTTGAAGCTTTCTTACACATAACCCAAAGGAGGAAATGAAAAAACTCTAACTAAAACATAAAATACGTTCTCTTTGCTATAAAATTCATCACTAAAATTATCACAAAATATTGATTTTGCCACAATAAATTCAAGTTGCTTTATTGCTTAATGAAAAGAATAAATATTTGAAATTGAACTTACAATCATAAGTTGACTTCTGCACTCAGTTGTTTGTCACCATCAAATATTTACGCCAAAAAAAGTAGGTATATTATGTATTTGGGGTATTGTTGACATTACCTCATTACTAATATTTAGATATCTGTTAATGAATTTTGTCCACCTAGCTTGTTCTACGTAAAACACTGTGGGACGGCGCCACAAGCCACACAGCGAATGTCACAATCAATTTATTGAAAACCAAGTTTGGTGAACTTGTTATCTCACGAAATGGCCCAGTCGATTGGCCGCCTCGGTCGTGCGATTTGACTCCGTTAGACTATTTCCTGTAGGGCTACGTCAAGTCTATTGTCTATGCCAACAAGCCAGCGACGATTGATGAACTTCGTACGAATATCGATCGTGAAATTGCAGCAGTTTTGGCCGATTTATGCTTGAAAACTGTCGAAAATTGGGTTCAGCGTCTGGACTTCTGCAAGCGTGCCCGTGGTGGCCATGCAAAAGAAATCGAGTTCCATACATAATGGCATCGAATGTACTTTCACAGGAATAAAGAATTTCATTGATATCCAAAACTGTTTTTGTTTTATTTAAAAAACTTTTGTAGCGCTCTTATTGAAAAACCCTTTACATTTAAAGGGTTTCATTTTTATTCGTTTTATTTTTTCTAAAATTGGGCGAACATAGCAACTTGATTAAGAAGGTCATAACTGAAAGTATCTCAAAAAAGTGGACAACAGACTATTGTGCTCTAAGTTAAAGATATATATGGATATCGATATAATCCAATAAATATAAATAGACTAACTAGTTATACTTTTCAGGATACACTTCAACAGCCTATAGCACAGATAGAAAAATATTTACGAGTTACGAATTTCTACTTGAAATTATTGCAACGAATGATGGCCAATTTCCAACATGAAAAATTTCCTTGTTCAGATGGATTTTTAAAAACATTCGTGATGTTACAAACGTAAGTTTATATTAATTTATCATTATAAAATGAGATTTTTATGCATTTGATTAGGTAGAACTAACTGTTTTGACAAAATTGAAACTGAAGTTCTGAATCCACTTGTCGGATGGTTCACTCTGTCAGCCACAGTCTTTTTATGGTCAAAATAGTCTTGAAGACAACAAATTAATGGGGGTTATCGTGAATAAATACTCCCGGGGAATTTTCTCAGGCTGCCGTGCATTCTCTATTGCAGTTTAAGAAAATTCCCCGGGAATCATGATTCACGATAACGCCCAATAAGTGCTACATTCATAACAGTAGAGGTTCTTTGTTATATTTCTTACATTTTGTAACTTTGATTTTCTCCTATGGTAACTGATATGTGAATATTATGAATTTATTCGACAACATTAATTTTTTCAATATTTCCTTCTTTATCAACAGCTTTTTTTCGTCGATTTCTTTGACCAATAGTTGTTTCTGCAATTCGTTTTTGTTTTTTACTCATAAAAATCGAGGGACCCATCGGTTCGAAATAAGTAGTCATATTATTCGTCTCTGGAAATATGAAGTATTTACACCATACTTTGTCCTTTGGAATATCTTTACATTGACCTCCAAGCAATTGCTTACTTAGCAACATGATTCATGAATTCAAGCGGACCTAGTACGATCGGCACCAAATTTATATTGATGAATTCAAGGATTCAAGTTTTTGAATCCTATGCATTCAATGTGGCGTTAAAGATTACATGTTCCGACACAGTTTTGTACACATGAGAAATTCCAAAAAATTCTTAAAATAGAAGTTAAAAAAATACCCATTTCTCCAGCACTTCGGATATTTTTTTTAGTCGACTGTGCAAAAAATAACAAAAGTAACGCATTCTTGTGTTAAATCGACATATTTAATTGTATTATACTTACATCTGAGGTGTATAATGTGTTCGTCAAACTTATGTAGGATATTACGAGGAATATTTTTGCGAAAACCTTTAACCCTCTACATCTCTACATTTCTTAAAAAGGTACAAAAACGACACCTAAAACAGGGGAATATTGAGTATCAGTATGTACTTAATACAGAAATATTTGCTATAAAATTTCATTACAAGTTGCTACCTTGATTCAGAAGAAAATATTCGAGATATTGTACGATTCATTCCGGGTATGGCGAACGTTTTCATAAGTATATAGCAACAATGTAAATTTGTTTCAAAAGAAAAGAATCCGAACAGTTGCTAGCAGAAAATTCTTTTTATATTTGTCGTAACACAAATCCTGGATAATACGTAGGGCCTAACAAAAGTTCGCTTAGTTGGTGTCATGTTATAAATTTTGAGTAAATCAAAAAATTGCGTATTATTTGTTATAGTCTTACGATATATCATTATACCCTACACCCAGGGTATATTCACTTTGTCCTTCCGTTTGTAACGCAGAGAAGGAGGCGTGGCAGATATAGAAAAGTAAATATATTCTTGATCAGCGTCACCTCTTGAGTCGATATAGCTATGTCCGTCTGTCTGGCTGGCTGGGTGGCTGGCTGTGTGTTGAAATACACTTTTTGGGAAAACTGAGCAAGATAATTCAATGAAATTTGGTACACTGCCTCCGTCGTCAAAGTTTGCTCGGGGGATTGAAAATGAGCAAAATCGGTCAACAGACACGCCTACCGCCCATACAAAAATTGTATTCAAAATGCAATTTTAGGAGTATTTTTCACGACAATGCAACCACAATACACATAAGTACTACAAATTGTAAGCGCAAGCTCTGATAAAAAACTGAGCGAATTCGGACAAGAGGGCGTGGCACCTCTCATATAAGCAAAATTTTCAAAATACTGCAGTGTAGGGTATTTATTTTTTGGCCAGGCCAAAATTTACACCCTTACTAGTTTTAATTTTCAGAAAGATCGCTCAAAATGGAGAGAAGAAAACGTAAAATTCGTGAAACAATATCAGCAGATATTCCAATGCCAACGCAGCAAGACATTCGGTTTGCTATTTTTTTTTGGATTTCGAGGTAAGCTCAAGCCTATGGAAATATTTAATGAATGCCAAATAGCATTTTAAGTTAATGCGCCATCCCTCGTGACTATTTCAAAGTAGTTCCGAAGATTCCAGACAGGTCATTTTTCTGTGGAGGACGAACCTCGAGAAGGCCGCCCAAAATCTTCGACTGATTATGAGTGTGTAGCGCTGGTTAAGTCTAAAATTGACGAAGATCCAAGATTGACCCAGGAAATCATTGCTGAAGAACTGGGCTTGAATGCCATGGCTGTATCGAAAATATTAAAAAATGATCTTGGATACGCGGAGAAATCTGCACGATGGGTTCCTAGAATTTTAAGTGATGCTCAAAAAGAGGCATGTGTGCGTTTTGCTAAGTATTTTCTTGAAAAATTCAAAAACGGAGAGTCTAACACCTTCAAGAACATCGTAACAGGTGATGAAGCATGGTTTTAGAAGTACGACCTTAAAACCAAACAACAATCCATGGTATGGAGCCCAGAAAATGCAAGTCCACCTGTTGAAGTAAAGCAAAAAAAAGTCAGCAACAAAAGTAATGATGCCAGTTTACTTTACCAGAGAGAAATTTGTAGCTGCTATTCCTTTGGAAAAAGGTCAGACGGTTACTGCTAAGTGGTATACTGAAACTTGTTTACCAGAAGTCTTCCAAAATTTATTTGGAAACGCCAAAAAAAAGGAGCTACGCCGCTACTTTCTACATCACGATAATGCGCCAGCGCACACTGCTGAAAAAACGACCGATTTTATTTTTCTTTCTGGCGTCGAAGAAATTCGTCCAGCTCTTTATTCCCCAGATCTAGCGCTTTGTGACTTCTGGTTGTTTCCAAAAATAAAAAAAAAATTAAGAGGGAGAGTCTTCAACAGCAATGAGGAGATAATAAATGCGGTTAATGATGAAATTGCAAAACTGCAAAAAACCGATTTTGAAGACTGTTTTTCAATGATGAATATATAATAAATAAACCGGTTTTTTTTGCCGTTTAAAGGTTTTTTTTTAACATCTTCTAAACGGTTACTTCAATGTGTACACATATGGATTATTTTTTGTAGATCTTATGATTTTCTACAAAATTGATGCTTTTGCTTTTTATCGTATTTTATTAATGTATAAATGATTTCTTTGCTTTAAAGTGGTTAGAATATATTATTTTAATTATTTTATGAAGTGGTATCATAGTTAACGTTCCATTGACTCGAAGCTTATAAAAAATTTTCTAAGTACGAAACGGCTAATAGTTCGAATTTTTGAATATTCTTTGTATGCATAATAATTCTGTGACTCATTTTATATACTAAAATAATATTTCATATATATTGGGATTAAAGCTACCCCAAAAATAACGTATTTTCGAAATTCCACCTCACTAAAAAACTCTAAAACTATATTTTGAACAAAACTTGTCATGACGAAAACATAAAAGAAACATTTTCCTAGAATACATTAACCCATTATGTCTTGTTTTAATGGGTCATTTTGACCCTTTTTGCAAAAACTGACCTTTAATGGGCTGAAGTAATATTATACAAAAATATTCTTCGGAAAATTTCTTTAGGGGCCATCTAAGACGAAAAATGCTTAAAACTTAAAAAAAGGAGTCCAATGAGTAATAAATATGCAATGTGAGAAATCCTTGTTGATTTTAATGATTTTAGGCTTTCAGGATGGAATTTCGACTTTTTAGAGTACAGCAACTACGTATTAGTCAAACGACTTAGTAGAAAACCACGAGAAATGGATATTTTTTAACGTCAGTTTTAGGTATTTAGGTAATTTCTCATGTGTACAACAAAAAGGATGGAAATTGTCGGACAGTGTTATATAAAAGTCTGACTTATTTCAAACATTTCTCAAGATATTTTATTTCATCATACTTTTTCCTCAACTTTTCTTTTTTTAATAATTTGTTTTTTTAAGGAGAATCCGTAAAAATGTTGATTTTATAGAAAAAATATATAAAATTTTCCATAACAACTAATTTTTAAGAGCGTCGTAAACTGCCTGCGCCACAGTTACATCTTCAGCAGCCATACCTACAATAAATTTAATTAAAATTTCAATTAGTACTTTACAGTTTTCAAAGCCAATATCGTTGATTAAGAGCTAAAATCCATTAAGTGATATTGAGAACCACTTACATAATGAGTTTAACATCTTAACCAATGATAGGTACTGTACAAACCTAAAGATTGAAAAATTGTAATGCCATCTCGAGGTGGATATCGTTTGCTTCGTATAATTTGACCCACTTCATCAACAATATTGGCTTTCAGATCTTTTAACTCAACTTTTGCAGTGGCCCACGAATCAATATACAGATTGGCTTTATCGTAGATGTTCTGTGCTACTTCGCCAAAATGCACTTCACCAGCACCAACCGCTGCAAAGGAATGATACTAAGTTCAGGACTTTAATAATGAAAAGTTCATTTAAAAGATGAAGTCATATAAGAACTTAAATATTTATATTAAATAGTTGTGTTTCAGAACCGAACAAAATGTAGGTAGACATGTTTCTAAAGACTAGACCTAGAGTATATGGCTCAAAATCACCAAGGTGAAAATTTGCTTTGGCAGCAAATATAGTATTCAAGCCATAATTTTGTTGAGTAAATGAATGTAATAAAACATTAAAATTGTTTTGTTTTAATTGAACATTACAATATATACGCTAAAAGCAAATTAAATTCGATATTATTTGAAATTATACATAGGTACGAAAAATCTTTTCGGGGACGCGTCCCAAAGTAAGAACTTCAAACGTTCAAAAAATCATATAAATTTGCCAATATTAAACAGATTCCATAAGGACATGTTTTTTATAAAAGAATTGCATTCTGTGAATTTTATTGGAAAAAAAAACTTTGTTTTCGAGTAGAAATATGCTAAAATATAGTGTATTTAAGATATAAGACGAAAAAGAAGAATTTCCATTCAAAAATAATAACTACGCACTAAACTTTACATTTAGGAAATACTTGGGGTTTTGAGCAGGAAATGGATTTTGAAGAATTATTTATTGGGTGTACAACTTAAAAACCGGAATTTGACAGTGGATGTCCGTACTAACAAATATCGTGAAAGCTCGAACTTTATATATATGTCATTTTGAAGGTACATTTGACAGCTGTCAAAATCAGTCAACAAAACAATTTTATCTTGTGTGCATCATTATTATTTTTCACGATGAATAACTTCGAAAATTGAACAAAAAGACAGCATTTGCGGGAGGTTCTGTTGGGTCATTTTTTTGCAAATAAAACTGCTGCCAAAAGTCATTTTTGCATCGGATCGTGACTGGGGATGAAAAATGGATCCATTACGACAACCCGAAACGCAAACATTCATATATGAAGCCCGGACAACCAGGACCTTCCCAGCCAAAGGCAAATATCCATGGTGCCAAAGTAATGCTCTGTAATGCTCACAGGTGACTTCTATCGAACACAATTAATACGTTTGAAGCGTGCCATCATCGAAAAACGCCCGGAAAATGCGACCAGACACGAAGCAATAATTTTTCATCATGACAACGCTCGGCCACATATTGCTACCCCAGTCAAAAATTACCTGGAAAACAACGGAAAACAACGGATGGGAAATTTTGCCTCACCCGCTTTATAGCCCAGACCTTGCACCATCAGACTACCATTTGTTCCGATCGATGCAGAATGCCCTATCAGGAATACGCTTCACTTAAGTTCAAGATATCGAAAATTGGATAGATTCATTTTTGGCCGCCAAGCCGGCGCAATTTTTTTGGGATGGAATTCATAAATTGCCTGAAAGATGGGGAAATGTTGCAGCTTCCAATGGACAATACTTTGAATAAAATATATTGTAACATTTTTCCACAATAAAGCATCAAATTTCGCTAAAAAATTCCGGTTTTTAAGTTGTACACCCAATAAATTAATTTTTAATTGAACTTTTAGTCATATATTTGCAAAGATCGATTTTCATATGAATCTATCAATGCATTTTTTTAACACATAATTATGACAAATTAAGGAATGGATTAAAACCACCTACCGTTTATGTGCACATTCGATCTTCGCAACATCTCAAGCGACACAAGCGGCTCTGCAGAAAAAGTTCCCACACAGATAACATCAGCATTTGCGACCGCTTCCGCAGCAGTTTGTGTTACTTGCACTTCTATCTGTGCATTTCCGGAAGCACTGCGCAATTTCTCCGCCAGTGCATGTGCACGAGCTGGTGTACGATTCCAAAGGTTTACTCGATTCACGCGAAAAGTGGCACACATCCCAAGCGCATGACTTTCACCTTGTGTGCCACAGCCGATGATGGCCAACTCAATGCTGCTGCCTTTAAAAGCATTGCAATCACGATGAAAATACAAATAATTTGTGGCAACAACGGAGGCAGCTGCTGTGCGCCAAGCAGTTATTTGCGTTGCATCCATAACACATTCCAAACGGCCGGTTAAAGGACTAAAAAGCAATATATTTGCCATAATTTTAGGAAGTGGTGGATCATTTAAAGCATTATTTTGGAAACTCGTTACAAGCTTGCAAGCGAGTGTACTGCAATCACGTGGTTTACTTTCATTCTTTGCCTTCAATTGATAATTGCCTACATAACCGGGCATAGTGAAGAGAACTCCTGTTCCACCACCAACTGTTGTGGTCTGACGAGCTGGTTGGCAGGCGTATGATGTACTGCCTTCAGTTTCAGTGGGATACAATTGTTGTGTTGCCGCTTTTATCGCCTCCTCAACCGCTTGAATGAGCATTGTCCAAGTAAGCACGTTACCCACTTCTGTAGCGGATATGAAACGAGGTGTACTGTCTGACATTTTTTTGTATTTTTGTATTTTTAGTTCCTTTCTTAAAACAAATTACACTTGATAAATGAAAGTTCCTTATAGTCAAAATACACAAAACTAAAAGAAGTAACAAACAAAAAACAAATCAGCTGATAATCTTATCAGCACAACTTTGAGGATCGGTGAATTCATTTAGTTACCCACCAGCTTGCGAATATGAGTAGCTGGCTTCTCCCTCTTGTGGTCAGATTTTGCATTAATTTTACTTAAAAGCTTTTCATTCATCATTTTTTACACATACATGCATAAAAAGAGTAAATTGTATTGTATAAGGAATACCCCAAGGGGAAAAGTATTGCTTCAAAAACCCTTCTGAAGTGCATCCTTTTCACCAATAAGCGCTTCCGCTCCGTAAGAACAATACTTTCTTTTTAACATTGCATGTCATAGGATGTAAGCGAGCAAAAGCTTACCGCAGCCTTACCAAAAAAGAGTTTTTAAAGCGCTTATTTGTAATGTTGCGGTAAGCGTTTTTTCAATAAAATTAAAAAAAAAGAAAAAAAAAGAAAAAAAAAAAAATGGCCGCGCCAGGATTTGAATCCACGACCCTAGATATTTTTTTCTTACATTTACCAACCCTTTAAACCGCTCCACCAACGCCCGATGATATGAAGAGGTATTAAATTTGTATATTAAGCAAATGCTGTCCTGCAGCATTACATAGAATCTTTGTGCAATCAGTTTCAATTCAAGTAAGCAAAAGTAAATAAAAATGAGAAATTAAAATATAAAAGTGAAATAAAAAAGGTTGAATAAAAAATATTTTAATAAAAAAAAAAATAAAGCAAAAACAAATAAAAAAACGGAAAAAAAAAATCACCCGGGCTGGGTTCGAACTCACGTTGTTCTTACTGCAGCCTTATATGGAATCATTGTGTAGGGGAAGGTGGGGAATCGTGGGCCACGTTTTTATTTTGTTAAATATCTTCAAAAAAAATAAAAAATTTCGCAAATTGTAATATGGTATGTTATTATACATGAAGTTAGGTAACTTTTGACTATTACACTTTCTAACAATTCTTTTGATTTTTCCGACTTTTCGTGGTTTGAAAAAAATTAGTGTTTTTGCAATTTTCAAAAATGGTGGGGAATCGTGGGCCACCGCCGTAATTAAGTAAAAATCAAACAATTATGATGCAAAACTTTATTGAATTAGTTGAAATGACAAGTAAAGTTATTTTAATCGACAAAATGAAGAAGAAGGGTTATGCACGATCAACCATATACGCAATTTGGGAAATAGGAAAATTTGATACAAAATATGTATTTATTGTTTTATTTATTGATTCACAGCCTCCATTTTGCACAAAACATGATAAACACAACATACAAATGTGTATTGATACGAAAATTGTCAAAACACGGGTGGCCCACGAAGTGGCTCACGATTCCCCACAAGCTACTTTTTGCAAAACAACGGCGTGTAATTGACTTGTTGAAGTGTCATGCAAAATTACTTTTGTATGTTGAAAGGCAAAGGTCTAACGATAATAAAAAACATATTTACCTGTGTTTTGTCGTAGCAATTCGTCCAAGAATGATGGAAATCAAACACGCAAAAAAAGTTTTGCAGATACTTTTTTTTGGGCGAGTATTGTACAAAGCAAATAAAACGCGTACGTTTGTCAACAACCAATGTAAAAATAAGTTGAGGCTAAGAGAAAACGATTACAGTTGCATTTAACTATTTATCTCGACATACTGCCAAAAGGTGGCGGTGGCTCACGATTCCCCATGGCCCACGATTCCCCATGGCCCACGATTCCCCACTTTCCCCTAATCAATTTCAATTCGGTTAAACAAAAGTAAATTAATAAGAGAAAGGAAAATAGAAAAGTGAAATAAAAGATGTTGAATAAAAAATATTTAATTAAAAAAAAAAAAATAAAGCAAAAAAAAATAAAAAAAAGTAAAAAAAAAATCTCCCGGGCTGAGTTCGAACTCACGTTGTTCTTACTGCAACCTTATAAAAAATCATTGTGATAGTGCTTCTATATTTCTATGGGGACAAGCACTTTTGAAGTGCTTGGATCAGAAGCGCTAGAAATTTTTCCTCTTGGGACCTTACTGTTTAAAATGTTAATGGCAGTGATTATAAGTACCAGTGCAAAAGGCGTTGGCTAATGCGAACACGGGGATGCAAAATAAGACTACTCATCTTCACGTACAATGCTTACAAATTTGAATTATGTCATAATAATTGTTTACTTTTTTTTCTTCTAAGGAATTGGTCATTTCAATCGTCGTCCCTTGACGGTTGAAGAAAGCCCTTCCTCCTGTGACAAAGCGCGACTCTTGCTGGAACCCCTCTCCCCTAGGAGCGTCACGAGGCTTCTAAGCGTTTTATGACTTCTTACAACATTTTAGTGGAAAATGTTTTCAACTTTGGATGTCGGAACCAAAAATTAAAAAAAAAAAACTTTCGTGTTTTCTACGAGTTTCATAACTCCTTAAATTTTTAAACCCGAGCGTCCCTCCTTGGATTTTATTATTGAAAATATTTACCGAACATGGATGAGATTTGGTATACGTATTAAGAGTATCCGGACAAATAATGTTATATCTCTGAAACTATTAAACGCACATAAGTAGGTGGGATTTGCATCAGGACAATTAACATTCTTTGGTGCAACAACGCACACCGTGAATTGCTAGTATTCAATAAAAACCTGAAATTAAATTTATGAGCTTTTTCTACACAAAAGCTTTTTGATCCTCTCTATCACGGGTGGTCAAAACCTTTTTTAACCCTCAAGTTGCATCACTCTGCAAAATTGTATATTTTCTTGTTCGGTGTACTTTTCTTATCATATTAAAAAAAAATTAAGAAAATCCGTCGGGCGCTTTTTTTAAATCGAATTTTCCGTTTTTGGCAAAGTTGAGTTAACCCATTCCCCGCCAGTGATGCCATACGGCACAGTTAAAACGCATTAACCGAATGTACACCAAAATCTTTTTGTAACTTTTTCGCGCAGGCTTGTTGTTTTTTATGTACGTATAAATGTTTGATCTATCATTTGATGCATTCGACGCATAAATATTCCATCAACTTTTCAAGCGTGAGAGGAGAGAAAGTGATCATTGAAAAATTATTCGAAAAAAATCGATTATGGCATCGAGACGTCGGCGAGTTGCAAAAAATTATTCATTTGTATTTCGATTTTGAAGAAAGTAATTATGCCAAATTGCAGTAGTTTCTAAAGTGCATTTATAATTTTCTATAAGTTGTTTCTTACTAAGTGATAGGCCTGAATAGATTTTAAGTGTGCCATATGGCATCACTGGCGGGAACCGCTTATGAAAAATTTTAACGCGTAGACCAAAGGTGTCATCATCGCAGGATTTGCTCTTGAGAAGGGTAGCTATAGATAAGGCAGATTAATTTCCATTTATTTCGATATTTTCAATTCATAAACAATTTATATGGGGAAAATATCTACCTGTGGGGGTTTGAACACCAAAAACCCCACCCCGTGGGAATGGGCCTTGGTGTCATATGAATTTTTCGAGTGTTTTTTTTTTTATGAAGATGTGCTGTAAATGATTGTGGATGCATCTAACTATTGGGATTATGCTTATCTTTGGTTACAATGTTTGTAGTTAGTCGTGAAGATTATTGGATCATTAAAGGCATGTCTCGAAATAGTTTCAATCAAATAAGCCGTTTTATTCACTTTACACTGAAAAAACACATTGATCCCTTTCACCCTGAGCATCATTTGATGAGTCCATGACACCGTGTTTCGGACTGCTCCCCTGCAAACAGTTTATTCGAACCAAACTTCTACGATTTAGATACATTGCATGGTGTCTGAACACCCTTAGAGGGTATTTGGTGTCCTTTGGTATTTACCGAGGAAAGTATTGTTATATTCACTTTGTGGCACCTCTATTACAAATGATTAACGCCCTTTCTGACGACGTTCGTGCCCTCCTATTCCACTTTTACATCGATAATTTATTAACTGGAATCCCAGTTTTAAATTATTTGCAAAGCCTAGGCTACAATGTAACGGGAACCATAAGAGATATTGCAATTCACGCAACTGCCCATTTCCTGTAAAGACATCATGAAAAAAAAAAACCAAGAGGGCATATCAAATTTGCAGAAAACAAGGAATTTGACATCGCCATTGTAAAGTGGAATGATAATAATTGAGTTTTAGTTGCTTCTACTTCACATGGAAGAGATCTAAAATCGTTAGCTACGCTCTTTTGTAGAACAGAATGGAAGCGTATAATGGTCGAAAGTCTAAAGGCAGTCGAACCATATAATAAATGTATGAAAGGAACTAATCGAATGGATTAAAATTCACGTTTTGATGGAATCGCTCATTACGTTGGTGAATGTGATCGACGTAGATGTAAATATAGACCGTGCAAAAACCAAATCTGAATTAGGTGCATACGAAGCGATGTAGATTTATGCGTTAGATGTTTCCTCAAATATCACACTAATGCGGATTAGTATGCTAACTTACCATTTTTATTCAAAAAATATGTATGCATACGTGTTAAAAATAGAGTTTTAAATAAAACTCAAAGTATTTTTTTTGCTAAGAGGTTCCCGCCAGTGATGCCATATGGCATCAGGGCACCATGGAAAAATGGGGCGTGGTCGCTGAAAAAGCTAACCGGATTCGAACTCAGGAACATTCTTTTACCCCCCAAACAAAAATTCACTATCAAATTCAAAAAAATAAGTGCTGGCGGCGGGGAATGGGTTAAGTCAAAAATAACATGCAAAAACTAAAATCAATAAAAAGAAACACAAATAGTCATTTTTAAATAATTTTGGGATGCTGAATTCGAATCCGTTAACGAAATTGCTCTATTGTACAGAATTTTGAGATATCCTAATCTAAAAATTACCAAAATATAGGATTTTTCGCGATTTTTTCCTTCTTTTGAGGTTATGTAACAAGACAGTGTAACACTTCGTCATAAAGCATTTTATGTTAGTTAAAAGTAAATATCTTTGTCTACAAAAATCTTTTTAAATTATTTCAATATCTTTTTTTTTCTAGGAGTTATCCTAACCTAAAAATTTAAAAAGGAACAAAAACAAGATTTTTGACTATGTTGGAGGCTACATAGAACGCACAAAATTTTACTTCTCTTTTATACTAACTGAATTAATTAGTACAATTCCTCGTCTTCAAAATCAGCTACCGGGTGGTCACCTACGAATTTTTCCTTTTTCGTTACAACAATTTTAAGCAAACTAACTTTTTAGCTTCAGTGTATTACATATGTACTTGTTTTGGCATAATGTTTTTGTGTTTCATGATGTCATATTAAAGAGCTCATAACTTTACGAAGAAAAATCCTAGATAACCACTTGATAGCTAATTTTGAAGACAATAAATGATTTTAAGTGATGCAGTTTGTACAAAAGAGCAAAAAAATTTCGTGCGTTCTCTATGTAGCCTCCAACATAGTCAAAAATCTTGTTTTTGTTCCTTTTAAATTTTTAGGCAAGGATAACTCCTAGATAAAAAAAGATATTGATATAATTTAAAAAGAGTTTTTTAGACATAGATATTTACTTTTAACTAACATAACAGGTTTTATGACAAAGTGTTACACTGTTACATAACCTCAAAATTAGGAAAAAATCACGAAAAATGCTATATTTTGGTAATTTTTAGGCTAGGATATTTCAAAATTCTGTAGCAATAGAGCAATTTCGTTAACGGATTCGACTTCAGCATCCAAAAATTAGTGAAAAATTACTATTCGTGTTCCTTTTTATTGATTTTAGTTTTCGCATGTTATTTTTGACTTAACTCAACTTTGCCAAAAACGGAAAATTCGATTTAAAAAAAAAAAGCGCCCGACGGCTTTTCTTAATTTTTTTTTAATATGATTAGAAAAGTACCCCGAACGAGAAAATATACAAATTTTTAGAGTGATGCAACTTGAGGGTTAAAAAATGTTTTGACCACCCGTGCTATGTAGGCCTTAAATTTTATTACACATTATTTCAGAGAAAAATAAAATAGTGAATTAATAAATGGTGTAACCTTTGGCCTGGCCAAAAAATAAATACCCTACACTGCAGTATTTTGAAAATTTTTCTTATATGGGACGTGCCACGCCCTCTTGTCCGAGTTCACCTAATTTTTTGCTCAGAGCTTGCATTTATAGTTCTTAGTGTCTGAGTGAAATTTGGTTAGTTTATCTCAAGAAACGTTTTCAGTATAGCGTTTTGAAGCTTTTTGCTTATATAGGAGGTGCCACGCCCTCTTGTCCGAGTTCGTCTAGTTTTAGCTTAGAGCGTGCATTTATAGTCTTTAGTATTTGAGTGAAATTTAGTTGGATTATCTCAAAAAACTCTTTCAGAATAGCATTTTGAAACTTTTGCTTATATGGGAGGTGCAACGCCTTTGTCTGATTTCACCCAATTTCCGTTGAGAGCTTGCATTTATAATTCTTAGTGTCTGAGTCAAATTTGGCTCGATTATCTCAAAAACGCATTCAGAATAGCGTTTTGAAGCTTTTGCTGATATGGGAGATGCCACGCCCTCTTGTCCGAATTTGCCCATTTTTTTCTCAGACAGACGGACATGACTAAATCGACTCAGGAGGTGACTGAACTAGAATATATATACTTTTCTATATCGGCCACGTCTCCTTCTCTGCGTTACAAACGGAAGGACAAAGTGAAAATACCCTGGGTGTAGGGTACAAAAAAACTTTAAAAATTTTTGGTTCCGACATTTAGAGGCACCCTTGGGTGAAAAAAATTATTTCCACTAATATGTAAAATGTTATGAATTAATAAATGGTGTAACCTTTGGCCTGGCCAAAAAATAAATACCCTACACTGCAGTATTTTGAAAATTTTTCTTATATGGGACGTGCCACGCCCTCTTGTCCGAGTTCACCTAATTTTTTGCTCAGAGCTTGCATTTATAGTTCTTAGTGTCTGAGTGAAATTTGGTTAGTTTATCTCAAGAAACGTTTTCAGTATAGCGTTTTGAAGCTTTTTGCTTATATAGGAGGTGCCACGCCCTCTTGTCCGAGTTCGTCTAGTTTTAGCTTAGAGCGTGCATTTATAGTCTTTAGTATTTGAGTGAAATTTAGTTGGATTATCTCAAAAAACTCTTTCAGAATAGCATTTTGAAACTTTTGCTTATATGGGAGGTGCAACGCCTTTGTCTGATTTCACCCAATTTCCGTTGAGAGCTTGCATTTATAATTCTTAGTGTCTGAGTCAAATTTGGCTCGATTATCTCAAAAACGCATTCAGAATAGCGTTTTGAAGCTTTTGCTGATATGGGAGATGCCACGCCCTCTTGTCCGAATTTGCCCATTTTTTTCTCAGACAGACGGACATGACTAAATCGACTCAGGAGGTGACTGAACTAGAATATATATACTTTTCTATATCGGCCACGTCTCCTTCTCTGCGTTACAAACGGAAGGACAAAGTGAAAATACCCTGGGTGTAGGGTACAAAAAAACTTTAAAAATTTTTGGTTCCGACATTTAGAGGCACCCTTGGGTGAAAAAAATTATTTCCACTAATATGTAAAATGTTATGAAACGGGTAGAAAACAAAAAAACTAATTATTTTTTTTTTTATTGTAGTTTTTGGTTCCGACATCCGAGGGGACCCTTGGGTGTAAAAAAATGTCTTCACTAAAATGTCGTATAAAGTCATGAAATGCGTAGAAAACACGAAAAAAAGAATTTTTTTTTTTTTAAATGTAACTTATTTGAATATTCAGGGGATATAGAACAGTAGCGCTCTTCAAAAAATGACAGTTTGAAGATAGGATTTTTCTTAATTCTCGCATATTTTGGTGTCTTAGTGGTATTTTGACATCCCATAGTTTTCCACTCGGTAAAGAAACCCATACCATAACTGCAAAAATCTCAAAATCGCAAAAAAGTGGAGATAGGACTATAGCGCTCTAAGGTATCAATTTATCCAGTAGGTCCTTTATTTTAACTCAAAGTTAAAATATTTTGTTTGAAACTTATATATGTGGGTCATTTAAAATAAACGGCAACATTCACAAATCTACTTCGTGCTTAAAAACTGAACACGCAAATTTATTTGTGTTAAATTCAGAAATTTTGTTGTTGAAACTGTTGTCTAAAACACAGATATTATGATATTCACATAAAGTTCATGTGATTCCTCAAAAAAGAAAACACGCTGTTCTTATATCACTATGTGCCATGTTACTCGAGGGGTATGCGCCCGAAGGGCACTTAGATTTGTTGTTGTTTCCCATAGAAAATTATAAAAAATTGTTTTGAGCGAGAGAGAATGCATTTTCGTACAACGGACAGAATAGTTCATTTAGTGAAATGCGTCGCTGTCAGTGTGACGGAGCAACACACTCAATCTGAAGGAGAGTAAAAAAACCGGTCTGCCCTACTGGCAGATGCCATCCGTATAATATCGCACTATGAAATTGTTCAAAAATAAATTCGATCATGGCTTGGAACGACTTAAAGTAAAAAATGTGTTCGCTGTTGTGTAGTGTAATTCGAAACAGTCCAGAAAATACAGTCTAATAAAATACATATTTAGTTCAGATTGGAAATGTCACCAAATTTAGACTGTTATTTGCTTATTTTTGAAATTTTTCTTTATTATATATTTTTAAGTTCGCCAGACTACTCGAATAATGCTGAATTTGGAGCACTTATCAAAAAATATGTAACGCAGGACTTAGGCGAAATCTTCCGAAAGGTTTTTAAAAATAAAGACTTTCTAAAGGTGAGTACCATCAATATATTTCATCTTATAATGGGTGTTTTTTCAGAAGGTTTGTTTTTCCGAATTGGCAACGTTTTTTTCAGCGTCTTTCAATTTAACAATTCATATTCATATATTTCCATTCACCCCGAATAATGTACTGTTTTTTTGCGGTCTGTGATTGAAATTGAATATCCAGGATGCAATTTCTGAGACGCTTTCCAGATGCCCGAAATTATTTCATTGCAACTTAATTATAGCCCAGGAAAATAAGAATTTTTCTGCGAAATAATTCCAAGTGAATTTTTTTCACCAGAATTATTTTTATTTATGTATGATAAATAAAGTGTGAAAAGTCCATTGCAGAGTCGTGTGCGCATAAAAAGTTATTAAGGCTCCAAGGTCGCTAAAATCAGTTTTTTGCAAATATCTCGCTAATTCTAACTTTTACAGAAAATTGGTGCTTTTAATTTTTAACATATGACTCTTCGTTTCGGAAATATTCTTCAAAAACCAGTGTTTTCGAGGTCTCAACGGTTTTTCAAGAATATCTTTAAAACCATGGATCGCTTGGAAATAAAATTAATACGCTGTATAGCAAATCAAATTATCTTTTAAACGGTATTTAAATTTTGTTTGTACGACTCTTCGTTGAAGAGTTATCGCTATTTAAAATGTAAGATATTTTAATATGAGTTCATGGGTAGCATTTCGTATCATAATTATTAACAACTTTTTAAGTTGGGTGATCTTCTAAACTATAAGTCGTACGAAAACATTTTAAACGTACTTTTGTAGGAAATTTTCTGTATTAAAAAATTGGAGACAAACATTTTTCTGTAAAAGTTAGAATTAGCGAAATATTTGCATAAAACTGATTTTAGCGACCTTTGAGCCTTAATAACTTTTTATGCGCACACGACTCTGTAATGGATTTTTCACACTTTATTTATCATACATAAATAAAGATAATTCCGGTGAAAAAAATTCACTTGGAATTTTTTTGCACAGCAGCTCTTTTTTCGTCTTATTTTCCTGGGCTATTAATCAACACCCAAAAAAAACAATTTTTATATGTTACTAATGCACTAAATTTAAAAATTAAATTTTCAGGCTTTACATAATGAGCAAATGCGTGAAAAATCAAATGATTTCATTTATATTTATGATGAATTACTGAACGTTGTGATTATTGACAAAGATATAAATTTTATTGATCAAAATGTGGATATGTTTATACAAAACTTTTTATATTTGTTTAAAGGTAAGACGGTATAATTGTAGCAAATTTATTATTCTTATGAAAAATTTCGTGGAATTTTCGTATTTTGAGGAAGTCCAAATTTTTAAAAGAAATTTTTCGTCCAAAGATATTTTACCTGGTAAGGTTTTGGGATACATTTTATTTTGAAAAACACGGCGGAGTTCTTGGAAAATCTCATAGCTCGAAAACGAGTTAACCGATTTGCATGATTTTTCTCTTTCAAAGATATTTTATCCAGTGAGGTTCCAAGACAAACTCTAATTCAAATTTCCATCGGCGAAATTTAGAAAAGTCCGCAACTCGAAAACCATTCAACCGATTGAAGTGATTTTTCCAGTCAGAAATATTATGTCAGATAGAGGGCATATTTTATTTTAAAATTCCTTCGGTTTCGGCCGGGAGAAAAGACCTTAACTTTACTGACAAAATTTAGCAGTACAGATAAAAATAAGAAATACGGTTAATTTATCAGTTTTAAGTTTAATTAAGTGCTTAGGCATGTTCTGAATATTCTACAAATGATTTGAGGTCGATATCAAATTAAAAATATCAATAAAAGCGGTCTTATGAAACTCCTTTCCCTTTGGAGAAAAAATTTACAAACCCTGAACTTCGATATCTACAAACCTGAGTTTTTCATTTTACGATTTCTAAACGACATAATTCAATCAATTTTTAATTTAATCATCACAAAGTCTTAATTTTGAAATAGCAAAATTTTCAGCTTTTCTTTTAGAACAAAAACTGCTAAGCGGATTCTGATGTTCTATAGCTTAAATGAAAAGCAAGGACTAGAACAGCATTTTATAATAAAATGGGTTTTTCGTGAAATCTCAAATTTTTTTATAAAATCCGAACTTTAATCTCTGAGGTGCCATAAAATTAAAAAAAATCACTGACTCACATATTCAGTAGATACATGTCCTTTTATTTTTCATAACCTATCGGAAAAACAAAAGGAGACCTCAGGGATCATATTTTTTTTTTTAATTTTGTTGCACTGTGTTATCGGCCCAATGCAATATCCTCAGCGCTTTTCAAAGTTATGGAGAGCGTTATAAACCTCCACTTTATGAGTTATCTAGAGCGTGACGAATTACTAATGATCACTGAGAGGTGGAACTGATGTGTGTGATCGTATGGAGCATCGCGCCCTCGTTACTAAACTAATTGCATATGGCGTCTGATCCTTTCGCTCATTGCATAACGAGCTTCTGCAGTGGTCGTTCTAAAGGTGTTGTTGTAGACGGTTTCACATCCTAACGAATACTCAATTAACGCTGGAATTCCCTAGGGTTCGGTCCTTTTCCCGTCTCTTTTTATTGAATGGGTTTATTTGAAAGTGGAATAAGTCCAATTGCGGAAAATTTGAGTTTATGGTAGTTATAGTTAGCTATATATGTCCTCTTTTTAAACAGTTTTTTATAAAAATGTTTTTTTTTTTTTAAGTGGAATAAGTCCACTTTTTCAACTACTGCATATGGAAGGCTTGAAAACGTGTAAAAGCCTCGAAAACCTCGTAAAACTGTCAAATTTTGTATTGATTTTGACAACATTTACGAGTTTACGAAGCTCTCGAGGCTTTTACACCTTTTCAGGAATCCCCTCAATTTAAAAATATTGGTAAGTGTTATTAAACTGGTGTAAAGTGTTTACCACTGAAAATTTATTAGGTTTTGTTAATCTGTAAAATTTTTTACCAGTGTAATAGAAATTAAATCCACTTCTAATAATTCAAAAGCATGTTATTCGTCTAATACGTAAAAGAAATCGTATGGTGAGCAGTATGATTTTGTTTAAAAATTTGAAAATCTTGCCTCTTAAACATTTATATTTTTATAAAGTAGGGGAAGGTAACTTGCATTCAAGTATACATTTTTCGGACTTGTGGGTACCAATGGAAAGCTAGAGGCAGTAGGTAACCAAAAAAAAAAAACAATTTTTCTATAATTTTTCAACAAAAAATTTTTTTTATCAAATTTTGTAAAGAGCTTGTTTTTGGACAAATAAAATTTTATAACCGGTTGTGGGCCACCCTGAAAAATCCACTTCAAATGCAAAATTATGAAAAAAACCAGTAAAGAAATATGTATTATCAAAATTTATTTATCAATGAAGCCTCTAGTGGCGAAAAAACATCAAGAAAATGTGACTTTTTCAAATTATTAATCATCCTCATCGGATTCGCAATTTGGCCTTCGGCCGCGATTTGATGATTTTTTAGGTGAAGCGGCTTGCAAGGGGCCAAGTTCATCCAAAAGACAGCTAACAGAAGTCGATTTATTTATTTTATGGTAACCCACAACCTATTACAAAAGGTGGCCCACAACTGGTAACGGCAGCCATCCCTTAAGTGACTGGCAAAATTCTCGTGGCGAAAAAGTTTGAGCAAACTCGATATAAAATCGGAAAATTTAACGCAAATACTGCATAAAAATGCATAACACTCACCTCTTAGCAATATTTCACTTCGCTTTATCACACTCGCAAAATCTTCAGAAATTACTTTATTGAAAATTTCTTCGTCAATTTTTTTTGTTTTGTTGTAGCTGCGGGTCAGATGCGTCCTTTCACTTCAGTGTTTGCACTAATACTGTCTATTGTCAATGTACACATAACCTCATACTCAGATCTGTCATATTTTATAAACGTCAAAAAATACAAGGGGTGGCCCACAACCGGTGATGGCCCACAGCCGGTTACCTTACCCTATTAAAAATGTTTTTCAATGATAGTGGATATCTCAGTAACAGAAGCAATATAAATTGTCATTTAAGAGCAAACAACCAAAATTTAGCTCTACCGCCCACTTTTTCGTTACAGCATTTTTATCATTTTTACTGCTCTGTCGCACCTAGGATTTTTAATAAATTACATAGCAATGTTAGATGCCTTCGCAATAGCCGTGTTTTTTTTGACGCGTATATACAATTGTGGATACCTTCAAACTGCGATAACTTTTGAACGGTGAGTCGTACGATAAAAAGTCCGAGGGTCTTTTTCAAGGAGAACCACATGCTCTACAAATAATTTTAATATTTTGTAAAAAAAAAATAATTATTTAGAGGTTATATAAAAAAAAGTGATTTTTTGCCATTTATCGGCGCTAACCAGTTTTTATAAAATACCTCCTTAAAAATAATTTTTTTTAAATATAAAATGAAAGAGAACGTGATTCTCCATAAAAAAGTTTCTTAGAGTTCTATTGTGTGACTTACTGTTCATGAGTTATCGCAATTTGAAGGTATCCACAATTGTATATACGCGTCAAAAAAAACACGGCTAATGTTAACGTTTTCCTTAGAGAGGTTAAGGCTTGGCTTTTAACCAAAGATCATAGTGAAGTTTTCTCCTTACTCGCAATTCAAATACATATAACCCTTTTTTTTGTTCGTTGTTGCATAAAAAAGAAAAAATAAACATACTTACAAATTAAAAATGCTCTAAAATAGAATACTTATTACCATCAAACTCATACATCATATCATTAAATTTTGATCCATATATACAGTAAGAAGCAAAACTGTCAACATGTTTGCTATTTTTGACTTAGTACTGCTATAGCGTCCGTTCTGATTACATGACCAACAAGAAATATGAACCAAACGGAAGCCTCACCTTTCCTCTATTCAAATATGTGAGCAATTTTACCGAAATTTAAACCATATAAAAATAATGATCAAAAAACCATTTTGAAAACATGTTGACAGTTTGGCACCACTTTAAGTGATGTGCGTACAAACCTGGAACGTGAATTTTTCCTAGTTTAAAAAAACGATTCCAATAGATTTTGTTGTGCTGATTCCAAAACTGGCCACAGAATCCCTCTACCTCGTCAGAATTTCGAGGTATCCTAAAGTTAAAGTGTAAAAAACAACTTTTTGCTGTTTTTCAAATTAGGTTCAAGGTCGCAAGAATTTTTTCTACTCTGTTCCATAAAATAAACTTTAACATCTTGTTTTTTTCCTTTCCAAAAAACGTGGTGAATGGTCATCTACGATTTTTCTTTGCAAAGTTATGCACACTCTAAGATGAGATCATGAGGTAGAGGGGATTCTTTGGCCAGTTTTGGAATCAGTGCAACAGAATCTATTGTAATCGTTTTTTTAAACTAGGAAAAATTCACGTTCCAGGTTTGTACGCACATCACTTAAAGTGGTGCCAAACTGTCAACATGTTTTCAAAATGGTTTTTTGATCATTATTTTTATATGGTTTAAATTTCGGTAAAATTGCTCACATATTTGAATAGAGGAAAGGTTAGGCTTCCGTTTTATTTCAGGATGTACGCCTTATGTTTGAAAATTGCGTTTTCTGCATATTCTGTCATATTCAGATTCAGCGAGCGAAAATCTATAAAAATAACTTACTCTGATCTCATACTTTTTTCATCCCAGGATACACAGATGATTCTTGCCAAATTTCCGATCTAACCGATTAGATCGTGAAGTTATCGAATAGTTTAGCAATTGGTATTAATCGAAAAATTCGGTAAGAACAATACGTTATCGAAAATAATAACCGAAAACACTGAAAAATCGTCAAGGGCCTTATATTATCGAAAAAGTCTCCAGGAATCGAAGAAAATTTTGTCAACATACAAAAGTTTTAATTTCCCTTTGCCTTTATTTACAAAATATTTTGTGACTGAAAATGGTATAAGCCACACAAAAATATAACAAATTTTCCAATTTGTTATAAATAAAAGTGGAATAAGACCATTCAGAGCGAAAAAACTCGACTATTTACTATTACACTTGTAAAAATTTTTAAAGCATAACATAATTTGATAAATTTTCATTGTAAATCAGTTTAATAACGCTTAGCAATATTTTTAAATTAAGTCGTACGCAAACCTTTAAATATCTCAGCTTATGAAAAATTACTTATTCCACTTTCAAAAAAACCCTTTCAATTGATTTCGTAATTGACCTTCTGTCATCTACTATTAATACAATTCACTCCTTTGTAAATGATTGTCGTTCATATTGCTTTAAATTGCGTCCAAACTCTGAAGAGATTGGGAAAAAAGTCGGTAAATGAATGACACTCACAAATGACCTCAAAACAATCTCCGTATGGGGTCGAGCTAATCGAGTCGAACTCAACGTTAGCAAGATTCAGTGCTGTTTGTTGTCTCACAGAAATGTGGATTGTCCCCTCCACCCCTCAATATGGCCGGCGTAAACATTATGAGATCAGCAACACTTGACGTTCTGAGTATATCGATTCAAGCTGGCCTGAGGTGGACACACAATGTATTCGATGTTTCAAAAGCAGCGGCCAAGTGTCCAGGTTATCTAAAACGATCTGAAAACTCTTCACTCCTGTCGATCTTCAGACTGTTTATTTTGCCTTTATTAGACCTAAGCTAGAGTACAGTTCACACATTTGGGACGAGCCTCTAAAAAAAAAAGGTTTATCCACGCTACTCTTCTTTACCCCCATCTCTCTAATTTATTTCCTTTTCGAAAAATTCACACGGTGCATTGCATTTATAGTGGCTATCCCCTGAGCGTTAGTTTTAGTAACGAAAAAAAAATCCTGAAGTTTGGTCTCAGAAATATTCCCTTTAAGAATAAATTTTTTTTTTTCCAAATTTCTGAGGAACTGACGTGAAGGCGTTGTCGGCCATCGCTTAAAACTCGTTAAAACAAGATAGAATCCTTTTTCAAGATTTGTGACGTCATAAAATCATGTTCATGAATTTGTCTCTTAATTCTTGTTGCGCCAAAGGGGTCGTCCGTAAATCTCGTGACGCTTCGAGGTAAGAGAGGGTCTGAGCAAGTGTCATCCTATACTCATTATCATCAATTTTAGCGAATTTTACCATCACGATATTTATGGCCGGACTTAAGGCCTCATATATTACATATAAATATAATTTTTAATTCTCAAAAACTTACAAACATACATATTGTTTTCTTATCTCTGCAACCTAGATGCTTACAATTTTTGTAAAAAGGAAATCTACAACAAAATTATTGAACAACATGCTACGCTTTCGATTATGAACTCTGATAATAAGTTGAAAAACCGTTTTAAGCAATTGGTTAACGACAGCAATACAATTATGGCGCAAGCAAGTGTTGACATACTTTGGGTAATTTCACGGTAATTAATTTTATTTCATTTCATGTAAATCAACGGAATATGTTTCTTAATTTTGTTTTTTTCTTTTACATTCTACAGAAGTCCATTTACTTCCCACAAAGAGCTATTTGAGGAATTTCGTTACTGGCGTCGTTGTAATGAACAGTTTTCAATATTAAGCAATAATCCATGTGAGTTGCATGTACGAAAACTCCTACTAAATTATTTCGATTTGTGCAAATCATCTAAGGAGATAAGAGATTCTGAAATTTTTCAAAAACAAACAGCAGTACAACTGCATAAAAGTCATTATAGATTTCTCTTGACAATTGGATTGCAAAGACTCTGTGGTGCAAATAATAATACGCTGTTAGGTGTAGCAAGGCATTTAACAAATGGATTGCTTTACCTGTTGAAAAGCTGGAAAAACAATTCTGTGGAAGGTTACTATGATATGGTAAGCTAATAACATTCTAGGGGTTAGCGTGCATAAATATTCTCGGGAAATTTTTTCAGACTGCCGTGAATTCTCCATTGCACTCTGAGAAAAATTCCCAGGGAATATTTTTTCACGATATCCCCCACTTTATCATGCATGTTCCAGATTCAGAAGTGGAAATGCTTCGGAAAAGGAATTAAATTCCACTTCGGGATCGAATTGTTGTTCCAGAATCCGAATGTATTCGAAATTAAGGTTTCCGATTAAAACTTCATTCTTCTGTCAACAAAAAATAAATTCAGTTTTTTGTTAGCAGTTTAAAAAAATAAAACAAAAGAACAGATAAAACTTTGTTCCGTTGTGCTAGTGGCGCTTTTATTTGGAAACTAGCAACACACAGCAGAGCAAAAAAAAAAACGAAAAATTTTGCGAGGCGATATTTATTGCACTGTACCGTTTCAACAAAGCTGCGTTTCATATGGTTTCAACTGAAGTAAAACCTTTTGTTCGCCACAGTTCACTTGCGCCAGAATTGCAACTGGCTAGTGGGTGACGCTGGATATTCACTTCAACCCTTTTTACTTACACCTTAGAGAAGTCCATAGACGGAATCTCATAATTAGAAACTTCACTAAATCTAGAATAGACCTGTAGCGTAAACTTTTTAATTTTTTGGTCCGGAAAATGCCTAGGCATGTTATTTAGAGATACTCTTTTTAAGGCTTATAACTCAGAAAGTAAGGACCCAATTGACAAATGGCTAAATAATGGCTTTTTTGCTATATAGTTTTAAGTAGATCTCAGAACAGTGATTTTTGCATTTGGAGCAAAGTTAACTCAGGATCATGATCCTGATAGAAAAAAATCAAGTTGAGAGATATCCTATTCTACTCTAAGCGGCTATAAACACAGAAAACTGGACAGGACGAAGAGTAAGACACAAAAAAATGGACCACCGCAGATCCTGACAACATGCATTATCTTGTTACCTATAAACATCTGAGCTCCGTTTTTGCATACTCAACGCCGTCTAATAAAACAATTTTTTTTAATTTTCCAATTTCACAAACTGTCAACTATTCGGATTGATTTCTCAAAAAATTTCCGAACACCGGAATGTAGAACCCCAAGAATTTTAAACAAATCCGTTTGAAATTCAAATCGGAATTCATTTCCGAACTTCGAAAAAGCAGAACATCAATAATCGGAAATAAATCCACTTCCGAACACAATCGGATCTGAAACATGCCTGTATATATTTAATTAAAGTACAGAATTATATTGACCACTTTATTTTTTAGATAATTTATATTAAACTGCTTTCAACATGTAATTTGCCGCCTCAAACAAATTTAGTAGAAAATATTGTGCGCTATGTTCTTTTGTTATTTACAAAACCCAAAGCAGAGTTGGAACACTTTTACAGATTTATTGAAACAGCTCTAGAATTCATATTAAATTATAATAAATTATTAAGCGATGAGGTATTTTTAGAAGTTCTACAAACCCTCGCAGTACATATATGTAACCTAAGCAGTGAGATTTTTAATTTGTTTTATTGTCTGTTAAATGTTGCTTTAGAAAATGTTAATTTAAAAAAAACTGCTGAGAGTTTGCTGTTAAGGCTACAAAATGATCCAAACGCTAAGAAAATAGAATTTCTCTTTATAACAAAATCCAAAGAAAAAAATCAAAATTATCAAATCAATTTAGATGCATGTAAAAATATTTCACTGCCTACTCTGCCGAAACATAAATGTGCCGAATCTGCAACTTACTTTGAAACGAAATGTGCGAAGCGTTTACGCATTGAAGATGATAGAGATGCAAAATTTATATTAAATGGAATGCTACATGAGTCCGAGGAACTTGTAAAATTAGCAACTAAGATTGATAAGTTTGATGTTAATATTATTAACAAAATTGTAAATAATTTGCAATGTATAATATCTAAAAGTGTAAGTGATAATGTAAGTTGTTCCGTTTTAAAATAAAGAAAATAATAATAAAAATAAAAAAATTTATTTAACTAAAATAAGTATATTTCATGTAGACACTGCGCTTAATTTCTTAAAATCCAATTGTTATGTTTCTTCTTTGTAATTCCTTTATAACTCTTTCATACGATTCCTCTTCAACTTCGTTCTGCATAAGAATACCTAAAGAAGTACATAATGGTTTATTATAACGTCACAGCACAATGATTGAACATTTCTCAGCTGCAACTTACCTGCAAAACTCGCTGATATAAAGCAAACTATGCTGCCAACAATAAACGCTCTAAAAGCCACTGATGTAATTAGACCTCTTCTTTCTGGTGCCATTGCTCCTAGTGATCCAATTAAAATACCCAAAGAACTTGGATTAGCAAAACCGCAAATTGCAAATGTTGTAATGCCAGCACTACGAGCCTAAAATAAACAAAAATCTCATGGAAATAAAATACATATATAAATATTTAAAATTACGAAAATTTTACTACTCACCGAGATCTCTCTGTTGGCAATGTACTGACCTAAGCGTTCATATGCAACAAATTCGTTTATTATTGACTTGGTTGCCACGACTTTGGCAACTTTATCGCAATCTTCCCATTTTACACCCATAGCCCAAGCCAGCGGTATGAAAATTTTCGAAAAAATCCATTCAAAGTCGATATCTTCTACTTCGATTATATACCCCAACCAGTTTACAATCGCATTAAGGAATGCAATAAATGCTACAAATGCTACAATATTTGCTATTATGCCCAAGATAATCGGTATAGCGTTATTGGCACCGCTCGTTGCTGCATCAAGTAGGGAAGAGTCTTCACTGCATAATAAAAGTGAAGGAACAAATAATTTTCATCGTAATGTAAATAAAAATAACTTAACTTACGATTTTTCTAGTTCAATATTATCTGATGATGTTTTACTCTCCTCCGTTTCAGGCATATACAGTTTGGAGATAGCTAATGTTGCTGGTGCAGCCATTACACTTGAAGAAATTAAATGCGCTGCTGAAGCACCAAAAGATAAGTATGCTGCCAAAACTGTCCCCGAAACGGTTGCAAAACCAGAAACCATAATTGAATGTATTTCACTCGCCGTTAATTTTTTAATATAAGGTCGTATCAATAGTGGACTCTCAGACATGCCTAAAAATATATTTGCCGCTGCTGTGACGCTCTCACATACTGTAGTACCCAAAATTGTTTGCAATATCCAGCCAAGCTTCAAAACCACCCATTGCATAGCACCCATGTAGTAAAGTATCGATATGAAAAAACTAAAGAAAAATATCACTGGTAATATGGCAAAAGCGAAAACGCCATCATCGACGATCCGGTCACCAAAAACGAAACGTGTTCCTTGTTCGGTGTAATTTAAAAATGTTGCAACCTTATTGCCAATGCATTCGAAAATTTGTCGACCAACCGTCCAACGTATGCAAAAAATTCCGAGCAAAAATTGACATGAAATGCCGGTAATAACAATGCGCCATTTTATGGCAGCGCGTTTGGTAGAGAACACATAACCTGCTAATATAAAGAAAATTGGTGCCGTTAATGCAGTGAGTTTCTCGGGTTGATTGCGTGTTTCAAAAAATAGGAATATGGCAAGTGCTACGGCAAGTAATGCCAACATTATACTTGATATTAATCTGAAAACAATACAAATAAAGTAAGTTCGTTACATACTCGTACATATGATATAAAGCATGTACCTTGTGCGACTGAACTGCATCCACCATTTGCTAAAAGGAGTTATATAATGTCTGTCTATTCTTCTTCCAATTTTTGGCTTAAACACTAAGTAATAGAAAAGTCCAAAATAAATAAAAGCCACAAGTAACACCAACATCCCATAGCCGCTACAGAATTGGATGCCGCATAATTCATGATGCACCCATTGAGTACAAGAATATTTTTCTAAATGAAAGAAATTATAAAAATTACTTGGTGAGTACTTGATAATTTTTTATTTTATCAATTTAACAAAGTTACTGAATAATTTTATCAATAATTAAAGAAAGTTTCGGTGGAGTGAATAATTGCCGTGAAATTAACGCTCACGGGAGTTATTGATATTTTCTCCAAATATCATAAAATTATATTCGTTACTCAGATTAAGCATTTAAGAGTACTTCAGATCTGACTGTTTTGTTTCTTTCTTCTTTTTTTTTTTTTTTGCAGGATAGTTCTATTTCACTTTGCCACGCAATAATAAGAGCATGGTTTGCAATAACGCTCGCAAAATACACATAAATACTAGAAATAGTAAAAACAAGCTCTGAGCAAAAACTAGGCTTGGCACCTCCCATATAATCAAAAGTTTCATAATGTTATTCTGAAAGCATTTTTAAAGATAATCCAATAAAATTGCAAGCCTTGAACAAAAACTAGGCGAACTCGGACAAGAGGGTGTGGCACCTCCCATATAAGCAAAAGTTTCAAAAAGTTGTACTGAAAGTGTTTTTGAGATAAATCAACCAAATATCCCCCGTACACTAAGAACATAAATTGGAAGTTCTAAAAAAACCTAGGCGAATTAAAACTAGAGGGTGTGGCACTTTACCTATATGCAAAAGTTCCAAAATGTTATGCTGATGGTGGTTTTAGAGATATCCCAACCAAATTTCACTCAAACACTTAGAACATTAATCGCAAGCCCTGAGAAAAAACTAGGCAAACTCGGACAAGAGGGAGGCCGTGCACCTCACATATAAGCAAATTTTTCTAAAAGCTGTACTGAAAGCGTTTGTTAAGATAATGAAACAAAATTTTGTGCAGGTACTTGGAATGGTTAGTGCAAAATCTAAGCAAAAACTATGTGAATTCAGTCAATAAGGCGTGGCATCTCCCATATAAGCAAAATTTTCAAAATACTGCCTGCAGGGTATATTAAGTTTTGGCCATGCCAAAGGTAGCTTACTAGTTTTTTTTTTTAATAACGTGACACTAAGGACATTTTGCTACATTCTGTGTACAAACTTAGAAATTTATATTGAACAGTGCCATGAAAAACGACTTGCCATTTATTCTTGGACACGAAGGTATTGTAGTGTCCTGGCCTGATTTAGGAACCTCTCACTATAAAACTTAAGCTTTCATTATATTAAGCTTAATATAAAGTTATTTTTTTCAAAATGTGCGATTCCACCTAACTGCCCAGAGCTTCGACCTATTGAGAGCAGAGCTGGGCACGGGCTTCAAAAATTAGGCCCGGCACGAACAAGAAACAAGCACTTTTTTGTCGAGGTCTGAGCCCGGGCCGGCCCGATTCAACAATATTATGATTTTCATATGAGGAAAAACAAACATTCTAGTCCATTGTCACTCTTAGCCTCATATTTATACAAAATTTTGCATATTTTTATGTAAAAAAAAATGTTTTCCAAGTTTATCTTCCAATCTTCCCGTGATTTACGGGCCTCTAATTTTTTGGGTAAGGCCCGGGCCCGCACAAAACTCGATTTCAAAACCCTAGCCCGAAGCTGAAGAACAAAGGCCCGCGGGCTACGAAAAAAAAAACACGACCCGTGCCCAGCTCTAATTGAGAGTTACTGGCCTCTAATGAAATCGGATCTTCAAAAGAGAAAAAAAAAAATATTAAAATATTTGCCCGGCCCGATCCAACAATACTATGATTTTCATATGAGGAAAAACAAACATTCTAATCCATAGTCACTCTCAGCCTCATATTTATACAAAATTTTGCATATTTTTATGTAAAAACCAAATTTTTTCCAAGTTTATCGTTCCAATCTTCCCGTGACTTACGGACCTCTAATTTTCGAGCTTTTAAAGTTAGGCCCGGGCTCGCACGAAGCCCGCACTAAACTCGATTTCAAGGCCTAAGCCCGTACCTGAAAAGTAAAGGCCCGAGGGCTACGAAAAAAAACACGGCCTGTGCCAAGCTCTAATTGAGAGGTACTGGGTGGGCTCTAATGAAATCGGATCTTCAAAAGAGAAAAAAGAAAATAAGTAAAATATTTCAACTTATTTTAAATAAATATTTGTTAATAATTTTAATATAATGAAAATGCAATCACCATTATTTGCGATAGGGGAAAGGCTTATATAGAGAGCAGGGGCGGGGGGACCGTAGAAGCACCCTTAAATAAAAAAACACACATTTTAATATAGCAGCTGTCTTTATGAGTCTAGTACTTGGATTTATTTTGTGTTTGCCCAACACCTTTCAAAACAATGGGCGGAAGGGTAAATAGATGTGTGTCGTAGCTCCCATGCAAAAAACCCACAAATATCCCTGCACCTATGGCATCTTTCCTCTTAAATCTTGGTACATTTTAGTGTGTAAATTGTGTCTGCTATTCATACTGTCAAAATTGGAGGGATTGCCGAATGGGGGTTTTATACCAAAATTTGTTCTACAAACAAAATTCTATATCTCTGAACCTAAAGCAGCTATCGTTTTCAAATTTGGTAATCTAAAGTTCCGTTTTTCTCTAATTTTACACCAATTTTGGGACTTAAATGAATTTTTTTCACTTTAGAAAAATCTACTTGAAATACCTTTCTAAAAAGCCTAAGATCATAAATATGGAGCACTTTTACTATTTTTAGCTGATTTTTCATTTTAATTTATATCACCTAACAACTTTTAAGCTGGTTTTTTTGAAAACCTTATGTGACCTAAAAAAAACGGATAGCATTACGTGTTTAGGAGACTAAAATACACTTAAGAACACTTCAAAACTCTTGGGGTTTTCAAATGTGTCAAAATTGTTGTACAGTGTTATTAGAGGTAAACTCAGTTAGAAAACGTTTCTCTTTGCTGGCTGTTGAGATTGTCAAATCATATGAGGTTTTTATTTTTTGTTTTCTTCTGAATTCTACTGAAATTGAAAATCTATATGGTTGTTGTTGTTTCAAAAATGTTGAAAAGCTGCTTTAAACTTATATTCAACAATTATTGAATCCTGACTTGGTATAATTTTTACGAGCGCAAAATTAAAAAATTCATGACCGCAAAACAATGTTAATGTTGAGGGACACATGTTTCTTCTGTGGTGCGTATATGTAACCATTCCCTACTATTTTTTTCTCAATTAGTTGAGTTGTGATGTCAGAATGACGAGATTCTCAACTAAAGTATTTTCTACTAGTTGAGAAGTTCTCGCTAGCATTATAGTCGTTAAATTTGAAGTTTTACAATTGAAAATTTGAATCGAATTGAATTTTGAATTGAATTGAATTCTTTATTGTGTGTTATATGAACGCATATACAAAATTGAACTGAATGGATGAAGGTCTCAATTGTTGAGTTTCCTGAGATACATAAACAAATGTTTTGTACCTGTAGAGTTTAGCAGAGTGATTGAGCATGACGTCATGACATTGTACGACAGAGAATGCTAACATCCTGACATTCTCATTATGATTCATTGATGAAAAATCATTTCGGAAAATTTCATTGGTGTTTTTTTTTTTCATGACGATTCATCGATGACAATATCATACTGGCCACTGCTTGTTTAAATTGTTAATTTACCTCTTTCTGTGTAACGATACGATGCATATCCGAAATATCCCCCTACAGCAACGTGTACTAAAAACTTCAACGACAAAATAATCCATCGTTTAAGTTCTGGAAATTTATTTGTTGGTTCTTTTATGTTTTCATTTTCCATGTGAAAGTCAGTCTGGAAAGTTAATAAACAAATAAATGAATGAAAGTACTCTTAATAGATTTCATAGCGTATTAGCGCTTACCTTATGGATTTCATTTCCCTGATGTTCATTATCATTACTCTAAAGATAATTTAGATTTATTGATATAAGTTTTTTAAATTGTGTTACACTTACGTGATCAATGTCATATGCATTGTTTATTTCACCATTTTTATTATTTTTAGTCATCTGAAATAACAAAAATAATGTTGGAAATTTATTGAAAAGCCAGAAAATATGTTATGTGAATCATCAAGAAATATTACAAAAAGCTGCAAAATAAAAACGGCGTTTCTTTTTTGCCACATATTTTTTTTATTACTGTTTTCTTATATTAATAAGTATAATGAGTTAAAAGTACGTATATATCTGTGGACTTTTGACAAAATAACCTAACTCGAAATAAGACAATTTTACAGGATTTTAATCATAAATATAAAATTTAAATTCGCTTCTTCTGTTTGTAATCGTCATATCTCTATGACTTTTAGTTGCAGATATATAGAATCGAAAATCAACCTATCTCGATGTTTTATTTCAAACTGCATTTGACAAAACAACTTATCTCAAATAGGTTAAAAAATTCAAGCATTTGCAACAACAAAAACTTGAAAATGCTTTTCACAAAACTTAAGTCGACATAAGAAAACGGTTTTTTCTTCACAAAACATCTTAAGTCGAGATAAGATACAGAGTAAATGGCAAAAAAAATTTGTCAAAAGCACTTCTTCGAAATAAGTAACATTTCTTATGGAAAGAAATTAAATTTTTTAAATCAAAAATATTTGGCAAAAACATCTTATTTCAATTTTATTAAATACTATTGACCTTAGAGCATAAAAGTTACTGCAAAATATTTGTTTACTTAGTTAGTATTCGTGTATAATAAAAACCTTTTACATTTGTTTCAATTCCTACACAAAAAGAATTGAGAAGCATCAATGTAGTTTTTTAGCTCTCCTGAAAAATTGACAATTGCTTTTTATCGCATGACTTACCGTTTCAGAGATATCGTTCAAAAACCAGTATTTTCGAGACCTTAACGGTTTTTGAAGAATATCTTTTAGACCATGAGTGGCTCCAAAAAAAAATTTAATTCGGTGTTTACAGAATCGAATTATCTTTTGAACGGTTTTTTAATTTTTGTACGACTCCTCGTTAAAGAGTATTCGCAATTTTAAAAGTAAAATATTTTAATATGAACTTATACGTAGCATTCACATATAAAAACTGTGCACAACTTTTTAAATTCAGTTATCTCATAAACTATAAGCTACTCAAAAACATTTTTTACATCTTTACATAGGAAATTTCCTGTGTTACAAAATTGTGGAGAAAAATTTTTCTGTAAAAGTTAGCGTTAGCGAGATATTTGCAAAAAACTGATTTTAGCGACCTTTGAGCCTGAATAACTTTTTATCCGCACAATGGACTTCAATGGACTTTTTACACATTATTCATTATGCTTTAATAAAGACAATTCCGGTGAAAAAAATTCACTTGGAATATTCTTATTTTCCTGGGCTACCTAACGTTTTAGAGAAAACATTTTGATGGAACCCTTTATCCAATTGTACACAGAAAAAACTAAATGTGCGCCCGTAAAGAAAAACCGAATTTTTTACTGATTACACACAGTAATTTTTTTAAAAAATATAAAAAAAAATGTACATGTGTAGAGACGAGCACAAGTTATCTGCTTTTGCTTTTTCAACGAAGTGGCGTTTACGGCAAAATAATATTCAGCCGACGATATGTTGATTGTGTTGAACTTAAGACCGTTGCGTTTCTAGGCAACGCTGTAACCACTGAGCTACTGTAGCAGTTTCATTTCTATAGCTTATTGTTGAATTTAAATTATATTATTTCTTACTGCCATACCTAAATTGGAGCGTCAGCGTTGTTTTACTCATGTATTTCTCATGTACATTCACTTTGTATGGCGCATACCGAAATTGCCAACGCTCAACGCTTAGCTATTCGAATTTCCAATTTTGACAAAGCGTTATGGAGTGAAGTTAGCTGCAGAAAAGTAAAA
This sequence comes from Calliopum simillimum, assembly GCA_951812925.1. Taxonomy (NCBI): domain Eukaryota; kingdom Metazoa; phylum Arthropoda; class Insecta; order Diptera; family Lauxaniidae; genus Calliopum; species Calliopum simillimum. The sequence continues at coordinate 68,825,099 of OX638370.1, read as the reverse complement.
ATAGAAACAACAATATGACTTTGACAAACAAACGACTTCAACGCAACGCTTTTTATTTCGGTATGGCGCTTGACGGTTTTGTGTAACCTTAAACGCCTGACGCTCCAATTTAGGTATGGCATTAATAATTGAAATTTATTCTAAGAAAATATTGCAGAGCTCACTGGTATTTTTTCATGCGACAAGTTTTCACTTCTCTATTCAATATATTTCACTGTTTATCTCTGTACTTGTGTAAACCGTATATTTGACTTTCTTGCCATTACTTTTTCATGAGAATTCAATAAAGTAATTGAATTACTGGAACAAACCGTAATTTTTCATGAAATTATTATCACTTTGTGCTATTTGAAAATCAATTTTTCCGGATGATTTTTTTGCGTGTATGAGTTTTATAATCGTGGAATTGGTTTATAAAGTTGAAAATAATTTTGGAAATATCTGGGCATTTTAAGTTGAAACTTAAAATTTTATTCCCTATTTTTGAAATTTTAGCCTTTCATATAATTTTTTTTGAATCTTCGTTACATTTCCTTTAATTCGGTACTGCATTAATCATATCTTGGGATAAGAACCCAAGAGGAAAAATTTCTAGCGCTTGTAATCCAAGCACTTCAAAAGTGCTTGTCCCCATAGAAATTTAGAAGCACTTTCACAATGATTTTTTATAAGGCTGCACTAAGAACAATGTGAGTTTGAACCCATCCCGGATTTTTTTTTTTTAAATATTTTTTATTCAACATCTTTTATTTCACTTTTCTATTGTCCTTTCCGTTATTAATTTACTTTTGTTTAATTGAATTGAAATTGATTACGCAATGATTCCATGTAAGACTGCAGTAAGAACAACGTGAGTTCGAACCTAGCCCGGGTGATTTTTTTTTTATTTTTTTATTTGTTTTTGCTTTTTTTTTATTTTTATTAAAATATTTTTTATTCAACATCTTTTATTTCACTTTTCTATTTTCCTTTCTCTTATTTATTTACTTTTGCTTAATTGAATTGAAACTGATTGCACAATGATTCAATGTAAGGGTGTGGGAGCATTCGTATGTCAAATTCTGTTTGGACAACATTTGCTTAATAAACAAATTTAATACCTATTCATATCATCGGGCATTTGTTTAGCGGTCTAAAGAGTTGGTAAATGTAAGTAAAAATAATCTGTTTCTATCTATCACACGGACGGTCGTGGATTCAAATCCTGGTGCGGCCAGTTTTTTTCTTTTTTTTTAAATTTTATTGAAAAACCGATTACCACAGCATTACAAATAAGCGCTTCAAAAATCCTTTTTTGGTAAAGCTGCGGTAAGCTTTTTCTCGCTTACATCCTATGACATGCAATGTTAAAAAGAACTAGTAAGGGTGTTACCTTTGGCCTGGCCAAACATTAAATACCCTACACAGCAGTATTTTGAAAATTTTGCTTATATGGGAGGTGCCAGGCCCTCTTGTCCTAATTCACCCAATTTTTTCTCAGAGTTTGCATTTATTGTTCTTAGCATTTGAGTGAAATTTGGTTCGATTATCTCAAAAAACGTTTTCAGCTTAGCGTTTTGAAGCTTTTGCTTATTTGGGAGGTGCCACGCCCTCTTGTCCGATTTTATCCAGTTTTTGCTTAAAGCTTGCATTTAGAATTCTTAGCGTCTGAGTAAAATTTAGTTCGATTACCTCAAAAAACGCTTTCATTATAGCTTTTTGGAGCTTTTGCTTATACGTGTATGAGAGGTGCTACGCCCTCTTATCCGAATTTGCGCAGTTTTAACTCAGAGCTTGAGCTTACAATTCGTAGTATTTGTGTGTATTTTGGTTGCATTATCGTGCAAAATACTCCAAAAGTTGCATTTTGAAAATATTTTTTGTATAGGCGGTAGGCGTGTCCGTTGACCGATTTCGCTCATTTTCAATCCCCCGAGCTTTGACGACGGAAGCTGTGTACCAAATTTCATTGAATTATCTTGCTTAGTTTTCCCAAAAAATGTATTTCCACACACAAGCAGCCAGCCAGACAGAGAGACGGACATGGCTATATCGACTCAGGGGGTGACGCTATATCTGCCACGCCTCCTTATCTGCGTTACAAACGGAAGGACAAAGTAAATATGCCCTGGGTGTAGTAGAGCGCCCATATGTGCGAAATTCTGATTTTGTTTGCTCCCCGTCCATTTCCTGAAATTAGAGGTCAAAAAAATAAGATCTCAATAAAAAATTTGGAATCGGTAGTGGAAAAAACCCAGCCGGTTTTCGATCAAAGGTCGAAAAATTGACTAAAAAAAGGCAAGTCGCTTTGACTGCCTGTTACTTTAAAACTGTTAATTTTTTCATAATATTTTCAAGACAACTTTTGTAGAGACTGACTTGGTCTACATTATCTTCTTAAAAAATGTTGGTCCAAAAATTAAATTTGTTGTTGTTTCGGTACAAAAACTTAAATTTTTTAATGAAATTTTCATGACTTTTTTTCAATAAATTGGTTTTTTGTAATTTTTAAAGGATGGAATATTTGTTCTGGAATTCCTATATTGTAGGGAATTAAATGTTGATTAATTTAAAAGAAAAATTACTAAAAAATTTTAGTTTTTAAGAAATGGAGCCCATTTCAAAGTTAAAAAAAAATTTTTTTTTTTATTTTTTCTTCTTAGTTTTTAATCTGGAAAGAAACCATTTCAGTAGTCATATTTTTTAAACTAAATTGGGATTGCTAAACACGAAAATAGCATTTATTTTCGTTTTAGTGCGTTTTTGGGCTGCTCCAGTAGAGATAATCGAAAATTTCCAAATTCGTGCACGCAGCTCAGGAAAATCGTTTTGGTCTTTTCTATTAAATGCGCCATTTAGTACTGTTCTTCTTCTTCAAAATGAGTTACAGAATAGTCTTGTATGATTTTTCTTTAAAAAGTTATGACCATTTTAAAATAACTTTATAAAAGATATAGTAATATGGCAATTGCTATAGAAAATCCATACATGATTTTCAACTTTCATGATGTCACTTTAAAATGATCATAACTTTTTGAAAAAAAGTCGCACAAACCCATTTCATAGCTCATTTTGAAGGCAAAAAGCAGTTCTAAATGACGCATTTAATAACAACTAGCAATATATTTTCTTGCATCCAATAAAAAAGCGATTAAAAGAAAAAAATTAAAATACTTCATTTTTTCCCAAACTTTGAGACCGGCTCCATACCTTAAAATTTAATATTTTTGTAAAATTTTTCTTTTTAAATTAATGAACATTTAATTTCCTTTAACATAAGAATTCCATAACAAATATTCCGCCCTTTGAAAATTACAAACAACCAATTTATAGCAAAAAAGACATGAAAATTTTCCTAAAAAATTTAAATTTGTGTACCGAAACAGCATCAAGTTTAATTTTTGGACCAAAACTTTCTAAGAAGATAATGTTGACCTAATCATGCTCTACAAAAGTTGTCTTAAAAATATTATGAAAAAATGATTAGTTTTGAAGTAATGGGCAGTCAAAGCGACTTCCCTTTTTTTAGTCAATTTTTCGACCTTTGATCGAAAACCGGCTGGGTTTTTTCCACTATCGATTCCAAATTTTTTTTTGAGGTCTTATTTTTTTGACCTCTAATTTCAGGAAATGGACGGGGAGCAAACAAATTCAAAACTTTGCACATTTCATACATCTTGTGGGCGCTCTAGGGTGTAGGGTATACAAAATAGTTCTTACGGAGCGTAAGCGCTTATTGATGAAAAATAAACACTTCAGAAGGCTTTTTGAAGCACTTCTTTTCCCCTTGGGAAGTTTCATTCTCCTGTTTTAGGTGTCTTTTTTTGTATATTTTGAAAAAAAAAAAAAAAATTTTAAATATCGAAGTTTTCTACAAAAATATTCCTAATTATATCCTGCATACGTTTGCTAATAATACACGTCGGATGCAAGGATCGTATGCTGTAATATGTAGATTTATGTAAGAATGCGTAATTTTGTTATTTTTCTACAGTGTAATACAAACATCAAAAATCGGTTAGAAAAACGATGAGATACGGGTATTTTTTTAATAGCCGTGTTTCTTTTGACGCGTATATACAATTGTGGCAATGTTCAAATTGCGTTAACTTATGAACGGTGAGTCGTACGATAAAAAGTCCAAGGGTCTTTTTCAGGGAGAACCACATGCTCTACAAATAATTTTAATTTTTTGTATTGTAAATAGTACAATCATTTGGGAGAATAAAATTATGTTGCCTGGAATGTTTTGCGGGATTTTTGAAAATGAGTTATTTTATAGATTTCCATGTGCTCTTTCAGAATTTCAACTTTGCTCGCTCGCGCCGCCATATTGGAAAAATGGCGTCCAAAATCAGTTTTTTACAAATATCTCTTTAACGGTTAAATTTAGAGAAAAATATTGTGGCGCAATAACCTATAACTCAGGAGGTATCCTAATTCAAAATTTGAAAAAAATTACGAGTGGGTAGAGTGATGTGTTGAGCTTAAAATTACGATAACTCATGAACGGTGAGTCACACGTTCAAAATAAAAACACTTATTTATAGGGAATTGCTTTCACTATAAGCTACATTTTATTTTTTTTTTTTAACATGACCTATAGCTTACGAGATGTTTTTTCAACAAACCGTATGGAGCATAGTACAATGTTCAATTTTGAATAATTTTCAAGACGCGATATCGCATGAAGGGTAAGTCGGATGAAAAAACAGTTCGGAAAGACCCTTAAAGGGAATTGAACGTTCTACAAAATGCGAGAATTTTTTTTTTTCTAGAACGAACCTTTTTGGAGCTATTTTGAAAAAATGTTTTTTTCTAAATTTTTGGTTTGTTGAAGAAATTATCGCCTAAACTATAGGTCATGTAAAAAAAAAAATAAAATGAAGCTTAAAGTGGAAGTAATTACCTATAAATAGGTGTTTTTACTTTGAACATGTGACTCACCGTTCATGAGTTATTGTAATTTTAAGCTCAACACATCACTGTGTCTACTCATAAGCGGCATGCACAATTTACTAATTTTTTTCAAATTTTGAATAAGGATATCTCCTGAGTTATAAGTCATACGGAAACAATTCAAAGGTCATTTTTATAGAAAATTTTATTTTCTACAATATTGCGCCACAATATTTTTCTCTACATTTAGCCGTTAAAGAGATATTTGTGAAAAACTGATTTTGGACGTCATTTTTCCAATATGGCGGCGCGAGCGAACACGATTCGAGGTAGCAAAGTTGAAATTCTGAAAGAGCACATCAAAATCTATATAATAACTCACTTGCAAAAATCCCGCAAAACTTTCCAGGTAAAACTACCAAATGACTGTACTAAAAAAACAAAAAAATTATTTATAAGTTATTTAAGACAAAGTGATTTTTTTTTATAGAATAACAAATAAAAGGTAAAATTTTTTAAAAATGAAATGAAAATTTTTTGTAGAGAACGTGGTTCTCCATAAAAAAGTTTCTAAGAGTTTTTATTGAGCGACTTACTGTTCATAAGTTATCGCAATTTGAAAATTACTACAATTGTATATACGCGTCTAATGTCTATTTTAAGAATATGTTGGAATTTATTTTGGGTGCAACAAAAAGATTGATTTTGTCGGACAGTGTTAAAGAGACCATATTTTTTCATTTAGTTTTATTTCTTCATCAATTATTCGCTACAGCACGTATGTATATTTACCATTTTAACAAAACACATTTTTTAATTCTATTCGAAAGTGTAGACTAGGGGTCGCCAAACTTTTCTGATCATCAACCCCTAAAAATTTGTCAATTCTCTCATCGAATCTTCATAAAAAAAATACGTATGTTGTTTAAATGAATTATTACATATTTTATTTTGAAAAAATCTGATTCTTACCAATAAGAACGCTGCTGTTTTTTGGCAAGATTTTGCAAATTTATTTTATTTCATTTATTTTTTTAGAATAGAAATTAACATGACTGAAGCCAAAATCAATCATGTACGAGCTTTAGAATGCAATTAAAAAGAGAAATGTTACATTGCATTGCACTTTGACGATCCCTGGTGTAGACAGTTATTTCTTTCCGTAGAAAATTCCCGCAGACCACATAATTAAAATTGCAAGTTGCTGTTGTTTATTCTATCATAAATTCAAGATTTACATGAAAAAGTTACAAACTTTGAGGTTTACCCCATTGAATGAGCAATTCATTATTAATGCTTTGTTATGTAAAACTGGAAAATTTGCGGCTTAAGAATTGAGGAACTTGTTTCTGAAACTACTGATGTAAAAGTAATATTTTCTAATAAAAAAAAAAAAAATAAAAAAAATAGTAAAGCGCGTGCTTGCATAGATTGCGAGACATAACTTTTTAAAATATCCAATTGCTAAAATGTGGACATACAAATTAAACTTTTTTAAATTGAATTTACTTTTTAAAAAAAAGCCGAAGCTATAACATTATTCAATTGAGTCTGATCTTAAACTAACTTAACAAAAATAATTATAAATGAATTATGCGCTTATTTACCCAACCGGACGACGGTGTCATATTATGAAGAATTTCTTGCTATTGCTTTTGTTGTTGTTTTATTTGGACTTATGCAAATGCACCTGCAATATTTGTTTACGCTGCAGTTATATTTGGTGGGAATGGAATTTATTTTATTTAATTTTAAGAGTTCTAATTTATCTATCGTTAACTCTTCCCTTCCTTAAAATCGAACGTCCTCGTTTGATTCCATTGAACTTGTAAAGATTTTATTAAGTCCTTCTATTGCTGATTTTGTTAGTTGGGGGTGTTGATTACTTGATGATTTTGTAAGTGCTTCTGTCTTTCTTTTGTAGATTATCGCTAAAACAAAAATTAATACTACGAGGATGGCTGATGAAGAATAGCTGGCAATTGATATATTTCCATTTTCTGTTTCCAAAAGGTCGATTTGTTTGGTATTTCTCGTATTTAAGTCCTTCAACATTGGCAGCGACAGAACTTCTTCTAAGTCATTATTGAGTGATTTTGGTTGAAGTATTGCTGGTAATGGTCGTGCGTATGGAACTTCTTGCGAGTAATAAGTTATGTTGTCTACGGTAATAGTTGTATTCACATGTTCTATTAAATACGTTCCGTTTAATGGAACTAAGTCCTCGTTGATCTTGATTTGTCCAGAGTATTGGTTTAGCAATATTGTTCCTGGTAATATTTCTTCTTGTGTGGGTATATGGTGATTGTTGGTAATAGCGCAGTTAGGTAATAAGCTTCTTAATAAATTTGGAATACAAGAAGTGTTACTGATATTAATGATATTACTAAGATTACAGATACGTAAATTGTTACTTTTTTTACATTCATTTTTTATACCATAAATTTCCTTTTCACATTTTAATATCTTGGAATATTTTATGTCGTTAACAAAATTTAATGTTTTAACAGGTTTGATTAAAATTTCTTCACAAATAATGGTATCAGTAGTTGGTATTCCTACAATATAAATGATATCTGTGCCATTTGTGGCTACTTTAATTTCTGCAAAATTTAATAGTTCATCAATATTAGAATATGGAATTTTATCGTTTTCAAAAATCTTTTCCAATATTTTTACTTCTACGTTAGATAATATTATTGAATTAACAATGTTGGCTTTTGCCCATTGAATAGCATACTCTAGATTAAACATTTCTTCATTTATTATTTCTAACTTATACTTAAAGTTCATTAAAATTTCAGTTTGGATATTTTCGTTTGTTTTTAATGTCTTAAGGATATTATTAGTTGATTGCGTTAAACTGTTAATTTGTGCTCTAGTCAATTTATTGATTATAACCTGTTCATTATTGTTTTCTAGCAAAGAGTTAATTTTTTTTGTTATTATTTCAAAATCATTGTGGTCGGGATTTCCCGCGATCCACTTCCATACAGTACCAATTTCATTTATGGCTCTTTTAACTTTTGTCTTAGGCTTTAATCTGCTTAATCGAGTTTTTATATTGGTAATGTGGTAGGTAAGGAAAGGTAGAAGAGGATGGGAAGTGCTAATATTGTAGTTTATTGTGGCTTCTAGTTCGTCCATCAATGTTTCGTACTGTTGAAGATTTATCGTGTGTATCAATCTAAATGTTCCTGTTCGAATTTTGGATGTCCCCGTGTTAACTGTAATTAACTGGGTGTTTGTGTAGTCAAGTATTCGTACGTTGCCTGTTTTTAGTGTGACGGGATGATAATTTGAATAGTCCAGTATCTGGGTTTCAGCATGGCATAAAGCCAGAAAACAAATCATTAACTGTGGGATTGTAAAAAAAATAGATTAATTTCTGATTAAGCTTTTGTGTATTATACGTCCTGTTTCTGTTACGAGTGTACTATTTCTGTCTTCCCTAACTATTTCTTTAACATATGGCTTTGACAGTTTCGTTCCTAGCCTTCTATTCCTTTTTACGAAAATAACTTGTCCTGGTAAATATCTTTTAGGTTCATCTTTGTTTTTATTATGGTATTCTATGTCTTTTTTCTGTTTCTGTTCTAATGTCTTAAGGTTTGAATTTCTAAGTCTTTCATAATCGTCAGGAGTAAATGAAACATTTCGATTAAAAAACAAATCTACTGGTTTTTTCCCTGTGACCGAGTGTACTGAGTGGTTATATTCAGAAACGGATCGTTCCAACAATTCTTCGAAATTTCGGTGAACACCACTTTCTTTGCAACATCGCATAATTTCCACTAGGGTTGAATGGAATCGCTCGACCTGGCCATTTGCCTGACTTCTGTATGGAGGGGTTGTGTAAACTTCAATGCCTAATTCATCTTTCATCATAAATTTTATTGAATTGGAATTAAGTGAGGGTTCATTGTCAATGACAATAAATTTTGGTACACCAAATGAAAATAAAATATCTCTTAATGGTCGCCTAATGTCTTCTATTGATCTGCTTTTCAACATTTTTGTTTGGGCGTACTTGGTGAATTTGTCAAGTGCTGTCAATACTATTTTACTTTCCGTTAAGAATATGTCTAAGTGAACTGTGTGTCCTGGAAATGTTGGTAGGGGTGTTTCTTTTAATTTAATTTGGTTTGGGTGTCTATCGTACTTGTTTTCCTTGCATGTCTTACAAATCTTCGTTATGTTTTTAATCTTATTCATCATGGTTGGAAAATAGAATTTTTCAAGAATTTGGGCTTTATTTTCAATAGCATTACGATGCGCACGGTTATGTGTTTCAAGAATAATGTCTTCTTGCTCTTGTTCATTAGTAACATCTTGGATAAGTTTTTGGGTGTAGCGTGCTTTATAATTTGAAAAGTGAAGAGGGTAAAAATTTTGAATCATACCCATAATTCGTTCTGCGGTCTGGATACCATTTACAACAGACGGATTTAGGTACCTTTTAAAAATTGAAATAAGTTTCTCTTCTGTATAATTTTGTTCCGTAATAATATGTCTGTGAATTCCTGGAAATACTATTTTAAACTGATATGTCGATGTTTGGTCTTCTTTTAGTAAAATTTGGTTCTTGAACACATTTATTGGAGCTTCGACACAAGGTATTAGATTTTCACTAGAACTGTCATCGCTATGTATCGTGGGTGTTAATGAATTGATTTCCGCCGGAATCCTAGATAGAGTGTCTGCTACAATATTGGCTTTGCCAGGCTTGTAGATAAGTTCATAATTATACTCTTCTAAGATGGCCTTCCATCTTTTCATCTTACTATTTGCATTTCTGCTACTCAACGCATAGGTGAGTGGCTGGTGATCCGTAAATATTTTTATTTTTCTAGCACCGTAAAGATAATTTCTTAAAGAGTTTAGAGACCATATTATAGCCAACATCTCTTTTTCGTTGGCTGCGTAGTGTTCTTCCGTTTTTGATAAAGACCTTGAGATAAAGGTTATTGGTCTATCGTTTTGTGACAACACCGCGCCTATAGCATAGTTCGACGCGTCAGTAGTCAGTTCAAACTCTCTTTCGAAATTTGGATGTGAAAGAATTACTTCTTTAGAAGTAAGTGAATTTTTAATCTTATTGAATGAATCAATTGCATCCTTATCAAGTATTATGGCTTTAGTTTTCGAAGCAAATTTGGACACACGTCCATCTTCCCCTCGTAAAAGATTTGTTAGGGGCTTTGCAATTTTTGCATAGTCTCTAATAAATCTTCTGTAATACCCTGACATACCGAGAAAAGAGCGAAGTTCTTTCAATGTTTTCGGTATTGGCATGTCTGCTATTGTTTTAACTTTAGCAGGATTCGTTTTAATACCATCTATCCCTACGACGTATCCCAAAAATTCTACGTTTTGCTTAAAAAATTCACATTTATCTAGCTGCACTTTCATGTTAGCAGCTTCAAGAGTCTTCAAAACAATTTTTAAATTTTCGAAATGTTCATTCTCATCTTTTCCAAAGATAATAATGTCGTCTATATAGACGTAACATCTTTTGCCAATATGCTGGCGAAGGATATCATCCAAAGCTCTTTGGAAGATAGCTGGGGCATTTTTCAGCCCAAAAGGCAAACGGAGAAATTCATATTTTCCGTTATTTATTGAAAACGCCGTTTTTTCGATGTCAGATTCCTTTAATGGGATCTGGTGAAAACCACTTTTTAAATCGATAATAGAAAAAAATTTATTTTTTCCCAAATTGGCGAGAACTCCTTGAATTTCAGGAATTGGATATCTGTCTGGAATCGTGACAGCATTTAATTTCCGGTAATCAATTACCATTCGATACTTTCTTTCACCTGAGGAGTCCATTTTTTTAGGGACAATCCAAACAGGAGAGTTGTAGGGAGATCTTGATGGTCTTATTATGCCATCAGACAACAGCTGCTCTACTTGTTTTTCGACTTCTTCCTTTAATGCCATGGGATATGGGTAAGTTTTAGAATAAATTGGGGTGTCATTAGTTGTTCGTATTTCCCCTCTAACAGTGGTAGAATATGTCAGTTTTTCGTTTGGATCGGACAATAAATGTGGACAGTTTTTAATCAGTATTGTCATTTTGTCTTTTTGCTGTTTTGTAAGGTGTGAGGTACGTAAATTAATATTATTCACATCCTGTGCAACATATTGTTTTAGTGGAATAACCAAATTGGGTTGAACTGTCATAAAATTTCTGTTTGTGTGAATTACAGCTCCTAGTTCTTTCAAAGTGTCATTACCAATAATTCCGTGGAATGACTTTAGTCCTGGTAGAATAAAGAATTTTATGTTCTGTGTTCCAAAAATATTTTAAAAGGTGTGGGAAGATATTTCTATGCTTCCTGCTACTGAATTAACAAGAAAGGTTTTTTCATTTCGTATAGGATTTTGTATATTTGTTGATTGGATGTAGTTCTTATTAGAACCAGTATCTATTAGGAAATTAAGCACATCCCCGCTCCCCGTCAAATACTCAAAATATGGAAGCGAAGATGATTTTATTCTAAAAAATTAACATTGTCGGATTGCTGTGCATTAACCTCAATTGCATTATCATTAGCCACTTGGGTCTCCGGAGGATTTTCTGGAATTTCTCCCCATTGTTCCAAATGATCAGGATAAATGTTTTGGAAGTTGCTCTCTTGACCAGAAGGACTAGGTAACATTGCATATTCATCATATGGGCACTGGTATTCTGTTTCGAAGTATGGGTCCTGTTGATATTCGGTATAGAAAGGATTTAAGCTTTGATATTCATTTTCAGCGTATGTTGGTATAATGCTATTTGCAAAAAATGTTCTTTGCATTTTATTAGGTGCATGATGCTGTTGGGTCATAGGTCGTTTTTGGGTAACTTGATTGGTTTGAAAATTTGGCCTATTTTGATAATTAACTTGCCGGGAATGAATTGACTGGTCTAGCTCCATGGGTTGAGGAGGTTTTGGTGGAAAATTCGGTCTGTTGTTGAACCCTCCTTGATTAAATTTTGGATATTGATTAGCATTGCTTACAAATGGGTTTGTTGGTCTGTTCTGAATAAAAGGATTTTTATTGGCATTGCTTATAAATGGGTTTGTTGGTCTGTTCTGAATGAAAGAATTTGTATTTTGCTGGAAACCTTGCATGTTATGACGGAAGGGATTGTTGAAGCTATTGATTCTAAAAGGATAAGATTTTTGTGCAGATGGCCAACGTGCCAGTTCTGGATAAAAATCAACTTGTCTTGTAGGATAATTAAACTTCATTGGTTTTGGTGGCCTGGGAGGTGCTGACCTGAAAGGATTTGAATTATGAGCATAATTCATACGGAATGTCATATTTTCTAGCTTTTCGCATAGATTTAGTGCCTGGGGCAGCGAATTTGGTTCACGAATGCTTAATAGACGAGGTAAATCTCCATTGAGACCACGAATGAAGGTGTCTAAAGCTTTATCCCTGTAAGTATTTGTCATTGCACGTAGTGCATCGTCACTTAAGTCGAGACAAGCAAGTCTATCTAGAATAAGTGATAAATGTTGGTAAATTTTCTGGTAGAACTCATGAACCGTATGACCCTTCTGGGTTAATGTGGTCAGTTGGTATTCTAGGGTACCAATGTCTCTTTTGTCAGAGTAATGCATCATAAGGCATCTTTTTATTTGTCCCCATTCCATTCCAGTTTTATAAGATTCTAGTGCCGTGTCAGCTTCCCCGACGACTTTGTGCCTAACCATGTGCAAAATCGCGTAGTACTTGGGAGTACCTTTAAGATGTTCGTACAGTGAGAAAATCCTGTCTGCAGATTTCCTCCAAGAATTAAATTCCCCTGGCACACCCGAAAATTCTCTCAAACATTTCACAATATCTGGAATTCTGTCCAGTTCATTAATGTTATTCGCGTCGACTGTAACCGAACAGTCTGCATATGGGTCGCTTTCAACTTCTAAAAAGGGATTTGTCAATGTTCTAAATGTCGCTGTCACTATATCGGTAATTTGTCGAGTCATTGATTCGTCTAATTGTAGTGGTTGAGAAGTTTGTGTTTGAGAAGTTTGTGGTTGGGAAGTTTGGGCTGTGGATAAATTGCGATTGGGATTAGCTTGAGCCATACTTGACGAGGCCTGATTACCTACGCTAAGTTGGCTGAGGCTTCTAACTAATTGCTCTTCAGCAGTTGGCATTTTAATTATTGTAAATTTGTTTTAAATTATTTTTTTCATAAACAAAAATTAACTCTTTCACTTTCAACTTATTTTTAACAGCTATTATTTGCTGTTTCGATTTCTTAATTTTTTTTTTTTTAAAAAAGAACGTTTTTATAATTAATATAACTTTTCAATTCTTTGTTTCACTTTTCAAATTTCCTTATTTTTTTATAATTTTTAAATTTTCCTTTTTTAGAACTTTTTTTTTTTACTTTAGCTATTCTTTGTTTCACTCTTTAAATATCCTTACTTTTTTTTTATAATTTTTAAATTTTCTTTTTACTTTTTTTTTAATTTAGCTATTCTTTGTTTCACTTTTTAAATTTTCTTAAAAATTAAACTTACAATTACCATTCCTCTGGTCCACAAAGGATTTTGAACCGTGGGTGTTATCCTTTTCCGCTCGTACTGGGGCACCGTATTGTTACTTCTTCCTTTGCTGCTTGGCCAAAAGAATTTCAAGGCTGCTGTCCACGGATCGATATTATCCAGGCTCTGCGTGTTGGTTCCCAAAACTTTTAGTTGGCTGGATTTTTTCTATCTGCCACTTTATTTTACTTTGGGTCCCTGCTCGGGCGCCAATTAAACTTTTTTAAATTGAATTTACTTTTTAAAAAAAAGCCGAAGCTATAACATTATTCAATTGAGTCTGATCTTAAACTAACTTAACAAAAATAATTATAAATGAATTATGCGCTTATTTACCCAACCGGACGACGGTGTCATATTATGAAGAATTTCTTGCTATTGCTTTTGTTGTTGTTTTATTTGGACTTATGCAAATGCACCTGCAATATTTGTTTACGCTGCAGTTATATTTGGTGGGAATGGAATTTATTTTATTTAATTTTAAGAGTTCTAATTTATCTATCGTTAACTTACATATGTACCACTAAACTGATTACGTTTAATTCGCGACTTGGCACCTTCAAACTAAATTTTAAAAATTATTTTTTAGCTCTGAATTATCTTTTAAAAAAGGCCTCATTCTAAGCAATTTCTCAAAAAAAAAAAAAAAAAATAAAAAAATAAAAAATTGGGTGTCAGGAATTTTCATTGATGGTTTGAGGCTGTATGTTCAGTGCCGGTGACCCGATTTCAGTGTTTATCCGTGGTCAAATGGATAAGTTTGGTTACCTTAACATTTTGAAAGAAAATGTCAAGCAAACCTCTAAAAAACTTGGTATTGAAGAAAATTTTGCATTTTGCCACTATAATGACCCGAGCTAGTGCAAACACCTCCTCAATCACCTGATTAAAAATTTATGGACCGAACGGGGCAAGAGGCTCTACAGCAGGACTATCCCTAACATCATTCAACTTAAGGAAGAATTGATCAAAAAATGGAATGGCATTCAACCTGATGTTTGCTCGAGCTTAGTAAAAAGCATGAAAAATTGTTTGCAAAGTGCTATACATGCTAAAAAACTATCAACAAAATATTGAAGTGCCAAGATTTAATATTATTTTTAAATGTCCGGATAGACGTTTGAGATATAAAAAGTGATTTTTTTTTAAATTATCCCTAACTATATGCATTTAGAACAAAATTTTTTAACCGAACTTCAGTTTTTAAACAATTCGGTTATTTTATAAAAACACATTCCACCAAATAAAAAACTCACTTGATTTGTGGCTAATTATATTCACCCTCTAACAAATTATTTTACTTCGGCGTTATTATCTATGTATTGCAATTTAGATTTTATAAATACTGAAAGAACACACAAAAGAACTTTTGATTGAACAGAAAAATTAATTTCACCAAAAAAAGTAAATGCGAGGGCGCACACTGCGTTGGCTAGTGGGCAAAAATCAAAATTTTTTGTGACTCGAAACCTAATAATATTGGTATCAATCGACAGGTAATTGTATCAATAAAATAAAAACAAAATATTAAGGGGAAAAACTCAGTTTTGGCTACGCTGTGACACTTCAAAGTTGAGATATTTTTCAAAAAAAATCATGTTTTCTTCACTTCGTTTTGGGTTCTCTTAAACAAAGAGTTATCAAAAATTTGTCTTTTGATTAAACTAAGCGAAGTGAAGTTTTTTATTATAAATAATATTTGAGTAAATAAATAAAACTAAAAAATTTTGGAAAATATATAATTTGATGTATATTGTAGTGATTTTAATACACGATATTATCAAATGAAAAACTTCAGAAATTGACAAATTTCGATGAAAAAAAAAAAACAAATCGTATAAAAATAAGTGCCGTTTTTTTTCTTAATCTACTAGTTCGAATTCTATATAATCAAGAACTGCAAATAACTTTTCCTACTTCGTCCTACAAATATTTTTTTTCTTTTTTTAAAAAATGCTTAAAACGAAAAATTTGTATGAAATATAAAATTTATGTTGAAAATTTTTTTTTTTTTTTTCTGAACACAAATGGTCTCACAAGTACAAAAAACATTATTTCTACTACGTACATTTCATTTGTTCACATTAAACATTACTTTTTTATCATCGATATATATGGACCTTAAGAAAATCGTCCTAAATACCTGGTTTTTAGCAAAACTATAAAGTTTGCAACAAATCTGAGATCATTTTTGAGCTCAGCGACCCCAAATTATTTATAGTACCAAATTTCATCGATATCCAACCACTCCTTCTATTTTTGACCATTGCTTGTATGGGCTCAACGCACTGTGGGGCGTATTGACTTGCAGCAATTGTTTTTTTCCCTTACTTTTATGTTGGCAAGAAAATTTTTGTCGAGAAGTCTTTGTTTAAGAAAATAAGCTGGTATATTACATTACCCGACTATATCACATTACCCGAAGTTACTCTACCAAATAAAACTAGCAAAATAAATAAAATTAACTACAAAACTTTTTTCAACTTATATCTCCTTGTCCTTATAGTACGAGGTCCGGCATAAAAAATCGTATGAATCGAGTTTTTAGTTAAAATCTAATTTTTACATATATTTATGAATGGGGGAATATATTTTTGCCGGGTTGCCTATCAAAATGTGGCCGCTAGTATTTTCAAATTGCGATAACTTATGAACCGTGAGTCTCACGGGGAAAAGTGCCTAGATCCTTTTTGTGGAGAGTCATATGTTCTACAAGTAATTTTTATTATATGCAAAAAAAATTTACCGTTTAGGAGTTATTTATTAAAAACCCATTTTTTATGTTTATTGCGTAAAAAAATCGGTTTTTAATAAATAATTCTTAAACAGTAAATTTGTTTTTACGTATTATGAAAATTAATTATACAGCATAGGACTCTTCATAAAAAAGATCTAGAGATCTTTCCCGTGAGATTCACGGTTCATAAGTTATCGCAATTTGGAAATACTAGCGGCCACATTTTGAGAGGCAACCCGGCAAAAATATATTCTTTCCATTCATAGATATGTGTAAAAACTAAATTTAAACTAAAAACTCGATCCATAGGTTTTTTTTTTCTACCGGATCGTAGACTATTATATGGGTCATTGCATATCAAAACGCAAAAAGTGAAAAAAATTAAATTTAATCCAATTACCTCAATTTTAACAATATCATAATGTAAAATGTGCATTGTTTACTTATCTCTAAAAGAATTTTTTAAAAATTATAAGAGCACTTTTTCTAGCATATTTATCTCAATTCGGCTCAGTTTATATTTCATAATAAACCATAAAATTTTTATTTCTTACGCAGCGCATACATGTAGTACAATAATTAATTTAATTATAGATAACACAGTGTAACAATTTAAAAAAAATTGAATAGGGACAAGACTAGGCTATGCTGGAACGATAGCCCAACCATACTTAGCTGGGTAAGATTTGGTTTTGAAAATAAAGCTGCATAACGATTTTTATCGACCTCTAAAGTTTTTGTTAGATACTTTTCAGTTTTCTATCAAAGCTACTAAATTTGTAGCTAAATGTCCAACAAGTAACTTTTCCAAACACACTTCATCAAAAATTTTATACAGTGGGTATTTCGGTGTAAAATGTTCGGTCTTCTTTAATTTTTCGACCATAACTAACAAAATATCAATTTTTACAAAAAACTTTCTGGTGCACAATTGTACTGGACTGTAAAATTCATGAATTGTTTAAACACTAAAGATGAACGCTTGCGGCTAACAAAATCGCTTTTTTTTTTTGCTCAAAAGTGAGTATACAGCAAAAAACGCTTAGAATCCAACAAATGGGTGTACATTTTTTTCAAAACGTTTTGCGACATTTTACATGTTTTTATTCCTTCATAGTAGTTTGACAAATATTCTTCCTTAAGTTAATAAATGAAAAAGAGCATTCCGCTTCATGTCCTATGAGTCACACAATTTAAGGGGGGCTTCTCATGTAACACGTCAAAAAGTAGTTGTTTTTCGGGATTGTTTTTCACTCGGAAAATAAAAACACACACAAATAATTTTTTGCATATATTTAAGAACATGTTTGAACTATAAAAAAAACATTTTTTCAAAAATTAAAATGACAAAATGGCGGACTTATTAAATGTCGCGTGTGGCGAAATTTAATAAGTCAGATTTATCGCGGTACATTGGGGAGCCCAAAGTTTTTATCTGAAACATAAAACAAAATTTTTTTATTACTGAGCAGGGTTCCCCTGAGTGCATGAATGTCTGCAACTCCAAAAAATTCGATTCTACAATATTGAAATCACGTCTTGAAAAAAAAGTGCTATTTTTTCGTCATTTTTTGTCGCTAAATGGGGCTAAAAAGTGTATAAAATAACTTTTTTTCCACAATTTCAGACATTCATGCACTCGTTCAATTTATAATCTGCAAAACACTTTTTAGAAATCAAAAATCGGTTAAGTAGTTTTTTCGCAATCGTGTACCGCGATTTTAAAACCATAGTTTTGAGAAAAAACGATTTAAAGTTTGAGTTTCACATACAAAGCGCGCCCGAGCGCGCTGGTTCAATCAATCATATTTTGCATAATATTTAGAGTTGAGTCATGAAACTTTGGGAATATACTCCCAAGACGTTATTCTATCAACCTATGAAAAAAAAAAAAAATCGATTTTTTGAAAATTTTACATGAGAAGCCCCCCATAAGACAGAAAACATTAACTTTTTCAAATTTCCTTATACTTCGTTAAAGAAGGGTTCTTTAGTTATTTTTCGAGATTGTTATCACAGTCTTAGGGCTGAAAATAATTTAGTTATGACCAAAGTTTTGTCATAATCTATAGCAAAATCTCCAATGAGTTACAATGGAATGCCCCATATACTAAGCACTTAAAAGAGCTAACAGCTCTAGCGCTGTCCGATTGGTCGTTTGAACCACTGTACATGAAATAGCTGTGACTACACTGTCCTACAAAATTAGACTTTGTGTTGCACTCAATAGAAAAATTACGATAACTCATGAACAATAAGTCACACGTTTAAAATAAAAAAATTCTTTTATAAGAAATTACTTGCACTACAAGCTACATGTTATTTTTTTTTTCGTATGATTTATAGCTTAGGAAACATTTTTTCAACTAACCTAAAATTTGGAAAAAAACCGTTTTTTC
Organism: Calliopum simillimum; assembly: GCA_951812925.1. Classification (NCBI taxonomy): domain Eukaryota; kingdom Metazoa; phylum Arthropoda; class Insecta; order Diptera; family Lauxaniidae; genus Calliopum; species Calliopum simillimum. The sequence goes on along the minus strand of OX638370.1, from coordinate 68,806,533 downwards.
AAAATATCTCCAAAACGGCTTGTCCTAGAAAAAAAAAATTGTTCATGCATTTTGTAGAACGTTCAATTCCCTATAAGGGTCTTTTCGAACGATTTTTTCGTAAGACTTACCCTTCATGAGATATTGTGGCTTGAAAATCATAAAAAATTGAAAATAGTAGTGCGTATAGTACAATGTTCAATTTTGAATGATTTCCAAGACGCAATATCTCATGAACGGTAAGTAGTACAAAAAAACAGTTCGAAGACACCCTTATGGGAAATTACACGTTCTACAAAATGCGAGAAAACTTTTTTTCTAGAAGGAACCGTTTTGGAGATATTTTGAAAAAGCGGTTTTTTTCTAAATTTCTGGTTTGTTAAAAAAATATCTCCTTAACTATAAGTCATAAAAAAAAAACAATATGTAGCTTGTAGTGCAAGTAATTTCCTATAAATAGGTATTTTTACTTTAAACGTGTGTCTCACCGTTTATGAGTTATCGCAATTTCAAGCTCAACACATAACTGTGCCTATTCATAAGCGGCATGCACAATTTACAAATTTTTTTCAAATTTTCAACTAGGATATCTCTTGAGCTATAAGTCGTACGAAAACTATTCAAAGGTCATTTTTATAGAAAATTTTATAAGCTTCAATATTGGGCATATTTTTCTCTAAATGTAACCCTTAAAGATATATTTGTAAAAAACTGATGTTGGAAGCCACTTTTCAAATATGGCGGCGGGAGCGAATACGATTCGAGGTTGAAATTCTGAAAGAGCACATCGAAATCTATAAAATAACTCATTTGCAAAAATCCCGCAAAATTTTCCAGGTAAAACTACCAAATGACTGTACTATAAGTCCCTCTCCGATATGTAGAAAAATAACATAATTTAAAATCAATTTAATGAAATTTATTTTATTTTGCTTATATATCGGAGAGGGACTTAGGCAGGTTTAATATTTATCGACACATATTAAATTATACGATCCTTACTTCTGAGGTGTGTCATGTGTTCAGTAAACTTATGCAGGATATTGCGAGTACTATTTTTGTAGACTTTAACCCTCTTCATTTCAAAACTTGTCTTAAAAAAGTACAAAAATGACACCTAAAACTGGGGAATATTGAGTCAGTTTGCACCACAGAAATATTTGCTTTAAAATTTCACCACTAGTTGCTGAACACTTCATCGCAAAAGCCTATATATCACCAAAATCAATGAAAACTTCTCACTTTGCATATTTAGTACACTTTTTCCCTAAATTTTATGCATTTTCGCCTATGGTGACCCCTAGTGAAATTTTCTGTAGAATGTTTTTGTAGAATTCATAACCCATTAAAGCTCAGTAGTGAAATTGTATAGCAAATATTCTGTGGTACATATTGACTCAGAGGAATATTCCTCTGTTTAAGGTGTAATTTTTGTACCTTTTTAAGAAAACGGTAAAAATTACCGACACATGGGGGATATGGAGGGTTCAAGTTTTCTACAAAAATGTTCCTCATAATATTCTGCAAAAGTTAGCTGAACACCTTGGATGTAAGGATCGTATAGTTTAATATGTCGATTTAATCCAAGAGTGCTGGAGAAAAACGACGAGCACGGGTATTTATTATAACGTCTTTTTTAAGAAAACATTTTGGAATTTCTCATGGATGCAAAACTGTCGGACAGTGTTATAATTCTTAGAAAATTTTTATGACCTGCGTCGAAATTTAATGCCATTGAATTCTAGTTACGATAGATAAATAGAGATTAGCTATAAAAAGTACATTGTTTTGCAATCAAAGACACGTGCTACTTGTGCACCTAAAACAATCTTAACTTTTCCTAGAAACTATGGACATAATTTGCTATAAACGTTTGAAAATTTAGAACTTTCATAAACTCTTCTGTTATCACTAAGGGGCAGGTATGCTTCCTGTAAATACTCGTATATCATACATATAGGACGATTTGTAATCTAGATTCATACTTATACATATGTACAGAAATCAACACTATTTCAATAAATTTTTGATAGCCAATGCTGAAAATACAAAGATTTATTCAATAGATCAATTACTATCTTTGATCGGTGGACAGCTGATTAGAAATTGATTTTAGTATATAAAGGTATATAACGTCAAAAACAACTGATTATCGAAAACTTGATTACGGATTTCCCAATTAATACACATTAATGTTAACATAACAAATAAAATACTTTAATGGCATTCAATCCTTAATACGCTTTGTGATAACTGTCATATCATTTCATTTGTTTCCTACTCATACACGGTGCGATGTTTCGACAGACATTTGCTAAATATACAAATTTTATGCATCTTCATTATATGGCCCAGTAGTGCAGAGGTAATGTTTATAGCTATCACACGGACGAACCACGGTTCGAATCCTAGTGCGGTCAGTTCTTTTTTTTTTTTGTTCAAACTTTATAGTTAGGTAATATCACTTAAATTTTTTCAGAAAAATTAAGAAAAATTACTAGACTGTATGGTCATTCGAAAATTCTGAATTTACTACAATAGTAAGGTAAAATTTACTTCAGTAAGGTTTTGTCACTATTTTGACTTGAAATTCTGGTTAAACGTACTAGAAATAAAGTAGTACGTACTATTTTTTTCTTCGTGTATTTAGCTGTAGAAATTTTGCTTTATTTTTTTTTTCTAACCATTTCAAGGGCCAAGATTAATTCGTTGCACGTTAATCATTTGTTTTTATCTTTGATTTAATATGACAAAACGCGTGCAAGCAATTCACGATGGTAATTTAAATATGTTTGTGTTAATATCACAGTGCTCCAGGTCGTAAACCGTTCGAGATTTTGTTTTTTTGTCGCCGACAAAGTTTTAGTTATAGGCTGTGTTCCACAAACCCGAAAAAATTGCATCTGGGGCCCCAAAATCACAAAAATGCCGAAAAATTACTAGGTAGGGTGAATAGTAAGTAACCTCCGTAGGAATGATAAAAATGTTTTTCAAATTTTTTTTTTTTTATTTTATTCGATGTAGTCGATACACTTATTCCAGCGATTTTCCAACTTTTTGATCTCGTCCGGAAAGTAATTTTCCGGCAGGTATGCAAAATACTCCTCCGCAGCGTCGATGATCTCCTCGTGCGAGCTGAATTTTTTATTGATGAGCAATATTTTAGTAGTCCAAGGGAGCAAAATCGGGCGAATAATGTGGATGAGGAAGCAATTCGAGCCCTAAATCGTTGATTTTAGCCATGGTTGTAATGCTCTTTTGTGCCTGCGCATTTTTTATTTATTTATTTATTTATTTATTTATTTAAAAAACAACAGTCATTAGTACAATAAGAAAGTGATTCTTTTAACGTACAATAAGAGATGGTCAATATATTTTCAGTTCATATTGTCTTGCAAAAACAAAATTTTTTTTCGCTTCATCCGAGGCCGTTTCGCAGCGATTTCAGCCCTTCAATCGCTTCAATAATGCACAGTAATACTCGCTGTTGATGGTTTTTTTCTTTTTCGAGGTAGTCCACGAAGAGTATGCCACGACAATCCCATCGGAGGGCCTGCCGCTGCAGACTTCATCGGCAGTGGAGTTTCGGCCATCACGAAACTCTCGAAACCAATATTTCGCGGTGTAATCTGAAGAAGCACTAGCCCGATAATATTTATCTAACTTTTCTTTTGTTTCCTTCGCCGTTTTGCCTCTCTAAAAATAATGTTTTATGAGAGAACGAAAATAGTTTTTTTTTCCATACTCAGCATGATGCAAAACACGTCAACAAAAATTGGCTGTCAAAACAAAACAAATGGCTGTATCGCGCTGAAATTTGACATGTTTACCTTAATATGAATGTACTATAAGGCACCACAATCTTTTTGCGATCGCAGCGAATTCTGGCGGTCAAGGAGGTTACTTTTCACCCCACCTAGTATACCGTTTTTGGTTCTAGCTAGCAAACCGTTCCATATTTTGTCAAACTGTTAAAATAAAATTGAAGGCGAAATTGGATAAGTGTTAAGTGTGATAAGTGATAAGTGTTTTTGACGTGTTAAGTTATCCAATAGTTAAAAAGTAGGCGTGGCACTAATCTGATTTCGCCTTTTCGCCTTCTTTTCGCCCAGTGTATGGAATTTATGTTCACCGACTATCCACCAAATTTCATAAGGTATGTTTTAAAATCTAAAACCATGAAATTATGGCATTGAAAAACCCTTGTTTTGTTATGTTTATAAATCGTAAAGTAGTAATCAAATCGAAAAATAAAATTAGTTTGGGGCTAAGAATAATTTTGGCTATTCAAATCCTTTGACAAAAATTAACTTTACCCTTTGCTGCTTTTGTTATGTAGCTTTAAGTAGACCTGAAAACTGTGATTTTTGCACTTGCAAAGACTACTTAGAAAATTATGTTAGATGCGGGTGATGACAATTGTCAAAATAACTTTGGCAGCAATTAGGACCGTTGTGTATTGGGTTTATGACTTCATTGTCAAGTTAAGCATAACCTTTAGAAATAAAAATAAACTCCTTGATAGATTCACGAATCTCTTTTGGAAAATGTCCTCAAGAGAGTCGATGAAATAACGAGTAACGTCAGTTTGCCAAAATTAGGCGTACAACACAATTACAACTCTACAAAGATCTCATACGTCATCAAGTTTTTGTCTAGAGGTATGCTTGCCTTTAAAATAGTGCCATTTATTGACCCCAATATAATTATAAGAGTTTATTTGTTTAATGAGTAAATTGTTTGTTCTCAAGTTTGGCCATTTCATATGCATAAGTCAAATTTATACATTTTGAATTAATTTGGGTCCTAATTAAGGGGACATTCGCTTTCGTAATTGAAAAGAAAAACACTTTTTAAAAATTTTATTATGAAAAAACTATTATATTTATTGACAAAACTTTTTTTGGACATTGTTAAACACTGTTCAAGAAATATGAAAAAAATTGTTTTTTTTATTTTTAGTTCCCTTAGCTGCTGTAGAGGGCGCCATCCAAAAGTTACTTTTAAAACGGTAGGAAATATTTTAGACCTCCTGTAACAGATTTTTGAAAAATTCAAAATGGATTTTATTCTTGAGACCTTAAACTATACAATAAGCCTTTAAAATTCATACTTTTTTATATTTTGAAGTTTTTGTATGAATATTTATGAAAAATGCGAAAAAATTTAGGGACTTACCCTCAAAAAATGCCCCGTAAAAAAAGGGGGGGATATTTTTTAAAATTTTCAGAGGCTTATTGTATAGTATTTTTTCTGAATAATCGAATGCTTTTTGGTTTTTTAAAATCGGTCGAGTAGATTCGGAGAAAAATTTCCTACCAGCTTAAAAAGTAACTTTTGGATGGCGCCCTCTACAGCAGCTAAGGGAAACTAAAAATAAAAAAAAAAAAATTTTTCATATTTCCCAAACAGTGTTTAACAATGTCCAAAAGAAATTTTGTCAATAAATATAATAGTTTTTTCATAAAAAAATTTTTAAAAAGTGTTTTTCTTTTCAATTACGAAAGCGAATGTCCCCTTAAGCCAATTGGTTGAATTGATGCGATCATATACAAAAATAAAGATTAGTATTCGTAGAGTTTTCTTCAAAAATCTTTCGAAATTAAAAGAAATTAAAACCACAAGAACAACGGAACAGGCCCTTTAATATCTGTAAATTCTTCCTTCAAATAAAATAGCGTATCATAAAATTATGCATACTAGAATCGCCCAGTGTTCAAAATTCGACCACAAATGTATTAAATAATTTTGGGACTTTTTGGAAACTTTTAGTACTTTTTTTTTGCTATTTAGTACGAAATAGAAAAGCTCATTATTTATATAATTAAAGCGAAAAACAAAACAAAAACCATGAAGTCAGTGCAATGCTTTTTATACCCTTCACACAGGGTATATTCACTTTGTCCTTCCGTTTGTAACGTAGTGAAGGAGGCGTGGCAGATATACAAAAGTATATATATTCTTGATCAGCGTCACCTCCTGAGTCGATATAGCCATGTCCGTCTGCCTGTCTGGCTGGCTGGCTGGGTAACGGCTGTGTGTGGAAATACATTTTTTTGGAATACTAAGCAATTCAATGAAATTTAGTGCACAGCTTCCGTCGTCAAAGTTAGCTCGGAGGATTGAAAATGGGCGGAATCGGTCAACGGACACGCCTACCGCCCATACAAAAAATATTGGGTGTACAACTTTGCTTCCGCCGTTTTCCGATAGGTGGCTGTACCGGCTGAGGCTGGTTGAAATACATAGATGATAATGCCTTTAAAGTGAGTGTGGACAGTGCCTAACGAATTGTCATCGCCGTTTCAGTGACAGTTGTTCTTGTTTTTGTATTATTCACTCTCGAAAATGTCCGTTTATGTGCCCAATTCTCGCCATTTGCGGGAAGTTTTACTTTTCTGTTACAATTCGAAAAAAATGCAGCTGAAGCGCATCGAATGCTCTCAGAAACTTACGGTGATGCTGCTCTGAGTGAAAGAACGTCGCGCGCTAAAAGAAAAGCGGCCACAATATCAAGAGCGACATGACAAAGTCATCCTCCAACACGACAATGCTCGGCCTCACGTCGCAAAAGTGGTCAAAAAGTACCTGGAAACGCTGAAATGGGAAGTCTTGCCCCACCCGCCGTATTCCCCAGATGTCGCCCCTTCTGACTTCCACCTATTCCGTTCGATGGCACACGGCCTGGCAGATCAACATTTTCAATCCTTCGAAGAATTGGAAAAATGGATTGCTTCATGGATAGCGTCAAAAGAGGACTCCTTTTTTCGAGCCGGGATCCGAAAATTGCCGGAAAGATGGGAGAAAGTTGTCGCTAGCGACGGACAATACTTTGAATAATACATCTGTAAGCACTTTTTCGCAATAAACCTTTTAATTTTGGAAAAAAACGGCGGAAGCAAAGTTGTACACCCAATATATTCAAAATGCAACTTTTGGAGTATTTTTTACGATAAGCGCTGAAAAAAACTGGGCGAATTCGGACAAGACCGCGTAGCACCTCCCATGTAAGCAAAAGGTTCAAATCGCTATACTGAAAACATTTTTAGAGATAATCCAACCAAATTTCACTCAAATACTAAGAACTATAAATTCAAACTCTGAGAAAAAACTGGATGAATTCTGACTAGAAAGCGTGGCACCTCCCATATAAGCAAAATATTTAAAATACTGCTGTGTAGGGTATTTAATGTTTGGCCAGGCCAAAGGTTACACTCTTACTAGTTTGTCTTTCTCTTTGTGCTTTATTTTTTTTTTTTTTCAGCTCTGTGTGACCGCGTATTTTGTCGTCGTTAATATTGAAAAATTTGAATATAATTTTACCTGGCTTAATGTCAAAATAATAATATAATTTTAACTTTCTTCACATTTGCACACTAATTCCTTTCTAATGGTGTATAATTTAAAGTCGTACTCCATTTCAAACATAGTAAAAAAAGATGGAAAAGTTTTTGTCTTGCGTATTAATATATAGATAAGGAGTACAATTTCACGTTTTGGTACACGCCTCATTCCGCCCTATATTTACATTTTCTTAATCTTTTACTGTTCTCCGAAACGGGGTTAAATTAATAGTAGGATAAGGTGGGGTAGCTTCGAACAGCTTTAGCTCTTTAGCAACAAACTAAGAGCTTCTTCAAAATATCTTGTATGCTGTTGAATAAGTTCAGTATTGAGGTAGTGTAGGCTAATAATGATATAATTTGTCCTATAAGGGGCTGTCCATTAATTACGTAAGACGTTTTAAGCAATTTTTTGAACCCCCCGCCCCTCTGAATATAAATTAAAGCGACTTCTTTCTAAATACAATGTCGATTCATAGTACATGTGATATGAAAAGCGTATTTTTCTACATTCTAACGTAAGAACGTTTAGGTTGACATATTTCGATAAAAAAGAAAGTCATAGATATAATTGGAAAAGTGTTTTAAAGGAAAAAATAACGCTTTTAATAATCGTAACGAGATTTATTTTTACTTAAAAGTCTGAAACAGAACTTCAAAAATAACGGAAAAATTTTGTTCTTAAAAAATTTTAATCAGGATAGACTACGTAAGGAATGACTACATTGTCTTTTGCATGACGTTGAGTTTTTTTTTAAATACAAAAAATAGACTAAATATTAAAAAAGTTCAAAAAATTAATAAAAAATTCGAGAACGAAATCAGGTAGGATTTTCCGGGCTTTCATCAGTTAATTTACGTTTTCTAGTCTTCATTGTGAACGATCTTTGTAAAATTTAAAATGGAACAATGGTCTTACAATAGGGGCTATCGTGAATCAAGATTCCCGGGGAATTTTCTTAAACTGCAATAGAGAATGCACTGCAGTCTGAGAAAATTCCCCGGGAATCTTGATTCACGATAACCCCCAATATCTTTAATCTTTGATTTTGGTGTTTAAATGTTTACGTTATTTCCGCATACTATATTTTTTTATAAGAACGTAGTTTTGACAGCAAATACTTATACTTTTAACTACCCTATCAGGCTTTATGGCCATAAATTTACTTGTCTTCTTTACAATATAAAAATATACTTTAAGGTTAGAATTTCTTAAAATTCTAAGGTATTAATCATCCAGCCATGGTAGAAAAACCATGTCACACAGTGTTATTAAATATTTTTTTCTCTTTGATAACACACTTAAGTATGGTTGGTACACTTGAGAAAATTATATAAATATTATATAGTTTTATCTTATCCAAGATTGCTGTCGTAGGTACATATTAATTTTGTTTTTTTACTTTAAAAATATTGTTGAACGATTTAATTGATATCTGTAGATTAGACAGTGAACTGAAACAGGATTCAAAAACTGCGCAAATTTTATTTACATATTCATATCCTTGGAAGTCTTCATATAATTTCTGAATTGTACTTATAAGGTATTTAGTAAAATAGCAAAGGTTTTACTAAAAATTAATCTTCTGAAAATCTATTTGAAATATCATTCTAAATTTTGACTTTGTTTTCAACAATCCATTTCCAGCATACAGAAACCGGTCATAGTTAGGAGTTGTTAATTCTGATTTGGTGAAAAAATGTCGAGGTTATTGATCAAATGTTAAATGAATAGGGTTGTTTTTTAAAATCCATTTACATAAAAATTTAATGTGAAATTTTTGTCACTCAAAAGCTAGAGCCAGAGAGAGGGGCGGCTGGCCCATGCCCTCCTTAAAAAAATAAAATTTCGACTTCCAAAACCCATTTCGTTGAAAATTTTATATGTGTAAATAACACGCACAATTTTTTGAAAACATTTATAATAAAAATTAACTTAAAATTTCAATTGATTGTGTTATTGAAATAAAAAGTTTCTCTTTCACCTCTTATGTAAAGAATTCGACACTGATAATCTGAAAGGAAACTGCCAACAATTTATGAGTATTACTCGTATGTGGTATTATTGTTTAGCCAAAAGTATTGTTTCATCAAAAGGAAACTCGTTTCATCTTTTGTTCTTTAATTTAACATTTACTTATTACTTTTATCAATTTCTGAACAAACAAAAATGAATATATTTTTCCATTTTTAAAACACTAATTTCTTCACAAATACCTTTACTCGTATATTTACATTAATTTATGCCTTTTTATTCAACTTTTTTATACAAATAATATTATGCCACTAAATTTTACAACTTTTTGGTGGTTTTGTACTGTGCTGTTTTCATTAGAACTCACTTTTCCTTTGTTTTGGTTTTAACACGCGACGTTCGACTTTATTATGATTGTATTCTTCTCACAAGTTTTTTATTTTAAATTTGAAAAAAAAAAAAATAAAAAGTAATTACACTCTGTGTTTAGTTACGTTCATTCGCTGAAGCGTAGATCCGATTTCAGTTGTTCACAACGAGGCCGATCTCATTATTTGTTGAATTTTGTGCCAACACTAAACGCGTTTATTGATTTTAGCCCTGTTATATTGGCGTGTTTTCGTTAGTAGCATTTAAATCGCACACAAATTGAGATATGATCCCTCATTTTTTGGTTTTTATCAGTTAGTCACGTTACGTATTCTCTCTCATTAACGTTTGAGATGCATTGAAGCAACTTTAGTTGTACGAGATTATGATTTCGAATTCGAACAGGTGAACTACACTAGACAACAGCGGGAGTGTTATGTTTTGTAAATCATATTTTCTGAACTAATTTGGAGTTCGTGAACACGAAAATCGTAGTTTTTTTTTTTTTTTTTGAGGGCCGTTTGAAGTTTTGTAAGAGAACTGTGTCGAAAACTATAGGTACTGAGTGAACCTTTGCGCAAACGACCAAGATTCGACTTGACATCTCCGATTTTTATGAAAATTGGTGAAATGTAAGTATTCAATATACATATAATTGTGGCAAAATAATTTTCCGAAGTTCCGAATATTTCCAAAATGGCGTCCATAGGAAGTTCGATCCAAATTTGGATACTCATATATTTGAAAAAAATTATTTTTATACCCTACACCCAGTGTATATTCACTTTGTCCTTCCGTTTGTAACGCAGAGAACGAGGCGTGGCAGGTATGGAAAAATATATATATTCTTGATCAGCGTCACCTCCTGAGTCGATATAGCCATGTCCGTCTGTCTGGCTGGGTGGCTGGTTGGGTGGCTGGCTGGCTGGTAACAGCTGTGTGTGGAAATACATTTTTTGGAAAAACTGAGCAAGATAATTCAATGAAATTTGGTACACTGCCTTCGTCACCAAAGTTAGCTCGGGGGATTGAAAATGAGCAAAATCGGTCAACGGAGACGCCTACCGCCCATACAAAAAATATATTCAAAATGTGATAATAAGAGCATTATTTGCAATAACAGAAGCAAAATACACATAAGTACTAGAGATAGTAAGTGCAAGCTCTGAGCAAAAACTTGGCAAATTCGGACTAGAGGGCGTAGCACCTCCCATATAAACAAAAGTTTCAAAATGTTATACTGAAAGCGCTTTTTTGAGATAATCCAACTTATCTTCACTCAAATACTAAGAGCATTAATTGCAAACTCTGAGCGAAAAGTAGGACTAGGACAAGAGGGCGTGGCACCTCCCATATGAGCGAAAGTTTGAAAATGCTATGCTGAAAGATTTTTTTAAGAAACATTAATCGAACTTTACTCTAACACTCAGAACAATAAATGCAAGCTCTAGGCAAAATCTAGGTAAACTCGGAGAGGGCGTGGCACTCCCCATATAAGCAATTTGTTCTTATACTCTCCTAGAGGTTACGGAAGAATTCAACAATTTATTTTATTAAAAACTTGTATGTACAAGAATACGTACATTGGATAGTATTCATCAACTAAATGTTTAATAATATACGAGTACTTGAAATGCAGTGTAGGGTATTTAGTTTTTGGCCAGGCCAAAGATACCACCTTTACTAGTTTTTTTATTATTTGGGTGGGGTAAAATCTTTTATATTTTTAAAGCCATTTTGGTGCTTGGTGCACCCTTTTTTTTAAATATATTTTTATTTAAAAGTAAGTACATTGTATTACAATTATTTTCCGACCCTCAAAATCGTGGTTTTCAAGTTATGAGTTGTGTTTCTTATACCATATTTGGCCGCCATGATTTTGAGTAACCATGACTATCTGCATTAGTGTGGCCGTTAAATGGTTTTTATCGAATTTCAATGATAGATGGTCGTCAATTAATTTTAAATGTTGAAAATTTTTTTATAGATTCATATTTGTTAGATTCAGATCATACTTTGAGTTGCGATCAGATGGGGATAAAAAATGGGCATGTTCGGTTAATGGTCACTCGTAGAAAATACCGCAACAGAATAGTGGTTTTCTCAAAGTGTTGATCTGATCGGATTTTCTGACCAATGGGAAAATTATTCTATTCTCGCGCAAATTTCAACCGATTTCTATTCTAAAGATCACGTTCGAAAGCTCTTGACTATTTTCTTAAGTTTTTTACCAAAATTTCAGGAAAGTTTTTAAATCAAAACATAAATAGGTAGCTTCAAAATTAAAATTTCAAAAAATTCGATTTTTTTCCCCTAATAGCGGCCTCTAGCGGACCATCTATTTTAGTATATAATGGTGCACATTTTATGCGGTCCGTAGGGTATACAGTTTCTCATACCCAAAAAAATGTTTTTTTGACAAAAAATTTAAAATATTCTTGTACATTTAGTTATAGCAAAAAAATTGTTTTCCGAATAAAAAAATTTGAACTTCTTCCGGGACTTCCATAGGGCAAACCTATTGTAGAGCTATGAGATAAAAACAAGAAATGTAGAAAATTAATCCCTTTCAAAGATTTGGGTTGAACTGCTACCAATAATTTCGTGGCTTCTTAGATATATTAAAAACATGTAAAAAACACAGATTTTTGTCGTGTAGACCTTCATTCAAACCCCCGGGCGAGCCATCTTTTTGGGGGTTTTGATCCAAACCAAGTATGCAGTCTTTGTTTAAAGATCTCCTTCTATGATAGTTTTGCATGCACTAAATTTTTTTGAATTTTGCTGCATCCTAATATATATGAATATTTATACATAAAAACATCGTCAGCTATTTTGGATCCACCATTATGTTTTCAAAAAATGTTATCCCGAATTTAGAATCAGTGAACTTAAAGTTGCACCTAGCCTCAATTTCGTATTGATAAAATCATTTTTTGAGAAACTATCCGCCATTACATATGTTTTCGAAAAATTTGATTGCAAATTTGAAATCAGGGACATCGAAACTCCCTAGCCACAATTTTGTCGTGATGCAAGAAAGACTTATGACCGGCTAAAAGCGCATTTTAGACCACTGTTTGGAGAAGCCAAGTCTGATTGAATTTATTTTTACACTAGATGGCCCGGCAAATATTGTTTTGCTCTTTTCTGTGGGTGGCGCCCTTGGCCCAATCCAAAAATTTCAAAAACGTGGTGAATGGTCATCTAGGATTTTTCCTTGGAAAATAATGGCCACTCTAAGATGACATCACGAAATCTTATAAACCGGCTATAGTGACAGGAATTGGATTTATGCCATCTTAACAAGGTTCAATTGGTATATACATATGTTTCATTAACATATCCTTTTGGAAAAATATTGCCAAAAATACCCAAATTACTCTATTATTAGTATAAATTTTGAGTATTTCAAGACGTCATTTTAGGGTGGCCATAACTTTGCAAAGAAAAATCGTAGATGACCATTCAACACGTTTATCGTTTTTTGTATGGGGGGGTACCACACCTCATTGTCTGATCTCCTTCATATTAAATGTAAACCAATCGGAGCACTAAAAATCCTATGGTGTGAATATGGTGCCAATCCGTTAAGTGGTTTAGGCGGTAAGCGATGACAATCATCCGCACCACCGATTTTATATAGTTAGATTAACCTCAATACACCACCTTCTCTGCGTAACAAACGGAAGAAGAAAGTGAATATACTCGTTCCATTGGTGTAGGGTAAAAAAACACTTTTCACTTTTATCTTCTAATCAGTTTTTTTTAACTTTTACTTTAGGAACTAAAATTTTTAAGTCTGACCTTAACTTTAAGAAAAAAAACTGTTTTCTATTTCAAACCGGACTTCATTTGGTAGCCCAGGAAAATTAGATGAAAAAAGAGCAGCCGCACAGTGCGTTGAGCCCATACAAGAAATGGTCAAAAATAGAAGGAGTGGTTAGATATCGATGAAATTTGGTATTATAAGTAATTTGGGGTCGCTGAGCTCAAAAATGATCTCAGATTTGTTGTGAACTTTATAGTTTTGCTAAAAACCAGGTATTTAGGACGAGTTTCTTAAGCTCCATATATAACGATGATGAAAAAGTAATGTTTAATGTTATCAAATGAAATATACGTAGTAGAAATAATGTTTTTTGTACTTCTGAGACCATTTGTGTCAATAAAAACAAAAAAAAAAAAAAATGTTCAACATAAATTTTATATTTCATGCAAATTTTCCCTTTTAAGCATTTTTTAAAAAAAGAAAAAAAATATTTATAGGACGAAGTAGGAAAAGTTATTTGCAGTTCTTGATTATATAGAATCCGTACTAGTAGATTAAAACAAAAAAAAACGGCACTTATTTTTATAAGATTTGTTTTTTTTTGTCATCGAAATTTGTCAATTTCTGAAGTTTTTCACTTGATAATATCATGTATTAAAATCACTACAATATATATCAAATTATATATTTTCCAAAATTTTTTAGTTTTATTTATTTACTCAAATATTATTTATAATAAAAAACTTTAATCCGCTTAGTTTAATCAAAAGACAATATTTTGATAATTATTTGTTTAAGAGAACTCAAAACGAATTGAATAAAACATGATTTTTTTTGAAAAATATCTCAACTTTGAAGTGTCACAGCGTAGCCAAAACTGAGTCTTTCTCCTAAATATTTTGTTTTTATTTTATTGATGCAATTACCGGTTGATTGATACCAATATTATTAGGTTTCGAGTCACAAAAAATTTTGATTTTTGTCCATTAGCCAACGCAGTGTGAGCCGTGCGAAATACTTAATTCCAAGTGAATTTTTTATACCGCAATTATATTTATTTATGCATGATAAATAAAGTGTAAAAAGTCCAATGAATTCCACTGTGCGCATAAAAAGTTATTCAGGCTCAAAGGTCGCTAAAATCAGTTTTTTGCAAATACCTCACTAACGCTAAATTTCACAAAAAAATTTTTCTCCACAATTTTGTAACACAAGAAATTTCCTATGTAGAAATGTAACATATGTTTTCGTGTGGGTTATAGTTTAGGATATAACCAATTTTAAAAAGTTGTGCACAGTTGTTATGTGAAAATTCTGCATATCTTACTTTTAAAATTGCGAATACTCCTTAACAAGGAGTCGTACAAAAAAATTAAAAGACCGTTCAAAAGATAATTGGATTTTCTATACACCGTATTAAATTTTTTTTTGGAGCGACTCATGCTCTAAGAGATGTTCTTCAAAAACCGTTAAAGTTTAGAAAATACTGGTTTTTAAAGGATATCTCTGAAACGGTTAGTCATACGATAAAAAGCAACAGCATCAATTTTGTGGAGAGTCTTAAGATCTACAAAAAATATGCCTTATGTGTACACATTGAAGTAACCGTTTGGAAGATATTCAAAAGAAAAAAAAAAAACCTTTAAATGTCAAAAAACCGGTTTTCATTGAATAACTTCTAAGCGGTTACTTCAATGTGTACACATATGGCTTATGTTTTGTAGATCTTGTGATTCTCTACAAAATTAATCCTTACTTTTTATCGTACAACTATTTATAAGTTATTAGCACAAATTAGTTCATTAAATACAAGAGTTTTAATAAAAAACCACTTAATATACCAACACGTGCTGTGGGCAATATGGACCACCAAGGAAAAAAGCCTCAAAAACTAATGTATTTATCATCTTCTTCAGATCGAAAATCTAGTTGCAGTTTTCATGACGAGTCTGATGGTGATGATTTGGAATTCTAAAACCCCTAAGGAAAGGAAAACTAAAAATGCATATACTTTAATACCCTTTACTAAGAAGATCGCCGTGGTGAGGTTTGGGTTGAATGTGTAATCTGGCGTCCTTGGAGTCATGAAGAATGCGCCGGATGTGGAAGTGACATTTTTATATGCAACTTCTGTACCAAATAAATATTTGGGGCAATATGGATTATTTAGTCCATATGACACTACCGTTTTTTTTATCTTTTTTTTGAGTATTTTCAGTTTTCTAGTTTTTTTTTTCTTCATCCTGATGAGATATGCATCTAAAAGTGAATCAGAATTAAGTTGAATTGTTTCCTTTAATGAATGAAATAAAATTAATTGTTTTGTTTTGTTTTATGTATCTATTTTGAGTTTTATTTAAAAAATTTAAAAAAGAAAGATTGGTGGTCCATATTCCCCTCCCTTACCCTACCAAGAAACCCCCTTAAGGGGTGAAAGGGGTATAATCAGGAGAAAAGTTAGGGAAAAAAATAATTGTGGTCGGTGAAAATTGTTTAACTCTTCCGGTAACTATGAATATTTTATTCAACCACTTTTTTGAAAATCAAACAAAAAAAAAAAATCCCATCGAACTAAGCCGAAAATTGGTCAGGAATTTAGTACAAAAATTTCGAAAAAAATACGACACTAAAATTGTTAGAAAATCTTTTACAAATTCATGTGGGCTAATTTTTGGTTTGGCATGAAATGCCCCACATACTTACTTCAAAACAATATCCTGATAGAATTACACTATGCAACAAATGAGTAAAAATTTTTTCCCCAGGGAATGCCATTATTCATTTTATATGTAAAATAGGCTGCTGATTCCGAAAATCGCATTATTTTTTTTTTATTTCGTGCCGTTTTCGAGATATCGGTCATTTTCGGTTTTCGGACCAAAAAAAAAGATAGTTCCATTTAAATACAAATATCTCAAGAACCAATATTTGTATTTAAACGTATTATATGTCATATTTAAGGTAATTAAATTACCTACAAATGATATTTACATCATACAAATAGGGAAAAACGCATTTTGGTAACTTTTCAATGAATTGTATATAACTTTTGCATTTTTCCATCGATTTTTTTAAGTGGTATCTTATTTTCTTCACAAATATATAGTCTATTATACAAAAAAAAAAAAATTATGAAAAAATATTCCTTCTTGTATAAATCTGCAGTTGATTTTGATTTTTTGTTAATTTTTTCGAAAAAAAAAAATGTTTTTTTTAGAAATCAATTTATTTCGCCGAAACTAACAAACCAACCAAATAGTGAATGTCATTTGTAGGTAATTTAATTACCTTTAATATGACATATAATACATTTGAATACAAGCATTAGTTCTTGAGATATTTGTATTTAAATGGAACTATCTTTTTTTTTTGGTCCGAAAACCGAAAATGACCGATATCTCGAAAACGACACGAAAAAAAAAAAAATAATGCGATTTTCAGAATCAGCAGCCCATTTTGCATATGAAATTTATAGTGGCATTCACTATGAGATTTGGCTGTTGCATAGTGTTATTTGGAATTTCTATTGTATACTGGGTAGGCACTGTCGGTTTATTAAATTTTTTGCTAGGCCATAGATACCTAACACTCCTACAAAGTAGTTTTTGCATTCTGACATGGAATTTATGTGACATTGCCAGTAATTAATTAAAAGATGTCTGTGTGTGTAAAATAAAAAAAGACGTATTTTAAGTTTAGTTTATATTATTTTTTATTAGGTAGAACTTATAAATTTATAAAATAAAGTTATAAATAATTAAGTAAAAAAAGATTAACTTATATTGAATAATTGTAACTTAGCTGCAATAATTTATTTACAAAATTAATTTTAAATTTATTATTTTTTTTTTTAAAAAGTTAGCTGTAAAGTAAATTAAAAAGTAAATTATTTTCATATACAGATTCAACCACATCTAAATCACAGTCGCCTAATTTAATTACATAATTATAAGAGAGTTTGAATGCTTTATTTGAATTAACTTTTTTTTTTAATTCACGCAATTCTAAAAGACATTTCAAAAAGATACATTCCAGATCAGACAAAGCAAAATTTTATAACTAATAATAAATATTATTTTTCAAATTTTATCTTAATGAAAAATGTACAGACAAATTCAACATATATGAACAAATGTACTTTAATATGTCTCTAAATAACACAGGCAAAACACTGGCAAAAAAATTTAAATTTTGTTCCTAAATCTTTTTATGGGAACTACACAATTTATATTATTACATATACATACATACGTATTATAAATGTATTATATATATAATATATCATAACTTTTATATACTAAATTGTTTAGACTTACTATTATTTTATTAAAAAAACATTTTAATTTAAAAACAAGTTGTATCGAATGCATCAATGCAGAGATATACTGTAACATACCCGAACTGCATGTAGGCCTGTAGAATCAATGTTAACTAATTTTTGTTCCATATTTTGAACCCATGACCTAAGTGGTTTCAAATATATTCGTTTCAAAACTTCGAGAAAATCTCTTGAAGTTTGATGCCGCTTTCATATAAAACAAACAAATATTTATTGCTCCTACATTTTAAAGTTGTCACATTCCTAGGTAAAATGACTCCCAGTTCCGAGTTCTACACTTTCCCCACCTTAAAAACGCCTATTTGTTCGTATATTTATACTCTACACGCAGGGTATATTCACTTTGTCCTTCGGTTTGTATCGCAAAGAAGGAGGCGTGTCAGGTATAGAAAAGTGTATATGTTCTTGATCAGCGTTACCTCCTGAGTCGATATAGTCTGTCTGGCTGGCAGGCTGTCCACCTGTGGAAATATTTTTTACGGGAAAACTACGTAAGAAAATTCGATGAAATTTGATACAGTGGATTTGCCGTAAAAGTTAGCTCGAGGGATTGAAAGGGGACAAAATCGGTCAACGGACACGGCAACCGCCCATACAAAAAATATTTTCAAAATGTAATGGTTAGCGCAAGCTCTGGGTAAAGACTAGGCGAATTCGGACAAGAGAGCGTGGCACCTCCCACATAAGCAAAAGTAACAAAATGCCATACTGAAAGATTTTTTTGAGGTAATCCAACAAGAGCAAAATTTAATAGAACGACAACTTTGTTATTGATGCGCTGATTGCTAGGCATTGTCAGCGTTTTTTAGTTCAACGTTATGGAATTTAAGATCAAAAAACCGTATCAAAACAAGCTCCTAAAATTATGAGAAATTTTTTTTTGCAACTGACATTTTGAAAGCCAGCCCTACAGTCAATTAAAGTGCATAATGGCACCCTTATATTCCAAAGTTTTTTTTTTACGGAACTAATGAGCTCGGAAATCCAAAATTATATATTAAGCTTTGTCGTATGTAGAACATTGATGTAAAAAATGTTGATCAAACTTAAAGTTAGGTCAAAAAATCATGATCCTATGAGGTGGCTTGATTGCTTTTTATATGTTCCCAAGGGGAAAAGAAGTGCTTCAAAAACCCTTCTGAAGTGCATCCTTTTCACCAATAAGCGCTTCCGCTCCGTAAGAACTATACTTTCTTTTTAACATTGCATGCCATAGAATGTAAGCGAGCAAAAGCTTACCGCAGCCTTACCAAAAAAGAGTTTTTAAAGCGCTTATTTGTAATGCTGCGGTAAGTGTTTTTTCAATAAAATTAAAAAAAAAAAACTGGCCGCGCCAGTATTTGATCCACGACCCTCCGCGTGCTAGATATTTTTTTCTTACATTTACCAACCCTTTAGACCGCTCCACCAACGCCCGATGATATGAAGAGGTATTAAATTTGTATATTAAGCAAATGTTGTCCTGCAGCATTACATAAAATCATTGTGCAATCAGTTTCAATTCAAGTAAGCAAAAGTAAATAAAAATGAGAAATTAAAATAGAAAAGTGAAATAAAAAAGGTTGAATAAAAAATATTTTGATAAAAAAAAAATAAACCAAAAACACATAAAAAAACGGAAAAAAAAATCACCCGGGCTGGGTTCGAACTCACGTTGTTCTTACTGCAGCCTTATATGGAATCATTGTGTAATCAATTTCAATTCGGTTAAACAAAAGTAATTTAATAAGAGAAAGGAAAATAGAAAAGTGATATAAAAGATGTTGAATAAAAAATATTTAATTAAAACAAAAAATAAAGCAAAAAAAAGTAAAAAAAAAATCTCCCGGGCTGGGTTCGAACTCATGTTGTTCTTACTGCAGCCTTATAAAAAATCAGTGTGATAGTGCTTCTAAATTTCATTGGGGACAGAGCACTTTTGAAGTGCTTGGAGCAGAAGCGCTAGAAATTTTTCCTCTTGGGTTAGTACAGTATACCAAACCGACAGTAGTACGGTGTGGGGCATATCAGTATTAGGGACAAAGATAACACTTTTAAGAGCATTCTTTGATTTTAGTGTTACTTGCGAAGGAGCAAAGCGATGATATGGTACTTACATTAGACATATATTTAGATTAAGATCAGGACACTTTTGATTTCATAGGACAGTATGTATCAAAAACATTTAAGTACAAAGGCCAAATGTATATGCACCGAAAAGTACTAATGTGAAATGTCAATTTATGTTAGCTTAGTCTACATACATATATGTTCTACAGATATTCTTCATAATATTCTAGGCTAATCTTAACTAAAGTAATGAAATTTCATCAGAGGACTCAACTAGCGAATCAATAGCGATTGGATGAAGTTGTAAAAAATAATTTATAAAATTATTTTATTCATTTCGCGTTAAATGAGCGAAAAGCTAGATACTTAACGTCATTTAAAAAAAGCATAAATTTAAGTCAGTAGATGAATCGTTTTTTCTTGTTTTTTTTTTTTGAAAGTGGAATTAGTCAATAAAAGAATAAAAGTGATGTCATATATACCATGTGCCATAATAATCTCTTGTTTTACCGATAAAATTTTTCTTACTAATTGCCATCTATTCTATACCATTAAGTTAACTTTCCATGCAAACAAGGCCCAGTTTTATTCATTTTTTACAAAATGCCAGCCAATTCATATTATGACATTACTTTTGCTCCTTTATGTTCCTATGCCACTTAAAAAAATAACTATTCTTCATATCGTGACTTTACCATAAATGTATTTTGTAAATACGTTGCATACTTTTAGGCATATTTTTAGGTTGCTGCCTATGCTTGATTGCTTCATCTTGTGTGTGCGTGTTTGTGTGTGTGTGAATGATTAGCCCCTTATATGTATTAAATGTTAAAATGTTAAAAATTCCAATCCCTCTAACAATCATCCAATTGTTGATGCATTTCTTCCGAATGCTGCTGTTGCTGATGTTGTTGCAAGTGATGAAGATGGCGATTGTGGTGTTGTCTACGTTGACGACGATGCGTATGTTGCTGTTGCTGCTGCTGCTGTTGTTCTACATTTTCTGCTGTCGATAAGTAAAGTGGTTGTTGTTGTTGGCTGTTATTGTTGCTGCTGTCATTGTCAGCTATTGGTTGCTGTTGTTGTAATTGATTACTGTTGCTGTTACGATGATGACGATGATGATGTGATTGACGTTTTCTATGCGCGTGAAGCGTTTCCGTTGAAGCTCGTGAGTCGAGTAAATTATCAGCGGTTGGTGTAAAGGTTGTTGTCGATTCATTTTCAAGTTCAGCAGAATTTTGTTCCAGATGGTAAAGTTGACGACGTAAATTGAATCGAAGTTGATCGTGCAGGCTTTTGCCTTGTAGTTGTTTTGGTGCAAATGCAGCATAACCAATCATTTTTACATCAAGTCGGGGAGATCTGTGTGAGAAAGAAAAAACAACATTTTATTTTATTATCATTGCATTTCCTCTTTTTATTTATTAATTGGGTTTGTTTTTGAAAATTCAAACATCAAATAATTTGCTGATACATTTTACTACTACAACTTTATTTGTTACTACAAATGTCAAAACATTTCTTCCCGTCATCCGCCCCAGCAAAAATAAAATACTTGCTCTGTTTTCGTGTTCCATTCAGCAAGAATAATTTTTGATCTGAGAGCAAAATCTAGGTTTCCCAATGGAAAACGACTTAACTAAAAAATTAATTGTAGCATGTCTCAAAACCAGAGTGTGTTACCAACTAAAAACAATTTGACAATTTTTCACAGCAGACGGCGCTACTGAGCCCTATGTTCTATGCATTTGGCGATCTTGTACAGAGAAATTTATCCGTGTCAATAGACTAATGGTTAAAGCATCGCGTTTTTCTTTCATTAGAAAACCGGAGTCACGGGTTCGAGTACGGTTTCTGACAAGATTTAACTAAAACTGATCTGATGAGGCTATATAACATGTTTATATATGAAAATACATAAATATATATGTGGAAATATACAAAACATATGTAATCAATTTCCATGTTAAAACTGGCTTGCGTCTGTTGTTGAAAAATTGCAAAATGACTGTTTAATTAGTTCAATATAAATTTATAATACTTCTAAAAAATAGTCCTTATTGTTAAAGTCGAAAAGATTTAAGACAAAATAGTAAAACCCCAAAATTTTTCATAGGTAAAATTATTTTTTTAAATTTGAATTACATAAATAGTATTGCAATGAATTAAAATTAAATTGAATGACTTGAGTTTATCAAGTATTAATATATTACCTTGGCACCGAGTCCAATGTAAATGCAGGCAAAGACGAGTGCGGTCCGTAATAATTCCATGGGATGGCGAGATCTGTAATTAGAAAAAAATCTTATTAGGAAACTGCAAACGTACAGCAGCGTTTTTGCACAAAGATATTAGATTTGAGATAATTTAAGAAATTATGTTGCATCATTAGTATTATTTTATCTTAATGCAACAAAACTTTAGAAAAAGTCTCAAAAGCTTAAAAAAATAAAAAAACAAAACATGCTCCAAACAAAATAACACAACAACAAAACAACAAAAAAACAAAAAAAAAGTTACATTATGTTCAAATATTAATAAGCAACAATTGGCGATGTTTCGTTATAAAGCTGCATTTAAGCACAGTGATTCATGCACAATAAAGGCAGCGACAAATACTTGTAAAAGTTAGTCGTGTAACATATCGAAGGACTTCATTCTGTTCCGCCAACAGATTGCGTGAACATTACAACAAGAAAAAAATTAACAATTTTTAACAAAAAACATTAAGCAGCGCTTTGCAACAACTAAGATAATACCTTACCAATTTTATTAGTTCTTTGTGTTGAACTTTGTCTAAATAAAGTCTTTAAAGTAAATTATTTTCATAAAAAAAAAAATTGTCTGACAGAATAAGACATTTCACCATCGGAGTGGTGAACACAATCTAATAATAGTTTTGCTGGATTGCCTCGTAACCTCATAGTAAGTATATAAACATCTCGTATGAGTAACTGAAACGCTGAAAAAGTTGGGTTCGGATTCACTTTCAGGTTTGTCAATCTTATAAAGTACTATGTGGGCAAAAGTAAATGTTTTCAAGGAATTTTATTTTATAAGAAAATAATTCCATTTAGAGGGTACGAACCAGAGAAACTGGGACTTACAAGTCAATATGACTTTGGACGTTCAAAGGACGTGATGAAAAAATGTTAGCCCAATGTGCTTTTCAAAATGACAATGGTGCAACTACAAAACGAGGCAAAAGTAATGTCATAATATTAATTGGCTGACATTTTGTTAGGGATAAATAAAATTGATTTTTGTTTTCACGAAAAATTTACTTGATGATATGGAATTGTGTAGATAAAGTTGAAAAAATGATTTCGACCAAATAACTGATCATTATGGCACATAATTTATATGACATTACTTTTTACATTCGTTTTGGAGTTGCACCATTGTCATTTTGAACGGCTCAAATAGCGGATATCACTTGCCGTAGTTATGGAAAAATACCATTTTTGCATAGGGCTTTTTTTTGCATTCTAGATAATCTCAAGGTATGCTTTGAAATAGCCGGTGGTTTGTCTAAACTTTTTGTATTGTATGGAGACCGAACTTGGTTTATGTACATTAAGGTGGGTTGCCAATAGTGATGAGCAAACCAAGACCATAGCATTCTTGATTTTGGTCTTGTTCTCGGACATTGAGTCTTGGTTTTGATATTGAGTCTTGGTCATTAAGTCCTGGTCTTGGTCTTGATCTTGAAAAAATTTCTAAAAATTGTTAGTTTCGAAACCTTACTTTTCCAAAATGGTTGGGCTTTTAAGATGCCAGCTTTCGAATTGATTGATGATTTTATCCTCGAAAGGGGCGTGAAACACCTATTAACTATGAATTACCAAGACTGAAAAGTAGTCTTGGTCTTGACGATTATCGTGACCAAGACCATAGCAGTCTTGGTCTTGGTCTTTTAAAGACATCAGCGTCTTGGTTTTGGTCTTGAAAAATTACCAAGACCAAGACTCAAAATCAAGACTTATTTTGCTCATCACTAGTCGCCGAAAAAATTGTTCTGATAGCCATCGAAATAAGTATGTTGCTTGACTCAATGTTAGACGTTTCACAGAATATTTCAACTCTGGTGGGCTAGAATTTTTTCTGCACCTAAAGCATTCGTATGGAAATCTTTTTTATTTTACTACATTACCCGGGAAAGAAATT
Organism: Calliopum simillimum; assembly: GCA_951812925.1. Classification (NCBI taxonomy): domain Eukaryota; kingdom Metazoa; phylum Arthropoda; class Insecta; order Diptera; family Lauxaniidae; genus Calliopum; species Calliopum simillimum. The sequence goes on along the minus strand of OX638370.1, from coordinate 68,782,537 downwards.
TACAAAAACAGCACATAAAGAATGTTTAAGTTCATCAAATTTTTTTGGAAAGTTGCACTCTGGACGGGACATTGATTTTAGAAGTAGTGCCAAATCTCAAATTTTAAACGTGTCACTTGTTAAACCTTTTCAGGACCAACGGGACATATATGTTTCATTTAAATTTTTCAATGTCAGACCTACATCTTTGCGAGTGGAGCCAGACAGGTCTTCGTCGATAGAGGATAGATTTAGATATTCAAGAGTGTCAGAAAAATTGAGCTTTATATCCTCAGGACCTCACAGGGTGATTACAAATTCAAAAAATTGTGTTTTTTTTTTTAAACTAATTCTCAGTAGATTTTATCTCGAATACTCTTACATAAACGATATGAAGCGTCTAAGTAGCAAGTGTAACAGCTTTTTAGAAATATTAAGGTGCTAAGATAAAATGGGACACCCTTGTCTCGTTGGTCCTTAAAGGTAAAAAATTAGGTACTTTTTTTTTACATAAAATACCGAAATAAATTACAGATAAAAACTATACAGAAATCATCCATGGTGAATTTTGAACCAAATTTCCTTATTTTGTGAAACAAAAATACACTCACGGTCAAAAAAAAGCCGACATGGATTTTTAGCTAAAATAGTTGGTTCTTCGCGTTTTTTATGATTGTTTTTATGTAGTATGCCTAATAATTAAAAACTGTTGTCAAATAGTGAATTTACTTCATATCTGTTGGCGTTAAAAAAACGATATTTAAAAAAAAGGGTTTTGACCGAAAACCAAAAAACTGAAATGATTGCCATAAGCAGCAAAACTTAAGGATTGTGGATATATCAAATTTGATGTGGTGAATCTTCCGTATGACAATTTTGTAAAATTTTTTGAAAACAGAGAGTTTTTTACGTCACACTGGAAGTGTCCGTTTAAGAAAAACAACTGAGAGGGAAGACATAAGCGTAGTAAGTAAAAATAGCCCTGCCTAAAAATTGCGGTGAAGGTAAATGAGAACCAATATATGGAATAAGCACCTCAAATGTATTGCGCTGCTTGAGAGAAAATAACTTTTTTGCCCGCAGACCTGCGAAAAAACCGATTTTCACACACAAAATGCGGTCTTTCTCATTAAGCTGGTGTTAAGAAAAAAAGAATTTGGTGTATAACGATTGAGCTGAAGTCATATTCTATGATGGGAGCAAAACAAATCTCATCAGTTCCGATTTGGGATGCACGGTACACCGCAAAAAAAAAAAAAATGAAAAATATAGCTTTCAATGTGTACAAAGCACTCCATATGTGGTGGTCTAGGGGGCAATAACAAGCCAATGGGTTGGAGAGATTTCTCTCCTGGAAGGTTATATTAACTCCGAAGTTTATATTGACATCATTAAAATTGGCGTTATACACAGCATCGACTGACTAAGCGAGCACTTAATAAAAGTCATATTTCAAGATGATTCTGCACCTTGTTGGAAATTGGCTTATGCCTCACCCACCAGTATATTTTGCTTTATTTTTTCGATAAATTTATAATAACGGGGTATTTATTTTCGCATTGGCAAATAAATATAATTACCTTTCGGCAATTTAGTCAAGCAAATGGCAGGGCAAAAGCCCTAACCTCAATTCGATTGAGAATGCTGAGGCCATTTTAAAACGAAAAGTGTGCCAGGAAAACCCAAATATAATTAATAATATTTAACTTAATAATGTTAAATTTAACAATATTAAACTTAGGGCAGTTAAATCAGGGTAAATATTGATTTACACAACAATTTTAAAATATCTTACAAAATTAAAATTGGCTTTTTTTTGGACCGTGAGTGTAGTCCAGCCAAACTAAGTAAACATATCTAATTTTGTTGAACATGTCCCGATTTTGATCGGACACAGCTCATTTTGTTCGCAATTAAATTTGGATACACACCAACACTTTGGATTTATGCGTTTTCCTCTTCTTTTCTTTTTATCCCCCATGAAGCCTTCATTAACCTATAAAATGCATAAAACTGTGTTAAAATTTGTACTAAAAAATGGAAAATAATGCTACCGAGGTGATTTTCGGGGTAATTGAATCTGAATATGATGTTGGAAAACTGAAAAATTTAAAATGGCGCCGGAATAAAATTTAAACTATTTTTTTTACCTTTCAGGACCAATGGAACATATGTGTCCAATCATTTTTTTGACTTTTGGAATTAAAAAAATTAAGTTTTGAGAACACATTTGAATAGAAATGTTATATCGCTTAGCACGAATCTGCAAAAAAAATTACAAATTTTCCAGCGGTTCAGGAGCGGTACGGAAAGGGTTAAAAAAGTGCCTTAAACTATGCTGCGTTTTTGTATAATACTATTTGCATAGTACTAAGTAGCATACTTTTAAGCTCTATTCTATTTCAATCTATACGTTTTGTCGTATAAATTTCAAGCTTCACAAAAACGTAGCGTACTTTAAGGCTATCTTTCAAACGGGTGACACGTTGAAATTTGCCACTATTTCTCAAATCAATGTCCTGAAACAGGGAACAACTTTCCAATAACTTTTGATGCCTAACCTTAACATTTTTTATGAATTATTTTTGGGTCTTTTTTTCACCAGAGTCAAAATATTTTGTGAAGAGTCTAACAATAAATCAAGAAACATTAACCAGAAAACAATTTTTTTTTTCTATGGTGGTCGACCCACTCTAATTTACATGTGATTTTTAAGAAGTGAGAAACATTGTTGTTTCTTAAGAAAAATAAATTAAGGAAAGTAACGGCAAATTGAACCGCTTTAAAAATATGAAGAAAAAAAAAAAACAGTCATGGCATTGATTGTTAGCTTTGACCAAGACCTATGACTGCTGTTCAGAGATAATTTCTTCAGCGTGTCGTCCATATACAAGTTTAATAATTTTTTTTTTTTCTTTGGCTGTGCCAGAAAATTCTAACAAAATTTCTAAAATACCTCATGAAATTTAAGTGCAATACCAAACGAATGTTTTTCACTGAGTTCCAGATAAAAAAAATAAACATAAAAAACTGAAATACTGTCTGTTTTCTAAGCAAGTTGTACGTACCTACCTACTACATTACATTTTAGCATTAAACAGCTGAAAATAAATCCGAGTTGCTAAAAAACCATGTGCGCGTATTTGTTTATACGACGGAAAGAATCCCATTTACCCTCAGACACTACGTTGTTGATAGAATTTTGAAATTGCGTATCAGAGCCGGCACACAATGGCTCATTTTACGAAAAGACGTTGCAAAAATCAATCATAGGAGCTAAAGAATTTGAGAATTTTAACCCATTCGGGCAAGTTGTTTAGTTTCTACAACCTCCCAAAATTGAGTAAATTTTGAAGTCAGCGAGTAAATTTAATTCTTTAGAAAAATTCTTCATATTAAGGCAAACAAACGGTTTAGTGAAAATTATTTTTTTACTTTCACTAAAAGAATTATTGGTCTTGTCTTATAACAGGTCATTCAATAAGTCCGTAGGATAAGTAAGAAAAAAACAAAATTTTGACAAAATTCGAAGCCTAATTCATTTAATTTTGCCATCGTTTTCATCGATTTGTGACACGGTGCATTGTCTTGGTGAAACAACACTTTTTTCTTTTGCAAATGTGGCCGTTTCTTTGCGGTTTCAGCCTTCAATCGATCCAAAAGTGCACAGTAATAGTCGCTGTTGATGGTGGTTCCTTTTTGAAGATAGTTGTTGAATATTATTCCCTTCGCATCCCAAAATACAGACGCCATCACCTTACTGGCCGACTGTTGCGTCTTTGCTCGCTTTGGATTCGGTTCGTCGACTGCTGTCCACTCAGCTGACTGTATTTTGGATTTTGGTGTGTAATAGTGAAGCCATGTTTCATCCATTGTCACATATCGACGATAAAATTCGATTTTATTGCGGTTTAACAGCGCCAAACACTCCTCTGAAGCATCAATTCGTTGTTGTTTTTGTGAGCTTACGCGGCACTCACTTTGCACAGAGCTTTCGCATACCCAAATGTTCGTGTAAAATGGTAAAAATACTACCATCTGATAGCTTTACAATGTCAGCTAGCTCGTGCATATTCAATTTGCGATTGTTCATAACCAATTTGTGGATCTTTTAAATGTTTTGTGCGCTAACAGCCTCATTTGGGCGTCCACTGCGCTCTGCATCATCTGTGCAAGTACGACCACGTTTAAGTTCAGCAATCCACTTCTCTACTACTTGTCTCGATGGAGCAGAGTTCGGATAATGTTTATCGAGCCATTGTTTGGTTTCCACTGCATTTTTTTTCATCAAAAAGCAATGCTTTATCAAGACCCGAAATTCACTTTCTTCCATTTTTTTTTTCACTACCAAAAGTTGCTTCACACAAAATGCTATAACTCACGAATCAATTGTCAGATTGTTGTCAAATTTATACACTTATCGTTTAAAGGAAAGCTCTAAATAAAAATTATATGGAAAAAATTCTAGCAAGGCCGTCTATGTGTCATCCTACGGACTTATTGAATGACCTGTTAAAACTCAGTATCATTAGTTTTTATTTTTATTAATTTTTTCTTAAGACATTGCTTTTATCGCAGTTTTAAGCTTTGAGTTGAATTTAAAAAAACTTTAATAAAATATTTTACACATGTATGTAATTTGCAGAAAATAGAAATTCAACAAAACAGTGCTCTTCACCCTGCAATGCAATCTAAATGAAATTTGGGGACAAAATAGGTATGTGAATTTTATATCCATAATGGAAAACATAATTAAAATATCTTAAATGGTTCAGTTATGATTTTTGCAACGAAAAAAGCCAAAACGGGCCACTGTGCGGTGGCAGTGAAAAATTTGCTGAATGACAAAAAAAAAAATATAAAATGAAATGAAAATGAAACAATGTCACACCGAAATTCAATACTCGAGAAACTGTTTTTGTTATTTTTTCATATTTTGGCGGCTTGGCCAAGCCCAACCCTTTATAATGTGCAATGTGTTGCATTTTCGTGTAAACAATTTCTGTATATAACAAGTTTTGTGTTCAGTTCTCATTAATATTGTGGCATTACCCAGTTATGATTTTTATGTTTTTTTAGCATAGAATTTTTTAATAAAAAGTTTATTTTTTTATGACCTCGACGTAGAAAATCTATAATGTCCTGCACTGATTTTACGACCTTTTTATAAGACAATTATTTATATGATTGTTTTCTGTAGCTGTTAGTTAAGCTTTGGCAAACAACACACATACCTGCCTGATCACATTTTGGTGGCTTAAAGAATAAGCCCGGCTTTAGTGGACGCTCTTCCTCGTCATGTACTTCTATTAGTAACCAACCAACAAGCACTGGTTGACGTCCTTGCTGATAATAATGAGGCTGACGCTCTTGTTGTTGTTGATGTGGGTGCTGTTGTTGTTGTTGTTGTTGCTGCTGTTGACGTTCTACATTTTCCCAAATGTGAATAGCACGTTTTATATCAATTTCAACCCAACCAGTCTGTGATACATTTACCATGATGGTATTACAGATGCGCTTCTTTCGTTCTAAAAAATAAGAAAAAGAATTATTGTAAAAATAGATAATTTCTCGATAGATAACACAGTCCTGCGATGAAAAAAAGTATGAGATCAGAGTAGGTGATTTTTATAAATTTTTGCTCGCTGAATCCGAATATGAACTCCGATTTGCTCCATCACGTCTGAGATCCGAGTTATCCTTGATTTAAAGTGCAGAAAATGCTATTTTCAGAAATATGGAGTACATCCTGAAAGTAATATTGTTCACTTTTGACAGCGGCATTGAATAGTGTTGAGCTACCTCTTTAAAGCGTACTTTTAACTTTTCCAATTGAATCATTAGTTTTCGAGGTATCATCCATTGAAGTAAAGGTATACAAATTGAATATAGTCCTTTACAGGGATAAGCGATACCTTTACTTCAATCGATGATATCTCGGAAACTAATGATTCAATTGGAAAAGTTAAAAGTACGCTTTAAAGAGGAAGGTCAAGACTAATCTATAAAAATCACTTACTTTGATCTCATACTTTTTTAACTTTTTATATGTCATATGAAAACTAGTACATAAAAGTTTTTAATCAGTTTTTTAGTTTTTGAGATATAGAGGTATGGTTTTCGAGATACAACTGTTCTTTTGAAAAAAATTAGGTCTAAATTTTCGATAATCTATTATTTCTCGAATACAGATTTAGAATTTTAGTGTAGCAATTTTATTGGCTCTTAAAATCTGCAGATTACCAACTTAAAGCGATTTCTTAAAATATACGAGTATTGATGGCTATACAAGGTGAGCGAGAATCGGAAGAACACCTTAAAATACAAGATTCCTGGGACTATTCTGAACAACTTTTATTAGTCTCATTTTTCGAAATTTGCAAACGAAGTTATTTTTTCCGTTATTTTGAAAGTGGAATATGTCCATAAAGGGGCAAAAGTAATGTTTTACAAATTTTGTGCCATAATAATCAGTTGTTTGACCTATACCATTTTTATACCCTACACCCAGGGTATATTCACTTTGTCCTTCCGTTTGTAACGCAGAAAAGTTGGCGTGGCAGATATAGAAAAGTATATATATTCTTGATCAGCGTCTCCTCCTGAGTCGATATAGCCATGTCCGTCTGTCTGGCTGGCTGGGTTTGCGTGGAAATACATTTTCTGGGAAAACTAATCAAGATTATTCAATGAAATTCGTTACACTGCTTTTGTCGTCAAAGTTAGCTCGTGGAATTGAAAATGAGCGAAATCGGTCAACGGACACGTCTTCGGACAAGAGGGCATGACACCTCCCATATAAACAAAAGCATCAAAACGCTATACTGAAAGCGATTTTTGAGATAGTCGAACTAAATTTTAATCAGACACTAAGAACTATAATTGCAAGCTCTGAGAAAAAACTGGGTGAAATCGGTCAAGAGGGCGTTTCAAAATGCTACACTGAAAGAGTTTTTTGATATAATCCAACCAAAAATCATTCAGACACTAAGAATTATTAATACAAGCTCTGAGCAAAAACTGAATGAACTCGGACAAGAGGACGAAGCACCATATATGCAAAATTTTAGAAATACTGTAGTGTGGGGTATTTAATGTTTGGCCAGGCCAAAGGTTACACCCTTACTACTTAGTTTCAACTTAATGTCATAAATTTTACACTATCAAGTAAACTTTCCATGAAAACAAATACCGATTTTATTCATTTCTAACAAAATGTCAGCCAATTCATATTATGACATTACTTTTGTTCCTTCATGAACTTATTCCAATAATTCCGTTGGTTTTGCGAATTTCGAAAAATGGAACTAAGAAAAGTGATTCAGAATAGTCCCAGGAATCTTACATTTTCCGGTGTTCTACTGATTCCTGCCCACCCTGTATTTTCGAAACTCGATCCGAGTAAAAGTTTTTGTTGTTCTAGTTTATTTTTTTAATTTCTTTTACCTCTAAAAAAATTTTATTTGCTCCAAAATATCAAAATATGCTGGAAAGGCCGAGAAATTTTAATGAACCGAAAACTGTTAAAAAAGTTGGCCGAAAAAAAGCCAAACAATATTGAAAGCGCGGAAAATGTTGACGAAGCAAAAAATTAAAAAAAAAACCGAGTAAAGTGAAAAAATTCTAAATATGTAAATATGTATATCGGCATTTCCACAGAATGCTCCACCGTGAGCCAAAAATTTATATCATCATATCTCTAAAACTATTTAGCGTACATGGATGAAATTTGGTACTTATGTAAAAATGGGGGGATCATGCCCCCAAAAAAACACCTTCACCATATCTCTGAAAATATTTAACGCACATGAATGAGATTTGATACATGTATACAGAGCGCCGGGACAAATAATGTTCATTGGCAAAAACCCGATCAAAAAAACTTGTCAAGTTCTTGTCATTGTATCAGAAATGTATATCAAAATGATATCAAAAATGTATCAGCCGCTGATATCCATTTTTTGTATATCATTTTGATATATTTTTGATATCATTGAATGACATGTCAATTTTGTATCAGAAATGTATATCAAAATGGTATCAAAAATTTGTCAGCGGCTGATATCCATGTTTTGTATATCATTTTGATATATTTTTGATATCATTGAATGACATCTCAATTTTGTATCAGAAATATATATCAAAATGATATCAAAAATTTATCAGCTGCTGATATGTCAAATTTAACGCTTTAGTTTGTGAATTTTATGGAAGACGAACGCGCAGCCAATTTTAATGAAGAAAAAGTGAAAATATAATTATAATATATAATGCAAATATAATTGAGTGCAAAAAACCCGACACTCCATTCAGTTGCTGCATGCAGCCTGTGGTTGGGAAAACAAAAAGTATGGAAAACGGACGAGCAGCCAATTTTAGTAAGAAGTGAATTTTCTAATAAAACTCGTGAAAAAGCACAAAAATATAATTGAGTTAAAAAAAACCGACACTTCATTCATTTGCTGCATGCGGGCAATTTCTAAAAACTTGTTGCCGACGATCAAATACAATATTGCAAAATTTGGTTATGTCAATTTTGTATCAGAAATGGATATCAAAATGATATACAAATTTTGTATATCATTGATATACAATTTTTGTATATCATTTTGATATCTTTTTTTGATATCATTTTGACATCTTTTTTGATATCATGGTGATATACAAAAAGCGTTACATTCCGTATATCACTGTGATATCCTTTTTTTTATCAAAATTTTGTATGTCACTGACAAATTTTTGATATCATTTTGATATATTTTTGATATACTTTTTTTGATCGGGAATGGGCGATGCCATGCCCTTAAAAAAAAATTAATAATTTATCAGATTTGGCAAGCCTGCAAAATGGATAAGAACAAAAAAAATCCGTTGAAAAAATTTGTGATGCCATGTTAACTTAACAAGATAAGATGGAGCAACGTTCACCGGGAAACCCTGATTTTTTGAAAGATTTTCAATTTAAAAGGTTGAAAAAAATGTCCCGTACGACTAAAATTAAATTAAAAAAAAGTATACATATTTTATGCTTAAAACTTAAACAATTTTTAAGAGACACCCATGCACAACATTCTAAAATTAGTCACATTGAAATATTGCCTTAGGTTTCCCTGAAATCGTCGTTTGAATTGTTGGCCGCGAAAACCACTTCTTGGTTTTTTGCAAATATCTTGAAAATGAAAAAATTGCCCATAATCAAATTTAACACCAACTCTAGGGCTAATTAAGAGCTATAAGTTTAGCCTATTATCAAAATAAAAATAAGTTTTATTTTGACTTTTTCTTAACTTCAAATGTGTACGACGGTCTCGTGCGACACCACACACAAAAAAATATTGAACATAATATTTATGAACGGCATTCATACATCGAAATTCATTGATTTTCAAATAGAAATTTTACATTAAAATTTTTTGATTTTATGAACGATTCATTAATCGTAAGAACATGAATTCATAAATATTTTTCTATGAAGAATTTTTTTATGAATTTCCGTTCTTAAATTTTAAGAACTTTTTCGTACGAGTAAGACGTTTCATGAAACTGCAGATCAAATATTTTATGTATATTTACATAAAATTAAAGAAACGTTCATAAATCTTTAGTAAAAGTTTCATCAACTTAAAATATTATTTTAAGATTGTATTTCATCTTCTCCTTTTGGTTCTAGACTGGTTTATGCTAAATTTCAAATAAAGTATTGTTGAAAGTTCCTTTCTATGTCGCTTTTAGCATCATGCTATGTATTTTCTTGGTACTCCTAAGCATAGTTTCATGCTATGGTAAGTATTTATTTTTCCAAGGGGACAATAGCACATTAGAAAGCTTTCCCCAGCATCAAGCGCTTACTTTCTTTAAGACGCACTACTTCATTTTATTATTGTATGTTCTCCCAATAAAAAAAAAAAAATTATAATAAAAAAACTTTCACCCGCATTGGGGTTCGAACCCGGGAACCAAATCGCAGAGAAATATTACTAGCTCCTTATCACATACGCTACCGACTCCTCTGACGTTTTGTGTAAAATTTGTATTTTAATTGTTTAATTGAATTTTTTTGTTTTGAAAAAGAAAAAGATTTATGAATTTCGTTCTTAGATTTTATGAACGTGTTCTTACGTTTTAAAAATGATTCATTAAAAAAATTTACGAATTTTGTTCTTAGATTTTAAGAAAAGTTTTTACATATGGGCACGGCCACCGTTGGGAACGTTACGTTCGCACGCACATTTTTGCCCATATCTCTTTGAAAAATAATCAAACATCATGATATCTTAAATGCATGTAATAAAGCTCCCTAAGGCCAATACTTTGTAGGAACAAAGTTTTTGTCTATCGCTCATGGCTTAGAAGTTATAAGAGTTTAAGTGCCGTTGGGAACGTTATTTTTTTTTTCAACAATTTTTGAGGTCAGTGCACATTTTTTAAAAAGTCTGCGAATCTAGTAATGTATTTTTCCGAACATCTTTTATAATATCAAGATAAAGGATCAAAGCTAAGATTGGAATGGTAATTTTGGTGAAAAAAATGTTATTGGTGGACTTACAGACATTAAAGCAACGTTGGTTTCGTCACGCAAAAGCGTTGGGAACGTTACGCATACGAATTTCTATAAATAAAGCGTAGGCAAATACAGCCAAACAGTCCAAACATCCATAAAGATGAAAATATGTGAATATTTCATTCCTTGGAAGGTTTCCATTTACACTACATTACAAATTTTTTGTTCCAAGACCTAGATACATATTTTTTTTGAAATTACGATTTCTCCCAAAAGGATAAAGCTATCTACATGAAACTTGGTACAGATAATACTGAGAGCCATTTTCTGAACAGGATTAAAATTGAGCGTGATCGGTTAATGTCCACGCCTACCTCCCATATATGCTAGTTAAAACGTTGTATGGGAAGTAGGCGTGGAGATTAACCGATCACGTCCAATTTTAGTCTCAGGCAGCTTAGTAATATTGTCGTTATCTGTACCAAATTTCATGCATCTAGCTAAATTCTTTTGGCCACCAGTCTGGGTTCAACAAAAAAAATGAAATCGAAAATAAATTTTTTTGTTTTTTTCAGATTTTTATGTTGAGCCCTGACATGTGGCCGAACGGATTAAGCTAGATGCATGAAATTTGGTACATGTAACAAGAATATTACTAGGTTGTTTCGGAAGCTTCAAAAGCCTGTAAAGAACGAAATATTTGTGATATCCTATGCACTTGGATAGATCTCAAAATAGCAATTAACGTGATTTATGTCCATAACTTCATCTTCAATCCAACAGTTCTTATTAATTGATTAAAATTATTGTAACGAATTTCTATCCCTTTCAACACAGCGTGGATTCAGAAGAAATTTTAGTGCAAAAATATAACTTATGATTTTTGATTAAAAAATGTTGGGAACGTTACACATATTTAGTGGCTATGTTCACCATGGTAGACACTTTATTTAAGTAATTTTAAAATGGATTCAGAAATTAGACTGAAAATACTCGAAAAAGGTGATTGCATTTTAATATTTTACCCACTAACTTCCGCTACAAGAAACTTCTTAAAATATTTCGTTGGGAACGTCACGTTTTTTATTGCGGTAGAATTCATCGCCAACAAATATGCATAAGCAACTGGTTTTCCTTCAAAATATCAATGTTAATCCTTAATTTCAAATATTTTCTTTCTGCGGATATCAAAATTGCATTGATACAATAAAAATAAAGCAAATTTTTACCTTCTTTTCGGGACTTGTTTTTTTGGCATTTTTTTTTCTTTTCACAAGCAAGAGTAAGTTTTTATGAAAAAAGCACCCCTTAAATCAACTTATATACTTGAAAATAGTATTTTTGGACAGCATTAGATGTAAACTTATGAAATATGGGCAAATGAGTGGGAGATTTAAAGAAAAAAAAAAAGTTGTATAGTTTCGTCTTACGTGGCCGTGCCCATATAATGAATAATTCATAAGCGTACGTATGCGTTGTTTAACTTATGATTGAAAATACTTATAATCAATGAATGCTGTACTCGGCTCATATTCGATGAATTTTTTCGTTAGAAATAATAAATTTTTCATTAATATTATGTCCCTTTTTTTCTGTGTGCAAGGAAATGCCCATATTAAAAGTAGTCGAAATGTTAGAAAAGTCGGAAAATCTTTAAAAAGATAATACCACTTACCACGTTTATTTCTGCGTTGATGTACAATTGAAACTGTCACACGTATCTGTGAATCCAAAATTGGTGTGGTACAACGTTTCGGTTTATGATTTTCATCAATGCTTACAACATTTGGCTCATCCGTACCATTTGGATTGATCTTGTAGAGGCGTAGTACGGCACTGTCTAAGTTTAGATTATCACGCCTTATACTAAAGAGACTGTCGGAAAAACGAATAGTAACATTATTGTCATGCAGCCATGATGATTCATTGGACTCAGAATTGCATATGGGATATGCAGCCATCTCATGAAGTGGACGATCAACATCTTCTTCGGATGTAGCGCCCTGCAAGACTGTTTCTAATTGATGTTTGATGTTAATTATTCTGAAAAATGTTGAAAAACGAAAATTATAAGGAGTTTTATTGGCACGTGTTTTAGCCACATGTTAAACTTAACGTATATGCACTAAAATAACAATAACAATAATAATGAAAACAAAAAACAAAACATATAAACTGCTGTAAGCAAAATTTTACTGACGGGCAGAGGACATTATACAGATTATGCAATTCAAGTAATCAAAATCGATATTTATTTGATATCATTAAGTTGAATAAACAGAAATTTTCAATGCAAAAATAAAACAGACATATTTAAGAGTGTTTTGATTACTATTTGGCTTTATTTTCTAATGGGGCATTCCACGAGAGATTTACAAATTAACAAAGGTAGGATTATTTTTAGTTTCATGATCTGGGAAAATACTTCTTTTGGTTATGTGTTCTTCTCAGAAATTATTTATTACTAGCTGTTTTACCCGGCGTTGCACGGGGTTTTAATAAAAAGCCAGATTGCACTAAAAAGCTAATAACGAAAATTATTTTTATTTTTTAACACAATGTGCCACATTGTTGATTGTTATTATTATGAATAAGTGGCATGTTCTAAGTTCTTCTATGCTAACGATTCAAATCAATAAATACTATGTATGTATAAAAAAATCAGTAAAAGTCCAAATAAAGCGAAAAAAGTTCCAATATATCGAAATAGGTCCAAAAGTTTCGAAAAACATTGAAACACATCGAAGAAATTGGATAAAGTCCAGGTTTATCAAAAAACATCCTATATATCGGTAACAGTTCAAATACATATATCGAAAAACATCCAACACATACTTATGTCGAAAAAAGTTCAAAAGTTTCGAAAAATAGTGAAATAAAAAAATTTTTTTTCGAAAAACGTACAAAATATCGGTAAAAGTCCAAAGATGTCGAAAAACATCCTATAAATCGGTAAAAGTCCAAAATTATTGGAAAACATTGAAGAAATCGGAGAAAGTCGAAATACATATATCGAAAAATATTCAATATATCGAAAAGAGTCCAAAAGTTTCGGAAAATATTGTAACACAACGAAGAAATCGGTAAAGTCCAAGTTTATAGAAAAACATCCAAAATATCGGTTGAAGTCCAAAAATGTCGAAAAACATCCTATATATCGGTGAAAGCCCAAAAGTTTTGAAAAATATTGAAACACATTGAAGAAATCGGTAAAAGTCTAAAAACAAAACATCCAATATATCGAAACAAAACCAAAAGTTTCGAAAAATAGTGAAATATGTACATCGAAGAATTCGGTCAAGGTCCAAGTGTTTCGAAAAACATCCAAAATATCGAAAAAAGTTCAAAAGAATTAAAAAATATTGAAAAACATTGTTAAAAGTCCAAAAATATTGAAAATATTGAGTTGGCATCACTGACGAAATCACTCTCATTTTTGCTCTCATCAACAACGCAACATCAAGAATAATAAAAAAAAAACAATAAATGAAAGAGACGGAAAAGACAACAACACATAACTCATGGCGCAGCAAGCTATAGTGACTAAAATGCAAACGATAATTTTTATGCAAGCATTTAATTTTTTTTTCAACAACTTCTTACTAAAAAAAAGGTTTATCTTATAAAAACCAAAAAACTAAGTATACAATCCTGTTCCTTACCACACGTAGAACGTTCTAAAAAAAAAATTATTAAAATCGGTTTGGTACATTTTGCACCAAATCGTTACATAGGGTTTTCATATAAGGTTTTCATATAAGTAGATATGGAAAAAAAGGTTACAATACAAAATGTAGATAACTATTGTAATTTTTTAAATGTGTGAAAATTAACATTACTGCCATTATTTAAAAAAAAATGTAAACGAATTGTTAGACATTTAAAGAATTCAATTAATGATCTGCATATTTCATTATAAGCATATTAAATAGTTTCTAAGAAAAATTCATTACAAAAAAAAAAAAATTAAACTTTAAAAAACCATTTCCTTGCTAATATTGTCCAATTTGAAAATTTAAATAAAATTCGTTTTCGAAAATTTTTAATAAAGATTCATTATAACCCCATAATATTAATATTTACTGATGGTGCATTTAAGATCATATAACTTTTTATAAAAAAATTCATAATAATTTTTACGTGAAGATGTACTTTATTATCTTTATTTTTGAAGTAAATTTAGGCATCAATTTTGTAAAAAAAACAAATTTATAAGCAAAACAAAATGGTTTTTTAATCCAAAATGAGCCTTCAGTAGAATCAAAAGCGCTCCATTTAAACTATTGATTACGTCATACAGAAAGCCCTAAAGCGTTTCCGGGTTTTTATTACAGAAATCGGTCAATAGGTGCTATTAAATTAGAGGGTAAAAATCGGGGAGCGATGGGAGAAAAGCACCTTTTATCGTTTATTCAATGTATCTAGCGAACGAAGCAAAATTTCGATATACTTCATGGGAACATTTTTGTGGAGAATTGAATTTCCCATCGAAATATCTTATTTAAAAATATTTATTGTTGTCATGATCTTATATATTAAATACTTGTTTATTTCTTGGTCTCGAGGTCAAATTAAATTAAAAACCTTTTTCGTTTTTAATTTTTGTTAATGATTCCCAATATTTCGACTTCCTTTGGAAGTCATCTTCATGGAAAAAATAAAAATCCTATTAAGAACTCCAGTTTTGACAACAAGAATCACAACATTTAAAAAAGACACACACTGAACAACAAAAAGTTTTAAAATATATATGTATAAGAATTGAACCCTGTTCGCATCACTTTATCTGAAATTAAATGTTATTCACCTCTGTCAAATAGTTTCAGGAATATGTCAAATTTAGTTTTTTTAAAATGAGGGGCGTGGCCCCTCTCATTTTTTATTGAAATTTTTTTTCCCAGTGCCAATTAGATCAGTACCAAATCACATTTACCTGAGTCCATTATTTCCAGAGATTCGACGAATTTCGGGTGGAAGGGGCGTCGTATCATCCGTTTTTTTAATAGATGCTATTTACCTAAGTTTTTTTCATATACGTATCAAATTTCATACACATCTATGTCGGATAGTTTCAAAGGTAGGACTAATTTTTTCGATTAACGCCATATATTTTCATATAAATAGCTTTTTTCCGACCTTCAATGCCCTGGGGGCAAGTGAAATATTTTCCTATCAGGACCAACAGTTTTATGATTGATACTTAACCAATAGCAAACTTTTTAGCACTGCAAGCAAGGTATTTTCCATTTTTAATTATTGCGATAGGTCTAATACACAGTTAAAGATTTAGTTTAGTTTTAGAACAAAAAAGTATTTAAATAGTACAATGCCAAAAAAAGAATTAAGTTTAAACTATTTTGGAATAAATTTTATACTTTTCTGGAATAAATTTCAAACTTTTTTGAAAAAAAAAAAAACGGAATTTTAAACCAAAAAAGTTTTAAATCAACACTAAAGGGAACCAAAACTAAGAAAAGTAAACTATAATTTTTTAGTGTTTAATTATGTTTTTTAGGAAATAATTAATAGAGTAATTGGTTTTTCTCGGAACGAAAAAAAAAAAAAAATTTACAGCAAAAAAATGTTAAGTTAAAAAGCTTTTTTAAGTACCTTTTCTCCTATTTTTATTTATTTTAAAGACTGGCTTTGATTCACTTAAAAATTCTCACAATTATAAGCTTACATTCTAAACAAAACTGTTTAAAATCCCACGCATACCGTGTAAAAATGTGTGATATTCTCTCAGCAATTTGTGAAGTTTAACTCATTGATTCTCTTTGCTCAGTTTCTATATGAAATTTTTACACTCTTTTACACAGTTTTATTTTGAGTGTAGCAGCAAAATTACCTTAAATAATGAAATAAATAAAGTATCGCGTAAATATCATTTTAATAAAACGTTTTACACAGACACATAAATTTCCTATCATTCGTTCTTTTTTCTAATGAATAAAAAAGAGCCCAAGAAATGCATTTTGCGTTTGCGCGACAAACAATTTTTAATCGCCTGCAATGGATACAACAGCAACAACAACAGCAACAACAACAGCAACAACAACAGCAACATTCACTTGAGATTTGCTTGGTACAATCACAGCAGCAGCAGCAGAGTAGCCAATATATGCTGTTGGTGCAAATGCATTTTTACTGCAACAACAACAACAGCAACAACAACATTAAAAATCAAGCCAGACAGTAAGGCAGCCAGACAAATTGACTGACACAGACGGACATTCTGATCAAGAAACAGTCTGGCTGATACAGGCAAAGACAGACATTGGTTGACCTTCAAAAAGTTGCATGTCTCGTCGATTGCAATTTTTTATTTTGTTATGCTGCCTTGTTGTTGTTGGTTGCTACTGACGTTACTGCTGTTGTTGTTGTTGATATATTGTCACTGCTGCTGCTGTTCCTTTGGTACAAACCATACCAAATAAAAATTCATGTGCATTCAAGAGTTTGTTTTTTGGTATTTTTTTAAAAGATTTCTTTTTGTTTTTTTTTTTTTTGGTTTTTTCGTTTTATGTTTTTATGTTTTTGCGTGCATTTTTACAAATTGCATCGGCATGTACACATTAGACAGACAAGACATGGTAGGCAGACATGTGATTTCTCGGATTTCATTGCTTTTAAGATCGCAGCAACAGCAGCAGCAACATAGCCTAAACAGTTGGATTAAGTTACAAGCGACATGAATTATTATTTTGTATTTTTGGACAAGTACCTATTTGGTTGTGACTCGTACAGTACCGAATTATGAGAAGATGATGCTAAAATGAGTTGTGTGATATACTCGACATTTTGTCGAGTTTTTGCATATCCTATGTAAAGCAGCCAGCGTTGCAAGGAACATCTATGCACATTAGACCGTATTACCCTGAAGACACAAAAAAGTCCACCGTACATCATCGAATCCCAAGCATTTTTGCAAGGCATTTTCGAACACCAATTTAATTTTTTTTTTTACCCAACGTAGATCGTAAAAGCTCGCAAAAATCATTAAAGAATTACGATTGCACCACTAGAAATATTAAAAAATTTGTTTTAATGTTTTTCTGCCGAAGGTATGGGTCTCCTTTTAAATATTACGGTGGTACATTAGGGCGTCAATACTAGGACGGAGAGCTTGGTGCAAATGACCTGATTTTTTTTTTCGAAATATGTATGTATATCTATGAAGCAAAACACGCCAAGTGTACCAGCTGAAAATTTTTTTGTCTCCGATTTCGCTCAAATTTGGAAATATGGTAGTTCCGGTGTGAAAGAACAATAATCCGGGAGGATTTGGTCATAGTACCAGTTGAGTTTTTGGCTTTTGAACGCCCGTGGTAGGCAAAACTCTTTGTTTACTCAAGAGGAAGGCATCTTACGAAAAAAGTGTACAAAGCATAAAATGCTTGCACACCGGAGACAAACAAATTTTCAGCTGGTACGCTTGGCGTGTTTTGCTTCCTATACATTTTGAGTAAAAATTTAGCTCATCATTTTCTTGCTTGATTTGCATACCCCGATATGTTGAAATTTCCAATACAACGTTTAACCTTAAAAAAAAAAACAAATAATTAAATTTCTATGTCCAATATACGATAGCAACATGAATTGTAAATTCATTGTTAAACTGATTGCCGTATTTTTAGCCAGACAAACAGACAGAGAGTCTGGGTAATTTAGAGATGGAGACAAACAATCTAACGATATATCAAGTCATTCATTATTCAACCAACTATTCAATCGTCGCACAGTGGGTGCACTTTATGGAGAAAGTTGGTAAATCTTAAACTTTTGGTGGCATGTAAGCATGCGTAACGTTTTTGTTTGTACTCAAATGTACAAGAAATTTATATTTAGAGTAACGTTGAATTTTTCTATATATCGCCGGTGCTTGCGAAGAAAATCTTCCAACCGAAAGTTCCGGCGAAGAAAAATTTTTTTTTGAAATTGCGGCGAAAAAAATCTTTTTTGTAATATGCGGACAAGAAAATCACTTTTTATAAAATGCGGCGAAGAAAATCACTTTTTACAAAATGCGGCGAAGAAAATCACCTTAAATCATTTTTTCAGAGAAATTTTTCCTATTCCTTTTTTCGAAAAAATTTGCATTACTAATCGAAAGAGATTTTCTTCGCCGCATTTTGTAAAAAGTGATTTTCTTGTCCGCATTCGCACAAAAAATATCTTTTTCGCCGCAGTTTGAAAAAAAGGATTTTCTTGGCCGCATTTAAAGAAGAGATAGTCTTCGTAAGCACCGGCGATATGTATTTTATTCTTAAGTTTTTAGTATTTTTGGTTACCCATATGGAAATTGTCCGTAGAATATTTTTGTAAAATATTTTAAGCCGTAGTAATCCAGTTTTGAGAAATGTTGTAAATAGACTAACACAAACAAGTTATAACGAGTTAAGATGTTCTAGAAAAATGATTTATTTGTGATTTCATTATGGCCTGGGGAAAACAAATTTTATCCAAAATGCAGTTTTAGAGTTTAAATGTAAGGTAAAATTTCGAAAATACGTTTCTTGATAGTATTTTAGCCAAATAGATAATTGTAAATATGTATGAGATATTCTTTTTTTTACCCTTGATTCAAGGCAAAACATTTTAGGTGTCGCGCGACTTGTTCGCAGCATTTGTGAGATCGTCATAAAATAAAACCCATATCAAGCCGAGAAAATTAAGGGAGCACTTTTAGATTTTTTGGGACAATCGGGGAATTTCCAAAAATCGTTTTTTTTTTCGTTTTCTTATGAAACCACTTGCATTAATTAGAGCCAACATTGACTCAAAATGTATTTTATGGGCTAATCCTAAATGGTCTAACTTAGCAACATGTAAATCCTCAGAATCTTAATTAGTGTCATTACAGGACACTTTTTTTTTAGATTGGGCCTTACCCACGTAGGAGATCTTTGTAGAAGCTGTAAAAATCGTAATGTCGAATGTCATTTCCTTTGTGGTGCTCAGCGTTGGCTGGTAGTTTATAAAAATGTCTAAATGGTTCATAAAAGTTGACAATAAAGTTATATATCGGGTATATAATAAGTCCAATTGCGGCCTAAGTTATGATGGCTACTGCCATTTCCCGCGCTAACCTAACCATCTAACCCCACTGTGCGTCGTCTTATTCCTAACAAACATTTTATGTTGTCGTCTGTAATCATTTGTTTATACGCTGTCTGGGCACGTGAATAACAAATTGCACGGTAATTCGGATTCATTCATGTCGACATCGCCTTGGAGCTACATAGTTGTATAGTCTTCCTTCACACATACCGGACACCACTTAAAAACCCATCGAGACTAATGCGATGATCATCAAATCTGATCAAAATAGATGACATGCAATGCGTTGTTACTCTCTCAGTAGCAGCAGCGATATGAGGGGTATTTAGTACTGCTATGATCTAATCATAATCAACGCGTTTAGTTGACTGTCGCCAGACGCTAGACAGGCATAATAAAAAAAAATTGTACTCACAAATAGTGGTACATACATAAAGATGATTGCCAACAAACAAAAGTTACGAACCCAGTTGGACATTGTAGTAAGTGCTTCAAAAAGTATGCTGACAAAATGACTTTTATTAAAATCAAATGTCATATACGAAATTTTAGTTGCGATTTGAGGAAACACCAAGAATTAAAGAATCTCATTAAGCTCAATAATATTGCTTAAATTTCAGGATTTAAAATAGCATAGACAGACAGACAATAGCGTTAATCCGCATCAGCAGTGTTAATCCAAATTTACGTGTGCATAATCTCCATTTCAATACGCATCGACATCAACACTTATGCAGGAAATTAAAGTGGATTAGTACTGCTAACGCTGCCGATAATTGTAATCGATTGTAACAATTTGACAGAAACAAAACATCTGATTGTCAATTATGAAGTCAATTTATGAAATTTATAAATGTCAAATTCATTAAAAAAAAAAAATAAATTGAAACCACAACAAAAGTGAGTTTGAAGATAAATAAAAATATTTTAAGGTAAAAACGAAATAAAAATCTTTCATTTTAAAATGGGAATAAAAAAAAGCGCACTGTGTGGAGCGAGGGCGATGAGCAGGTGCTCTTTCTTAATGCAAAAACTGTCGTCTGTCACGGTAAAATTTTCAATTTCATTAGTACGTTTATAATTCAGATTAACGCTGCTATAACTTTGTTAATTTTTTCTAACTTTGATATCATTCGCTTCCAAATTTTGATCTTTATTCAGTAAAACCAAAAAATCAATTTTGATCTCTGACTAGTTTATTTTGGTCTTGTCAGACACGTCATGTCCAATTGGGTTGCATTGGTACACTGGTATACACTTATCAACAACGATCTATCTATAGCGCATATCTAATGTGGGGAAAATAAATTTAATGATAGCGCTTCTAACGCCATCATCATCATCATATTTGAATAAACAGCTTAAAAATCATGCGCATATGCAACAAGATTTACTGCTATCGATGTTGTTGGTTTTGTTGTTGTTGTTGTTATCTTGTACTTAAATTAATAATAATAATACCTGGGAGCAATTTTCGTCTAGCCATCGAAACATTGTTTTGACTGGCTGACTATTAAATACGTTAATAAATAGTTTGCTTGTTTAACCATGGTACAATAATACCAAAGTACTTTGGCACTGTAAGAAAAATATATTGAAAAATGTAAAATCATTACAAAGGAAGTATGTATGCCAATATGAAGCGTCTCCATTTGTTGCGATACCTTGCGATGACTTTGATCTCTTGCCACAACTTTCCCGATTCTTGTATTTGCTTTTCCAGCGACTTTTTCCAGTTGGTTTTGGGTCTACCACGTCCTCTACTGCCTTGTGGATTCCACTCAAGAGCATGGCGACAAACTTCGCTGTGTGGCTTCCGGAGAGTGTGACTAATCCATCTCCACTTGCGCAGCTTGATCTCGTTTGCTATAGCCCTCTGATTACATTTTTGATGTAGCTCGGAATTTGATATAGTGCAAGGCCACCAAACCTTTAGTAAGTATACGTATTTTTTAAAGGATGGCCTAATACTTAAACTTTGCTTTCGGAAACTTTTGTTTCTCAAAAAATCTTATGTGTAAGATTTTCCGACTGTTTCAACAATTTACGAAATTATTACCACTAGTATCGCCGGTGGCCAAATTTTGGCCTTTTACTTTGAGATAAATACACTTTTTCCGAGTGCCGTTTGGTAAAAAAGAAAGTCAGAACATTGAGTATTCATTAATCGTAGCAACATTTTTTATATGCAGCAGGCTCAGTATAATATCGGTAGAGTCCAAAAATATCGAAAAATATCCTAAAAGTATCGAAAAACATCCAAAATATCGAAAAGAGCTCAAAAGTATAGAAGAACATCGGTATGTGTATCGGTAAAAGTCCAAAAGTTTCGAGAATCATCTAAAATATCGATAAAAGTCCAAAAGTATCGAGAAACATCCAAAATATCGGTAAGAGTCCAAAAGTATCGAGAAACATCCAAAACATCGGGAAAAGTCCAAAAGTATCGAGAAACATCCAAAATATCGGTAAGAGTCCAAAATATCGAAAAACATCCAAAATATCGGTAAAAGTCCAAAAGTATCGAGAAACATCCAAAATATCGATAAAAGTTCAAAAGTATCGAGAAACATCCAAAATATCGATAAGAGTCCAAAAGTATCGAGAAACATCCAAAATATCGGTAAAAGTCCAAAAGTATCGAGAAACATCCAAAATATCGGTAAAAGTCCAAAAGTATCGAGAAACATCCAAAATATCGGTAAATGTCCAAAAGTATCGAGAAACATCCAAAATATCGATAAAAGTCCAAAAGTATCGAAAAATATCCAAAACATCGGTAAAAGTTCAAAAGTATCGAGAAACATCCAAAATATCGGTAAAAGTCCAGAAGTATCGAGAAACATCAAAAATATCGATAAAAGTCCAAAAGTATCGAGAAACATCCAAAATATCGATAACAGTACAAAAATACCGAAAAACATCCAAAATATCGGTGCAGAACGTCGACAGAGTGCAACGAAACAGGTTTTGTGCAAGCAAGAGAAAAACAACAACAACAAAATTTCTCTCACTCCACTGTCTCATTCATTCACTTTCTTAACAACACAGCATAACATTGTACATGCTGTTGTTGTTGTAATTATATAGGAAACTTTGATCCTGTTTTTAAATACCTTAATGGCAATTTATGAGGATAATTTTTGGATTCGTGGATTCTACACCACAGTACCTTTCATATAAAAAAAAAAAAATATCGAAAATCGGTTAAATGGTTAGCTCGCATAAGGGGCGCAAAAAAAACTGTTCACGTATTAATATATGGATGTTTCGACTTATTCAATATGTTCAGCACGATAAGACTTTTTCAAACTTTTCTTTCGAGCTTTTTTTTTGTCTTTTTATTTATGAACCTTTATCGCCTATTTACCGGCTTTTGCAGGATTTTTCGATTTCTTTGATATTTTGACTCCTTCTGCATTCGGATTTTGACTTCTTACATTTTAAACTTTTTTTTCTATTACATTTTCGACTTCCCCATATATATTTTATGACATTTTTGGTACAGTTTTTTTATTTTTGAACTTTTCAACACAGTACTTTTTCAACAGTTTCGCTCTTTTTAACATTTCTTGAATTCTTTACCTCTTTTTTCTAGTTTTCTAATATTTTAAATTTTTTTTTAAATTTTCAGCTTCAGCATTTACAGACTGTTTCAATATTGTCTACGTTTCCAATAGTTTATTGGGTTTTTTGACTATATTTTTATTTTTCCAATTTTTTGACTCATGATTTTTGACGAATTTATCAACCTTTTTCTACTAAGTATGAAATGTTCCAGCTTGTCTAACATATTTAGTCCTTTTCAATATTTTCGATTTTGAAAATATTTCTTTTAAATTTTCAAGTTTTTCAACGTTTTCTTTGATTTTTCGGCCTCCACAACCTTTTTTGAACTTATCAGAACTTTAAATATTTTTTTGTTTTTTTTTTTTGAATTTTGGTACCATAACATATTTCGACCTCTGCAATATTTTTGATTTTTTAAATTAATTTTTTAAATTTTTTAACATTTTTGACTTTCATCACATGTTTGGAACTTTTCAATGATTTTTGATTTTATTATTTCTTTCCGTGTATGATATCTACTACTACTTGTATTACAACTGCAAAGCCTCGAGCTGTCGTCTGGCCGTCTGACCATTAGAATTTTGTTGTTATTTTGAATACTTAATTTTTTTAATTCGTTTATTGGAATTAAAGTTTTTGTGTTATTTTATTTTTGCTCATGTCGTCTTGTCAAACTTCAATTTATCTTCGTTTATGTGAGATGTGTTCTCTTACTATGTATGGTAATGTCTTCTGCTAAAAATATCTGTTTAGATTTTGTACATATTGTAGCGATAAAGTTTTGACATTATTTGGATATCCGGTATCACGCTTTCTAAAACATTTGTGAACATAAAAAATTACTTTTAATGAGGTAACTATGTGAAATAAATAAATGTATAACCATATTGGCTGTGAGGAAAATAATGATACAAATATTTAATCAAGTTGTCTTGGATTACCTTATGGCACTCTGTTGTTATGTGCTATTTGTTTTAACTCTGCTAAGGCATTTCAATGAAAACTTTATATAAACTTGGAAAAAAATGTTCAACAAGAACATTCGTAATAGGCAGTTTCGATTTTCGGTGAGAAATGACAGAATTTAAACCTAATAAACATGAAAATAATAATACTGTCGCACCATTCTGCCGGTCATTTTCGGCCAAAAAAAATTGGTCGGCCGGATTTCTTCTGAATGGTTATGAAATTTTTAATCGATTAATATTCAGATTGATCTAAATCCGCGATGACGGCAAAACATTCAGAAAATTTAATAATTCGAAAGTCATTTAAAAATATTTCTGGCAGGCTATAACCACGCCGACCAAGCTTTTCTTATTCGTCTTAGTGTTAACTACCATTTTTCATTATAAATTTCAGAATCCGCCATTACGGCACTTTTAGTATGGCCGGCCCTTCGCCTATAATGAATAAGTTCTAGCTATTTTTTTTTTTTTTAAAAAGAAGGGTTATTTAACGAATAAGGGTAAAAAAAATTGCACCCAAAGTATTGCCCATCACTTAAAATATCTTTCTCCCATCTTTCTGACAGCATATGGATTCCATAATAAATAAAACCATATTCGAATCTTGGATATTTGGATTTGCGGACGTTGTTAATGCATGGACCTGGCTTATCTCAAATTTTTCTTGTGATTCTCGTATTGTTTCCATTGAGAGTTACGATGAGGTACAAAAAATTGTTCCTTTTCTGCCGTTGAAGCAGCAGTTCGGATGGAAACAACTTGTACTTTTTTGGCCTCATCTAATACGGAACCCAATGTCCTTGCTTTTAATTCTTTCGTATAGATAGATTCTAAATAAATACTTAAGCTATCACAAACATTTCAACTATCATTTATTCTTCGTTCAACAAAGTCGTTCTTAAGCAATGTCAACAGTTTCGCTTTTGAAACAACAATTTTAGCTCTTTAACTTCCAATAACTTTTGATTTGATTCAACAATTTATTTAATAAATAACAATTTCTTATTTAAAATTCTTGAATTAAAACATAAAATATTTTTCTGTGTCTATACATGATCACAAAAAACTAATGGATGTTGCCAGGATCTGCTGTGGTTCATTTTGTTCATCATTCCCTACAGTCCTAACATGGTTTTCCGTTTCGTTAGGGGTCTGGGATCTCCAAGTTCCATGAACTTGGTTTTATCTAACTCGTCAGGATCAGGAGCTTCGTTGCTTAAAGGTGCAAAAATCGCTATTTTGAAAGATTTGATGATAATACGATTTGAAAATTTAACACGTTATGTCTTTTCAACTATGCAATCTATTTTGTTGACATTTGGTACACAGATTTTAGTAAATTTTCAAATCAGAATAGTGACAACTCCCCAATAAAGTAAATTTTACCTTACTGTTTTAGTCAATTCAGATGTTTCAAATAACCAAACAGCATAAGTAATTTTTTTTGAAAAAGTTGATGTGACATTTACCTTACTGAGAAGTTCAAACAACAAAGGAAAAAAAAAAGCGAACCATACAAGAACTGTAAAGCTCAAACAAAAAACGAACTGACCGCAATAGGATTCAAACCGAGGTCCGTCCGCATGATGGACAGAAAAATATTACTTTTACGTACAATTACAAACACCATTGACCTATATGTTGAAGAGGTATAAAATTTGTAAATTAAGCAAATGTCGGTTCAAACATAAATATTTTACTGGAATTATAATTAATTAATAGGAAGAAAATGGTTTCCAAATGATAAAAAAACATGTAAAATACCCCTTTTACAAGATCAATGATATTAAAAGTAACAAAATATATATTGATGGAAAAAACTGAACAGTTTTCATTACAACTCAATAATCCTACTCCGGACTGGCTATGGCGATGGTAAAAGCGTGACGGTGTCGTCTTTCGTGAAGTCCATAGAAAAAAATTCAAGTGCAGAAGGTGCAAATGATTTCAGAAACGTAGTTCTCCCGGATTGTGAAAGGGTTCGTTGCATCAGGTAAGGTTTTCTTTAAACACGGCTTAGAAGTTATTAGGAAAACGGTGATATTAAAAATAAAAAATAAAAAAAAGTGCTCCATTTTTTATGATCGTGAACTCGTTAGAAAGGTAACAGTGTTGATTTTGCTTAAGCGCAAAAAAAAAATATATTTCAAATTAATTTTCATTCAAAATCAACTTATCATTAAAATTAATAAAAAAAAAAATTATTACTGCTTAAAACATTTCTCTTCTTTGGTGACCGCTAAAGGAATTTTTCTTAAATTTTTTTTTTAGAATACTTTGACCCATTATATCCCAGTTACCAATAAATACAGGATATAATGGGTTAAGATGTTCCTTTCGTGATTTTATTATTAGTTTGACAGATACGTCGTTCATTTTACGGCCAATTTAGACGTTTACCAACGTATTTTGATTTTTCTACAATTCTCGTATTTTCGTTAAAATTTTCAGAAAAAAATTTAAAAAAATTCCAAAAAAATCCACACGTATTCCTGGGACAATCCTAAGCATTAATCATTTTAAAGCTTCCAAATAGAACTTTAATTTAAATTACCTTTAAAAAAAAAAAAAATGCTAAGTATTTTTAAGGTGCCGTGACATAATCCCCACGGACATAATCCCCATTCACGGTATGGGGATTATGTCCGAATTTTTTCAATGGGGATTATGTCCGCAAGTGTTTCGGACATAATCCCCAGGAAAAAACGGACATAATCCCCAACAAACACTTGCGGACATAATCCCCATTGAAAAAATTCGGACATAATCCCCATAACGATATTTTGTTATTGACAACAGAAGCAGCTCAGGATTTACAACTCCCAAAAATTCCAATACCTATATTATATCCAACACCTAGTTTGCTAGCCTCAGTAATTTTTCATAATAGTAGGGGTAAGTGGGCGGCCTGTGGCCGCAGCTCAGGATTTAAAACTCCCAAAAATCCAACACCGGCTTCGAGGCGGCCTTCGGCCGCGGAAACGTCTATAACATCCAACACTATATAAATTTTTTAAATGGATAATTGGAAAAATTTTGTTCAATCTTAATTAAAATTTGCGGACATAACCCCCATGGCCAAAATGGGGATTATGACCGAAAATGGGGATTATGTCCGTTGGGATTATGTCCAGTAACGTATTTTTAAATTTAAAAAATTTTGGTAAAAATTTATTTTTTTTTAAAAAAGTAGAGTAGAACGGGGCAATATCGTGCACTCAACTTTGACATGCTCGTAAAGCCGTACATCTCAAGCGAATGCAACGAGTAAGCATCCGATCGAGAGATAATTTCGTTGGTTACATCCATGTGTAACAACATTTGTGCAGCGAGAAATTGTGTTTGTGTAAGTGAAGAAAAAAAAATGTCCACGACATTACCCCCCTCAAAATTTGTGGGGTAATGTCGTGTATTGTTTTCCGAGTACAGTAAAGGTACCAAAATGTGTGAGAAATGATAAGTAGTGGTTCTATTAGTGGAGATTTAGCATTATCATGTATTTATTTATTATTATACAAGTGTGAAGTACATAATATGTTGTGTAGAGTAGAACGGGGCAATGTCGTGCACTCAACTTTGACATGCTCGTAAAGCCGTACATCTCAAGCGAATGCAACGAGTAAGCATCCGATCGAAAGATAATTTCATGGGTTACATCCATGTGTAACAACATTTGTGCAGCGAGAAATTGTGTTTGTGTAAGTGAATGTGCACGACATTACCCCAATGGTCGTTTTAAAGGTCAACTTCGATAACTCGGTGAAGCCCAAAATTTTTTTTCGAAAACCAAATACTTCTTTTCTTTGCCAGGATATTTCGTTTCAGAAAACACTTACCTGGTATATTTTCCCGGAAGGAAAATTATTTTTCTGACCCGATAAAAAAACACTTTTATCGTCCCGAAAGCGTGCGTTTTGAAAAAAAGGTTACTCTGTAGAGACGAACTGGTGAAAATTGCTAGTATTATATGCATAAGCTCAGTAGGTCAGCAGGTCCCTACCTTACGAACAGTTGGTAAATCATTCAATTCTTTGGGCTAAAACAGCCAGTGCACGACATTACCCCCTGCACGACATTACCCCGTTCTACTCTAATATTTGTTTTTTTATATAAAAAATGAATAGGATATGTTACTTACAATTATCAATTTACAATGTTTGATGTAAGCTATGAATTTTTGGAAAAACCTTAAATTTTGGAACATTTTAAAAACAAATGATTCTACGACAAAATCTAACCGCACTTTTAATCTTGCACACCGATACAACAATAGTGCCAAATTTGAGCGAAATCGGTCACAAAAAACTTTTCAGCTGGTACACCTGGCGTGTTTTCCTTCAGATAGAGTATCTGTCTGGTCAGTGATTCATTAAATGTTCCATACAAGTAAATGATCTCATTTAAATATTTTTTTTTTGTTCTGAAATCCTGCACTTTCTGCAACATTTGTGCCGTCAATATTTATATGAACATCAGTGTTTTGCTATCGCAATTGCAATTGCTGTGGCCTCTTGATTGTTGACAACAGTTCGCTTACAGACATCAGGCTGTCTGTATCCAAATGTTCAACTGCAAATTTTGCAGTACCAATGGCTGGCTGGCTGTTGTCTGTGGTCTGCTGCATTTAAAAATAGAAATAAACTCCATGTTGTGTGATTTTAACTACAAATGTGTTTGTGTGTATAGACATTTATTTGTGGGTGTTTGTGTGTGTGTATGTTTGTTTATTTTCGCCTTTTCGTCAGTCTGCCTATTTGACTGTCTGGGAACTGTCTGGGCCATGTCTAGTGACTCCGTTAATGAACTTTTTGTAGGTCGTTGCTATGCGCTGCATTGCAAGAGCGAAGCGCAACAACAGCTGCAATACTAACCAACAACAACAGCAGCAACAGCAGCAACAGCAGCAGCACCAGCACCAGCAACGATTACATCTGACGTACGACAATCAATGAGTACCAACCTTTGTATGTATGCGTTGTTGTACGGAATAAACGATACTTTTTGCATATCAAACAATTTTGACTTTTTTATGGATGTACTTGGGTCAGTTGTTGTTGTTTACCGATATCAAGGTCAGTGATTTTTACTGATGCAAATTCAAGGGGCGATTTATGTACAAATATTGTTGAAAAGCTAAAAATAAGTCCATTTTAAAGCTACCTACCCTTTTAATTTATTCATTTTGTATAAAAATAGGGTATCATTAAACGTATGGCTGATTTTTTTCGAAGATTTAAAAAGTACATACACAGTTCTGACGAAACCAGTTTCATTACTTTTTTTATGCTTTAGTGACCCTTGGTGAAATTTTCCGGAGAATATTTTATAGAACCCATTAAAATTCGGATATTGATAAAAACAGTCAAAAAAGCCATAAACACAGGGGCCAATGGGTTAGAATTTTTCAATAGGTTTTTCTTATGTGATTTCACTATGTGTTTCAGATGATAATATTTATCCGGATTTTCCGATTGTTATATCTCCGAAATAAGTTACGAGTGATACTTTTTAATTACATATTCTTCCTTAGAATTAAAAGGGCAAAAAAGCAAGTCATTTGATACAGTGGGCTCTATACATACTAAAATATACATCAGAGAATGTTTGAAATAAAGTCTTCTTCCTTTCATATGAGAGCACAATGTGTCCACATACACGTATTTTTGGCCCAATTTGGCATCATGTCACTACGGCAAGAAGGCTCTGGAGTGGCACCAAAGTAATAACATAGTTTTTGTACCAAGAGAGGCCAATCATCCAAATTGTCCGGAGCTAAGACCAGTGAAGAGATATTGGGCTCTTGTGAAAAGAAACTTAAAGAGCACAAAAAATATGTCCCAAAGTATTGAAAATTTTAAAAGGAAGGCTTACCAAAAAAGGTCCAAGAGCTTATAAATAGTGGTTAGAGCTATAAAAGTTATATTTTTCTGTAATTTGTAAAACATTATCAATTAAATAAAAAAAAAATCAAAACTCTAAGATCAACCGTTTAAAAATTATTAAATTTTATATATGTTACTATTTTTTCGATCTCACTCCTTATGAACCAACCTTCATTCATATGCGTCAAATAGTTTCTAAGATATGTCAAATTTTATTTTTTAGGGGCGTGCACCGCCCATACCGCCCAGGCCTATAACCTTCCCCTGTTCTAAACTAACATACTCTGAAAATTCCATCGAAATCGGTCGAAAGGTTTTCGATTTTATAAAAAACGAACACACAAACAAACTTTAAAATTTATATATAAAATTTGCAGAGATGTTTTTCATATAAATATATCAATGCATTTTTCTAACTTACAATTATTACAAATTTTTCCGCCACGAAGACTTCTACATTTTTGTAATATAAAATGAGATTTGAAAAACTGCGTAATATTAGGGTGCTTTTATAAGTTTTTGTCTTCGGTCTCATCTTAGTATCGTACCCAAAAAGACTTCTCCTAAAATTTAAGCTTCGTAGGTCAATTTTGTGGACGTTTTCATTCGAACATATATAACTTAATTAAACATTTCTTGATATGAATTTTCTTTGGGAAATTTTTTAGTGAATAAAATGTCCTACAAAAGGGTGCTTAGTACTCAGTTGATTAATCTAGTATTTTCAAAGATATGCTCGTTTATATATTATCATCAAATGACATATGAAACACATATCAACTCATAATTCATTATATGATAGTTAAATAATAGCCGAGTTTCTTTTGACGCGTATATACAATAGTGGTTATTTTTAAATTGCGATAACTCACGAACAGTGAGTCGCACAATAAAAAATTCTAAGGAACTTTTTTATGGAGAATCACGTTTTTGTGATATTTTTAAAAAAATTTACCATTTAGGAGTTATTCTATAAAAACTGGTTAAGCGCCGATAAATGACAAAATATCACTATTTTTTTAATAACTTCTAAGTAATTATTTTTTTTTACAAAAAATTAAAATTATTTGTAGAACTTTTTATCCTACGATTCACCGTTCGTGAGTTATCGCAATTTGAACATTACCACAATTGTATAGACGCGTCAAAAGAAACACGACTTATAACAACAAATTACACGCAAAAATCGTAATTTGGTAGGAAAAAAAAAAAAACAAAATCACCAAAAATAGGCCATACACAAAGGAATTTTCCAATAAACAACTTTTTCGTTTGTCCTTTTAAGCATGCGCAACTCACACGACTAAACAAATCTTTTCAGTCTCTTGAAATTGGCAACGAAGATAAACATTTTACTATTTTTTTTTTTTTTTTGAACAAAACTTCACTGTCAGAAATTAATCTTTGTGTAAACAGAGTCAACTTGACTAGCAACAACAACAACAACAACAGCAACAAAATCAACAAGTAACTCCAGACATCACAAGGCATGTTGACTTCTCACTGAGATCATGTCACATTTTTCACACAGCTAGACAACAACTTAACGACAAATCGCTTTCAGTCTCGCTTGCTGATTTACTCGAGAAGCGTGCAGCGCGTAAACAAAAACACCAACAACACAGACAGGAAGAACTCTACAAACTTGATGGGCAAACCAACTAATCGACCGACCGGCCCAGCCAGCCAGCTGACTAAATAACAGACAGAGTCGTTGCAACAAATAGAATGTTTTGCCTAAAACTGGATTACGATGGTACCTCCCCGAGCATTTTGTGCATCTTGATTTTTTTTTTTTACTAACTGGCCCAGTACAAGATAGACTGACATGTAGACTGACTGTCAAAAAGTAAACAGTCAACTTGTCAGTCTACATAGAGGGCTTGTCTGAGGCCTGTCTAGCCTTTAGTTGTGTGGTTTTGTCGCATTTTTACCCAAGTATTTAAACATTTTCTTTATTGGCCTCATCAAATATTTATGATCTAACAGAAACGACTGCAGAATGTCTGGCAAGTGGGTGAAGTTACTGCGCCGGAGTTATGTGAATGAGTCACGATGATATTGTCAGTCAGGCTTGCTTAAATCAAATAATTTACTCGCATGATTTGGACCTTAAGTAATGAAATCTCAGGCTTTTATGTATTCCAATCTAAAATTAGATGCAGAAACTATTAAGTTTGCTAGTTATGACCAATGTTTGCCAGTGGAAATAAAATGCTATCAGTTATAGTTCTAAGAATGTTTGTTGTCACCAACTCAAAAGTTTTCACTTGACTGTGTGATGATGATATTCATTATGTGTTTGTCTCATAAGTTGCTTATGTCTGTTTGTCTGTCAGCCAGTCAGTCTGTTCGTCTTTTTGTTAATGTCTGACTGAATTTTACATCTATGTTATTTGTCTCTGTGTCTTTCATCTAATATTTGTTATTGTGTAAACAATGCCCGGCTAGACAGTGTCTCGCCGGCTGCTCTTCATAATCATCTATGGCATACAGTCACCAGTCATCATTTTTTTTCTTTGCTCTCGACACTCATGTTTTGAGGTGGGATTTTAAATCCGTATAATGACAACTTATTATAAACACAAAGACAAACTTAAGAGCAAAAATTTCAATTTGCAAAATCTATGTCCGAATTAGTTTATGTAAACATTTTTATCGGCTTAGAACTATAAATACGAGTAGTTTGGTTTATTTTAAATAATTCTTTTTATAATGTCACACAGATAATTTGTTCTGATATTGCTGTTGATAACTCCGTTGATATTATTAATTGGAATGATATCATTTTTATTTACTAATTATTCTTAAAGAACGTTATGGGGAATATAAATTTAAACTGTCGTTTCTTTTATTGGCTTTATGTTCGACCAATACCTGCTAAGAACCTAGAGTTTGATATATGTATGTATAACAGTCATTATATGTAGTTATTCAGAAAAGACCTATTTCGATTTGCTTTAAATATTCAGGCCTGTTCCGTAATCCGCGTGGTTTTAATTACTTTTCAATTAGGAGGCTTTTTGATGAAAATGGTGAGTCACACGCAGGCCTGACGAGAAAGGAGGGTTAAGGGGAGATTCCCCCCGGGCCCGGAGTTTTTTGGAGGGCCCGGATTTAAGCAAAAACAAAATCTTCATTAATAAAATTTATAGTACACTAAGAAAAGATTATGTTTCCCTCACAGAAATATATTTGATTGAACATTCTAGAAAATATTTGTTGATAATTAACAAATTTCGGTAAAAATAAAATAATTAAAAAAAACTTTCTTCTCTGGGATTTGAACCTACTCCCCCAGGTTATCAGTCAAATGCCTTATGCATTGAGCTAACTCTATCTATATTATTTTTAAAGAAAAAGTCATACAAAAAATTCAAAAAGTATTGAAAAACTTCAAAAACACCGACATAAGCCTTGTTCGTTGAAAAAAAACTTTATAAATATTTGTAAATATTTATAAAGTTTTTGTGACGTAAGTATTGAATTTTTGTTTCAACGAACGCTTTTTGTTAAAAACTTTATGAATATTTACAAATATTTATAAAGTTTTTTTTTTCAACGAACACGGCTATTATTTTCAGAACAACTTATATTAAATAAGTAATAACAAATAATCAATGCTTGTTAAATTATTTGTTTGACTTTTTGTTTAAAATTAAAATCAATACAAATGTAGAGAGAGTTAGCTGAATGTACACGTATAAGACGTTTGACTGATATTCTGGGGGTGTATGTTCGAATCCCAGACAAGAAAGTGTTTTTTTTTTTTAATAATTATTTCATTTTTTTACTTTACTTTGATTGACTTTGTGATTTGTTATAACTTTTTCGTATTTCAATTTGTACATGTAGAACATCTTTAGTTATAATTAAGATGTGATTGTTAAGCTGTAAGATTCAGTAATTTACATTCGGTCATTCGGAATTCAATACGCGCGGCATGGTTCCAAAGAGTTTTTTAATTTATAACAAATATTATATTTTATGATGCCGCCGTGATCCTAGCAAATATTGTTATGTTAGATCCTAAATAATAAAAAGATTAATAACAATAAAGGTCTAAATAAAAAATAATAAAGGTCTTTATACTCAAACATATATTTGGTAATCATCAACAAATATACAATTGAACCAATA
The DNA here is from genome assembly GCA_951812925.1 of Calliopum simillimum. Classification (NCBI taxonomy): domain Eukaryota; kingdom Metazoa; phylum Arthropoda; class Insecta; order Diptera; family Lauxaniidae; genus Calliopum; species Calliopum simillimum. The sequence continues at coordinate 68,748,437 of OX638370.1, read as the reverse complement.
AAATTGCTCAAATATGCCGTTCATTAAATAATATCAAATATTCGATTCGCCTATATGAAATATATTACCAATAAGGCAATAATCTTGATCAAAAACTCTTCAAAATACAACCAAAAAAAGTTTCAGATTAGCAAGTTAGTTTTTAGTGTGTCTGTTTCAAAAAATTTAAGTCAATTATGCTTTTTATTGCGGCACATTAATGAACTACCTAAAGACACAATTCATTTCATAATCCAATATCAAGGATTTTTGCATTTTTTAGGCATTTAAAACTTTTCACATTTACCACAGTTGTGTGTCTTTTTCAATAATTTGGTTTTGCAATGGCCCGCAAAATTAGATAACAATCATTTTTTGGTACACGTAGATGGCCCGCGTTCGCATTTCTGCTCTGTGTGCTATGTATATGACATTAATCCACTACACCGTGAGTGTTTTGTAAAATGCCTATTGCAACATTTGACATTCATTACAATAGTTCACACAATGTCCTATATTGGAAGTATTTCATTTTGTATACAAAAGAAGTGGTGCACGTCAGATTTCACTATTTGTTATATAACGTGCGATACTACTAGGAATTTATAAGGATGAAACTGTCTTAAGTTTTTTCCCACTTACATTTAGTCTTGCAAAAAAAAAAAAAATATGCTTCAAGTAGGTTAAACTGAGACTACCGACTTATGACACTGTCAATTGCAATGTATTTGGGTCATTTATTTTCTTTTTCAATGAGATTGTAAGAGATGTGAGAAATTGGTTGTAGTAAAATACTACTTAACAATTCAGAAATTAAAAACTTTAACGATAAGCGTCAGGTATTTGTTTATAATTCTTTTGATATGATTATGCATTGAATTTTAGTATTTAATTTAGATATGATTCTATGTTGTCTGTCCTAATTTACGAATATGTACATATGTACGTGTATATTGTTCAAAAATTGATATCACATAACACGCATGTTGCACCTATAACTATCAATCATCATACGCCAACAACAAAAATAGGCGTAAATAACACAGTGCTACAAAATTCCAAAAATTTTACACACTTTTAAAGAGACCCAGTAGATATTGTAGGTCTAGTTGAGAACTTAACATGCCTATACTTAAAAATTGTAGTACACCCTCAAAATCTTAAGTAATAAAAATACATACTTGAGCTTTAGTTTATTGGAAATATGTGGAGACATTTTAGAGGAAAGTTAGAATTTGGAAAAAATTTGGTTTTTTTGACACCTATTTCTAAAAACTTAGTCATAATGGCTTACAGTGTTCGACGAAAATATTCTTCAAAAAATTTTAGTAGTGGTCACAAAAAATTATTTTCTTTAAATCAGTATACTGTATGTATGTATTCTCCTTTAACTCCTAGGAGGAGCAAATCAGTATACTACTTTTTTTAAAATGGAAGGGATCCGGCAAGTATATTTTATTATTTAAAAATTAAAATTTCAAATAAAGTAAGATGTATAAAAAAATCGTTACAGCTACAATTTGTAACCAATTTTGATAAATGATGATTGGGTTTATTAAAAATTGTATGTTCTTAATGAATAAATTCAAATTTATATGCCTCGCTTTCAAAGTATTACTTAAAAAATACGTCAAACTGCAAAAAAACAGAATTTTTTTTTCCAATTTCTAACTTTGCTCTAAAATTTCCCCAAATATTTCCATTGAACTTAAACTTAAGTCTATATTTTTAAAATGATCATAAATTCTCCTTTCCAAATCAGAATTCAAAATCAGTTAAAAAATAACTGAGCTAAAAATTTTTAAGAAAGTCACCCAAAAACAGTTTTTTGAGGGTAACTTAGATTTTGAGGGTGTATTACAATTTTAAAGTATAGGCATGTTAAGTACTTAGGTGACCTAAGCGAGTGCCGAAACTATAGAGGCATTACCTTGCTCTCAGTACCATCAAAAGTATTGACGAAAGTGTTCCCGAACAGGGTAAACGAAAAACTTGATTCGGCCATTCGATGCGTGCCTTCGACAGTGTCTCCAGAGAAAACATCTGGGTTTCACTGCAACGAAGAGGTATTGCCGCAAAGGCCATAAACTTAGTACGTGCACAATATGAAGGCTTTAAATGCAGTGTGTTACACAACGGGTTGTTGTCACCGACATTCACCACTAATTCAGGCGTACGGCAAGGGTGTCTACTATCACCATCACTCTTCCTTATCGTTCTTGATGATATCCTTTATAAAGCTCTTAATAAGGTCAAAAGGGGTATCCAATGGAACTTTACCGAACATCTGGAAGATCTCGACTACGCTGACGACATCTGCCTCTTATCGTCCAAACATTCAGATATGCAAAGCAAAATTGAAGCCCTTGTCTTGGAATCACAAAAGGCCGGCCTAAAAATCAATGTATCCAAGACTAAAAGCATGAAGTTAAACGCAGACAATGACATCACGTTTAGAGCAGGCAGTGATGACATCGAAAACGTCGATAGCTTCACGTATTTAGGCAGCATTATCTCCATGGATGGTGGAGCAAAAGAGGATATCAACTCAAGAATAGCAAAAGCAAAAGGCGCGTTTGCTCAACTGAACAAAATATGGTATTCTTCCGTTACATCCACCACAACGAAAGTGAGCATTTTTGATTCGAATGTGAAATCGGTTTTGTTATATGGGTGCGAAACATGGATTGTAACCGAACAACTAACGAACAAGCTGCAAGTATTCGTCAACAAATGCTTAAGGCGTATACTAAAGGCTTGGTGGCCTCGCACTATATCAAATGCCGAGCTACATCAAAAATGCAATCAGAAGACTATAGCAAATGAGGTCAAGCTGCGCAAATTGAGATGGATTGGTCACACTCTCCGGAAACCACACAGCGAAGTTTGTCGCCAGGCTCTTGAGTGGAATCCAAAAGGCAGTAGAGGATGTGGTAGACCCAAAACCAACTGGAAAAGGTCTCTGGAAAAGGAAATCCAATAATCGGGAAAGTCGTGGCAAGAGATCAAAGTCATCGCAAGGGATCGCGACGAATGTAGATGTTTCATATTGGCCCTGTGCTCCTCCTAGGAGTTAAAGGAGAATACATACATGTTAAGTACTCGATCAGACGTATAATATCTGTTAAGTCTCATGCAAAGTGTAAAATCACTGTAGCACTGTGTAATTTATTTTTATAAATCATAATACTTTTGACTAGTAGGGAATGTGTGCCTACTGAGGGTATGGTTCGGGTGTGGGCACCCCCCGATAACTTTTGACAGACAACAAATATGTCTGTTCTGACAAATGTTAAGCGCGTGTTATGACAGCACGAAGTTTTTGTGCATTAACTGGAGAAACAGACGCATTTGCTTTGTGTTGAGAAGAAAACAATTTTTGAATAAGTGAAAGTCAACACAAAAGTTCTTTTCAATCTTTTTCCAAGTGCGATAAATCGAAGTGAATCAATCGAAAAGCTGAATGCAATTTATATTTATGTAGTAAATTTATATTATTTTGTGATTTGTGGTTGTGGGCACCCTTCTTTTTATATTTAATGCGTGTGTTGCCAACATTACTAATTTAAATGGTTTTCTTATGACTTTTTATTCTTTTTTAGTAGAAAGGAAAGAACTAATAGGCCCTTTAAAGATATCACAGAAAAAAAGTTGTTTTCATTAATTTTGGGTGGTAAGGAAGTATACCACTTTGTAAAAAATCTCGATATTGAGCTTCCAGACAAGTGAACCGGAGAGCAGATGGCGGGCATGGATTGGTACAAAAAATGCATGCTTGGCAAAAGAGCAATGTGAACCAGGGCTAGAAATTACGTCACCTAGTCGGCTTAGTCTGCAAAACAATTGATCTGGCATTGACGCCGAAGACAATCAAGTCTGGTTTCAGGGCAGCAGGCACGATGCCATCCAATCCAGACGTTTTCAGTGACTCTGATTTTGTTGAAGGCGTTGAGTGTGTGAGTCAATGTTTCTTAAATAAATTAGTTGTGTTTTCTTCTCTATTTGATTGCGTTTTATTTCATATTTTCCCATTTTTAGCTCATTTTCTATGGGTGCCCACAACCGAATCAAAAATTTTTTTTTGTAAAAAATGATCACTTCATTAATTTTTTCATGTAATATTTCCAACTGACGAAATCAATTTGCTTTCTTCACCAGTAGTTAGCTAAGGTCTCTAGCTTTCCACTGTTACTTATGTGTCTGCATGTATATCATTTGGTTAAGAGTTATGAGTCTAAAACAAAAAGGTGCCCACACCCGGTACTCTTCCCCTACTTAAAAGCATTGTCAATTAATCAATATGCGAACTCTGAATTATTTATTTGATTATATTAAGAGCTTAATGAGAAAATATTCACACACCGTGTTTATCTTAAGGAATATTGTAGGGGATTTCCAATAAAGAATTTAATCTAACGAATATATGATTTTAAAAAATATAACTTTAAAATATGTAAGTGCTTAAAACTCTTCGTTTATCGTACACATAGTGCTTGGGTGATCTCATTTAAAAGGTCACTAAGTGCAATGTTTTGTTATGTCCCAGGATAAAAAGCTAGGAATAGGAAAAGTGCTCCAGTATTTATGACCGTAGGCTTGTTAGAAAAGTATTACATAGTAAATTTTGTTTAAGAGCTAAAAAGTGTTAAAAGTGCCTAGGTGCTACAAAAAATAATGTTTCACCAGATGGTACTTTATAAATCATTTAATGGCTGAAGTTGGATTTTAAACTCATTTTTTAAATTTTTAAGTATTTCTCGTCTTTGGCAACCTAGTGAAATTTTTCGTAAAATATATTTGCAGAATATATAATATATATTATAACCCAGTTTTTGAGAAAAAAGGTCAAAAGCACTCATAAAAACAGGATAAAACGGGTTTATATGTCATAAAATATGTTTCTTGTGTAATTTTATTATGAACTTCGGAAAATGAGATTTTTCCAAAATATAGTTTTAAATTTTACAGAATACAAAATCACGGCTTAATACGGTAGGCATATCTGTTTCATTTTGACAAAACAACCTAACTCGAAATTGGCAGCTTTTCAGGAAAGCTAAAAACTGTTTAACTGCTTTTCAATAATGTGGCTCAATTTCGTTGATCCAGCGTTGAATCATTTTTACTAATCTTCAACTGTCAGCTGTCTAATTATTTTCTTCTTTTGGTTAGCAACACACTACCGCACGAATGGCGCTAAGTTCAAATCTTGCGTGACGTGAATCTATGGGACACCCTCATATCTCTGGAACTAGAAAACATAGAAATATGGTGTTTATACCAAAATAAGCGTATTTAAATTTTGTATTTATGACTAAACTCTTGGAGAATTGTCTTATCTCGAGCTAGTTTGTTTTGTCAAAAGTCCACAGATATAATTTATTACGATCTGGAAAATGCTCGGAATGAGTCGTTTCAAATTTCTAATTTTTCGTCTTGATTCGAGGTGTATAAAAAAAAAACCCTTAAAATTTAAGACATTGCATTAAAGATTCAGTTTTAGCCATAAAATAATTTTTAAAGCGCCATCTGGTGAAATATTATTTATTCAGGCAAAATATACTCTGTAATGCCTTTTTAACGAGCCTACAATCATAAAAATTGGAGCAATTTTTTTTTTTTTTTTTTTAATATCATAATAACTTCTAAGTCGGGCTTACAGAGAACCTGGCCTAACGCAACAAAACGTGGAGGCCAAACTACACTAAAAATACTTTTCAAAACTCTTGGAGTTTTTTGTCTGTTGTAGAGTGTTAGTATTCTAACCATGTGGTTTTAGATGATATTTTTTTCTTGTGAAACAAATTGACTTTTATTTCATTGAATTGGCAATATTAGGAATTATAGACATCGAAAAAATTATTTAACGTCAAACAGAAAAAAGATCATAAGGAAAGTTTAGAGCGTCTCCTCTTTAATAGGAGGCTCTTTTTTGCATCATTATGTGAAGAGGAATGAGTCAGGAAACCAAAATTTGTAATAGTTCGTCGACGACTAGCACATATAGAAGCAACGACTTTAGTTCTTCTGATCCCGCTTCATAGCTGACTATTCTTGTGATTAGGAATCAACGTGACGCTACATTTCGCTAAAATTGAGCAATTTTCTTCCCCTCTTGACTAAACTACCCTTAACATCAATGTAAAACTTGGATAGTAACTAGACTTCTTCCCCTTCAGTGTAACAAGCGATTAATTAACGACCCCTCAATTATAACAAAGACTTTTGAATATGAAATTGCCGGCCGGTCTGTTGTTCAGTCTTGGCCAACTGAATATTGCGACGTAGCTGCACTTTAATTGGACCAAAATGTAAATAGAAAGCTTTTAAGAAATTTAAGAGATTTTTTTTCAAATACATCGATACATATACAATATTTTACTACTCAAATGAAGTACTTGGCCGTAACCTACTAAAAATGCAATACACTGGGTGTGTAGCCTTGATGAGTTGACTACAAGTGTAATAAACATTTTGATTGTCCGAAAGTTTGCACTAAGTGTTTGTTTACTTGAAATAAATTTAAATTAATTGATATTTTGTTTTAATTTGTTTATAATTTTTGTAATAAACGGCAACCTGCAGTTTTGCACTTTCTGCAATTTTTGGATTTTTTTCTTTTCGTTTTTTTCTTCTCTTTCAGTAAATAATTTGTACATTTAATTTGTAAAAATTTAAATTAATAAATTAAGTAAATATGCACAAAGAAATTTCGTATAGATTGTGTGAGGAAAACATTTGTCTGTTTAAAGATGGTTTTTAAAGAAAATGTACATTTGTTGAGAAAAGTATTTTGATTGACAAATTGTTTTACGAGTAGCACGCGCGCCTATCGTCTGCCAAAAACAGCAAAATTTTGTTTTTGAATATATTTAGAATAAATCGAATCATTTCGCATTACATACATATTTGCATTATATTCTTTGTTAAAATTTATTTTAAACTTAATATCTAAATATATCATCACAAAAGTAGTTTTCTTTAATTTTTGACATACGATGGGGGGATGTGCCAAATGACTAATGATTTGTCTTGAAGTTACAATTTAGTGACATAAGTAATTGACAAAAATTAAAAGAATTTAGTGAATACACCTACATCTTAAAATAGAAGTACTTAGAGAAATTACATTTATTATTAGGATAGACACTTAAGAAAAACGAGCGGATCATACCTATATTTCAGAAAAATTAAATTGCGATTTGCCATTTAAATATAACACTGTGCTAATGGAAAAATCTAGCACTGACGATTCGTATCCGCGGAATTCAATAATCATAGTAATTTTTACTGTTTGGCTCCGGTTTTCGAGATATTTGGGTTTAAAAATTAATTATATGCAAATTTTACCCATTCAACAAAGAGTGTCCGAAACATAAAATACATAATTTTTTCTAAAATTATTAGGTTTTATCTTAAAAATAGTGAAAAACTTAACAATTTATCATAATATTTGCAAAAGTTATTGCCATTTTTAAATTATGTACATCCCATATATTCACGTAAAAAATATATGAGAAACATTGAATTAAAATTATAAAATAAAATTGTTTATTTAACACTTTTCTACCCCTACTGCGATCATGAACACTCAATACTTAGATAAGAAAAAGTGGCACATACATACGCATATATCATAGACTAAACAGAACACATAACTGCTGGTTCCCATAGACCAAAAAATACGTGTATTTGGGTATCTCTGCACAAATTTTTCAAACCCGAATATCTCAAAAACGAGAGCCAAACCATTAATATTACTTATATCACCAAAATCTGGGTACTCTAATTGTGTTAACTACGTAGGGTACTATTTATATTTCGGGAACTGGCAACACTAATGACAATAGCTAAAATTTGGCAACACCATAATAGAGTTTGACATTTTTTAGCATAAACGTTAATTGTAGCTAGCGTAGCATGTCTCAAAACCAGAGTGTGTTGCCAACTAAAAACAATTTAGCAATTTTTCACAGCAGACGGCGCTAGTGAGCCCTATGATCTATGCATATGGCGATCTTATACAGATAAGTTTATCCGTGTCCAATAGTCTAATGCTTAAAGCACCGCGTTTTCTATCATTAGAAAACTGGAGTCACGGGTTCGAGTACGGTTTCTGACAAGATTTAACTAAAACTGATCTGATGAGGCTATATACATGTTTAAATATGAAAATATATAAATAAGTTTGTGGAAATAGCCGAAACATATGTAATCAATTTCCAGTTAACACTTTTTTTTTTTATTTATCATTTGTATTCTCAACGTTTTGATGTGCAAGTGCTACTTGTTTTGTTTATAGTGAGTTAAGAAAATCAATTTGGCCAAAAAATGGAAATTTCAAGAAAAAGTTTTCGTTAAATTATTTTTCACAACTTTCGACTTGGATTATCTCAACAAGAATGTGTCGATGAACTCAGTTCTTTGTATGGCGATAAAGTACCATCAAAAACCACAGTAAATCGCTGGTATAGTGAATTCAATCGTGGTCGTAGTTCGGTTGCCGACGAATTCCGTGAAGGTCGTCCAAAATCGGTTGCAGTACCACAAAACATCGATGCAGTTCATGAACTGATAATGCAAGATCGTCATGTGACATATTGTGAGATAGAGGCATCTTTGCACATTAGTTCCACTTCAATACATTCGATTTTTCATGAACACTTAGTTGTAAAAAAAAATTTGTTTTCGTTGGATACTTTATCAATCGCTCAAAAGAAGGCTCGCCAAATTGATTTTCTTTACTCATTGTAAGCAAAAGAAATAGCACTTGTACATCAAAACGTTGTGATTACGTTTTTGCTAAAAAATGTCAAACTTTATTATGGTGTTGCCAGATTTTAGCTATTGACATTAGTGTCGCCAGTTCCCGAAATATAAATGGTACTCTACATACATACATACATTCATTAAATTGACGATATAATGGACCGTTTGACGTACAATAACGACCCGATGCATACTGTTGAATGTATGAAGGAAATCGATGGACAATTTTACATCGGGAAGTTCGGCGCGAGTCGCTAGAAAAGCGAGTTTGGTTATATTGACTATATGAAAATTATACTTATTTTATGAACTTCAGTCATTATTTTGCAAGAATAAAAAATTCCATGCATTTTTCTACTAAGAAAATTATGACAATTAGTATAAGAAAAAAAAAACTACGCAACATGGATACGGTGACATATGTTTCGATTACCGCCACGTTACCATCATCAGACCAATTTATGTTTTTAATTTATTTTAAATTAAATGAAATAACAATTGAAAACTTGAACTTTTTGTCTGTGGTCGGGATTGAATTAGAAACATTTGAAGTCAAACTCTCTACTTAGCGCATTTATAAACGGACTGCGCTATGTGACCTCAGAAAAATTTATAGCTTAAGTGCCAAAATGGATTTTTTGCATGTTTCCATACATTTAAAGGCAAGAATTTATTTTTTTTTGGCATTTGATAATTAAAAATATGTATATTTTTGTTTTATTTCGTTTTTTTTTTTTTTTTGCAACCGATTGAAAAAATACCTGTAAGCCGCCGATGTAAATGTAAATATGGACACAAACAAAATGCAAAACAAACACATTTTGTTTATGGCATATCCCATATAAAAATATTGCAATTCATATGAGGTACCTTTCTTTTTTTTTAAATTGTGTTCTACTGGCAGTACATGGCGGGTATAGGTAGTGCACATAGGAAAACTTTTCCAAAAAATTAGGAATAAATAGAATAAAATGTAACAACATCTAAAAATACTCGTACTTAAAAAATGAAAATGCACTACAAAAAATGGGAATGTCCGTTTTAATTGTTAACCTGAAAATTTTAGTTTTTCATAACCATTTTTCATACGCTTATAAAACTACACCATTAGATTTTTGATGCAGTGAAATGTGAGAAATTATTTATATCAACCGAATTTTTAAGGTGCTTCACCGTGAGACACTTGAGTACTTCGCTTGCGTTTCATAAAAGCATTCAAACTTCAAATAAAAGAAAAATTTTAATGCAGTAATGTGTAAAATTTTAAACTAATTTGATATTACAATTATACAAGTTTATTTTCATGTTAGATATGCAAGTGAGATAGGGCTTTTTTATATGATTTGTATGGCAGAATTTGAATTTAATTGTTTATTTTATTCCACTTTTTTTTTCAGTTAATATGTGAAAAAAAAAGAAAACATTTTTTAAAATTTTGAACTGGAATCGTTTTAAAGGTGAAGTAATAAAAGAATTGTAGCTAGCGTAGCATGTCTCAAAACCAGAGTGTGTAACCAACCAAAAACAATTTGGCAATTTTTCACAGCAGACAGCGCTAGTGAGCCCTATGATCAATGCATATGGTGATCTTATACAAAGAAGTTTATCCGTGTCAATAGCCTAATGGTTAAAGCACCGCGTTTTCTTTCAATAGAAAACCGGAGTCACGGGTTCGAGAACGGTTTCTGACAAGATTTAACTAAAACTGATCTGATGGGGCTATATACATGTTTATATATGAAAATATATAAAATATGTATGTGGAAATAGCCGAAACATACGTAATCAATTTCCATGTTAACACTTGCTTGCGTCTGTTGTTTAAAAATTGCATAATGACTTTAATTAGTTCAATATAAATTTATCATTCTTCAATAAAAGAAATCGTTTTCAGTTCGCACTTTTATAGAACCACAATAGACCTTCAGAAGTGTAATAGAAAAAAAGAGTACTTTTGAAATAAAAGAGAACAATAAATGACTTTTTTTAATTCAATTTTTAAAATTTCCGAAATATCATCCAACATTCGAAGTATGAATACAGTGAAACTTCCATATAATGTATTGCCAAAACGAAAACTTAAAATAATCTTCTAAAAATATCGCATGTTTTATTCATTTAATTTTAAAAAAAGGAGACTTCTTTAAACATATAAAAGCATCGAAAACTTTCGAGCGAAATTTAATGTTTAAAAAGCTCGTCGGCTGAGTATTATTTTGCATTAAACGCCACTTCGTTGAAAAAGCAAAAGCAGACAACTTGTGCTCGTCTCTGCACAAGTTATGTGCTTTTGCTTTTTACGAAGTGGCGTTTACGGCAAAATAATACTCAGCCAACGAGCTGCCATAAATTACAAGAGCTACGTAGGCTGCTCGATATATATCTGGCCTAGGCAACACTAAGTGTTGCCAGGTGCAATCTGACATTTCTATTGGAAAGTTTGATATTTTTTAGCATAAACGTACCCAGAACGTTTTGACGTACGACCATCATTTGTGTTGTTTACAGTGACTTGAAAAAATCAATTTGGCAAAAAAATGGAATTAACTCGTAAACATTTTCGTGCGATCATTTTTCACAACTTTCGACATAAATTATCACGACAAGAGTGCATCGATGAACTTAAATCTTTATTTGGCGACGAAGCACCATCCTATAGCACTGTGAAAAACTGGTCTAATGAATTCAATCGTGGCCGACGCTCGCTCAAAGATGAATTCCGTGAAGGTCGTCCAAAAACGGCCGTTGTGCCAGAGAACATTGATGCCATGCGTGAACTGATAATGCAAGATCGTCATGTGACATACCGTGAGATAGAGACATCCTTGGACATTTCTCCTACCAGCATACATTCGATATTGCATGAACACCTGGCCGTAAAAAAGGTTTGTTCTCGTTGGATCCCGCACAATTTGATAATCGCTCAAAAAAAGGCTCGTGTCGATTGGTGCAAAGAAAAGTTGAAAAAATACGATTGCGGTGCTTCAAAAGACGTTTATAAGATCGTCACAAGTGACGAATCATGGATCTATGCGTATGAGCCCGAAACAAAACAGCAATCGACCGTGCGGGTCTTCGAAAACGAGCCGAATCCAACGAAAGTTGTTCGTGGAAGAAGTACTTAGAAGCAAATGGTCGCCTGTTTCTTCGGCAAAACTGGTCATGTGGCGACTGTTCCGCTTGAGCAACGTAGGTCGGTCAATTCTGAGTGGTACACCACAATTTGTTTCCCTGAAGTCTTCGGAGAAATTCGAAAAACGATTAAGAGAAGACGAATCATTGTTCACCATGACAATGCGGCTCTCACACATCGGCTCAAACCAGCGTCTTTTTGACCGGCCAAAACGTCAAATTGATGGGTCATCCGCCGTACAGCTCTGACTTGGCACCCAATGACTTCTTTTTATTCCCGCACATCAAGAAAAAAATATATGGTCAACGATTTTTGTCGCCAGAAGATGCTGTTGAAGCGTTCAAAAACGATGTTTTGGAGGTGTCTCAATCGGAGTGGAAAAAGTGCTTCGACAATTGGTTTGAGCGCATGCGGAAGTGTATAAATCATGCTGGAGAATACTATGAAAATCAATAAAACCATTTTTGATGATAAATATTCGCATTTTCATTATTAGGCCAGAAATATAACGAGCATCCCACGTATTTAAAAAAAAATTTGTTGTTTCAATTATTTAATTAGATTTAATTGTCAAATTAAATATTTGACGCTTATGCATTGTTTAAACATTTTTAAAAAGATGTGTTCGTGAACTTTTCAATTTTGTTGTTCCCATTATTATATTATGAAATTACTTTATTCTTCTCATAATTTTTAAGCCACATAAAGTTTAATAATTTTTTTTTAGAGTTAAAATCGAAAAATGACGGACGATAACTCACCTGTGAACTTTAATGCCATCGTAATACTGAGCATCACGCGGTGGTCCCGATGACTCTTTAATTGCAGCACTATTGACAGCGGCAGCGCGACTCAGTTGGGCGCGTGTCAAATTGAACTCATCCAGGATGGTTTGATTATTGGCATCAACAACTTCCGTACGGATCGTTTCATCATCATCCAAAAATGAGGAGCGCTTGACGGGAATGCTGCTTGTTCCATTTATAAATGTTGTCAGAATACAAAGCAAAAGACACCAATGCAGGACGACTTTATGTTGCATTTTTGCGACACCGAGCACTTTTTTAAACATTTTTTTTTTTTGTTTTCTGCACTTTTCTTTTGTTTAAATTATCACTTATTTTACATCCTTCGTAAATGTAATTGTTTTTAAATTTCTGTTTTAAAGGAAACACTTAGTTTTTTCCTTTTAATATTTTTAAACTCCAGTTTTTTTTATTTAATTTATATATTTATTTTTGTGAATTTTTTTTTTTTTAATAATTGTTTATATTTCACTATGGCCTAAGCAATTTTTTAGCACTCAACCAAATAGTTTTTGATTTAAATTTAAAAGTTTTTGTTTTATAATAAAAAAGTAATTTGGTTTAAATTTATTTTTATAAAATATGTATCTAACACTTTCAAAATTTTTTTTTTTTTGATTTGAAAATAATTTTTTTAAGTTTTAAAATTGTTTTCTTTTTATTGAATTTTTTTTTCAAAGTTTTCAATGCCTTCACTCTAAGAACACCAAATATGAAGTGATTGCGCGAGACGCTTTTGAAGACTTAAATAACATTCCGCATCTATCAGATACGCACGAATACGATACGACGATACAACGTAAGTGTTTCGTTTATTCCGTACACTACTACGTAAGATTACGTTGAGCATGTTGTAGTACCACCTTACGCGCTCCGATATAAACGGATACAAAACACACCGTAGTACCTGCACCAGTCAGTCACTCAGCCAGTCAAATGTGAAGATGTTGTTGCTTGGTATTTGTTGCTGTTGCCGCTGCTGTTTGTTGCTGATGTTGCTAGCCGCAGTTCATTTTCACTCACACACACATGGCCGGTTGTTGTGTTTGCATTCGAGTGTGTGCTCTCTGCAAGACGTTGTTAATTTGTTGTAAACATTTGTCTTTTTTGACCGGCATTTTAGACCTACAAACATAAACATTAAATTTGCTGTGGTCACACTTTCTTTATGTGTTCCATTCGCCGGCCGGCCGGCAAACTGTTTTTTTTTTTTTTTGTTTTGTTTACGTTTGATAAGGAATTATTTGTTTACTCATGGAAAATGTGTGTGTGCGTTTGGCCATAAGGTGGTACTAAAATCATACGAATCAATTGCTCGCATAGTTAGCGCAAATATTTTTATTAAATATGAAGCACTCTAAATAGAACTGTGTGAAATTTTACCCAAACTGTGTAAAAAGGGGGCCACTTAATTCTGTTCATTCATCATTCGAAGTACAGCCCAGCGTAACAAGATCTGCTACACCCCTTCCGATTTCGCTGAAATTTGGTACATGGTTTCGTTTCATGCCTAATCTTTTAGAAATGGCAAAAAAAAATTTTGCGAATTTTTTTCTGGCTTGTGGAGGGGTGCAAAGAGTGGAAAAATCGGTAAATTGTGACAAACTCTCCTAACCGATTTTCATGTTCAGACCATTTTTAGAAACATACTAAACTATAAGCTCAAAAATATTATTTAATAAAAAGTCCTAAATTTACTACTACTTTAGTACTGAACTACACAAAACGTGCCCGGGTACACCCTTTTTACCTTCCAAAATATTTTTATTCTAAAGAAAAAAAAAGAAAAATCTTTCATATGAAAAAGAGGGAAAATTCGTATAACTCGAGGCTTAGAAGCTATAATTTTTGTGAAAATTTAAAAGACCACAAAATGGCCCATAGCTGATACATTTCTGAACACATTTTCATGATGGACTATTTTTAGAAAGGTATTGAAATATGCTATGCGCACAAAGTAGGTTTTTTTGTATTGGGTAAAAAGTACTAAATTTGTACAAAGTTTTGTAACAATAATTGCTGCAGGTGTTTTTTGTTTGGGGGGTGCAGCTCCCCTTTGTTCAATTTCCTCCAGTTATTGCAGTGTGTTTGGTGAATGCAGTGTACCCCTTTTTACACAGTTTTGCAATAATAGCTACTGCATATATGTACAGAGATATAGTTTTGTTCATATTTTTCGTATGGGGGCTACCCCCACAATCCCGCCAAAATCATTTCACTTTATTTCGAGAGGTCAATGGACATATTTTAACAGTTCTACATACTAAAAACTGCATTTTGAATTTTTCACGTCTAGATTGTATGAAACAGTGCTCTGTGAAACGTATGGGAAAGAAACAACAAAAATGCTTAATTTAAAATTTGCGAGTTAATTTTTAAGCACGAAGTAGAAATTGAATGCAACCATTTTACACCGAATCGGATTAATCGGATTTTAACATAGTGGCCACTCATTTTTATCGATGTTACTTAGAGTTTGTCGGCAAGCGGAGGGAAGCGGTGCGGAAACGAAAAGCAAAACAAAATAAGATGATAAAGATAGCAAACAAAATCGTTTTAGAAGAACTGTGTTAATACTGATGAAACTTAGTAATTGGCTACTGCTTATCGAAGTCTTGTAACTAACGAAAAGTGTGCGTCATCGAATAGGTGCCACTCCCACTTTTTAACCATTAAAAATATTGATTCAATATTATTCGTAAACGACTCCAACAATTCTGATGAAAATTAAAGAAGTACTATATTAACCTTGGAAACAAGGCTTAATAAGTGATACGCCGTTACACTAAAACAATCCGTAGAAGGGCGTGGCACCACCCACAAAAATAGAACACGGTATAAAAATAAAACTAATAAACCAACTTTTCTGAAATTAACTGTGGGAGAATACTGTATAAAATATTTTGATAAAAATTTGTAAGTAAGTATATGACGCAAAACACGACAAGTGTACCAGCTGAAAATTTTTTGGTCTCCGATTTCGCTCAAATTTGGCAATAAGGTAGTTCAATAATCCATGTGGATTTGATCCTTGTAAAAATTTGTTGTTAAAATACAGGGTGTTGAAGTTGGCGTTTTTAGTCATTTTCGTGAAAAGGGTGTTTTTTAAAAATTTATTTTTACACAAAAGTTGGTAAATTGATATATCCTAAGTAACTGGTCCCATTCATTTTTAAGTGTTATTTTTATAAAAAAAATTACTTGGTAAAAAAATTTTTTTTCACCCAAAATTTTTTACACTTAAAAATACTTTTGAATTTAAAAAAAAAATAAAAAACCCACTTCAATTTTTTTTTAAAAGCACTTTAAAATAAAGCATTATTTATAAGCTTTAAAATGATGTATGACTCAAGATGGGATTCGGTCGCTAGATGAGACTTTTTGGCTTTTGAACGCCTGCGGCAGGCAAAACTCTTTGTTTACTTAAGAGGAAGGCATCTTACGAAAAAAGTGTATAGGCATAACTTGGCACTACCATATTGCCAAATTTGGCGTGTTCTGCTTCATATATGCGTATTTCCACATATGTAAATGTCCATCGTGAGCCAAAAAATAAAATGATCATATCTCTGAATCTATTTGACGTACATGGATGATATTTGGTACGTAGTATGTAAAAAGCACAAAATAATGTGTACTTGGAAAAATAAGAGTACCACGACCTTATAAAAATCACTTCATCATATCTCTGAAAATATTAAATGCACATGAATGAGATATACACACCTCGTCCGAAGGATAAACAGGTTGACCTAAAATACCAATGAAAACGGAAAGCGGGATTTTGTTGATAGTCAATTGAACATGAAAAATCTACTTTAATCGAAATCCTAGCTGATCCTTTTTTTAACACCAAAAAAAAAAAGAACCATGTGTCGTCAAATTAATGGTAATTAAATTTCCTATAAATGAAATTCACACCATTTCGTGGTTGGTTTGTTAATTTCGGCGAAATAAATTGATTCCAAAAAAAAAAAATAAATTTTTTTTTGCGAAAAAATTAAAAAAGTCAAAATCAACTTCAAATTTATAGTACAGTCATTTGGTAGTTTTACCTGGAAAGTTTTGCGGGATTTTTGCAAATGGGTTATTTTAAAGATTTCGATGTGCTCTTTCAGAATTTCAACTTTGGTACCTCGAATCGTGTTCGCTCGCGCCGCCATATTGAAAAAATGGCGTTCAAAATCAGTTTTAACAAATATCTCTTTAACGGTTACATTTAGAGAAAAATATTGTGGCGCAATATTGTAGCACATAAAATTTTCTATGAAAATGATTTTTGAACTGTTTCGTACGACTTATAACTCAGGAGATATCCTAATTCAAAATTTGAAAAAAATTTGTAAATTGTGCATGCTGCTTATGAATAGGCACAGTGATGTGTTGAGCTTAGAATTACGAAAACTCATAAACGGTGAGTCACACGTTTAAAGTAAAAATATTTATTTATAGGGAACTACTTGCACTATAAGCTACATACAATTTTGTTTTCGTATGACCTATAGTTAAGGAGATATTTTTTAACAAACCAGAAATTTAGAAAAAAACCGTTTTTTCAAATAAAATGTAGCTTATAGTGGAAGTAATTCCCTATAAATAAATGTTTTTGTTTTGAACGTGAGACTCACCGTTCATGAGTTATCGTAATTTTAAGCTCAACACATCACTGTGCCTACTCATAAGCGGCATGCACAATTTACAAATTTTTTTCAAATTTTGAATTAGGATATCTCCTGAGTTATAAGTCGTACGAAACAGTTCAAAAATCATTTTCATAGAAAATTTTATGAGCTACAATATTGCGCCTAAATGTAACTGTTAAAGAGATATTTGTAAAAAACCAATTTTGGACGCCATTTTTTCAATATGGCGGCGCGAGCGAACACGACTCGAGGTAGGAAAGTTGAAATTCTGAAAGAGCACATCGAGATCTATAAAATGACCCATTTGCAAAAAGCCCGCAAACTTTCCAGGTAACACCACTTTATTCTCCAAAATGATTGTACTATTATAGGAGAAAAAAAATTTAAAAAATTATTTTGGTTTTTATATCATAGTCCAAGATGTAATGATAAATAATTGAGATGCAAAAAAAATTGCAGAACCACAATGAATCGATCTCTATAAGAGATGGATAGGGAAAAAATCTATCTAATGTTTCCATAAGATAGGTGGCAATAAGTTGATGCAGAGCAAGTGTGTGCACGCTAGTGATTCCAGGTCTATGCTCGTCGGGATATGGGGGGATTCGTGCCCTACACTAACAATGCCTTTTAATTATCATCCATAAACAAATCGTGCACAATGACATAATAGTGAAAATGCAAAGAAAAAATAAACAACCCCAAACAAGGATCAAAATTAATAAACTGCCTTAAGGCAACTTAAAGCAAACTAGAACATAAAATCTTTACAAATCAGACGCAAGGTAAACTACTTTATCTTTCTGGTGGGAGACAGTAGGTGTTATTCTGTCTCGGGTCTTGTCCCTAGCCCAACCATAGTCTGAGAGACCCTCAATCTCTCCCAAACCCAACCAAAAACAAATTCAAACTAACAAAATTACGTTGTCATCACAAGACTTATTAAAGTGTTTACAATTTATTCATAATTTATGATAATTTTTTAATTCAAAATATTAAATATACCTACTAAATAGCATTTAAGCATTTTATATACTATTCAAAAGTAGATAAAAAAAATGTAATGTAAATTTTAATATTGTGCAAAAAAAAAGGTTAATTCAAAATTTTGGTTTTGTCAACATTGTTGATACAATTTTTAACAACATTGCAGATTAAGCCTTAGCAAATTAAAGAGCAAATAAAAAGATTGAAACATAATGAAAACCGAAACAACATAGCTATAAATTTGAGAACATAACAATTCAAAGAAGAGCTTTGGAGTATTTCTTTGTTTTTTTTTTTTTCTTCTTTCTTTTCAATCAATTTAAATTTTAAAATATAACTACGATAAAGAGAGTTAGAAATAGGAGTAAAACTCACTTACATATTTAGCGGCTGCATCGATGACGTTGAGCTCAGCGTAGCGATGTTATGCTGCAGTTATGGAATGTGTGTAAAATGTTCTCACTAATTATAGTTAAACACTAGCTTAATCTCTCTATTGGAATAATTACCCAGTTGAAACTTTTTTGTTGTATTTTATCTTTGCTTTTGTTTCTTTTTTGGAACTAAGAACTAAGATTGAAGATACTTTTTGTGCATTAACCCATTATTACCAATGAGAAAATTTTTAATAAAAATTTTAAATTATTTTAAAAGATTTTTAATTATGAAACAAAAAAAAAAGTTTCAAAAGGGCAATATTATATAGGTTCTTATATCGAGAAACAAAATATTTCAATGAATTTTTTTTTGAAATAAAAGAAAATTTTAATTAAATTTAAGTATTATTTAAATTCTAAATGATTTCAGAAAATCATAGGTCAATCAAACTTGCATTGAATTAAAGAAGTACTGAAGACTTCGTTATTACTTTTAAGACATTAAATTATTATTTATTTTGTTGAATTGACAATTTATGAATTTAATTCAAACGTTTCATGAAAAAAAAAAATAAATTTTGAATGGAATGGAATGTTGTATTCAAGAATTAAGTATTATTAGTTAAAAGTTAAACTAAAAAGTTTTGTGTTTCGTTTGTGGCCATCGTTCATGTATATATATAACGAGGCGTCGAACACGAGTTTTATATATATATGTTGAATCTGAGAAATTTTGAAAAAAAACTATGCGCATGCTTTAAATTTACAAAATTACTTAAATTTTCCCTGAGATTTTGAATTCCGCAGTAGCAAATGAATAGCGTAAAAATTAAAATTTAAGCTGAAGACTGCTAGTACAATTCATGCATCGTTGAAATTGTTGCAGAGAATAGTCAGTTTATTCTGCAATGATTTATGAGTCTGCAAAGCACATAAATTTCAGCATAAAAAGGTTTCCAGTACGCCTTGTATTCCAAATTTTTTTGAAAACTGGAGCTTCAGGGTGATGTTTGAAGTCAGCATCTATATGAAAACTAAGATGCTCGTGTTGTATTTAGTTTGGTTATGGTGATACAATTTCCACGTGGTAAATTGGTAGGGCTTCTCGAAAGTTTCTTGATGAAATGGTGCTTGTTTAAGAAGTGTAAACTTTAAAAGCTGCGCATCTCCAGGCCACCTGCTGAAGATGCGCCAAATCTTCTTACAGAAAAACTTTTGACACAGTGGAGCTCCGCTGAACAATTATACGCCTTCGCACTATTTTTCCTAAGTTACAAAATACAATGACCCACTTTTCTAATTTTTATCTATTTTTAATTTATGTTACTTTACCTTAGAAATCCAAAAATCTCTGGAAATTATGAAAATCCGTTTGAAGTTTTTATGGCCTTTGATAATTTAATGGTTTCACTTTCTTATGAAATCCTTTGAAATCACGACTTTACGGAAAAAAAATATTAAATCACACTTAAGATGTTCTTTGTTCAGCATACCAATTTGAAAAGAATGCTTTTGATAATTGCTTATTGCAACAAAGGTATTATAAAAAGCCCACTGCTTAAAAAAAAAAAACACTTGTTACATGTAAAACGGTATTGCAAAGAAATTGGCAAAATATATTGAAATATAGGTACCGAAAATTAAAACGTATGGCAAAGTCAGCCTATGTTCACTCTGTTTCGCTTGCATGTAATATTACGAAAGCTACGCTAAGCGTAGTTTTAACTTAAGTTTAATCTACCCTTAGAGCAAAGGTAGTGCACATGCAAAAGTACTGAGTGCATATACATGAACCTATGCAATTCTTAGTTATGCGTGCAGGAGTGGGCGACTGTTATTCTGATTTAAAGAGTGCCTAATTGTATAACAGTTTGATTAAATTACGACTCTATACAAATTCAGCTTATGATTTATTTAGCCCATTACAAAGAATGATAAAATACAGATTGCGTCATCCGCAGGTTGAAGAGTAAAATGACGTCAGTGTTGAACTTCCAAGGTTGCCAACGAATGCCCTATAAGAACAATTAATTTTTATTCCTTTGTACGTTTCCTTTTGTATTACCAAAAACTGGAGCTCATTATACATGTTTATATTTTGTGCCTAAATATTGTAATTCATTTATAAATAAATGTTAAATGTGCCAATTTAAGCTAAAAATTAAAAAAAAAAAATATTTTCTTTTCAAAAATCTTAAAGAAAAAGTATTAATGTTTTGAGTTGTGGCATTTCTACATTGAATATGTTGAGAGAGCCTGTGTCAAAATAATTTGACAATCTTAAATTTTATGTTTTTCGTTAAAACGGTATTTACGAGTTTTAAGCGGTTTTAGAAGCCTTTAGTAACATATTTTCAGTGAAAAAAAATTATTTAAACATATTAATTAATAACTCAAAAAATGCCTGTGAAGTGTAAGACAAACAAAAACTTAAAAAAACAATTTGTGTGAAATTAAGTGTACAGTGGGCAGTTGAAACCAGGACCGCCGCAAAAAAACATAGATACATATTTGGGGATACATTCTTTGGTTAATTTCGAAGGAGGAGGTGCAGCGCCTTACAGTAAGAATATGTATGTATTCTCCAGTAAGAATATACCCAGTTTTTATTCAGAGCTTGGACCGACTATTCATCCGTTATGTGTGAACTTTTGTTGCATTATCTGAAATAACTCTTGCTCTACAACGTTTGGAAAATTAAAAATAAGAGAGCTTTCCAAGCTTACTATGTTTTCGTTCAAAACTCTCTTTAAAATTTATGTTACAAACCACTTATATCAAAGTCTTGAATCGCTTCTTTTGTAATTGTGATTAATATAATTTTTCTCTTTTATTGATACTTATAGAATTTTTAAGTAATTATTAAATTAATTATTTATCTATTATGTACTTTAATTCAATGCCTTATCGGCGCTAAAGCTTAATATTAAATAAGAATTGTTTTGTAAATGCTACATGCTATATATCTAAATAATAATAAAAACAAACTCATGTTAACTTATGTATTCTCGTTGCATTTTCGTATGTAAGTATATAGTGCTCTTTAATAATGTTTTCAGTTTTTATGTTTTGGTAATTATCTTAATATTTTTGTTTTTAATCACCCGAGCTCAATTTTGCAATGCCGGCAAAGTAAAAAGTTTCACTAAATTATCTTGCTTCGTTTTCCAGTGAAATAATTTCAACATACGAACGGACATGTCTACATCGTCTCAGGTAGTGATGCTGATCAAGAGGTTTATGAGCTCTCCCTATATATCTTTTTTTTTTGCTTGGTAAAATAGTTTCTGTAAAAAATATTAAATTACTTCAGGTTCTTAAGTAAGTCGGATCAAATTAACAGCTGGAATGACTTTTTCCAAAGAAGCAGACTAAACAGGACACAAAATGTTCCTTTCACATCAAAATTGAAAACTTTAAAATAGTAATAGAATAATTTAAAATGGGTGAGATGCAACTCATGTCAGTCATACACTCTGTATTCTCTAACGATAACGTCATTGTATGAATAGGATGATCCGATAATAATGTGCTTATTTAATATACCACATAGGGTAAAAATGTATCCATAATAAATTTACTTTAAGGGAGTAGTCAGGTAGAATTAGCGTTTTTGATGTTTTTATATGTTATTGTACATATTTTTAAGTAGCAAAAAAAAAAAAAAATTTAAATTTTCGTTGACTTCCGGTGAAGATATGGGCGACCGGAAGTAGGCCGGTTTTGATGTGGTACCCACGATTTCTCGATTTCAGATCATCTGAAACACAAAAAACAAACTGCATTTTAAAGTACATGTGAATGGCTATCTTGGGTACTAGAACTGGAAAAAAATATTGATAAATAAACAAGTAGTGCCATTTTAAATTTTTTGGTCTTTTTCAACCTCGTTTTTTGTTAATAATATTGTTGAATATTTTTTGACAGTATTGATTCTAGTACCCAAGATAGCCAAATCTATTACGAACATTTAAAAAAAAAATTGAAGTAAATCGGTACAGTAGATCAGCCGGAATCGTGGGTACCAGTTCAAAAAACACTGTTCTGAGAAAAACGCGTTTAAAGATTATCAATATTATCGCCACAATAATGCACGAGTCGGGAAGTAATAGGACTTTTGCAAAACGCATGTTTTTACGAAAGAAGAGCACGATTCGACAAGGTTAGAGTGGGAACGAAAGCGACACAAAAATAATCAACTGAACGCGTCAGGTGTGTAACTCGAGCGCTCGACGCCGTGCGGCGAAACTAGTTTTTAATTACTTTCCGATAGCATCTGAGGGAAAATAAGGTTTCTACATTATTCTTGAGGGTTTAAAGTATCCGAAACGGGAAAAAAAAAAAATTTTTTTTTTTTTTGAAAAATTTCTGCCTGACTACTCCCTTAATATAAAAATTATCTCCTTAGTTTTCTTAATCATCGTTTCTTGGATCACTGTAAATTTCCTTGCGAAGTTACAGACAAGGATAAAAACAAAATATAATAGACGGAGAGCCAGCGCTTGGCTGACCCTCCTCATAGTATCAAAGCTGAATTTTTTTGTGAGTGTTCTTCCAATAGTAGGTATGAACTTCTGTTCTAGTGAATTCCTGAGAGGTGGTGCCTTCGTGAGATATCGGGCGCAAAAGATCGAGAAAAACAGTTTTTTGCAAATATCTCGCTAACGGTTATATCTACAAAAAAATGATGCTCTAAAATTTTGTAGCTCAGAAAATTTCATATCAAAAAGTGGTACAAATTATTTTCGTACGACCCACAGTTTAGGAGATATCCTATTTTAAGGTATTTTCCGCATGCAAGTGTTCATAGTAATATGAATGTTGATTTTCAAAGTACTCTAACTACGCCTACGTCATAGAATCATGGCTGAATTTTTTTGTAGGTATTCTTCTAATAAGGAATTCTAACTTTTGTTTTAGTTAAATCGTGAGAGGTGGTGCCTTCGCGAAATGTCGGGTGCAAAAGGTAGAGCAAATCAGTTTTTTGAAAGTTGATTTTGAAATTACTGTAACTATGCCTACGTCATGGTATCATGGCTGCATTTTTTTATGGGTATTCTTCCAATAGTGGGTACTGACTTGTGTTTCAGTCAAACCGTGAGAGGTGGTGCCTTCCTGAGATATCGGGTGCAAAAGTCGAGAAAATCAGTTTTTTGAAAATTGATTTTGAAATAACTATAACTATGCCTACGTCATGGAATCATGGCTGCATTTTTTTGTGGGTATTCTTCAATAGTGGGTACTGACTTTTGTTTCAGTCAAACCGTGGGAGGTGGTAGCTTCTTGAGATATCGGGTGCAAAAGTCGAGAAAATCAGTTTTTTGAAAATTGATTTTGAAATAACTATAACTATGCCTACGTCATGGAATCATGGCTGCATTTTTTTGTGGGTATTATTCCAATAGTGGGTACTAACTTTTGTTTTAGTCAAACCATGAGCGGTGGTGCCTTAGTGAGATATCGGGTGCGAAAGGTAGAGAAAATCAGTTTTTTGAAAGTTGATTTTCAAATTACTATAACTATGATCGATATCTCGCGAAGGCACCACCTCTCACGGTTTGACTAAAACAAAAGTTGGTACCCACTACTGCAAAAATAGCCACAAAAAAATTCAACCATGATACTATGACGTAGGCGTAGTTATAGTACTTTGCAAATCAACACTCATATTACTATGTACACTTGTATGCGGAAAATACCTTAAAATAGGATATCTCTTAAACTGTGGGTCGTACGAAAATAATTTGCACCACTTTTTGATATGAAATTTTCTGAGCTACAAAATTGTAGAGCACCATTTTTTTTGTAGAAATAAGCGTTAGCGAGATACTAATATTCTCGACCTTTGTGCCTGAATAACTTTTTGTACGACAGTGAAATCGGTCTCGAATTTTGGTGCATAATTTGAAACTAAAAAATAGGCCGACTAGAAGAAAAAAATTATGGATTTTATATGTTGGGTTGGAAAGTTCAATTTCACTGGACCATATCTCCTAAACTATAGGTAGTGCAAAAACAATTTGCACCACTTTTCGATATGAAATTTAATGAGCTACAAAATTGTGGAAGTTATTTTTTTTATAGATAAAACCGTTAGCGAGATATTTGCAAAAAACTGTTTTTCTCGACCTTTTGCGCCCGATATCTCACGCAGGCACCACCTCTCAGGAATTCACTAGAACAGAAGTTCATACCTACTATTGGAAGAACACTCACAAAAAAATTCAGCTTTGATACTATGAGGAGGGTCAGCCAAGCGCTGGCTCTTAGTCTATAAATGTCACATCCCGTACGTACTATCAAATAGTGTACAGATATAAATCAATTTGTTCCACTGTTATGTTCTTCACGTAATTTTATAATTTCAGCTGCTCAAAATTTCAACCAATAGGAACGCGTTTAAGATGACGTCAGTGAAGAACAAATAAAATTAATTTTGAAATTTCATTTTGAAATTTTTAAGCATCTATATTTTTACTATTTCTGGAGACAAACCGATTGTAAGTACACAAAAATATTCTTTGTAGTCTTAATTTTGATAACGCAAAAGGATTCCGTGTAATTCATAGAGTGAAAGAATGAAGCTCACATTTTTTGCAAAATGTGGTTTCGGGGTAAAGTGGGAAATTCTTTATGGGGTAAAGTGGGAAATGTTATTTGACGATTGCTAGTCCCCACTTGTCAACGTATTATACTTTTTCATGATCCAAATAAGTGTTGTACATTTATATTGTGAGTAAACACTCCGGAAAAGCTAAGCGAGTTGCAAAAAGCAGCTGAGAAAAAACGTTTAGCAAATAAACGGAAGAAAGAGGGAAACGAATCACAAAAAATAGAGTGCCAGGAGCAAAAAAGCACCACCAGCAAAGAAAGCGTCAAAGAAGAAACAAAGAAGCTCTAGCTCAGATGAAGATCGTGATTTTTGCACCATTTGCATGGAACTCATGCCCGAAATCATGACCAGACACAACACCATCAAATGCAACCTAAAGGATTGTCAACGCCCATTTCACTTGAAATGCGTTAGTCTCACTACAAGCTTCTTTTATTACTAACACTGTGACTCGAACTTTGATTTTTCATCAGAGAACGACGAATAAGCTACTATTTCACAAATTTTTTTAAACACATTTTTTCATATATTTTTTTTCAGCGAAATCATTATTTCTTTTCATATTTACTCCTATGGGTGTGTTCCTTGAACCTTTTTTGACTCACAATAAAGATATTAGAACTTTTTTCCAACATTTGTATTAGTTTTTATGAGTTTTGAAAGCTTCCCACTTTACCCCTCGATTTTTAATTTTTGCCATTTTGGACATCCTCGATCAAAGCTCGTACTCAACAGAAAATCCATATTTTCAGTTCGTTTCTTCGGCAAAAATATAGCTTATTTAATTTTCTTTATTATAGGAAGTTGAAACATGAAAAAATAAGAAGTTTTGTTCATTTTATGGAGCTTCCCACTTTACCCCACTTTCCCCTATATATTTATAAAAAAATTAAGATAATGGCCCGTATGCATAAAAACTGAGTAAATGCTGCTTTTACTCCAGAGTAAGAAAAATGAGTAAAGTAAATGCTCTGAGTAAAAGGCAATATTCGTATGCATAATCTTTTACTTTACTCAGTGTTTTGACTCTGTTATAATTTCGTATAACAGAGTATTAAAACGTCAAAATGTAACGTCAAAACGTCAGAATTAGTTTTGTTGACATGCAAATGTATTCACAAAGGGTATTCACAGAAGTGAACCAATAGTTTGCGTCGCAAGTTGCCTGAACATTGAACGAACATTGATTTTTTCGATTTACATATTCGTCACCAAAAGCTAATAAAAAATTGATAAGAAATTCATCAGAAAGAAATCATAGAATTTATGTACCGTTTGGCTTCTTAATCACAATGTGAGTACAATCCAGAGCGCCAATCACATTCGGAAATACTTTTTTTGATGACCATATTCGCTTGGCTTTTTCCATTTCCTCCAACGTGCATGGAAACCGAATCCATTCATGGGCTTTTGCAGTAATTTTTTCACAAACGTACCAATTTGCACGGGAAATACTCGATTGGTTCAGACCAAGATCTTCGCCAACGCCAACCTAATTAACTATCGTTAGTAATTGATTTTATAAACAAATGAAAAAAATTAAAATACCTGAAATCCAGGATCACCAATGTAACGCAGAAACAATTTCATTTTCTGTACATTGGAAACTGCACCACCACGAGTTTCACAGTATTCTGGCAAAAATTCACGCACAAGAAAATCAACGTTTTCATGTTTGAATCGATATAAATCTTTAAAATTGGATTCAACAAGAGTTCGACGTTTCTTGTAAATCTTATTGGTACGTGCATCCAAGTTCGGTATGCGTACCAGAGGAATAATGTGATTTATCATTTTATTTGATCTGTTTTTTACAAAAAAATTGACAGAATTGAATTTAACTAACCAAAATAAGCTATTTTGCAACTATTTTTTTTAACAAAATCGAAAAAACTGTATATAAATATCAAAAACAAAATTGAAAATAACGTAAATAGTCTGAGTAAATGCTTCGAAGTCAACAAAATAGCAGACTCAGGAATTTCTGAGTAAATGTAGCTTTTACTCACTTTTTTCTGTTTTTATGCATACGAAACTGAGTAAAAGCTATCGTATAACAGTTTAAATACTTCAAATCATTTTTTGTCATTTTTATGCATACGAAATTTATTTTTCTGAGTAAAAGCTATTTTCTGAGCAAATAATCTGAGTAAAAGATTTTACTCAGTTTTATGCATACGGGCCAATATTTAAGAAAATCGATTAAGAAATGGAAACGTTATATAATGTTGAATGAAAAATAGCCAAATTGAATTTTTGCTTACTTTTCCATATTCTTTTTATTATGAAAATAAAATGGAGGCGTAAAACTATTGCTTATATCGTTATATAAAAATAGCAGCCAATTGTAAATAACCACTGTTTCAAATCTTCTCTTTGTACTTCCCAATAATTGAAAAAATGATAAGGTATTGATATATTTTCTTTCAGTGTACTTTTTTTTATTGTATCAAACGTTAAATTGACCTTGATTTCTCACGCATTCGAAAAGTGCGTGCGGAAGCTCTCATTGAAAAGACATTGTTTAATTCATAGGCCTAAAATTTTCTTAAGAATTTTTTTTTGGAAATTTCAATGAATAAAAAAATTAAGATTTATTCATGGCAGGAAATTACGTGAAGAAAATAAAATAAATATTCCGTTAAAATTATCTATTTTGCGAAAGAAAGATGAGTACTTTTTTGTCAACAGAATAATTTACAAAATTTTTAAATGAAATATAATTCAATTAGATAGTGATTGAATTACTATATGGGTGATTCTTAGATAACTGTACTTTTTGTGTCCTCTGGTGATTTCACCTATACAGTAGGTTTTTCTTTTTCACAAAAAACGATTATTTAAGTTAGGAATTAAGTTTTTCTAATAGAGTGGATCGATTTTAATTATTAGTCTACTGTGAAAGTTTGCAAATATACCCCAAATGTCACAGACGTGGCATGTCCTACCCCTGCTTTTAAAAAACATAGCGATTAAAAACCGACCAAAAAACGGAAATGGAATAGGAAACAAGTTATTATACACATTAAGGGCCGATTTCACAATGTTCAGTTAAGCCTTAACTGGAACTTTAACTGGCTCTTTGACATTTAATTTCATACAAAATATTTATTTATCTGGAAGTTAAATTTTAACTGGAGATTGTGAAAATGGCCCTTAGTAAATATTTACTTAAGGAAAGTGTACCGAATACAGGCTTGCACCTAATTCCTTCAGTTTTTGAGTTTTGTTGAAAAATAAGAGAACTGAGCACGGTTTCGAATATTTTTTAATCAAAATATACTCCATACTCATAAATGATGTCTTAAAGCAAGGGTGTCAGCGTAGAACAAAAGTGAGCCAATTTTGGCTCGACCAACAACATCAATATTTCTGTACAACAATCACAGAAATAATTTTTGTTGTTTTTTTTCACGCTCGTCAAAATTTCGCGTTTTTGTTGCTTTTTTTGCGTACACACACAAAATCGAACTCGAACCAACATAAAACAACAACAACGACTACGTCGCATCAAAAACAAAAACAACAGACAATATGGGTATTAATGCGTCGATGCGCTGTTGCGAAAATGTAAGTCTTTTGCGCGCTAACGCCTGAAAGTTCAATGTGAATATTTTATTTCCATTTTGAGAAATTGCAGAAGTAGTGCGAAATTTTCAGCAAAGTGTTTGTTGTTTTACAAATGCCAAACTTTCGCAAACCGCACTTCCGCAACGACACAAGAGCATTGCACATCAACGCGTGAATACCCCTCCTTTTTGTGTGTGCCCTAGTTCTTAGAAATTTTGAAAATTGTTGAAATATTATTGTTGTTGTAAATTCGAATTTGAAGTTGTTGTAAAAGCGAAAATATTGCGCTACATGCGCTTGGCTCAGTGATTTGAAAACGCTGACACCCTTGTCTTAAAGTATAAATTTAATTTTTACATTCATTAATTACTTTATAGAAATGCTTCAAATTATCAGTTGACGTCGAACCGTCATTTTGAACGCGCGTGTTGTGTGAATGTATAAGGTAACATTAGAATTTTTGTAATTGTTTCTAGGATTCCATGTAAGTATTTTGAATTAAAATTTGTTAAGTTGTTAAATTGTGTTGCCTAAGAAAACGGATTCTAATAAGTTTAAGATTAAACGAATAATGTTTTACCAGTGATTTTCTTTATTTGCTATAAGATAAAATTATGCTTTGACTAGTTTAATTAAGTTAAAAAAAAAAATTTGATTATTTTATGCCTGAAACCTCAACTTGACCTCTCTTGAGGGCCGGGTTATCGTTATCCGATTGCCGTGAAACTTCATAGTGTTTGTTCTTATGACCCACGGAAGGTTTTCAGGGGGTGGCGTCAACGAAAATCAGAAAATCATAAAATAAGCGCATGCCTAATGCCCATATATGTTTCTTGAAGAAAACAAGTAAGTATATTTGAACATAATTAAAGTTAAATAAATGTTAACAAGTACAAAATGAAGAAACTTGACGTTTTTGATTGTTGTATAATGAAAATATATCATATTTTACGTTAGTACGGAATAAGGTGTACGCAAGTACGGAATTAGGTTCAACGCAAAATTTAAGTCCGGGATAAATGCAATGTTTCTTAAAATATAAAAATTAACTACAATATAAGCATTATGATGCTCATATTGAGTTACAATCGACTACGGATTAGACCTTATTTCTTATATGGGAAAAACTAAAAATAAAAATAAACCTTGCTCCCAGGGGCTAAAAAGTTTTCTATTGGTGTATCAAGCATAAAAATTTTGGTCCCGATCGGAAAATATTGGATCGTGCCGCAAAGCCGTTGAAGGTCGGAAAACTGCTATTTATATGAAAAAAATGGGGTTTTAATCGCAAGAATCTGTCCTATCTTTGAAACTATTCGACATAAGTGAATAAGATTTAGTACATTTATGAACAACATTTGAGTAAATAGTATCCACGGTGGACGGGGCGTGGCGTGTCGTATCTCTGAAAATATTTGACTCAGGTAAATGAATTTAAAACGATGCTATTTTTTAATTATATAGCATGAAACGAATTTTGTAGTCTAGTTCTGAATATTTTTTTAGTTTTTTCCTTTATTGACTGCAAATATTTTTTAAAATAAAACTCAAAATTAATTTTTTAATTGAATCTTTGCAAATATATGACTAAAAGTTCAATTAAAAAATGAATTTTCATTATATAAATGTCATTAAGTAACACACTTAAAAAATTCTTAACACTCAAATTTTTTTAAAATTTTAATTAAAACAATTCCTACACCTTATATGTTTAGTTGCGCGTCGTTGATGATGGACAGCAGGCCTGTCCGAAATACATTCGTCTCAAATAAAATAAAAACTGTTTTAATTTAAATTTAAGAAAAATTTTGAGTTTAATTTTAAAAAATATTTGTAGTCAATAAAGGAAAAAACTAACAAAATATTCAGGTAAATGAGATTTGGTACATATGTAATTGGCACTGGGAAAAAAATTTTCAATAAAAATGGGTGAGGTGCGCCCCCTCTTTCTAAAAAAAAAAAAATTTGTCATGTCTCTGAAACTATTTGACACAGCTATTCGCATCACTTTATCTGAAATCAAATCTTATTTACCTGTGCCAAATAGTTTCAGAGAAAAAACAAATTTGTTTTTTTAGAATGAGGGGGGGGGGGGTGGCCCCACCCATTTTTATTGAACATTTCTTTCCAAGTACCAATTACATATGTACCAAATCTCATTTACCTGAGTCAAATATTTTCAGAGATACGACAAATTTCGGTTGGAGGGAGCATGGCGCTGCCCATTTTTTTATTGGATACTATTTAGTCAAGTATTGTTCATATATGTACTAAATCTCATCTTCCGCCCATTTTTTATTTAAAATTTTTTTTCTCAGTGCCCATTACATATGTACCGAATTTCGTTCCCTTGAATCCAATATTTCCAGAGATACAAGAATTTCGGGTCGAGGAGGCGTGGCATCAATTTACTCAAGCATTGTTCATATAAAGGGTGTTTTTTTTAGAGGTTTGTTTTTCGAATAGAGATAAAACTGGCATTTTGTGGTCAAATCTCGCAACTCTAATGTCACTTATGTTCAGTTTGGTTTGCCATTTCATCATGAACAGGTTGACAAAAGAACAACGCTTGCAAATCGTGCAAATTTATTTCGAAAATAATGGTTCAGTTCGCGAAGTTTACCGCAAGCTCCGTCCATTTTATGGTCGCCATAATCGTCCATCAGAGCAATTAATTCGGTTAACCATGGATCGTTTTCGCACTACGTTTACTCTATGTGATAATACGCATCCGCAGAGACGTCGAACAGTGCGCACCGAAGAAACAATTGCCGCTGTAGAGCAAAATGTTGAAGAGGACCCGAATGAATCGATTCGCCACCGTGCACAGCAATTGGAGCTTTGTCCATCAACTTTATGGAAGATTTTGCGCAAAGATCTTGGCTTGCGACCTTACAAGATCCAGCTTGTGCAAGAATTAAAGCCGCGAGACCATGCAATGCGTCGTGATTTTGGTGTATGGGCCGAAAATGAGATTGATCTCGATGCTGATTTTCATCGCAAAATTTTGTTCAGTGATGAGGCTCATTTTTGGTTGAATGGCTACGTCAACAAGCAAAATTGCCGCATTTGGAGTGAAGAGAATCCACATGAGACCCTTGAGACGCCATTACATCCACAAAAACTGACTGTTTGGTGTGCTCTATGGGCTGGTGGAGTCATTGGGCCATACTTCTTCCGAAATAATGCTGGAGAGTCAGTTACCGTTAATGGAGACCGGTATAGAGCCATGATAACCGACTATTTTGTTCCCGAATTGGATGGCATGAATGTGGATGAGTTGTGGTTCCAACAAGACGGCGCTACATGCCACACAGCGCACGTCACAATCGATTTATTGAAGGAAACATTCGATGAGCGCATAATTTCGCGGAATGGACCTGTCAATTGGCCACCAAGATCGTGTGATTTGACACCATTGGATTATTTTCTTTGGGGATATGTGAAGTCGCTCGTCTACGCCAACAAACCAGAAACGTTAGGGGACTTGGAAGCCAACATTCGTGGCGTTATTGCCGACATACGGCCCCATATGCTCGAAAAAGTGGTTGAAAATTGGACCTGTAGAATTGGCTTAATTCGAGCCAGCCGCGGCGGCCACATGCCCGAAATCATATTTAAACATTATGTATGTATGTATTCTCCTTTAACTCCTAGGAGGAGCATAGGGCCAATAAAATTTTGAGAAACCATATTGGTTCCAGTTATAGGAGAATCATTCCTAACTATGCATGTTTCTTGCACCTCCAAATCCGATGTGCGTGCTGCCGAGGCAGGTGGATTAACCACACTCTGGTGGGTACCACTTGGAGAGTTATTTCCCATCGATTTTCGATCCATGCTTCATTAGTATAATCTTCTCGGCAACGCCCCACGCAGTAAGTTATAAGCTTAAAGCTGGATCCGGCAAGCGCTGCAAATATAGTGGCCAAATTCACTTTTAATTTCAGCCGCCCAATCTGGAACAGACGCTGACCTGGGAGCCGCCCACTCTGGATCAGACGCTTCAGGATTTCGACAAGATGCTTATTTTAAGGCGGCATCGACTCGCCTTGTCAGTGCCAGTTACGGGCATTGTGGGTTTTTCTTTCGAGGCGCATCGCTGTCCAACGCTACACCCTTCCACACCCTGGCTGGTCACCCGCTTTTAGTCGCCTTTTACGACAGGCATGCTTACCTCGGGCATATTCTGACCCCTTACCCGCAGGGGTAATATTAAAACATTAATGGCATAAACATTAATGGCATAAAATTATCCTTCCAATAAAGCCAAATTGATGGACATTAAAACGATTTTCTTGTGTTTTATTTCAATTCGAAGTTCTATACCTCTAAAAAAAAACACCCTTTACATACCAAATTTTATTCACTTATGTCGAATAGTTTCAAAGATAGGACTGGTTCTTGCGATTAAAGCCCCATTTTTCCATATAAATTGCGTTTTTCCGACCTTCAACGGCCTTGCGGCACGATCAAATATTTTCCGACCAATAGAAAATTTTTGGACCCTGGGAGCAAGGTGTTTTTTATTTTTAATTTTAAAAATAGGTCTACTACGGATAAATCAATTGTTATGAGAAATCATATTTCCGGTGTTAAAATTGTGTTGTATGGCTAGGAGCCATTCTTAAAGTGGTGAGTGGCTATACATGCCGTAATTCGGTGCACTTTGTTTCTATTAACAAAATATATATTTCATAAACTTAAATAATTTTCTCATTACAAAATCATGTCACAGAAAAATAACAAAATGTAAATAAATTTTATGCTTGAAGGAAATATGTGTAGTCAAAGAAAAAAACTGCCTAAGTCACTCACTGATATGTAGGCAAAATAAATAAATAAATACTTTCATACTTTCACTACTTACTTTCATATCAAGTTATTTTGAAATCGATGAAACTTATACCAACTTATAGCTTGTGAGTCCTTGTTTAACATACTAATTTGTTTAAGCTCAACTATGACCGGCTAAGAAGTTATTCAGGATCAAAGGTCGCAAAAATCAGATTTTGCAAATGTCTAGGTAGTGGTAATAGTTGTCTCAGAAAATGTTCCATTGAAAATTAGTGGCAGTTGTTTTGCGTACGACTTAGTCCATTGATATCGGACTTTATAATTTAACAAATTAGTTGTATAACGAAGAAGCTGATGAAC
The DNA here is from genome assembly GCA_951812925.1 of Calliopum simillimum. Classification (NCBI taxonomy): domain Eukaryota; kingdom Metazoa; phylum Arthropoda; class Insecta; order Diptera; family Lauxaniidae; genus Calliopum; species Calliopum simillimum. The sequence continues at coordinate 68,714,403 of OX638370.1, read as the reverse complement.
TAGCAAGACATGGTTCTTCTGTGAGCGGGATCCTTTCAGAGTGCGTTAACACTCCGCTAGGTCTAGCAAAGAAAAAAATTTTGTCGCAAGCTTTAAAAATTTGCAGGATTTCCAGATTATATTGGCCTTCATTCTACAATTCAAAAACTTCAGACCTGCTGTTCAGAAACCGCACTGATATTGCAAGAATCGCTACAGTTTGCACCGGACAAGCATGCCGAAAGACTTGATATCCCCTTCAGTTCCTTCTGTCGGAGTTACATGGATGTTAACGGGAATCCCTCGCATTTTCTGAAACTGTCCTGCTTTATCTAGAGCCATGCTTAGGGCTCTAGGAAAACCCTTCTTCAATGATCTGAGTGAATTCGCCAATATTGATATTGGCACACAGAGTTTAAAGAAGCTGATACCAAAAGATTACCATAGCTTTTATGATAATTTACAAACTTAGAAAGGCCTTGTGCTTAGTTCTAGTGCTTTTGCTCAAGATAATTTGTTTGAAATAAAAGATAAAACCTCGTATGTGCTTATTTTTTTTTACAAAAATTGTGAGTAAAAACCACGTAAGTAACAAAAACGGTCATAACTGCCAAAGTTCTTATCCGATCCAAAAAAAAAAAAATTAAAAATGCATCCTTTAAAAGCATAAAATTATGATTTTGCTTTTTTTTATAGCGAAATAAACGTTTTTTTTTTAGTTGTGCGAAACTATCATTTTGTAGGTCAAGGCTGAAAGGGGACGATATATAATTGAAAATTTTTTATTTAATTTATGAAAATCGTTTACCTAAAATGAATAAAAATAAATTATTTTAAGATATTTTTTATGCTGCGAAGTATCAATATTAATTTTTAATTCCAAAATATGCATTAGGCTGACCCAAAATAACTAAAGGTGTTCCGATTTTAGGTGCTCAGCACTCAAAATGTTCGGTATGGTCTAGAAACTACGTATGTAAATTTTGGTAAAAAAATATTGAGATTTAGCACTCGCGCAAGCTCGATAAGTAGCGCTGCCTTGATCGTACGAGAATGGGGTTCTTTCAGCCCGTGGAAATTGATAAAAAAGGATTGGAACAATTTTTTTTTCTGTCCTACTTTATGCTTTCGAGGTCGCTGAAGACAATGGCATTGCCAGTTTTTGGAAAAGATTCCAAGATTTCAAGATATTGAAGATATCTCTCGAAAAAAAAAAAATTTGAGATTTTTGTTAGATTAAATTGCCATTAGTCGTAGGAACATTTTTTATTTTTGTTTCTCGGAATGTAGTCTTGTAGCCTAAATTGTGACGAACAAAATGAGTGGTCGCACAACACTTTTTGAGAAAATCTTCTCGAGATATCGGCCACAGACTGAACCGCCGTCCTGCCGTATTGCCGGTCACTGGGGATATCTGCCGATTTAACGCTATTTTCATTGATTTTTGAGATCCTACCTTGTACTTTCGACGTCGCTGGAGATGCGGGGACATTTATTTTCACGATAAAATGCAAGTGTTTCAATACATTCAAGATATTCCTATGATAAATTTCCCTAGTGGGATTTCCAATGAAAAGCAGAACTAGCTCTAAAACCTCGACATAATTTTTCCGCGCATGATTCATCTGGAGCTAGTGATTGATGTCCATCGCGGTTTTCTTCTGGAAAGGTGCCAATGTGTCCCAAATTTTTTTATCTCCCACTGAAAAATTTGGGAATATCTTGAATATATTAAAACACTTGCATTTTATCGTGAAAATAAATGTTCCCGCATCTCCAGCGACGTCGATAGTACAAGGTAGGATCTCAAAAATCAATGAAAATAGCGTAAAATCGGCAGATATCCCCAGTGACCGGCAATACGGCAGGACGGCGGTTCAGTCTGAGGCCGATATCTCGAGAAGATTTTGTCAAAAAGCATTGTGCGACCACTCATTTTGTTCGTCACAATCTAGGCTACAAGACTACATTCCGAGAAACAAAAATAAAAAATGTTCCTACGATTAATAGCAATTTAATTTAACAAAAATCTCAAATTTTTTTTTTTTTTCGAGAGATATCTTAAATATCTTGAAATCTTGGAATCTTTTCCAAAAACTGGCAATGCCATTGTCTTCAGCGACCTCGAAAGCATAAAGTAGGACAGAAAAAAAAATTGTTCCAATCCTTTTTTATCAATTTCCACGGGCTGAAAGAACCCCATTCTCGTACGATCAAGGCAGCGCTACTTATCGAGCTTGCGCGAGTGCTAAATCTCAATATTTTTTTACCAAAATTTACATACGTAGTTTCTAGACCATACCGAACATTTTGAGTGCTGAGCACCTAAAATCGGAACACCTTTAGTTTTTTTGGGTCAGCCTAATATGCATACATGTAATTATTCGAAAATTATGTAATATTATTTTGTATGGACATGATATGAATTTTGTATAAAATGGTTAAAAATACTTTCATATTAACTTCTATATTAATTTTTATATGGTGATATTATAAAATCTAACCAAAAATATTTAAAATTGTATAGGGTAGAAGGGGGAGGTTTCTACACATGGGAGGCTTTGTCAGTGCCAAATTTTGCGATTGCTATTCACACTAACTCCCGCGTGTAATACAAAAATGTTTACTCCTAATGGTACGCAGTTGTCATAAAAATGTCCCTGCGCAATTCGGCTAGTGTGCGTAGCTAGTCGTGATTTTGTGTTTTTATAGCAAGTTGATGCAATATTTGCTTGTTGCTTTTTGTGTGATACTTAGTTAATATAGGGGAAGGTAACCGATTGTGGGCCGGGTTTCGTTTTTTGCAGGTAACTTGCATTCAAGTATACATTTTTCGGCCTTATGGGTACCAATGGAAAGCTAGAGGCAGTAGGTAACCAAAAAAAAAAAACAATTTTTCTATAATTTTTCAACAAAAAATTTTTTTTTAACAAATTTTGTAACGAGCTTGCTTGTTTTTGGACAAAAAAAAATTTTATAACCGGTTGTGGGCCACCCTGAAAAATCCACATCAAATGCAAAATTATGAAAAAAAAACCAGTAAAGTAATATGTATTATCAAAATTTATTTATCAATGAAGCCTCTAGTGGCGAAAAAACATCAAGAAAATGTGACTTTTTCAAATAATTAATCATCCTCATCGGATTCGCAATTTGGTTTTCGGCCGCGATTTGATGATTTTTTGGGTGAAGCGGCTTGCAAGGGGCCAAGTTCATCCAAAAGACAGTTAACAGAAGTCGATTTATTTATTTTATGGTAACCCACAACCGATTACAAAAGGTGGCCCACAACCGGTAACGGCAGCCATCCCTTAAGTGACTGGCAAAATTCTCGTGGCGAAAAATTTTGAGCAAACTCGATATAAAATCGGAAAATTTAACGCAAATACTGCATAAAAATGCATAACACTCACCTCTTAGCAATATTTCACTTCGCTTTATCACACTCGCAAAATCTTCAGAAATTACTTTATTGAAAATTTCTTCGTAAATTTTTTTTGTTTTGTTGTAGCTGCGGGTCAGATGCGTCCTTTCACTTCAGTGTTTGCACTAATACTGTCTATTGTCAATGTACACATAACCTCATACTTAGATCTGTCATGTTTTATAAACGTCAAAAAATACAAGGGGTGGCCCACAACCGGTGACGGCCCACAGCCGGTTATCTTACCCTGATATAAAATTTCCGTTTTTTTTAGCAGATACTTAAATATATTATTACTGTTAATACTTGATTTAAGGTTTGCAAAATATATAAAAGATAACTGCGAAATTTTGGAAATTTGAAAACAAGTAGATAAGGGAGGATTCGTCAAGTGTAAATGGGAGGATTCGACAACTGAAATTTATACATATGATTCAATTATTTTCCATGAATCTGATTTTTCACAAGATATGGAGTTCGGTACTATTGCCGATGTACAAATGGATATAGAATCAGCCTCAATCATGTCTCGAACTCGTTCAAGGCTCTGACCTTCCTGATCCGAATGATTTGCTAGATATGGCCCCGATTGAAGACGACATCCCTGATTTTCGTTCTCCTATTGTATTACCGGAAGCAATTCGTCTTTTACCATCTATATTCAAAAGGTTGAAGGTTTCAAAAAGTCAAGGGAATCAAGAATTTATATGACTGACGAAGCCTCCCCAAAAGTGGGCGGTTCCGTCATTTATTTTAATTATGGTTTTTTGGTCACAGTTCCGAAAATAGCGAACATATCGAATTTTTGGTAATTTACAAAAGAAGCACACATATTCGTGCATAGTCTCTGTGTATTCAAAATAACATGCACAATTGCATTTGGAAGATATAAGGACTTTCTTGTTAGGGTGTCGAAACCTCCCCCTTCTCCCCTACATACTTTATTTGTATAAATTTTATAGTGACAAGCATAAACGGTTTGTATACCAAATTGTAGCATAGATTTTATAACAAATTTGGAGTGGATTTGTATTCATTCCAATTTGGTTTGAATTTTACCTCAAACTTTTAGATGCAAGTAAATTTAATTGTTTTTTGGAACAGAAATGCAAGTGATATTCCTTTTTTTTTTTTTTGCTAAGGGAAAAACACAATATATAAAACTATATGCATTAAAAATTTTAAACTTTATTTTTATAATCTTAAGTATGCCTCAACTATCATAATATTTGTAAAAATTATAAATTTGTTTTTTAGATTCAAGAAGATTGTCGCACGCATAAATTGATCAAAACTGGTAAGTATTAATAAATTAAGTCAGTTCTATACAAAATTAACGGCACAAGTTCTTTTTATAATTTTTTCATGTTGTTCGTACTGATTACTAACTTAAAAATAGCTAAAAGTATGTAAAAATCAGGTGCGTGTGATTTCAATCTTAATCTAAAATCTGAGTCATTAAATACACGCTTAAGGAATGATAAGGAATGTTGTGGTCATTAATATTTCTAACTTTATTGTTTTTGGAATATGTACGTATTTATAATTGTCACTCAAGTGTCTTCAAGGAGTTCAAACTTCAATTCTAAACCTCAGCCTTAACCACGTAACTACATTTTTATTAAATATTTGAAATTTAGGAATACGTTCAGTAAAGACCTCTCAGAATGTTTCTTTAAAAAATAAAAACTAAAAAATGTTTGTAATTGCGTGGTTATTACACCACAAACTAAAAAGTAAATAATCTATAAACAAAAATAAATATGGGCCTATACGCACAAAAGGAATACTTTTCCATTTTTTATTTTTTATTTACAGAATTTAAAATTTTTTCAATCACTTTTTATGCAGTGATGATTTGTTAGAAAACTTTGTCACAGAAAAATTTGACGATATTTTTGAATTTGTCGATGCTAAAACTTTAAAACCCAGCTAGTTTTCGTCCACAAAAGCTAAAGTGCGAAGTTGTTGTTTTAAAATGCGAAATAAATGTAACAGTTGTGGAAGAAAATGTGACCAGTTTCTTTCTAAGAATTTTACGATAACCCTTAAAAAATTGAAAGACGATGCCAAAGAATGAGCTGAAAATTTTTTAAAATTTTTTGATTCTCACTTATAGTAGAGGTCGCTCATCGCCGTTTTATGCAAAATCTCGGCTTGATTCGGTTTTTATTTTGATCTCAAAAATGATCAAAAAAAAAACAGTGCGATATGTCAAAGTTTTCGTCTTGAACCAAGATATCCCAATGTGCACAAAATCGGATGAGGATCCGTTTCGAAACCGTTACGAGTTCATAAAGGTATAAAAAATGTAGTCCGCGGTAACGTATCTATTTCGAACCCGTAACGTACATCAAAAACGAATTCAAAACGCTGTGTTTAAATAAAAAAAAAAACATTTTGAAGCGCTTATTAGCGATTAAAAAAAAATAAATAAATAGAAAAAAATTATTGATCCGCCTATGGTAAAATTCGAACCCGGGTAATTCCGCAGTGCGGGCCCGTTTCGAATCCGAAATGAATGTAAAAACGAATTCAAAACGGATTTGCTTTTAAAAATGTTAATGCTGTATATTTACAGAAAAAAACCGTTTTGATGTGTTTATTAGCAATTAATTAAAAAAAAAAAAAAATAAAAGAAAAAAAGGAAGAAAAATAAAGGGTAAAAATCCACCTGTGGTAGGATTTGAACCTGGGTAAATCCGTTTCGAATCCGTAAATACATCAAATACGAACTCAAAACGGATTTGCTTTAATTAATTTTAATGATGATAAAAATATACTTTTGATTTGTTTTTTTTTTTATTTTTTTATTTCATTGCGTATGATTTTTTGTAAACTTTTCAAATTCTGTTTGAAGAAATGTTTTTTTAATTCCAAATTTGAGTATATAATATTTTTTATCAAAAGAAGGGAAAAGAAAGAACACAGAATACTTATATAAAAACAACAGAAATTTGTTTTATCAATACAAACTTTAAATCTCAACATCAGATAAGTCTACATCAGATAAGTCAACATCATATCGGTCAATAGCCTAGTTGTATAACGTCTCGTGTATGAAAGAGTAATACCACGGGAGCATGGGTTTGCCTCCCGGCCGGGCTAATAATTTTTTTTTTATTTTGTTTTTTTTTTAATTAAAAATAAGCGCTTCACCATTTTTCTTTTTTTTTATAAGCAGCATTAACATTATTAAAAGCGAATCCGTTTTGAATTAGTTTTGATGTACGTTACAGGTTCGAAACGGATCCATAAAAGTAGAAAAAACGATTCGTTTTTTTTTAGGAATCTCTCCCGCAAACGGATCAGTAACGGATACGTAACGGATAAAAAGTACGAAAATATGAACCCGTTACAGATCCGAAACGAGTCCGTTTGGCACACTGGGATACAAAAAAAAAAAAATCTCTGAAACTAAAAATCAACCATTTATTTTTTTTTAGCTCAAATACCCACAAATTTTTTTTTTTTTTAAATTTCATCTAACTGTTAAACTCTACAACTACATTTTGGATAAAACTTGTTATAATGAAATTATGTAATAATAATTTTATAAATACGACATACATATGTCTCAAAAATTTTTGAAATGAGTAGTGCGATATCACAAATTTTTTGTCTTGATTTGAGGTATGTAAAAAATAATATCTAAAACTACATCTGGATATAATATTTTGTCCCAAGGTCATAATGAAATCACGCACGAAAATTTTTAATACAAAATCTTAGCGCATTATATCCGGTTTTTATGGGTCTTTTTCCCCTGTTTTCAAAAAACTGGACTGTAATGTGCTAAAATATTCTACAAAAATATTCTACCAAAATTTCACTAGTGGTCACCAAAGGTGAGATACACTTAAAACTTAAAGAAATGCGTTAAAAATCAAATAATGGACTGTCAACGATCATCTGGTGATATATTATTTTATGATATGTTATTATTTCTTCTTTTTAACGATCATAAAAAACGGAGCAATTCTTTCATTTATTTATTTTTTTTCAATATCATCGGTTTTCTAAAAACTTCTAAGCCTGGCTTACAGAAATCCTGACCTGACGCAACAAAACGGACAGAATATTCGAGTTTTAGAGACCATAATACACTAAAAACAATCTTCAAAACTCTTGGAGTTCTTGGACTGTTGTACTGTGTAATTTTTCCAGTCGATTTTATTTTGCTTGATGTCTTTGCATTAGTATCAAATATCGAACACATGAGTGGAACAAGCCAGAGATATGACGATTTTTGGGACCCTAACGTAATGAGATAATTTTGTCCCTCTTGCTTGTTGTAGTCGCCACACTGTGCACCTTCACTAAAATTGAACATTTTGCAAAGCTTCATGCAAAGCAATGTGTACATGGTAAACAGTATCAATTGCTTTTGACAAATCTAGTAGACAAAGGACTTTGAAGTGGTCTTGATCAAAATGGGTATAACCAGTTATCAGACTGATAAAGAGGTAAAAAGGGATGGTTTTTGGAGATCGCGGCTTAATTGGTCATACATCTACATATGTGACTGTCCAGAGGAAAAAGGTAATTTTTTACATTTTCTAAAAATAGGGGAGATGTGTGTACTTTGGTCCGCTTTCCAGTTTTTTTAATGTGCTGGATTTTCCAAAAAAGTTTCTTTAGTTTTTTGATTAAGTTATATTTCTCAATGCTTGCAGCATCAAATGACGTGACAATGATATTTCTATGCCTTACCATTGACTAGCAATATTACTTTTTCCGTTCCAATCTCGAACGGTCCAAGGTACACCATGCAAATGTACTTTGGACTATCAAATATAAAAGAGAATACATTGCATATAGGTAATAAATTACGAATTAAGAACCATTTATTATGTAATCAAAATAACATTTGATTCAATTAAAAAAATTAATCATAAACAAAAATTATAACTCAAAAAGTCCATTTAGAAAAAAACAATTAATTAAACAGAAATGGTTGCAAATAAATACATTAATCACGTAAATAATAATAAAAATATTATATTGAAAGGCGATTATGGCTTCCTGGTTGCCCGTCGAAAAAGACTCGCTAGTCACTTAGCACAAGTCCAAGGCATGTTTTAAAAACTGTTAATACCCATAAAATATATTAATGAAAGTACATCTAAAACACACTAAAAGCTTAAGACAATAACTAAACTTCCTTTCTGATGTTGTAAAACTGAAATATTTCAAGTAAGTTTCTCACAAAACGTTTCGTAGTTTGCTCCAAGAACTAATTTTTACACACCAAGAACACTTTTTCCGTCACTTTTAATACGCGCATACAGCTTGACGGTCTGAAGTCTACTAATATCAGTGAGCGATATGAGTGCAAAATTCCATAGAAGAACATTATCGTACACGTGCAACTGTTGAGTGCAACCGACACTCGCACCTAGGTACACTCATACCAAGGTAAACCATCACCCTTACATATTATTTTGAATAAAATGACACCTCGAATAACGAAAAGTTTCAAAAATTGTTTGAGTTTTGGCGTTTAGAAATCTTAAAATAAAAAATTTAAGTTTGTAAATATCCAAATTCAGTTTTGTCAATTTTTTCTCCAAAAAGGTAGGGGTTTCATAAGACAGCCATTATTGATATTTGTAATTTTATAATGGACCTCAAACTAATTGTAAAATGTTCAGAACATGTTTAAGCACTAAATTCTTTATTAAACTGAAAACCGATAAAATTGACCCTGACTCTGATATATAGCTGTACCGCTAAATTTTGTCAGTAAAGACAAGGTCACTCCTCCTCTGGAGAATCACATATATTTGTTTGGCCGAAATACTAATTTTAATATTAGAAGTACATGATTTTGGATAGAAAAATTATTTCCTAAAAAAGAGTCATTAAAACATATCTGCATAAAATGAAATAACTATAAAGTTAAAAGTGCAATAAATAACGCAAAAAATGTCTATTTACTATCACATTACTTACTTACTTTAAGCTTTGATTGAGGATATAATTTATTTAATTTTAAAAGATCTACATATATCTATGTATTTCATTCATTCATTTTACAAATGTCTACAAATCCCAGCAATGTAAACAAACCAAGAGCTATCTAAGTACAAACTTTGACCGTAAATTATTCAAGAGTTACTGTACATTTTTATTTATTCAATTCAAAACAATATATTCAATTCAGAGCGATATATCATAGACGTGTTCTCTAATTCATTCAAACGAGCGCCAACCAAACAGATTTATGACTTTTACTTAATCTAATTCAATATGCGGAAATCCACTGGCTAGACCTCAAGGACGTCTTGAAAAAAATTCCCAAAACAGTGAAACCTAAACAAATCAAATTATTTTCGGCGTGTCTGGAACTTGAGAAAAAAGCGAAAAAAACTGCATTTGAAATTATAATTTCGAGCACTTAAGTAAATTCTGAGAGCAACTTGAATGCTCGTGCATAGCGTGTGTCTTTAAATTGATCTACGGTATGGGCGGTATGGTATGGAGGACAAATGTTTTGTTACTCAAACAATAAAAAAACGTGAGACCAAAAAAAAAAAATGTGCATAATGCGTTTAGATAACTGTCGCAGACGTCTGATGATCAATCCGATAATTTGACATACAAACATATATGAAGCACTCCTCACCAAGTGTAACAAAAAAAAATTTTTTTTCTCCGATTTCGCTCAAATTTGGCAATGTGGTAGATCCGGTGTGCAAGAACAACAATCCGGGAGGATATGGTCCTAATACCATTTGTTGTTAAAATACAGGGTGTTGAAGTTGGCGTTTTTAGTCATTTTCATGAAAAGGGTGTTTTTTCAAAAATTTATAGCTTACACTAAAGTTTGTAAATTGATAAATCTATGTTAATGGTCCCAATTATTTTGAAGTGTTCTTTTTATAAAAAGATATTTCTTGGTGAAAAAAATGTTTTTTCACCAAAATTTTTTACACTTAAAAATACTTTTGAATTTTTTTTTAAAAAAAGCCACCTTCGATTTTTTTTGAAAGTACTTTAAAATAAAGCAAAATTTATAAGCTTTAAGATGATGTATGACTCAAGATGGGATTCGGATGCTACATGGGAGTTTTTGGCTTTTGAACGCCCGTGGCAGAACAAAATCTTTTTTTACTCGAGAGGAAAGCATCTTACGTAAAAAGTGAACTTAGCAAAAAATGCTTAAAATTGTCCAAGCAATACGTATGATTTTTTTTGGAATTTTTTGAAAAGCAAAAAAAAAAAATTTTTTTTTCCTATCAATATTTTTTGGAAAAATTTTTTCATAAAAAAATTTTTTTCAAAAATTATTAAAAAAAAAAAAGTTTTAAAAAATTCCAAAAAAATCACACGTATTGCTTGGACGATTTTTTGCTTTGTTCACTTTTTACGTAAGATGCTTTCCTCTCGAGTAAAAAAAGATTTTGTTCTGCCACGGGCGTTCAAAAGCCAAAAACTCTCATCTAGCGACCGAATCCCATCATGAGTTTAACATCATTTTAAAGCTTTTAAGCTATGCTTTAATTTGAGGTACTTTTAAAAAAATTTAAGGGGGGGTTTTTTATAAAAAAAAGGATTTTTATGTTTAAAAAATTTTCGTTCACTAAAAAATAAGACCAAACTGAGTTTGAATCTTTAGATTTGGTTTTATGCGGAACAAAAACTGCAAACAAAGTATAAACAATATGTTATTATAAAAACTCATCAATTGAATTCTAGAGTTACCTGAACTGCTGGGAAAATCACTCATATTTTCAATAAATCAAACATTTGAAAATATTTCAACTTAATTGCGCGCATTTGTCTGTTTTTTGACATATCAGATGTTTAACTAATAAGTGTTGCATACAACAAAAATTATTCAATGTTGCAAATTCGAACAATCTTTGAAGTGAAAAGGGTAATTCTGTTATTTAAAAAAAAAAAAAAAATCTTGCAAAAGTAATCCCGGGATCGGTAGCACTACTCCTGGGATTTTCGGGACTGCAAAAAGGCTCGAATCCCGAGATTTCTAATATTCACATAATGATCAAAAATAGTTATACAAGCTTTATTTTTGTGTGTCCACTCACCACTTTTTGTTCATTCCAATTTTAACGGTTTTTTGGCATTTGTTCAAAAACCGCTTGTACGATTTTTTTAAAAATTCTCCAAAATTTGCCGAATTTGATAGGCTTCCATAATATAAAATAACCTCAGAGGGGTGTTGTTACCGTTATTTAAATTTTCAGAACAGCACCGTGTTAGGTTAGTTGATTTGAGGAAACTTACCTAAAAAAACTTTGGTGTTTTGCCTAAGTTTTATAAGGCAATTTGCCAAAGACGTAAGGTAATATTTATCTAAAAACTTTGACAATTTACCTATGTTTTTTTTTTTTTTTTTTGCTATTTCATTGATTTTCAATAGCCATGTGCACGATCCGGTGCAAAAGGTCTTGCATCATAGCATTTGTAAATAAGTGTTGAAAAAGTTTGCTATACAACAGCAAAATATAAAGGATTGAATTTATCTTATTTTATACATTTTCTATACTAAAAACCTACATTCATCATAAATATCAAACGAATATCAAAAAGCTTTATAATACAAATAGAATATCAGGTGAGTATTAATAAATATTTGTTCTAATCTCATTGGCGTCTTATGATTTGTTTTTTACAGATAGAGTAAAAGATATTCCCTTAGATTTATTTTAAAACACAAGATGGTCTTCCAAATTAAGTGCAAGCTCTCATAACCGGATGGATATCAACCGCGCTATTTGTGTTATTCATTTCTAACAAAATGACAGTCAATTCATTTTATGATATAACTTATGTCCCTTTATGTACTTAAAGCCCAAGACACAATTATTCGAGACGAGATGCGTCTGGGTTTTTTAACCGTCTCTGTTTCGGAACGCTTCATATACATTTTATGGGCATGAAACATACAATTCTATGTTGGGCTTAATCCAATAACTCCGTTGGTTTTGTGAATGCCGAAAAATGGAACTCAGAAAAGTTGTTCATAATAGTCCCAGGAATGTTAACATTTTCCGGTGTTCTCCCGATTCCCAACCACCTTGTATATTTTTATTTGTTATATTATCTAATAACTTAACATCGATTCAACTCACTGGAGTGTGCCACTATTGTCAGGAGAACTGTGGTACTTATGGCAATTTGTCAGGTTTTCTGCCTGCCAAATTATTGTATGTATTATTTTTGGCAAAGAACTGAAAGTTATCTTATACTTAATTTTAATGACCCACATATATTTTGTTTTGTAAAATTACATTTTATTTGTATTAAAAATATTCTTACGAATCAATATTTTATCTCCTGAAAATTTGAAAACAATCTCCAAATGCATTAAGTCATCGCTCCCTACTTGCACCACATGCTGGGCGCTACCTATGTCCACACGAGTGAGTGTACATCATCAATGTCTTCGTCATCGTTGTGTTCTTCTTTTTCCTGCTTTAAGTGAAAAGCCTCCAGACAGCCATCAGACATGCACATTCGGTTAACCAAGAGGCATAAACACATTCATTGTCAATTTTGACAATCAACAACAAGAAGTGAAGCCTCCAATGCAACACCAGCAGCAACAGCAGTAGCACAAACAGAAGCCAAATGAAGGAAGACACGCGATTATAGTGGAGATAAACAAAAAAAAAAAAAAAAAAATACAAAAGAAGGAATACTCCTCGTATGTGTATAATTTATACAAAAACAAATTGGCTTCTGGTTTTGCTGCTCATCATGCAATCTGAGCTAAAATCTTCACCTCAACCGCGAACCCAAACGATGTCTACTCGCACCCAAACATTGCCACTTACTTCATGCTCTTTACCTTTTCATCTCGGATACTTTAGCAGTTGGTATTATTCTTCTTAGCCACATGGACATGGATGCAGTATTATGTTGTTGTTGCTGTTGTTCTCCTTCTTTTTATACCCTACAACCAGGGAATATTCACTTCGTCCTTCCATTTGTAACGCAGATAAAGAGGCGTGCCAGGTATTGAAAAGTATATATATTCTTGATCAGCATTTCCTCTTGAGTCTATATGGGCATATCCGAAAATAGTCTTCTCTTATTTGACCCGGTTTTTCAGTAAATTTTTGTTTTCCTATTCTATAACCAAATGTGCTGAAATATATTCCTAGACGTGTAAAATGAAATTCCCCATAGGTGAACAAGAAAATTTCGATATGAGGGGCTGTCAGGAGTTAGTTTTACCTGAAAATTTTGGGAAAATCGAGATTTTCGATAATAAAACGGGAGAGCACATATTTCAGAAATAGTAGATATGCTGCGGTGCACCTTTCCGAATATTCTCAAGTAAAATTCAGACAAATCGTATGAAGCACACGGTGAGGGAAACAGTTAAGAAGTCTAACTCGCTCATTGCGGCCACATAACAGAACCTAAAATTCTGAAAAAATTCAAGCAAACTCCTTGAATAAAAATAAATCGACATCATGATGTTTTTCAAATTTAAGCCTCCATGCCGAGTAAAAAACGAAAAATGTTGAAATTTTCTGGTTCACCTATTGGGATATTTATTTTACACGTCTAGAAATTTATTCCATAGAGTTATGTGAAAAAAAAATTTTTTAATGAAAACATGGGTCGAATAAAAAAAACCAAGCGGATGCGAATAGAGGTGTTTGACAGAACCAATTAAAAAATATCTTCAAAATGCTCTGACAAAGGTTGGTTTGAAAAAAAAAACAACTAAATTTTATACAAAAATCAGAAAAAAATCGTAAAAGCATAATCTAAAATTTTTCCCAGATCTGAACATGAGAGTTTAGCACGATTTTTGTCAACGACAAAGAAACTCAAGACCACATGTTCCTCCAGTACTTCTGTAAGGCTGTTAAATGTGATTCACCAGCAACGCCTTGCTAAACAGCTTACAAATGTTCAACGCCTATTGCCTTCGGTCCAGGATAATCTATAATGTAAACCCCTAATTCAAGAGATATCGTACGCTGTAACAAGAAATACGTGAAATTAGTTTATATAGTGCGGAGAGAACTAAAAGCCCTGGCCAATCTTCGCTCATGTTGGAGAGGATTTGTGGAGGCATTTTCCTCTAAAGAAAGACAATGGACACAAGAAGAAAAATAAGAACGCCTCAGAAAGATATACCGACAGTAAATCGGAACTTTTATAGTATTCATTGTAGGGTATTAAATTTTTAGCCAGGCCATGATTTTTTATTGTTTTGTAGTAATTGCTGTTGAAGCGAAATGCGTCGAGCTGTCGTGGTAACATGCATCATGGTGAGGAAGAAATGAAGGTGTGATGAGACAACTAACCACCGTCTCGTCGTGTTCAATTATGTTAAATATCGTGTTTTGGTTTTGATTGTGGTTTTTGGTGTTCCAATAAATTTGGAACTTATTTGGCATTCAGTGGTTGGCATGCGCGACGTTATTTCACTTTGGCATAATGTTAATCGTTTGTTGAAAGATTTTAATTATATGTACGAGTATGATTCATTTCAGGTGCTTTTTAATTTGGACTAAATTTAATGAAAATTCTGTGAAACTCCTTTGAGCTATTCATGACAAAATATGCGTAACTGAAGAAAATATTTTAAATGCTGAATGCCATTGTTTATTACCATCAAATTGTCAACATATATGGGAGGGAACCCATTCATTTGGATCGTGGTACATTTGGCACGAGGAATATCAGATTTTTTATTTATTTCTTTTTTTATTTATTTAATTCACTTAATGGACAATCTTAAAAATATATCATACAAACTAAATGTAATATCAAGTATACAAAATAATTGATTGCTACACATTTCTTGAGTTCGGAAAGTCTTAGGCTACGATACACATTAATTTTATTAAATTCAATAAGAGCTCTTGTCATTGGATATGTAGATGATGTCGCGATCCTGATTGGAAGTAAATATGAAGGCACAATCTCATCCAGACTACAAAAGGCAGTTGACTTAATAGCTGCATGGTGCGAGAACCGAGAACCAATTTTCCCAAGTTCTTCAAAAAATCTACCGGGAACCGCATCTAAATTATATAGTAATACCATTTTCTGGTTAAATTAAATAAATAATATTGTGGCCTGATTTAGCAACCTATCATTACTAGAAGCCACCATCAAATGGTAGAAGAGCAAAAATGAACATATTGTTCCAAAAAGGGCGAATCCACTTCACTGCTTAGAGCTTCGACCTTTTGAGAGATATTGGACTCTAATGAAACTGGATCTTCGAAGGAGTAATAATGCTGCAAAAAAATTATAAGATTTCAGAAATAAATGGTGAAGGTCGTACGGTACCCGCGCTGAAACAACTGGACAAATCTTAATAAACGCCCTTAAGAAAAAAGTACAATACTTTACAGAAAAAAAATATTTGTTAATAGTTCTAAGGTTATTTATATTCGTTATACTACTCATTAATAAAAATTTGAAGATATTCATTGGGTATATATTTTTTTTATTGATGAAAAACAAAGTATTAAATTTTTCTGGGACAGTCCTTACTAGGGATTTCAGTCCCGGGATTCCGGGATCCCGGGATCCCGGGATTCGAGCCTTTTTGCAGTCCCGAAAATCCCGGGATTAGTGCTACCAATCCCGGGATTTCTTTTCTATGTTTTTTAGGTTAGAAAAATTGTTAGAATGTTCCAAAAATCACCAACAAAAGTCTTACAACATTATGGTTAATCTTAGATTGCAAAACGAGATGGAGTAGTCTTTTAGATATGCTGCAGCGCTTTATGATGCTTGAGAGTAGCATAAAAACAGCTTGTATTGACTTAAAGGTTTCTTTGATCCACTGTAGCGAATTTAAAATTATTAAACAATTAGCTCGTACTCTTCAACCAATCAAAATCACTATTGATATTATAAAGAAAGAAAATCTGCTTTGAGTAATATCATTTTTACTAAAAGGCACTTCAGACTAGTTCTCTTATGTTTTTCTGTATGATTTTTTCTCTGACAATTTTTTATTGTTTTTAATTTATATTGTTGAAATTGTTTTAATTTTTTATTTTTCAAACAACATTTAAAAATTTGAAAACTCCTATGACTTCTATTTTCAAATAGACTCAAATCTAATGCCAAAATAACTCATATGAGTTTTCTTCTGATAAATCATTTGTGTAATAAATGTACATTCCCACTATCAGAGTTGCCATATTTGACAACTCATACGAGTTTCTGTATGACTTCTCAGATAGTCTGAAGCGGCTTCAAGCTCGTGGAAAGGATTTTATCTGACATTTTTTAATTTTTGATAAGTCCCAATAATGACTTCTGTAAAGCTCCATCTTTAAATCGCGTTAAAGTAGAGATAAAACGTATTCTCTCTAGATTTGAAACTGAAACTTCTTGAGAAATTGAGGACAATAGCCATAGAGTTAAAGTAAACTCTTCAATAAACTTGAAAGAAAAATTAAATCTAGCTTTGAATACCACTTAAAAAAATTTGTTTTCTACAGTCTTATAATTTATCCAACGTTTTAGTGAAAGAAATTGATATATTTTGTAATGTGGTGATAGGGGTTATTTCCTCCAGAAAACTTTCGATTATCTTTCTTTAATTCAACCAACAAGTGTTGAATCAGAAAGATGCTTTTCGTGTGCAGGTTATATACGTAATAAATTTAGATCTAAATTGGATGATAAAATAATAAATGCTTTAATTTTCCTAAAATCATATTTTAATAATAATAAAACTGATTAAAACAAAAGTTAATTCTTCCAAGTCCAACACTTGTTAAAATTTTGATCTCACTATTTTATATAATTAAATATGTATGATATTTTATATATCAATAACTTAGAGCGCTATAGTCCTATCTCCACTTTTTGCGATTTTTGCAGTTATGGTATCCTTGTGGGCTTCTTTACCGAGTGGAAACCTGGGGGATGTCAAAATACCACTAAAACACCGAAATATTCGAGAATTAAGAAAAACCCTATCTCCAAACTGTAATTTTTTGAGGAGCGCTACTGTGCTATCTCTTCTGAATATTCAAATAAGTCACATTTTTAAGAAAATTTTTTAATTTTTTTCGTCTTTTCTACACCTTGATGACATTTTACATGTCGTCACTCTTAGGCCAGATTCACGAATGTGAAAATTTTTGAATTTGAGAAATTGCTATTTGAAATTTTTTTAAATATGAACATTATATGTAAATCTTGCTTACTTCTGGCATAACTTTATTGAACCATTTTGTACAAGAAAACCACATTAGTGCAAAACTGAAAACTGAAAACAGAAATTTTTGAAAATTTCTTGTTTTTTCCATGATTCGAAAAAAAATAATTTTTCATGTCTCTGAAATCATTTAAAGGATATGGATGAGATGTGGTATGTGTATTAAGAGTCAGGGGACAAATAATGTCTAAGGGAAAAATGGGCGGTCCCATGTCCTTCAAAAAGTATCATGCCTCTGAAACTATTTAATACACATAGATGAGTTTTGGTGCGCATATAAATTGCATCGGAACAATTTACATTCATTGGTTTAATTGGATGTGCTCTGCCCTCCATACAAAAAAAGGTATCGCAATGCACACCGGGAAATGCTAGTCGCTCATAAAATTTACTAAATGTGTCGTTTATTTGAATAGTAGTGCATTTCCAAATAATTTGTTAAATTGATTTTGTTAAAAATTAATAAAATTAGTTTTTAACACAAAATTATGTTAAAATATACTAAGGTAAAGTTATTGCATGTATAGTTTATTCAAAATCGCAGCCAATTCTAAGTATTCTTTTTGCATTTCCCAATAATTGAAAAAATGGAGATAGAACTATAGCGCTCTAAGGTATCGATATGTACTTAACTAAGCATATAATGCAGCAATAAGTAAATATTTATGAATTTTTGTTTTTTATAAAAGGCGTGAATTGCATAATAAAATGTATCTGCTTTAAGAAATTGTTCTTTTTTAAATAAAATATCTTTGTAGGGGTGTAGTAGGGGTATATAAGACAAAATATTAGGAATTTTTAATACTAAATTCTGTTCTATTTACGAAGAAAACAAAATTCATACGAATCCCGAAAAATCCCGGGATCCCGGGATTCAAAAATTTCTGATCCCGAAATCCCGGGATCGCAAAAAGTCCAAAAATTGGAATCCCTAGTCCTTACATTGGTCGGTTTTATTGTTAACATAATAGAAGACAAGTTTTTCCTCCAATTTCTTCACTTTCATATGCAATCAATTCCTTTTTTAATATTTTCTCAAAATCTCTCTTTTTTTCGCATTTATGCTGTAGCTTTATGCCTCTTTCTGTATTTGTATCCTTGTAGTGTCAAATCACCTCTTAACCCTAGAATACTAAGGCTCGTTATCAGTATCATCTTGGATAACTCTTTCTAAGATTTTTTTCATTTCTAAGAAGTTGCATAACTTTTTTTTCGGGATCGTGTCAATCAAAGCTTTGTCTGTTTTTTTTCTGTCCGGATTGATTTTTATTAAGTCTAAACAGCAATTCACAATTATCTACACCAAAATTACACCTAAAATTCAACCAGATGCTTAAAAAAAAAGATATGAAGCTATGCAAATGGTGATGGATAGAAAGTATTCTAACAAACAGCGAAGTTTACTGCCAAGCGTTTGAATGGAATTCACAAAGCAGTAGAGTTTGTTTTAGACCAAAAGTCATGTGGAAAAAGTCGTTATAGAACTAAATTCAATAATCGGGAATGACACGAAAATGAGTAAAAGTCATCGCAAAGGATCGCCCGTGATGGACGCGTTTTATTTTCGGCCTTTATTCACCCAAGGAGTTAAAGGATTGTACATACACACCCAATAAAAAAAACTGCAGTTATCTTTACAGCATTTGGTTGTGCATTTTAAAATAATTGGTCGAAATGCTAATTTAAAAGGAAATTCCATCAAATTCACAATTCATTGTTAACTTTACAGCAAAAGCAAGAAACTTGTTAAAATGATCGCTTTTTCTATTTGTAAAATTTACAGAAAAAATAAAATTGTGAAATTTGCAACAATTTCCTGTACCAAATACAATGATTTGTTGACAAATTTACAGCTAAATGTAGAATGTTCAACATAAATATGCTTTGAAATTCACAGTCATTCGTTGTGAATTTGAAGTCGTCCAAAATAAAACTTCATCGAAAAATAAATAATCATCCCTATTCTCTTTGGCGTTTTAACTGTCGTTTTTAAGGCGTTTCAGTTTTTATCGTCGCACAGTGCGTTGAGCCCATACAAAAAATGGTCAAAAATAGAAGAAGTGGTTGGATATCGATGAAATTTGGTAAGGGAAGGTGGGGAATCTTGGGCCACGTTTTTATTTTGTTAAATATCTTCAAAAAAAAAAAAAACTTTTGCAGATTGTAATATGGTATGTTATTCTACATGAAGTTAGGTAACTTTTGATTATTACACTTTCTAACAATTCTTTTGTTTTTTCCGACTTTTCGTGGTTTGAAAAAAATTTGTGTTTTTGCGATTTTCAAAAATGGTGGGGAATCGTGGGCCACCGCCGTAATTAAGTAAAAATCAAACAATTATGATGCAAAACTTTATTGAATTAGTTGAAATGACAAGTAAAGTTATTTTAATCGACAAAATGAAGAAGAATAGTTATTCACGATCTATCAGATACGCAATTTGGGAAATAGGAAAATTTGATACAAAATATGTATTTATTGTTTTATTTATTGATTCACAGCCTCCATTTTGCACAAAACATCATAAACACAACATACAAATGTGTATTGATACGAAAACTGTCAAAACACGGGTGGCCCACAAGCTACTTTTTGCAAAACAACGGCGTGCAATTGACTTGTTGAAGTGTCATGCAAAATTACTTTTGTATGTTGAAAGGCAAAGGTCTAACGATAATAAAAAACATATTTACCTGTGTTTTGTCGTAGCAATTCGTCAAAGAATGATGAAAATCAAACACGCAAAAAAAGTTTTGCACATACTTTTTTTGGGCGAGTATTGTACAAAGCAAATAAAACGCGTACGTTTGTCAACAACCAATGTAAAAATAAGTTAAGGCTAAGAGGAAACGATTACAGTTGCATTTAACTATTTATCTCGACATACTGCCAAAAGGTGGCGGTGTCTCACGATTCCCCATGGCCCACGATTCCTCTTTTTCCCCTACTTTAAATAATTTGGGGCTGCTGAGCTCAAAAATGATTTCAGATTTCTTGTAAACTTTATAGTTTTGCTAAAAACCAGGTGTTTAGGACGATTTTCTTAAGTCCCATTTATAACGATTTTTTTATTTATCTTCGAAATATGTGTTTTTGTAATATACGTAGTAGAAATAATGTTTTATGTACTTTTGAAACCATTTGTGTTAATAAAAACAAAAAAAAATTTTCAACATAAATTTTATATTTCATGTAAATTTTTCATTTTAAGCATTTTAAAAAAAAAAATATTTGTTGGACGAAGTAGGAAAAGTTATTTGCAGTTCCTGATTACATAGAATCCATACTAGAAGACTAAAAAAAAAACTGCACTTATTTTTATAGAATTTGTTTTTTTTTTTTCATCGAAATTTGTCAATTTCTGAAGTTTTTCATTTCATAATATCATATATTAAAATCACTACAATATACAATATATTAAATTATATATTTTCAAAAATTTTTTAATTTTATTTATTTATTGTACCTAAATATTATTTATAATAAAAAACTTTATTTCGCTTAGTTTAATCAAAACACAAATTTTTGATAATTATTTGTTTAAGAGAACCCAAAACGAGTTGAAGAAAACATGATTTTTTTTTGAAAAATATCTCTACTTTGAAGTGTCACAGCATAGCCAAAACTGAGTTTTTCTCCTTAATATTCTGGTTTTATTTTATTGATACAATTACCCGTCGATTGATATCAATATTGTTAGGTTTTGAGTCACAAAAAATTTTGATTTTTGCCTATGGGCCAACGCAGTGTGCGTCGTCTCGTTTCTAAATTCGAAGTCTGGAAACATATTGTATCGACAAGTAGTGTTTATCAAATGGATAGGAAAACCAAGCAATCAAACTTATGATTCGTGTTCCTGGTTATCTACGATTTTTCCTGGGAAAGATATGACCACTCTAAGATGACATCATGAAATACCAAAAAAATCATGTTTAAAGTAATTTGGGTACTTATTGGCCATATTTTTCAAATAGAATATGTTTTTAAACCTTATATATACTTACGAGTATATATATTAGATAGTATCGACCCCTATACAAAAAAAAAAAAAATCTCAACATGGGCTACATTTCATTCATAGAAGTCATTTATCTCAAATGTTTTTTTCAAATAGTTGTACTCATTATCTTAGTTTTTACCACCCTAAGGTGCCAAGGGCATATCATAAAATTGAAGTCCGTACAAAATCATAAAATTCATCTCTGCAGAGTTTCCTCAAATTGTTGAAATTGAAGAAGTTATAGCGAATCTAAAACGTCAGCACAAAATATAAAAAACAAGATGTTTCAAAAACGACAATCGCCCCTAAAGACTATGCAATATTTTTTTTTTATTTATTTGCATGGTGTTTGAAATGTCAAATGTTAAAAAAAATATCGTATAGTCTTAAGGGGCGATATTTGTTTTTGAAAAATCCTGTTTTTCATATTTTGTACTGAGCTTTTTGATTCCTTATAACTTCTTCAATTTCAACAATTTAAGGAAACTTTGTAGAGATGAATGTTATGATTTTTTGTGGGCTTCAATTCTATAAGGTGTCCTTAGCACCTTAGGCTGGTAGAAACTGAGATAATGAGTAAACTAGTCGAAAAAAAAAAAATCTGAGATAAATGACTTCTACGAATAAAATGTAGCCCATGTTGAGACATTTACAACGATATATGTACTATACTTGTTGATCGGACGTCAAACGGCGGAAAAAAACAAAACCGCATCGAATTTAGAGGCAGAAAACAGAAATTTTTTTTCCTTAAAAATCTTTCAATATTAGCTTTCAAACTGGGGGCATTCATTCAAACTTTTTTTTTTTTGTGATACTATCTAATGTGATAGTCCAGTGGGAAAGGTACCTAATCTTCACAAATTTTAGCAGCACAGCTAAAAATAAGAGATAGAGTTAGTTTTACCGGTTTTCAGCTTAAGGTGGAATGGGCATGGACATGTGCTGAACATTTTACTACTGATTTGAGGTCGTTTATTAAATTACAAATACCAATAAAAGTGGTCTTACCAAACCTCTACCCTGTAAAAATTGACAATTGACAAACTTTGAACTTCGATATCTACAAACTTGCGCTTTTCATTTTACGATTTCAAAATGCCATCCTCTCTATGTAGGCCTAAGTAACAAATACCATTTAACGATACTTATTGCATTAAATTATGAAGTAATCTAGAAAGCCTAAAAGTTTTGAGGTGCTACCGTCAAATGACCTCTATCAGGTTTTCTTGTTATAACAGAAGTATCGTAGTGTTAGTATTTCGTCAGAAAATTCTATATGACCTTAACAAGACTTTTGCTTCGACAAATTATGTGACCAGAGTTGTCTTGCATGTACTTTGGCGTTTACTTCATTTAGCCTCAAGGCTTTGGTTCTTATTTAAGTATTTGTCACAAATTATGATCTCAATTAATTTTTAGTAGTTTTTTGAACAATGGGCATGCGTGTTTCCGGAAACCTGCACGCCTCTTTAAATGCATGACAAACGGGAAAAGTGAATTTACGTACTATTGGGGCATGTCATATAACTGTTTTGGATAGCAGAGGGACAAAATGAGTTGTCTACATCGAATGACCTTTGCGACACTTTCATTGGAAAATCAAAAAATTTTGGAAAATCAAAAAATTTTGGAAAATTCGAGCAATCATTGGAAAAATGCCATCAGACTTTTACCAACAGAATATGTAGTAGCGAATATACTACTAATGTCACCAATGTACAAATGCCTGTATTAAATACACGGGATTTTTTTCCCTACTAGCAAGTCCTTTGGCATTTGCTGAATTTATACGGTATGTGGCCAAATATGGAGCAGACATTGCAGACGAGTTAACATATTTGTTCCAGGCACATGCGAGCACAGACGTTCAACATCCAAAGCAGACTGATAGACAGACAGACAGGTAGGCAGTGGCAGTCAGTCAGTTAATAAGTTGCTTGCGCTGGCTGATGCACAATGAGCCTGTATTTATGCAGCTGCAAAATTAAGAAGGTTAAAATAAAATTGGTGGAAGAATATTTACCATTCCATCGATTTAATGGGTTACACGTTCCGGAATAATCAACATCACCACCAGCAAAAAAGTGTTTTATTTAATGAAGTTGTAAGCACAGTACGTTATTTTCTGGATGTTCACTTAAATGGATGCCACGTGCAGTTTAAATTTATTAAATTACTTTAAAATGCTAATTCATTACCTACATAAGTAGGTATATGATTTTTAAGGTTTGGAAACATAAAACACCACTTAAAATATGGCAATGTCTGCTTTGCAATAAAGTAATGAGAATGCATTTAAAAAATTCTTATTTGTCTGGCTAAAGACCAAGAAAAGTAAATGGAGTTGCAGTAATCATACCTACTGATTTTTGAAGAGTCCAACCGATAGTCGATCAATATGAATTTCATTAACTAAATTGCTCAAAGCAGAGCAAGTTCGGAAATGCAACTTCACAAAAGGTCGTGGAAGCTCTCATACTAGCAAAATTTTTTAAAATGGTACAATGCAAGCGTTGTTTGAGATAATGCAAATAAATTTCGAATCGATACTAGTGACAGTTAGTGCAAACTCAGAACAAAAACCAAGTAAATAAAGTGCAAAAATATCTTACTTTTCACCAAAAGAATCAACGTCAACCTACATAGTTTTCATAAGACAAATGAATCATCCTACTTTTCGTATCGGGCATCGACTTCCCAGCAAATCCTACATAACCATATTGAACTATGGACAGAGCTGTTTAACACATACTATGATACATTTTCCTAAATCTACTACCACAATGAAATTTAAAAAGGATAAGATATAAACGAATAGATGCATTTCTTCCTTACTCAAAAAAAAAAAAAAAAAATATCAAGTTGACAGAGAATAAAATTTAAGCAAATTCAGATATAATAAAAAATAACCCTCCATACCAATTCAAAAGCCTAACATCAGCGTCGATAAGGTAAATAAAAATTAATAAAGCTGAAAACCCCAAAAAAATATTTATTTCATTTATACATATCAATACATTCAACGTAAAAGTTGGTAAGTTGGGACAGCGTTTTGCAAAATCTGCACATTTGGTTCCATCTTGTGTCAAATTTTGGTGCCTCTAGCTTAAAATTTGATGGCTTGCGAGTTATTTTTGAAGTCACAACCAAAATTTATTTTATATAGGTTTTCATACAAAAAAAAAGTTAAAATACACAATTGCTCATAATTAAAAACTACGATTTCGAGTTACCAACTTTTACGTTTGACGTATCGATATTATTTCATATTTTATAAACAACTGCCGAGTTATCCAGAGAGACGTCAATCGTAGGTAAAACCTGCAGCTCGATGCGGCTACACCCACCATAAATTTTACAAAAAAGTTCTTTGTAACTCATTCACAAATAGTTTGATTGTTATTTCTTTACATAAACGGAAAGAATGTCAACAACAGGAATTGGGAAAAATGAATGAGACAGCTATAGCTTTTTATTATTTTTGTTTATGAGAAAGTCGCATTGATAAGACAAGGATGTACGATCACACGGATAAGGCAAAAGTGGTTAATTTTTCCCGATGCTGGAAGATATGTAACTGGTATAACATGGTTCGACACCAATTTAAAACCCGTGTCTTGTGGCCTTTCACCAGCAAGTCACATTTTTTTTAATCGAATTTTGAAGTTTTTAACTCCACTGTACATTAGGGGTGTTTTATTGCACGAATTTTAGATTTTGATACTTGACACCCCTCAATTTTGTGAGGTTGGAAAAAAAAAATGAGTTTGCAAAAAAAATTTTGGGGGTGGAGTGAGGGTAAGGGTTGGCGCAACTAGGTCAAAGATGAGAGAAAGGAGAAACAATTTACTTACAGCCCTATAAGAGGGGCCACTTCTAGAGGGTTCAAATGTATGACCGACTCACATTATTTTTTCTCCCCCAACATTTTTACCAAGCATACCTACCTCTTATCTCTTACCCCTAAGGGGGCTTCCATACAAAATTGACATTTTTAGGAAATCGACCCCCACCACTCCCAGGGTGCCCCTAGAAGAGTCAAATGTATGACCAGCCCCTAATATTTTTTCCTCCCTAAAATTTTTTCGCAACTCACTTACCCTCTATCTCTAGCTCTTTAGGGGGCCCCCATACAAAACTGACGTCCTAGACATAAAAAATATAGAAAGGAAATCGTCAATTAGGCCCATAACTGCCCAGGAGTCTCTCTTAGAGGAGTAAAATATATGACCGACCCCCCTTATCTCCCCTCCAAAGTTTCACAGCTTACCTACCCCCTATTTCCAATCCTTAAGGGGGCTCCCATGCAAAGTTACGTTTTTTTTAAAAACCGCCTCACTACCCTAACTGGACCATGGGTACCCTTAGAAGGGTCAAATGTATGACCGACCCCCGTTATTTCTAAGAAAATTTATAAAAAAAAAATTGTAGAAAAAATATAGATCGCGAAAAAATAATGGGGGTCGGTCATACATTTGACCCTTCTAGGAGTACCCGTGTGCCAGTTAGGGCAATGGAGGCATTTTATATAAAAACAGTAACTTTGTATGGGAGCCCCCTTAAGGATTGGAAATAGGGGGTAGGTATGCTGAGAAAAAATTTTGGAGGGGGGCTAATGGGGGTCGGTCATATATTTGACTCCTCTAGGAGTGAGCCTATTTGACGATTTCCTTTCCATATTTTTTATGTCTATGCCATCTATTTTGTATGGGAGTCCCATAAAGAGTCAGAGATAAAGGGTAAGTATGTTGGGGAAAAATGTTGGGGAAGAAAAAATATTAGGGACCAGTCATACATTTGACCCTTCTAGGGGCACCCTGGGAGTGGTGGGGGTCGATTTCCTAAAAATGTCAATTTTGTATGGAAGCCCCCTTAGGGGTTAGAGATAAGAGGTAGGTATGCTTGGTAAAAATGTTGGGGGAGAAAAATATTGTGGGTCGCTCATGCATTTGAACCCTCCAGGGTTGTTTGTAAATTTTTTCTCTTTTTCTCTCACTCTTGACCTCGATGCGCCAACCTTTACCCTCACCCCACCCACAAATTTTTTTTCCAAACTCATTTTTTTTTCCAACCTCACAATATTGAGGGGTGTCGTGTATCAAAATGTTGTTACTAAGGATCTCCATACATTCTTAAAAACACCTCTACTGTACATGAAAAAACAAAAATAACGCATTACATCTGAGTTGCATCATGTGTTCAGCAAACTTATTCAGGACATTAGAAGGAATATTTTTGTAGAAAACTTTAACTCTCTACATTCCCCACATATGGGTAATTTATACCCTTTTCCTAAAAAAGTGCAAAAAGGAGACCTAAAATGGGGGAATATTGAGTCAATATGCGCTACATAAATATTTGCTATAAAATTTCGAAACTCGTAGCTGAACGCGAAAAAATCGAAATTTCATCTCGGAAGCCAAACAATCGTTAAAATTAAATACTTAGGGCTTTTAACTTTGCATATTTCTTAAATTCTTGACGCATTTTTCTTTCGTTTTAATCACTTTTCTTTTCACACAAGAAACATTTTCAAATTAAACCATTATATCCGTTTAAATGTGTTTTTCTTATCCCTTTTTCCAAAAACTGGGCTTTAATGGGTTAAAGTATTCCACAAAAATATTCAACTAAAAATTTCACTTAAGACGAAAAATGCTTAAAACTTAAGGAAAGCGCATCAGGGATGTAATAAATAAGCGATGTGAGAACAACAACAACAACAATTTGTTGGCTTTCGGGATGAAATTTCGACTTTTTGGCGTTCAGTTCAATAGCAAATATTTATGTGGGACATATTGACTCAATATTTTCCCATTTTAAGTTTCATTTTTGCACTTTTTTAGGAAAAGGGTATAAATGACCCATGTGTGTGGGGGATGTAGAGGGTTAAAATATTCCTCGTAATATCTTGAATAAGTTTGCTAAACACATGATGCAACTCAGATGTAATTATCAAATATGTAGTTAAATACATCGATTTAACACAAGAATGCGTTTTTTTCCTTTTTTTTCATTTACAGTGGAGTTAAAAACTTTAAAAATCGATTAAAAACATGTGACGTGCTGAAGAAAAGCCACGAGGCGGGGGTATTTTATTAAAACGTCCATTATAAGAATTTTTTGGATTTTCTCATGTGTTTTACGAAAAGTTCGAAATTGTCAAACAGTGTAATACGAGATTTGCAATAACTTCGAAGTGATAGAGTTCCCAAATGTTTCGTCAACTACTCGTATAACAAACGATTCGAACATTAAATTAAAGTGCATAACGATTGTTTTGGCATTGGGCTGAGGCAGAAGTCAGTGGTGTCCAATCCAAAACTTCTAGTTAATAAAATATTTTTATTTTTTAATTTTTTTTCATTTACAAATTATTTATTTTTATTGTTATTTATTTTTTATAAAGGATTATAATTCGTTACAATAGTTATATTAGTTGAATAATCCTTCAATTCGTGCCAGCCCTGTGGCTGGCTGAATCTCCTTTGGGGAATGCTGTCCTCACCGTGATCCTTGATCCTTTGGCCAGATCGATGGGGGAAGAGTCTTCCCGGGGCTATATTTTGATGACTACGGGTACTGTATGGATACTATAACAAGTCTCCAGCATCGTAGATAAATTCTCTGGTCACTTAAGGTACCCAGGAAACCTTAGTGAAAGACTATAAAAAGTCTTCCTGGTTGCTACGTACACACCATCCGCGATTTTTTTCAGGGATAATGTTGGGGGACCCTTCTAGTATCTAAATCCGCAAACCGCGAAATCGAACGTCCAGCCGTTTTTTTTTTCGACCTTTTAGTTTTTTTAACTATTTTTGAGTATGTCTCGGTGTGCATATACATATTATGTACACATATATATGTATATACGTACATATATATACTTGTATATGTATATATGTGTAATATATATATATGGATATATATATACATACATACATATGAAAGGTATCGTTTCCGCAACATTTATTTTTAAAAAAAATCGGTTTTTTCGTATTTAAGAAAAACACAAACAAAAACCGGAAACGAAAATAGTCACTCCAGATGTGATTTTTGATGCTTAATCCGATTCCGGTATTAGAATTGCTCTATTACGTCTGGACTTTGAGATATTCTTACATATATGTTTAAAAAATACTATTTTTTTCCTATTTTTGAAGTTTTATAACAAGATAAGGTAATATTATGCCGTAAAATCTGGTATGACAGTTAATAGCCCTAGTTTTTTCCTTGAAAACCGAGACATACTCAATCAAACCGATAACGATATCTTTTTTTTTTGTCGGAGATATCTTTGCCTAAAAAGTTAAAAAAGTGCAAAAACACTATTTTTGGCTATATTGGATGTTATATGCAGGACACACAAAATATGTATGTATATATATATCCATATATATATATTACACATATATACATATACAAGTATATATATGTACGTATATACATATTAGGCCGGGTCAATTTGTTCGGGAGGCAAAAAATTGGCAAAGAGTATAGCAACAAAACAATCTACGAAAAATTCCAAGAAACTTTGCACAAGAAACCATGGGTCTAAAATCAATATCGAGCCGCCGTAAATTGCGTTGAAGTTTTGTATGTAATACAATAAGAAAAATAAAAAATTCAAATTTTTTTTTACTTGTTTCATATTAAATTATTCAAAGTATTTGAATTTTTTGTTTTTCTTTATTGAATTTTAAAGTAGTACATCAAAACTTCAACACAATTTTCGGCGGCTCGATTTTGATTTTTGTCCCATGGTTTCTTGGGCAAAGTTTTTTAGAATTTTTAGTAGATTGTTTTGTTGCTATACTCTTTGCCGCAAAAAAATTTGACCCGGCCTAATACATATATATGTCTACATAATATGTATATGCACACCGAGACATACTCAAAAATCGTTAAAAAAACTAAAAGGTCGAAAAAAAAACGGCTGGACGTTCGATTTCGCGGTTTGCGGATTTAGATACTAGAAGGGTCCCCCAACATTATCCCTGAAAAAAATCGCGGGTGGTATTTCAAAAAGTTAAAATTTTTTAAAAACCACCGTGTACACTATTAAAAGTGTCCAGTGCAGTAGGATAATGTCTCTGGTCACTTAAGGTGGCGGGAAGCCTTTGTGAAAAATTATAATAAATTTTCCAGGCGAATAAGTTATCTTACTACCCTAAGATACATAGTAGAAGCTAGGCCTTTACACAATTAAACAATTCTTCGATTGCTACTTCTATCAAGTGCTTGGCAATTGTGTGTTCGCATCGGTTGTCTGGCTGAGACTGCCTGCCTTCTTTGTTTGCAATCGTGCTTTTATAGTTGCGTGCCGCGATCCGACAGGTATTTGTTTATCAACATAATTCAAATTAAGTTTTAAAGACAAAGATTAGGGCTATCAAGCACTTTACCAGATTTGACGAATAAACGTTATATTAAATAGTTATATAGCTTCAAAAAATGACAAAAAAATATATTTTTAGGTTAGAATATCTCAAAAACCATACAAGATGGAGCAATTCTGATGTTGGGTTCGCGTTCAGCATCGGAAAGCACATCGAATGTGAGTATTTTGATTTTTGTTTGTTGTAGTTAAAAAAATTTTTTTTTCTTTGTTATATGGAGAAAATGGCTCCACTAGAAAAGAAAGGTGCCAGCCGGATTTTTTCTCATTTTGCACTTAAAATTATGTTTAATTACTATATATTTGAAACCCACAAGAATTTTGGAGTGATCGATCATGTTGGTGTAAGCCCCTCTCACGAGCACCGTGATAGAGCTAGAAAAGGCTTAGCCATACCTAAGAGGAAAAGAAACGCTTCAAAAAGCTTTCTAAAGTACTTCTTTTTCACCAAAGAGCTCTTCCGCTTCGTAAGAACTATTCTTTCTTTTTAACATTTCATATCTTAGGATGTAAGCGTTTTGTGGCTTACAGCAGCCTTACGGAAAAAGGCCTTTTGAAGCGCTTATTTGTAATGCGGCGGTAGGAGTTCTTCCAAAAAAAAACTAGTCTCCAGTTAATCATATAAAAAAACAATTAAAAAATTTGCTCCACATTAGACCGGGTCGAAACTTTGATTTATCCCGAAACCGACTCAAAAGTTAGAGGGACTCTTAAAAACGATGTCCGCATCATTTTTTTTTTTTTTTTCTTCTGAGAAAAACCAGTGTAGCACTTTTGGTTTTACTGGAGGCCTATTTTGGCTAAAAAAACATGTATTTTGGTCATAATTTTTTTTATTATTGTAGAAAATGGATAAAGATTATGTTTTTACAAAAATTTTGGCGCTTAAATTTTTTTGGAGTATAGATACGGTGAACAAAAAAAAAAAAAAAAGGAATACAATGTGTATTTATTTTTGAGCGTATTTTAATGTATATGTATGTTAATGTGAGCCAAATTTTCCCATGAACAACCGTCTACCGGAAACGTAATCTACAGAATATTTTTCCAATAAACCATAGGTCTGAGATCAGTATCAAGCTACCGCTTTTAAAGAGAAGTTTCTTGTATTATTCATATATCAATCATTGGTTTTATCAGCTTTCTGAATCCATTATTATCATGAACGAATTTTAATATTCATGCCGAGTTTTGAACAGGTTTTCTTGAAATGTGGTCGAGAATTCCGAAAATTTTTTGTGGAAATACGACTTTCTAATCAAAAAATTAGAACCAGCAATTTTTTAAATTGAAATCGCTTTATTTTGGTGTTTAAAAACCAAGTCAAAATTCTTCATCGAGATCACTGCCGCGTAAAAAGTTCTTCAGGCTCAAAGGTCACGAGGATATTTGCAAAAAAATGTTAATGCGGAAGTGATATGGATGATGAATTTTGACATTTGTCATAACACACCAAATAAAGATTCCAATCAAAAAATTGCTGTCTCCAAATTTATTATTGTTTTCCAAAAAAAAAACCTTCAAAATTCATTCGAGATAAAAACAGATTCAGAAAGTTGCCCATAATATTAATTTTTTTTAAGATGATACAATAGTGTTTTCTAAAGAAGGTATCTTTTTAATATAAAAATGTTGTAGAACAATCTTCACGTTAAAATCGGGGCTCGATATTCATTTTAGACCAATGTTTTACTGACCAAATTTTCTTAGAATTTTCCGTAGAATACTTTTTCGTTAAACCTTGGTCATATCTTTTCCATCCAAACAATTTGGCTAATGTAGATTTGAGATCATTAGAGCAAATTATCATTAGAGTAAACACTGTTACCGAGACCTCTTTATTCAATATGTGTTTGTATGCAATATTTATATTCACGTTGGCAACATTATTTCGATTTTGCTAGATTATTTTTATTAAATTTTTTGGTTTAAACCGCTTCACAAAACAATTCTGCAAAATACAGAACACTTTCTGAAATACAGGACATTTCTATGTTTAAAAAATTATACAGAACAGAGGCCTCTAATACAGAATTGTTTTGTATAATACATTACGGTTGGTCAACGTAGGCATAGATAGATAATATTCGGTTTCAAAAATCGATTTTTTTACGTTTTTCAATAACGATGTCGGAAAAACGATTGTTTTTCAAAACTTAGTCAAAAATTAAAAATTTCATAGATTCTAAAAAAAATTCACACGTATTTTTTGGACAACTCTAAACATATTTTACCTTGTACATTTTTTCGTTAGATGCCTTGCTTTGGAGTGCGAATATTATCTATATCCCCAAAGTACATTTATAATTTTTAAACGCCAAATTTTAAGTAAGAACATAGTCTTTATTTCTAAAGCACACTTCATTCATTTTGTAATGAAAAAAAAAAAAAATTATGACCAAAAAACATGTTTTTTAGGTGATTTTATTTTGCTTCATACAAAATCGACCCGGTCTACTTGAGGACAGGATATTCTTCAATCGACTGGAAACTTTTAAAAATCATAATAATACCCAAGCCTAGAAAGGACCCAACACAAGTGAGCTCTTATCGACCAATAAGTTTACTTCCAATATTGTCAAAACTATGCGAAAAGCTCTTGATCAAGCAAGTGTTGCCCTATATTTCTGAAAAAGGCATAATACCAAACCATCAATTTGAATTCAAAAAGAGACACAACTTCATAGAACAAGTACATCGCATCATTCAAGATAGTAAGAAACAGTACTGTACAGAACAGTATTCCTTGATATACCCCAAAATTTTGATTAAGTCTCGCACAAAGGCATTCTTTGGAAACTTCTAAGATATTTGCCCTGAAATGTGCATGTTTTACTTAATCACTAACATACTTATATTTCTAACGGTTGCGACTTATTTAAAGTTTTAATTTTATGTAAGCTTTTAAAAAATCGGCTACGTTTGGCTAACCAAACTTAAACAGAAATGAATATACCAATATTTTGTGAGTTCACTTCAGTTTAGATCCATTCAGAATTTTTTGCGATTTGCGAGTTATATCATATTTTCTAGGTTACTTATTATGTACATATATACTAATGAGGTAATGTTTGTTTGTCTGGCCTTTATGGGCTTGGAAACTATTCACCTGATTTTGGTGAAATCTACAAAGTTTTCTAGAATCGTTTGGAGAAAGATCATGGGCTAAAAAAATGGGCGGTGCCACGCCCTCTACTTAACATAATTCGTCACACCTCTGAAATGATTTGAGCCAGTTTAATGAAATTTCGTACCGATGTGAAGGGCATTAGGATAACACTGTTCGACAATTTGAAACTTCTTAAAGAAGTCGTTAAAACAAAATACCCGTGTCTCGTCGTTTTTCTCCAGCACGTCAGATTTTTTTTAACCGATTTTTGAATATTTTTATCCACTGTACATAAAATCGATGATTTGAACTATACGATCCTTACATTTGATGTATATCATGTGTTCAGTAAACTTATGCAAGATATTGCGAGGAATATTTTTGTACAAAATTTTAACCCTCTACAACCCCCATACGTGGGTCATTTTTACCCTTTTCTTAAAAATGTACAAATATGACACCTAAAATAGGAGAATATTTAGTCAGTATGTACTACAAAAATATTTGCTATAAAATTTCACTACTAATTGGTGAACACTTAAAAGTCGAAATTTTGTCCCGAAATCCAAAAAATCGTTAAAATCAATTAGGACTTTTCACATTGCATATTTATTACATCCCTGCCGCGCTTTCCTTAAGTTTTAAGAATTTTTCGTCCTTGATATTTCCTAGTGAAATTTTCCGCAGAATATTTTGGCAGAATTTTTTAGCCCATTGTAGGCCAATTTCTAGAAAAAGGGGTCAAAAAGACCATTAAAACTGGATATAATGGGTTAATGTGTTCTAGGAAAATGATCCTTGTGTGATTTTGTTGCAAAAAAATTTATCCAAATGTAGTTTTAGAGTTTTACATTGGGATGAAATTTGGAAAACATTGATTGTAAAAAGTCCTAATTGATTTTAACGATTTGTTGGGTTTCGGGATAAAATTTCGACTTTTAAGTGTTCAGCAATTGGTAGTGAAATTTTATAGGAAATATTTCTGTAGTACATACTGACTCAATATTCTCCTGTTTTTGGTGTCATTTTTGTACCTTTTTAAGAAATGCGCAAAAATGACCCACATGTAGGGGATGTAGAGGGTTAAAACTTTCCACAAAAATATTCCCCGCAACATCGTGCATAAGTTTACTAAACACATGATACACCTCAGATGTAAGGATCATATAGTTAAATTCATCGATTTAACACAAGAATAGTTGCAGCAGCTTAGTTGCAATAGCATGCTTCCCATTTAGAGCCGTGTTACTCCTAATAAACAGCAAAAAGTTTTTAATATCTTTCCGTCCCATTCATTCTATCCCCATACCGAAATTCACAAAAATCAATGCCGTGAGCGCGTGGCACCACCCACTTAAAAATATAAAGGACGATTCTAAGCATTTTATGCCATGTACAATTTTTTCGTAAGATGCCTACCTCTTGAGTAAAAAAAGCTTTTTGCCTTCCACGGGGCTGCTGATCAGCCTTGTTCTAACGTTTAACTGACTGACCGACAAAATTGTTTTTTATATGCATTATACAATCTATATAACAATTTTCAGCCTTTAGAAATTAATTTGATCACCATCGAAATTATGACATGTTTGAGACCATAAATCAGCCGCCTATTCTAACAGTTCGCTTGACTGACAAACAGTTTATGTGTGTACACAATTACTATAACCAACTGTAACAAAATCAGCTTTTAGAAACGCAAAGTTGTTTTTAAGCGCTGGCTCTTAGACTAAAGGTTCTACTTGGAGTTTTGATTAGCTGACAATCTAGCTAAACTCAATGGAATATAATCTAACCCAGGTGGAAATCAATAATGTGTGTCGTACAGAAGCAACTTTACAAAACCTATCTGGACTTCTGTATTACGTGATGCATTCAATTAGCTTGTCATATTAACCTAATTTATATCGTTCCTTTTTTCCCTCAATTGATTTTTTTTTATATTTTTTTTTTGTTTGAACGATATACATATGAACTACTCGTAACAAATTTAATTTTTCCAATCGATTACTCAGCTGCTGCATATCCTCATGCCTTGGCTTGTGCTTAAATGTAGACCAGCTCCTAATGGTACTTAACTCTGTTGATGAGTGAACAGCATTCAAGTCAAAAAGGCTACACTTTTTACACTTGAAACTACTCGCATGTGGAAATTATAAACATTAAAACACAAAAAGGCAAAGAAACATAAGTGAAGCCTACAAATCGAAAAAAAATAAAAAATCTCGGCTAGACGTTGTCTGTAGACTCCTTTTTATCCTTTTGGTCTGGTGGATGTTAAATGTCTGCTTTGCATGATGCACTACGTGTATGCTCTGAGCAAGTTCTCTTTGACGACGACGAGCACGTTGTTTGCCCTTTAACTGTCTCCCACTTCAGACGAAACTCCAGACAAACTCAAAGGCAAATAACCACATGTCCTCATTTCATGATACAGTAGCGTAAAACATAATCTGCAAATCCGCACTCTGCTACGTGAAAAACCCTTCGCTTAATGGAGCGGTCAGTATTGCCATTGTATTCTTTTGAAATTTAGTTAGTAGGTGATGTGAAATTTGAAAACGGACTTTCGGATTGATTTTGATACAAAGAAATATGCACATGAATTTATCTTTGATACAAAATTAGTGATGAGCAAAATTAGCCTTGGTTTTGGTAGTCGAGACCAAAACCAAGACGGTGATATAATTTCAAGACCAAGATCAAGACTGCTATGATCTTGGTCGTGGTAATGATAATAATCAAGACCATTACTGTCTTTTTGTCTTGTTAATTAATAGTAAAAAGGTGTGTCACGCCCTTTCCAAGTATGAAATCATTTCTCATTTCGAAATTTGCCTTCTTAAAAGCCCCACTGCTTTGTAAAAATAAGGCTTAGAATTTTTTAATTCTCAACAACTTTAGAAATATTTTCAAGACCAAGATCAAGAACAAAACTTTTTGTCCACGATCAATATCAAGACCAATACTGCTATGGTCTTGGTCATGGTTTGATCATCACTGTACAAAATAGCCAAAACTGCCTACCTCAGTTATTAATGGCCGCAGGATTATAAAAGCATTTTCAGCTCTTCCATCCAGATGAACTATGCACGCTGTAGAGCCCCATTAACAAAACATAACGTTTTTCTTGCGGAAGTAATCGGAATCAATAATTTGTAAGAACGGTTTAAATAAGTATGAATCGCCCAGAAGCCAGTGCTGTTAAGTCAATTTTTTATATCATCTTATTTTTGCACATTTCAGAAAATTAATAATATTCTTCTCGGTTATTAAAGGATTTGATCGATTCTTTATGTTTTCTATGTCAAAAAGCACTTTTCTCTTTAGCCTCTGAATATTTTGTAATATTTAGAATTAGAATTAGAAAAGGGTTGGGATGCAGTCGTCAAGTGTCACCGCAGCCTATAAGACCTATTGTGTTAACCCTGATAAGACTTCATTAAAAGTCAGCCCATAGGCGCAAGGCAATAATGAATGCCACTGTGTCCTTTGAGGGTATGTCGCGCAATTCAGAAATAGAGGGGTACATGATATAAAAGTAAGTCTGTGTCTTGCTAAGCTGTCACAGTGACATAGAATATGTTCTGCAGTCTCCTCTTCTTCATTACAGAATTTACAGAATTCACCCTGGACTAAACCCTTGAACTTTCTTGTCCAGCCAATTATTTAGGTTCAGTTTAATAAAACTCCAGGGCGGGCCGCAGAACGGATAAGGACCTATAATTTGTGTAGACGATCCTTTTCTTGCAAGCTCATCTTCCGTTTCATTACCTTCAATTCCACTGTGTCTAGGTACCCAAATGAGGTGAACCTTATTTCGGGAGGCAAGTCTGGTGAGCAGTTGAAGGCACTCCCAGATTAACAACGATGTTATTTTAAAAGAGTTTAAGGCTAAAAGTGCCGTTTTGCTGTCTGATAGAATATATAAGTTTAGTCCATTAGGAAACCTTTTATCATATTCTCTCAGGCAAAGCTCCTTTGCACCTGAAACACAGAGTTTTCTGGACCCATGCATACAAATCTTTTTTTATGCGCCAGCCCCAACTCCCTCATCCGTTTTAGAGCCGTCTGTGTATCAGAGTTGCTAATCACCAACGAACTTAGGTCGCTCCTTTCCCAGGCAATCCTGCTGGGGAATGTTACGTGGACGTTGTGCAGAAAGTTGTATTTGGGTAAGCAGTAATCACTAATAGTGAAGGTATGGCATTTGTTGGTGTTCAGCTCCTTGCCTAGCGCGGACTGTTTGATAGTTCTTGTCTTTCCTTTGCCTAGTAACATAAGTTTAGTTACAAACCTCAGCGCTTCCTTCCTTATCTCCAGATGTAA
Organism: Calliopum simillimum; assembly: GCA_951812925.1. NCBI lineage: Eukaryota > Metazoa > Arthropoda > Insecta > Diptera > Lauxaniidae > Calliopum > Calliopum simillimum. Next base: position 68,676,979 of record OX638370.1, on the reverse strand, counting down.
GGGGGGTAGATCAAGCGCTATTTCCAAGGCTGCAGTTTTCATCGCTTCTGTAACTGAAACACAAGGCATTCTTTGTAGTTTACATAGCTTGACTTGTGCCGATTTTTGTTGCACCTTTTTATACTATATGGATGCTCCATAGGTAATAACGGGCCTGACGATGGAAATATACATCCAGAGGCTAAGTTAAGGACCGAGTCCCCAGTTTTTACCTAGGAGGCATCTACTGGTATACAGTGCTACACTTGCCTTCCGTATTGCGTTCTCGAGATGAAGGTTCCAAGTGAGCTTTTCATCTAGAACTACACCTAGATATTTAATCTAACTGGAAAATGGTGTTACTATTCCATTGAGAACGGGTTCCCGGAAGATTTGTTTTTTCTTTTTTTTTTGGTGAATATGGTGATGTTGGTCTTTTGGGGATTATCCTTCAGACCAGAGTACACACACCATCCAGCTACTAAGTAAGTGCCTCTTGTAATCTTCATATTTACTTCGAATAAGGATTGCGACATCGTCGGCATATCCTTGCACTTCAAAACCGTTTGAACGGAGCAGGTGCAAAAGCTCATCAACCACAATGAACCAAATGAGCGGAGATAGTACTCCGCCCTGAGGTTAGCTTCTTGAAGTCTGAGCTTTTAGTTCAATATCACACAGAGCTGTATTAATGATTCTTGATTCTTGTGTTTAAAATCCATGAGCAAGTTGTGTTATCCACACCTTTGCCACAGATACATCTATCAGCATGGTTGGTATCTGTGTTATCAAATGCCCGCTCTATATCTTAGACGCAGACGACTGCAAACTCTTTAACTTCATAAGAATATTCGATCTTCTTTGTGATATTAAAAAGTGCGTGTATGGTAGATTTACCAGCTTGGTAAGCATATTGATCTTTGTGAAGAGGATTATTTATTAAATATTCTTTTCTTATATACATTTCTACCATTTTCTCTTCTGTTTTGAGGAGAAATGAAATTCAGCTAATTCGGCGGTATGATTTTGGCAGATCACTAGGCCTGCCCCCACTTAAGGAATGAACTTAATTATTACTTCCATTCACTTGTCAGGAACAATGCCCCTAGCGAGAAAGAAATGGCAATAATGTGGTTACCCCTTTTTGTAGTAGAGCTGGAAAAATTCCATCAGCTCTTGAATATTTGAAGGGTTTAAATGAGTTAATCGAATTTTCTCCTCTGTAACCACTTTACGAGCTACTTGCCAGTCATTGGTATAGGGTCTTCTTGCATCCATAATCTGAGACTGGTTGGTTGGTAGCTCAAAGAGTGAAGAACCCGGAAAGTGAGTGGCTGTAAGAAGCTTTTTTATAAAAAACAGTCTGTCTAAGAAATAAATAAATTATAAATAAATCTCCAATTTCAATGCTCTATATTTTAAAAGCAAATTATAGGACAAACTAGGACAAAAATCTCTCGCATTATTAATGTCAGGTATCAGTACTACAGTATTGCTAAATTTGAGCTTAATCAGTCGATCGCTTCAAATTTTTTCAACTGATTGGCGTGTATTATTTCATATAGATTTTATCCTTAAAATTTTAAATAGAACTGCTTTTTTATTTTTATCTGTTTTTTACATTATTAGCTGCTAACCAACATGGATCATGGAATCTTGAAAGTTCTACTGAATATTGATTGGCACATGCTTCTGATGATAGGACCTGTGGTAGGCCTTGAAACGTAACGAAAACCAGCCTTCCAAATTTTTTGTTTCTCTATTCTTATGCAAAATGCATATGTTTTGCAATTGGTATTTTACATGAGCCCACTGAATAGTAATCTCAGACCAAACAATGTCCTTCCTATTTTTTTATATTTAAAATGGCAACACTGTCATCATATCGCATTCAAATAATTTCCCAGAGAACAACGACGCGCAAGACACAATGACGACGTTCAGCAACGACGTAGAGTACACCAAATTGTTTCTTCCACGGCATTGTATACATTATGGTACGTACGACAACGCGGCCAGACATGTTAATGCACAGATAGGCAGATAGGAAACAGGCCGGCACTTCAGGTAGCAGACCCAATAACCATAGAGCCAACCAGTCAGCCAGCAACAGGTGCCTCGTGTTGTAGCACGCAGTATACGGTGCATGTTCGTTCGCATGCAGAACCCCAAGGCACCACAGGCAGGCACCATACCAACTCACGGATTTTGCACTAAACAAACAGCGAATCACGAGCCTATTCATTCTTCTTTGCCTCTGTGGCAATGGCATGAGCTCATAAAATATGTTTTTAAGTGTTTTTAAATGACCAGAAGACAGAAGATTCAAGTGCTACTGTTTTAACTTGACATCATCTTCATCATCAACCGGAGTAGTCGTTGCTACCAGACAGACAGACAGACACATCGTCTTGTGCCTGGGAGCAAATGCCTTGTCAGTTTTTTTTTTTTTTTCAGCATTCGTCTGTTCGTTGATTTGGCTGATTTGTGGTCCAGCCTACTGCGTAGACTGATTGGCGTGTTTCTGGCCAGACACCTAATTAATACAACAACAAACTGACCATAAACATAAAGGTACAAAAAAACTTATGTAGCTGTGGAGCAGCAAAATAAAAGTAATAATAAGGAGCAAAAATCATTGGGTTACTTTTATTATAATTACAAATAATCTAAAAGGGACAACTCCACGTATAACTGGCAATTACTTTGTAAATTTAGATGTGTAAATATAATAGTTCTATAATTTAAAGACGAAATTTCTTATAAAACGCACTTTTCGAAATGAAAAATTTTTTTCCCCTAATCGTGTATCGTTTAATATTTCCATGTGTTGCGTACAATAGAACTTTCGAGAGTTGTTTTCTTGCATTTGCTATTGCTCAGTAAATATTTAATGGAATTGAAAAAAAAATTTTTTTTTTAGTATGTCCGTAAATGATACGCGCTCAAATTTTAGTGGCATCAAAATTTTTTGAAATTTTTAATGTTTTTAATGTGAAATGCATTTTGAAATATGCAATTGCAAGATTACTGAACTTCTCATATGTTTAGAAAACAAAAACAACAAGAGTATGATAAGACGAACATTCATTTTTTTATGTGGAAAAAATTTTTTCTGCAAACCATAAATGACAATGTTATGAATGTTTGTTTACTGGCGCACAGAATTTTTTTATAAAGAATAATATACAGTGAGTCACAGATATATTTTGCATACGAAAAATATTCAGAAATTCGAATTAATACTCAATTTTTAGCCGTTTCATCCTTAGAAAAGTAATATTTTTTTTATAAACTTCGAGTCAGTGGAACGTTAACTATGATACCACTTCATAAAAAAATTAAAAGAATGCGTTCTAATCACTTAAAAAGCAAAGAAATGATTTATTCATCTTTTTTATAAGGTCACAAAAGTATTTTGCTTTTTAGTAAAATTTTACTTTGAGATTATTTATCAAGTAAAAGAGGCTTTTTTAATAATAACCATGGTAGCCATTATTTGAGGAGACGTCATCTAAACATCTTTGCGACATTTTCGGTCGGTGTTTTTACCCATTTTTCTTGCAGTACTTGTTTGAGCACATTTTTTTGATAAAAAAAAGGTATTTTTTGACCTTTCCACTAGATAAGACCAAAAAAATTCTATTGGATTCGAAAAAGAATATCGCGGTGGTGTTTTAGTCCTTTTGGTGTTGTACAGAAGTGTCCCAGGATGTGTATTTAGAGTCATTGTCTTTTGAAAATCAGAAGTCATCTTGTGATAAGCCCATTTTTTAAGTACTGGGTGCGCCGCATGGTCTGGCATAAAGCAAATAAAACCCTTAACTTTTATAACTTAAAAGCAATAATTTTACATAATGGTGTGTCGTGGGCTGTTCTTGGCTCATGGAATGGGGAAACTTAAACTTAACGGTGGCAATATGGACAGACATGAACATCAGTCCAATTCCACAAAAAATTGCACCCAGTACTTAAAAAATGGGCTTATCACAAGATGACTTCTGATTTTCAAAAGACAATGACTCTAAATACACATCCTGGGACACTTCTGTACAACACCAAAAGGACTAAAACACCACCGCGATATTCTTTTTCGAATCCAATAGAATTTTTTTGGTCTTATCTAGTGGAAAGGTCAAAAAATACCATATTTTATCAAAAAAATGTGCTCAAACAAGTACTGCAAGATAAATGGGTAAAAACACCGACCGAAAATGTCGTAAAGGGATAGAATCCTCGCAAAGATGTTTAGATGATGTCTCCTCAAATAATGGCTACCATGGTTATCATTAAAAAAGCCACTTTTACTTGATAAATAATCTCAAAGTAAAATTTTACTAAAAAGCAAAATACTTTTGTGACCTTATAAAAAAGATGAATAAATCATTTCTTTGCTTTTTAAGTGATTAGAACGCATTATTTTAATTTTTTTATGAAGTGGTATCATAGTGAACGTTCCATTGACTCGAAGCTTATACAGAAAATATTACTTTTCTAATGATGAAACGGCTAAAAATTGAGTATTAATTCGAATTTTTGAATATTTTTCGTATGCAAAATACTTCTGTGACACACTGTATACTATTAAAAAATTCATATTATGATGTCAACAAATTGAGAGAAAAAAATTTTGAATGAGATCTCTGTAAATTTTTTGGTTAATTAATGGTCGCTAAACCCGAATCTAGAAACCATTTTTCTTTACCAGGTCTAAGATCTGAGCTGTCCATGTTTTAAAATTCAAAAAGCGCTATTTTTAAACATTTGGTGCATATCCAGGAATAGGTTAATTGACTTTTTTCAGCGCCAACCTTACTTCAATGAATGATATTTCGGAAAGTAATGATCCGATTAGAAAAGTTAAAAGGTAAGATATAAAAAGGAAGATAAGTGATCAGAATGCATTGTATTCATAATGTTGAAGAAAGATAATGGCTATCCGTTGGCGTTGACAAAAGTCCATTAAACATTGTCATTTATTGTTCGCACAAACATTTTTTTCTACAGATAAATAAATAAATGTTTGTCCCATCATATTCTTCTTGTTTTTGTTCTCTAAACATATGAGAAGTTTAGTTAACTTGCAAATGCATATATGGGCACGGCCACGTAAGACGAAGCTATACAACTTTTTTTTTTTCTTTCAATCTCCCACACATTTGCCCATATTTCATAAGTTTAGATTTAATGCTGTCGAAAAATTTAATTTTCAAGTTTATAAGTTGATTTTAGGGGTGCTTTTTTCATAAAAAATTACTCTTGCTTGTGAAAAGAAAAAAAAAAAAATGCCAAAAAAACAAGTCCCGAAAAGAAGGTAAAAATTTGCTATTGTATCAATACAATTTTGATTTCCTCAGAGATAAAATGTTTGAAATTAAGGATTTACATTGATATTTTGAAGGAAAACCAGTTGCTTATGCATATTTGTTGGCGATGAATTCTACCGCAAAAAAAAAAACATAACGTTGCCAACGAAATATATTAAGAAGTTTCTTGTGGCGGAAGTTAGTGGGTAAAATATTAAAATGAAGTCACCATTTTTGGGTATTTTCAGTCTAGTTTCTGAATTTATTTTAAAATTACCTAAATAAAGTATCTTCCATGGTGAACATAGCCACTAAATATGTATAACGTTACCAACATTTTTTAATCAAAAATCATAAGTTATATTTTTCTACTAAAATTTCTTCTGAATCCACGCGAAGAGCTGTGTTGAAAGGGATAGAAATTCCTTACAATAATTTAAATCAACCAATAAGAACTGGGGGATTGAAAAGGGAGTTATGGACATAAATCACGCTAATTGCTATTTTGAGAGGAGAGAGAGTGCTAAGGATATCACAAATATTTTGTTCCTTATAGGCTTTTTGAAGCATCCCAGAGAGCCTAGTATTATTGTTGTTACATGTACCAAATTTCATGCATCTAGCTTAATCCGTTCGGCCACCAGTCAGGGCTCAACATAAAAATTTGAAAAAACCAGAAAAAAAATTATTTTCGATTTCAATTTTTTTGTTGAACCCAGACTGGCGGCCAGACGGATTAAGCTAGATGCATAAAATTTGGTACACATAACGACAATATCACTAAACTGCCTGAGACTAAAATTGGAGGTGATCGGTTAATCTTCACGCATACTTCCCATACAATATTTCAACTAGCATATATGGGAGGCAGGCGTTAACACTAACCGATCACACTCATTTTAGTCCTGATCAGAAGATGGCTCTCAGTATTAGTCCTGATCAGAAGATGGCTCTCAGTATTATCTGTACCGAGAGTTTCATGTAGATAGCTTTATCCGTTTGGGAGAAATCGTAATTTAAAAAAAAAGATGTACCGAGATCTTGGAGAAAAAAATTTGTAAAGTAGTGTAAACGGGAACCTTCCAAGGAACTAAATTTTCACATACTTTTCATCTTTATCGATGTTTGGACTGTTTGGCTGTTTTTGCCCTCAATTTATTTATGAAAATTCGTATGCATAACTTTCTCAACGCTTTTACATAACGTAACCAACGTTGGTTTAACGTCTATAAATCCACCAAAAATAATTTTTTCAGCGTAATTTCAAATTCAATCGTAACTTTGATCCTTTATCTTCAAGTTATAGAATGTGCCCGGGAAAATACATTACTAGATTCGCAGAATTTTTAGAAAATGTGCACTGACCTCGAAAATCGCTTGCAAAAAAAAAATAACGTTCTCAACGGCACTTAAACTCTTATAACTCCAAAGCCATAAACGATAGACAAAAACTTTGTTCCTATGAAATATTGGCCTGAGAGAGCCTTATTACATGCACTTAAGATATCATGATGTTTGATTATTTTTCAAAGAGATATGGACAAAAATGTGCGTGCGAACGTAACGGTGGCCGTGCCCATATCAAACTGCATTTTTCATTAAAAACAAAAAATGTTGATTACATTAATTAATAATTTTGTACTAAAAAAACAATTTTTTCAGTTCAATTAAGTATTCACTGAGCAATAGCAAATGAAAGAAAACAAAAATTAAAATTTTGAAAAAATTTAAGCGCCAAAAAATTGTTGATCCTAAAGCGTACACGATAAGGGGAAAAAAGTTTTCATTTCGAAAAGTTGGTTTTAGGTGGCTCAGTTGAAAAATTTTTCTCATACACAGGTTGTCCCGAAAACTTGCGGGAAATTTTAATACGCATTAGCTTGTTTTACACCACTTAGTCGCACCCTTATCGATTTACAACATCTTGAAGAAAATACAATTTGAATGTATTTTTCAAATGATCCGATTTTTAAAATGCCTATGTCTAAAGAATTGTAGGACTGGAACATGGCTGTCATTTTGGAATTTTTGACCGCAGTGAAATTGAAAACATTTTTTTTTTTTTGTTTTTGGATATTCTTCTTTGTTGTTATTTTGCAAAAATACCGTTTTTCGACCATTCTTCCAAAAGCGTTTGATAAACCTATCTTCAAATTTTTTTTTGTTTATCCACTGAGTCGTCATGAATAATTTGACACCTTTAATTTTTGGAGTTGTTTACTTGATCAGATCTTACTTTTTTTTAATCGATTTTTGAAGATTTATATTATTTAGTACAAATAATAATAAACGAAATACTAAATTTTACGATCCATACATCTGAGGTATATCACGTTTTCTAAAAACTTATGCAGAATATTACGAGGCATATTTTATATATTTTTTTATAAAACTTCACTATCAGCCTCTGAACATTGAAAGGTCGAAATTTCTTCGCGAAACCCACAAAATCGTCAAATCCTATGACTTCTCGCATTACATTTTTATTATAATTTTTTACTCATAATTCTTAAGTTTTAAGCATTTCTTAAAGCTTTCTACAAAAATATTCCATGTAATATCCTGTATAAGTTTTCAGAAAACGTGATATAAGTACATAAGATGTAAGGATCGTAAAATTTAGTACATCGATTATTATTTGTAAACAGTACAATGTACAGAGTAATAGAAAACTTCAAAAATCGATTAAAAATGATCCATAAAATCGGGAAGATATAGCTTAAACACAATTGGAGCGTACAACGAATTTCGCCCGACGAATGTTCGCTGTCAAAAAAAATTCGTCGACGAAGTTCGCTCTGTTAAACACAATCAGAATGACGACGGCAATAGTTGTTTTTATTTTAAATTGTTTTTATGTTCTCTGATGACAATTTTAATTAATAAATATTAAATAAAATCTCATATTCTATGAATTTTTTCTAAGAAATCTACGAAATCTACGCAAAAATCGTCGGACGAATTTCGTCGTCCGGTGCGGCTGTGTTCAACTTCATACACTCTCGTGTGTTTTAATTTTGACAGCGAATATTCGTCGGGCGAAATTCGTCGTACGCTCCAATTGTGTTTAAGCTCTTATACGTTATTTTTAGTCGTATTTCCAGAATGTATTAGATTTTTTCAATTGCGCAACCAATGTTGAACTTTGTTGGACGATGTTATAATAAAATTCCAAATATTTTTTTGATACATTCAAACGCATTCCTTTTAAGAGCCCGGAACAATAAGTATATGACTAAGTCTACTTTCATAATGATGGCCATATTCTGTGCACTGAAATAAAAAATCCATTGGTTATTTCTTAATGTATGAAAACAGTTTTTCTGTATATGTGACCAAATTTTCTTGTGGATATTTCCGAGAATCTGTTATATTTTGCTACAGTTATATTCTATAAAACTTGAACTAAATTTTCCGTTACAATATTTCTTGTTTCAGTTTCATCATCATTATTTATTATACCAGCAACTGAAGACCGTCTGCTTGCGGGTATTGGAGAATTCCATTGTTGAGTGCTTGTACTTCCCAAAAAGAGAAACAAAATGCTGCCAACAAAATAAAAACTTGCTGCGATAAAAAAGATGATACGCCACTGTATAGGATTTTTCTAAAATAAAAATTAAAATTAAAAAAAAAAAAATGCATTCTTCATGAGAGAATTGAGAAAAACATTTCACTCTACCTACCTCATCAGTTACGATTAGTCCAACCAAAAGTGGTGCAATTATGCTCATCATATTTCCAAAACAATTTGTTACACCCATTAAGGTGCCGGCAAAGTTCGCTGATAAATCAATATGATTTACCTGTACACCTAAATAAGTAGCGGCATTTGTACCTACCGCAATGGTTAAGAAAGCAATGGCCCAATTTGTATTACTATCCGCTGTCAAATAACCTAATCCAATAAGTGCCAACATTGGCAACCACTGTCCCACTGTATTGAAGAATTTTCTTGAGGAATTAAGTGACATCCACGAGTGCCGATCGATCATAGCGGCAATAACAATAAAAACATATGATAACAACAGCATGGCCAAATAGGGCAACGCTGATAATGGACCATTGCTGCGTATATCAATGGAAAGGATGTTTTTCATATAAGTTGGCATTTCAGTGAGTAACGTCCAAAAACCAAAATTATTGCAGCAATGTACCACAATTAGAGTTATGAACGGTACAGAGGTTGTAATCGCCAACCATGGTGGACGTGGTGGTGGTGATAGTGCAATCAAAAGCTCATTATCTGAATTTTGAGTTGGTTGAATAAGCTGTTTCTCACTCGAAGTTATAGCATTATGGTCATTAGGTGTACTGGCGCTACACCATAACCAAATGAAGGCCCATATCACACCCATTATACCAGATAAATAAAAAATGCTTGGCCAACCAAGACTGGAAGATGCAATATAACCGCTAATGGAAAGCATCAGTACTGTTCCAACATGTGTGCCAGAATATACAAAGGTCACAAGACGTCCACGTTCATCGGCTGGTGCCCAATTGGAGAGAAAAGTGTGTGTTGAGGGAAAAATCATACCCTGGCAAAGTCCTTGTATGGCACGTAATGCGAGCACTAACTGCCAATTGCCAATTTGTGCGCATATTGGTGTTAGAATGGCCAATAGAGAACAACTGATTACACCGTAAAATAGTGGCATTTTGGCACCATACATATGTGCTAAATAACTTCCTGGTATTTGTGTAGCAACATAGCCCCAAAAGAAGCTGCTCAGTAGGTACGATTTTATGCGTTCATCCCAGTCAAATATCTGTAAAGAAAATATGGTTATTAGTGAGCAAATTTTATCTGTGATAAAAAGGGATGTGTGGGTACCTCAATACTTGAATGCGTTGCATTTTGATCTGTCATTGCTACAATGGCCATTGACAAATTTACACGCATCGCATATGATACAGCCAGACCACAAAAAAGCAGGAAGCATTGCACATGACGTACTCCGAAGGAAGATCCTGTGAAGATTTTCGTTATTAAGTTATATAAAAACAAGATTTTGTTTGTTTGTTTGTATATTTGTTATTCTGAAACTACCCAACAAACAAAAACGTGTGGAAAATAACTTATTACACGCTAATTGAAGAAAACATTTCGTTTGGAAATTAACTTGCTAAATGTTTGGAAATTCTTGAATTTTAATTACAGTAGGTCAAAGCCAAAGTCGTACACCAAACAAACTATTTTTCAATGCCCCAAAACTGAGTACGCAAAAATAATTTAGGAAATTTTAAGTACATTTTTAAATATCCTATTTAATCCTTCAATTTTAACAAAAAACCAAACTTGAAATTTTCCGTTATTTTTGAAAATAAATAAAAAGTTACAGAAGTCAAGCATATTCAGTACCAAAGCCAAAGTCGTACACCATAACAAAATTATAATTTTTACATGAGTTCAGTAATTAGTGTACATTATTTTGTTTTTATTTGTCATGTTTAGTCCTTATGGCATCCTTTGAATTAGTTTATCACAATAGCTCGGATAAATTTTTTCCCATTTTCCATGAATACCCTTTTCAGTTCAGTTTTTGAACAAATATTGTGCTGGCGAACTTTTGCGTCCAGATAATTCCACAAGATTTTAATAGCATTTATATCTGAACCCTGCGCCAGTGTTACGAATACATTGGGACAGTTGTATTGAATTCATGATCTCATATTATAAGAAATATGTTTGAAATCGTTATCTTATTGAAAGTACCTAAAACTACATTGACCAAGTTTATCCTTATATTGCAATAAATTTAGCCTCTAAATGTTTAAATACATATGTAAGTTCACCAGCACAATAATTGTTCAAAAACTGAACTGAAAAGGGTATTCATGGAAAATGGGAAAAAATTTATCCGAGCTATTGAGAAAAACTAATTCAAAGGATGCCATAAGGACTAAACATGACAAATAAAAACAAAATAATGTTCACTAATTACTGAACTCATGTAAAAATTATAATTTTGTTATGGTGTACGACTTTGGCTTTGGTACTGAATATGCTTGATTTCTATAACTTTTTATTTATTTTCAAAAATAACGGAAAATTTCAAGTTTTGTTTTTTGCTAAAATTGAAGGATTAAATAGGCTATTTAAAATATACTTCAAATTTCTTAAATTATTTTTGCGTACTCAGTTTTGGGGCATTGAAAAATAGTTTGTTTGGTGTACGACTTTGGCTCTGACCTACTGTATTTAATAATCGAAACTGGACCCTTCATAGCAAGCTTGTGAAAATCATTTGGAACAAGCTTATTATAAATGTTTTTATACAATATTTTCCAAATTTTTTATTCAATATTTTTAAATTGTTTTTTTTAATTTTCAATTAACATTTTGTTAGTATTTATTAAGTTCAGAAAACAACATTTTCCAAACATTTTTAATTTAATTAAAAATAAAAAAAATGTATGCTTGCTGAGAATCGAACCTATGGCTTCCAAATTATGAGTCGGCAATCTTATCACGTTTGAAAATTGGTGATGAAAACATTTGAAAATCAACTTTTTCCGATTTGAATGAAATTTACAGAGTCTTAGTATTAAAAAAATCTAGGCCATAGGATATGGATAGGATTGTAAAATTATCTGACCACAAAGTTTTCGCTATAAGTTCCTTTTTAAAGTTTGTGAGCGATGGAAGCTAAGAGAGAGCTTATACAAAAGTTACATTTGCATGGCAATAAAACTGGGGAGGAAAAAGTCACAATTCACAGTATAGCCAAGGATGTGTGATATTCCTCCAGATAAATAAGCGGTCAAAAGGTATCAAAACACCACATCTGTTATGGTGTGGGGAGCCATTTCCGAAAAAGGCAAGCTTCCCCTACTTTTCATTGATAAAGGCGTAAAAATAAACGCGCAATATTACTTGGACGAAGTACTTGTCAACCATTTTTTGGCTCATGCATCTGAGCCTTTCGGCAATGAGCCATATTGCTTACAGCAAGATACTGCTTCGGAACAGAAAGCAAAAACCGTTCAGCACTGGTGCAAAAAAAATATTCCATGTTTTATTCCGGTAGATGAATGGCCTCCATCTTCTCCCGACCTAAGCCCTCTGGTTTTTTGCATATGGAGATATACGCTGGAGAAGTTAAAAAACCTCAAAAACATGAAATTGGAACAATTCAAAAGAAAAATTGGGGATGATATACCAGACAAAGTCGTTGCTGCCGCCTGTAAGAGTTTTCCAAAACGTTTGAGGCTCGCAAATAAAATGAAAGGAAAATGATTTGAGCTTAATCAGACATAATGTAATCCAATTATATAAATTAATAAAAAAAGGGTTTTCAGACCAAATATATAAATATAAATAAAACTTCACCAAAAAGCAACTTTTTCTTAACAAAATGTTTTTGCGAAAAATCCGGAAAAAAAATCAACCACACGCGACTTAAGTTTCGTTCAACTGACACCGGAAAAATTTTGTTTGGTGCATGACAGCAACACATCCCTGGTTTTTCATGATTTCTGATAGGATAAAAGCAGTGACGTTCGCAGGTTCTTTTCCAAATCGGAGATATGCGACCATACCACATTGAAACACTATACCACAATAGCATCAGTTCCCCTATTAGGTTTTTATAAAATCAAGTTTTCAAATCATGTTCTGAAATTTTAGGTGTTCCAGAATCTACAAACACGAAATTTTGAATTAGATCTCGATGACTTTTTTTTGTTAATTTGCGGTTGCTGAATCCGAATCTGGCCACCATTTTTCTCAATCAGGCCTGGGATCCGAGTAGTGCAGTAGTGCTCAAAAGTGCAGAACACACTTTTTTCAAGCATATGGCGTTCATCCAGGCAGTAGTGTAGTGTACCTGTTAACTTTTTCAATTGATGCATAACTTTCATAGATATCGTTGTGTCAGTTGTAAATTAACCAATCTTTTTTTATAATTTTTTGGAGAGGTTAAATTACAGCTTAGAAACTCAATTAGTATTAAAGTTTGCAGAAATGTTTGTCTTCTTTTGAATAAACAAAATGACGATCTATTAAATAGAAGAAGCATATTTTTCCAAACTTTTGTAGTAATGGAGTTCTAAGCTGTTTTTAAACTCTACTAAAATTTATAAAAAAAACAGATTGGATAGTTTACAGTTGACTCAACGATATGTTCCATAACTTAAATTTGTATAGAATTCAGATGCCTTACCAATGGAAAGTAATGATCCAATTTGAAAAGTTGAAAGGTAAGGTTTATTGAGGATATGCGCCAAGTGTCTGAAGATAAAGTTTTTTAAACTTTAAATCTAGGATTATTCGAATCACAGACTTGAGAGAAAATGGTTGCCATATTTAAAATCAGCTACTGCAAAAAAAAAATTTTTTTGAGATTTCTATCAAATTTTTTCCTCGCAATTTGTTGCTCTATGTATATAATTAACATCAAATCGAAATTACTTTTCAGTAAAACAGATTGGAGTTGATGGCCAATTTGGTTTATTGGAATACAAATCCGATTCCATCTTGCTTATAGAAATGTGGAACACCTTAAGTATTAACATTTTAAGAACAATTTATTTCAGCGGCCTTAGTTTTGTGAGTAAATTCAGATTCACCAAGTTCATGTGATACCTAGGGTATAATTTATTTTTCAGGATTGACTCTAGTTCTCCAGATATCCTTGCTTAAAAGTGCAAAAATAGCTCTTTTGAGGCAAAAATTATTCGTTTGCGATAATACCCCTGGAACGAGTAATGATATTTAAGTGAAATTTTGTATCATAACACTGTGGAACAATTTCAAACTTTTTTTAAAACACATGAGAAAATCCAAAAAATTCTTAAAGTCGACATTAAAAAAAAATACCCGTGTCTCGTGGTTTTTCCCCAGCACGTCACATTTTTTTTTAATCGATTTTTGAAGTTTTTTTATCCACTGTACATGAAAAAAACAAAAATAATGCATTCTTGTGTTAAATCGATGAATTTAACTATAAGACCCTTACATCTGAGGTGTATCATGTGTTCAGCAAACTTATGCAGGATCGAAATTCGAGCCTGAAACCAAAACAATCGTTAAAATCAATTCGGACTTCTCAAATTGCATAGTAATTACATCCCTGAAGCGCTTACCTTAAGTTTTAAGAATTTTTCGTCTTTGATAACCCTAAGTGAAATTTTTTGTAGGATATTTTAGCAAATTTTTTTAACCCATTGTGGCTCAGTTTTAGAAAAAGAGGTCGAAAAGACCCATAAAAACAAGATATAATGGGTTAATGAGTTCTAAGAAAATGATCCTTGTGCGATTACGTTATGATCTTGTGAGAACGAGTGATGTCCAAATTGTAGATTTAGAGTTTTACAGTGGGGTGAAATTTGGAAAATATCTATTGTTAGAACTGCTTACTGATTTTAACGATTTTTTTGCTTTCGGGATAAAATTTTGCTTGTTTAGTGTTCAGCAACTAGTAGTGAAATTGTATAGCAAATATTTCAGTAGTGCATACTGACTCAATATTCCCCTGTTTTAGGTGTCATTTTTGTACCTGCATAAGTTTGCTGAACACATAATACACCTCAGATGAAGGATCATATACTTAGTTAAATTCATCGATTTAACACAAGAATGCAGAATTTTTGTTTTTTTCATGTACAGTGGATAAAAAAACTTCAAAAATCGATTAAAAAAAATGTGACGTGCTGGGGGAAAACCACGAGACACGGGTATTTTCTTTTCAATGTCGACTTTAAGAATTTTTTGGATTTTCTCATGTGTTTTTTTTTGTGTCGAACGGTGTAATTGCTGTTTCGGTGGGTGTCCTTTGCCAAATCATAGTTTTGAAAAATAATTGATACTTGCTAACAGCATTTTTTCAATAGCTACTATTCGATTTTATTTACGGTTTTCTACTTTATTTGTAACTTTTCAACTTTCTTTAATGATTTTTGGAGTTTGAAATATTTTTTTTTTCCGATGCCATTCTCACGAATTGAACCACATAAAAAGCTGTTAGTAAAAAATACCTACTCGAAATGATCTGATTATATTGTATACCGAGCAGGGATTGGTCTCTAGGTGATATAATTACTAAACGCCAAAATTTTTGTTAAAACATAATCTTTAATATCATTTTTAAGAGTCCTTCTAACCTTTGAGTCGGTATGGAGACAACTTTTTATTTGCTTTATACAAATCATACCAGTTTAAAATCCATACAATTTATAGTATGCTGAAACCGAGACGATAAAAAAACCAACGCTCGAATAACGCTGCAATTTACTGATAGCTGTTACTGATTTAATATGATACATCCTATCAAATATCTTATCTTAATGGTACGTAGTACAAATTTTTTTTTTTTTTTGCATAAATTTTAAAATGAGCTCACTTGTATTTGAAGCGTATTGTGTTTGCACAGCACCAAAACAATCGAAACATGAAAACATTTCCAAAAAAGTAAATGACTTTCACCATGAAGGACTTATCAATAACTAAATTACAAATATCACTTATCTTGACTTGTACCCAACATTTCTTTTGTTGTCGCCTCTACGATCGAGAAAGAACACAAACAGAAACCGAAATGATGCATTACTACCTGCATCCACGAATGTTCATAAACAAATATCGCTACAATGCTGCCAAATTACTATAGATAAATGACATTATGGAACAATTTAAGCAACCCATGCATGTGTCAATTTCTTACCTGAGTTGAAAGCATACGAATCACATTTCACATCATACAGCACATAATTATTAGGCCTTTTAGATGTCAAAAAGTGGCCATTTCTTTAATTGCGCATTTACTTATCTATGTACTTACAACAAAATTTTTATTTCGGATAAAATATGTAAATTTATGTTATTTTGATCAAATAATTTAGATGAAATGAAAGTTTTTGAAGTTTTTTTTTGGATTAAAGTTCATAATTACATCGATCCCAATGTGCACAAAAGCGGATGCGCTGCGAACCCGTTTCGAGTTCATAAAGGGATAAAAATCGTTACGCGGTAACGTTGATTTAGCAATTTATTGAAAGAAAATTTTGATTTTATTAAAAAAACCAGGTGGCAACCCCAAAAAATTTACTGTGGGTTTTTGTGTCGATTTTATAATTTTCAATAAAGAAAGTTGACAAAGAAATGTAATTTTGCAAAAAAATCGTCTGGAAGGATTGAGAGCTAACTTGGATTCCAATAAGGTTTCGTTTTTGGTGCTTCTGGACCATTCAAAAGCTTTTGACACAGTGGACCATAAAAAACTATGCGGCAAGCTTTTTGAATTGTTTAATTTTTCAAGTAGTGCAGTTAGGCTGCTGTACTCATATTTAAGTGGAAGGTCGCAAGCAGTTTTGGCTTGCAATAAATTTTCTGACTTTATTTCAATCTCAAGAGGGGTGCCCCAAGGCTCAATCCTTGGACCTTTACTATTCTCCATATACGTTAACGATCTGCCTGGTGTTATTTCTGGTTGTGATGTGAAAATGTACGCTGATGATGTTCAAATCTATACTGGATGTGATATAAATCGTCTTAATGAATGTGTTCTTAACTTAAATAAGAATCTCGAAAACGTAAACAAATGGGCATCTAGTAATGGTTTGTGTCTAAATCCAAGAAAGTCTAAATGCATAATTATAAACAAAAACCCAAGTATAATTCCTAGCAACATCAATATTTCTATAGGAAACTCTCAAATTGAGATTGTGCATAATGTTAAAAATCTTGGCATGATATTTAATCAAACATTAACCTGGTCTAATCATGTTAATGCAACAATAGGAAAAGTATATGGCATGCTGCGCTGTTTGTGGAGTACGCAGTGCTTCACTCCTCACAAAATTCGCATGTTGTTAGCAAAGACATATCTTATTCCAAGATTATTATATGGATGCGAAATATATGCTAATTGTGATTATGTTCACAAACAAAAGTTGATCGTTTTATTCAACAACATTGCACGGTACGTTTTCAAAATTCGTCGATTTGATCATGTTTCGAGCTATACATATAAAATTTACCAGACTTGGGGGTAATGCACTAAATTTTTTAGTTCATTGAGCTTTTCACTAATATTTAATGAATATTTTGATAGTGAAACTTTTTCCACTACCACTAAATCTAATTAGAGATAGTGAAAATTTTCTCCATTAAATTTAGTGATAGTGGAAATTTTTTCACTATGAAAAAATTCATTTGATGGTAATGAAAAATTTTTCACTATCTAACAATTCATTAAATATAGTGGAAAGTTTTTCACTATCATTAAAATTTAATGAAAATATCCAATAAAAATTGCACTAAATTTAGTGATAATGAAAATTTGTTTCATTGAATTTAATGAAACATTAGTGGAAATTTTCATTAAAGTTTCATTAAATTCAATGAAACAAAATTTTTCTATCACTAAATTTAATGAACCTTCTAATGAAACTTCTAACGAAAATTTTCATTAAAGTTTCATTAAATTCAATGAAACAAAATTTTACTATCACTAAATTTAATGAAGCTTCTAATGAAACTTCTAAAGAAAATTTTCATTAAAGTTTCATTTAATTCAATGAAACAAAATTTTACTATCACTAAATTTAATGAAGCTTCTAATGAAACTTCTAACGAAAATTTTCATTAAAGTTTCATTAAATTCAATGAAAAAAAATTTTACTATCACTAAAATTAATGAAGCTTTTAACAAAACTTTTAATAGAATTTTTCATTAAAATCCAAGCTGTTCGTTTACTCCAAGGTTTTGCAAGTTTTTAGCCGAAAAGCTCTCGTTTGAGCATAAAACGTACATGAATGAGAGCTTTTCGGAGTAAACGAACATACTGATTAAATTAAATTTATTGAAAGAGTTAGAATGAGTGGGAATAGTATCAGTTTGAAGGAGATTCATTAAAGTCAAATGCAAACACGACTTTTAGTTTTTGAAGTTCTTTAGACCCAAATAATTTCAGCCCTTTGTCAACTTAATGCTTAAAACAGGTTTCGTAATCTTTTTTAAGTACTAGTAGGATTAATGTTCACGCAATCGTCTCGTACAAGATCTTGAAGGAAAAATTTAAAGATATCAAAATATTTTGACCAAGCACGGCACATTTTGTCTTAATTGAATTGAAATTTCCAATAAAAAAATCACTGAAGTTATTGAAAGTGAACATTTATTCATTGAATTTAATGAAACATTAATGAAGATTTTCATTAAAGTTTCATTAAATTTAGTGATAGTGAAAATTTGTTTCATTAGATTTAATGAAACATTAATGAAAATTTCCATTAAAGTTTCATTAAATTTAATGAAAGTGAAAATGTTTCATTAAATTTATTGCAACATTTATTGAAAATTTTCATTAAAGTTTCATTAAATTCAATGGAACAAATTTTCACTTTCAATAGATTTAGTGATAATGGAAAATTTGCCATTACCACTAAATCAATTTTTTGATAGTGAATGAATTTTCACTATCACTAAATTTAGTGGAAATATTATTTAAAACTTTTAACTAAATTTAGTGATAATGAAAATCTTTTTCATTACCACTTAATGAATTTTTTGATAGTGAAGGATTTTGCACTAACACTAAATAAATTCCTTGATAGTGAATATTTTTTCACTAGCACTAAATTTAGTGAAAAATAAAATCTAATGCAAAACCCCCAAGTCTGAAATTTACAACATGACTTTTGAAAATTTACTTAAATTTAGGTCGCTAATTTTACTGCATAAAATTGTGTATACAAAAGAACCAATTTATTTGTTCAACAAAATAGCTTTCGCTAGATCAAATAGGGGCAGAAATTTAATTCAAATAAGACACTCTTGCCTTACTTCTGAACGTCACTTTTTTATTTTTACAATTCGTGTTTGGAACTCACTACCTCAGAGTATTCAAAAAACTAGTAACGCTCACCATTTTAAGAAAATTTTGTTTAATCATTTCTCTTAAATGTAATAATATGTCCTGCTTTTTAATTTTAATTTTTTATTTTAAATTAATTTTATTTAATATTTTTTTTTTTTTTTTAGTATTTTTATTTTAATTTATAATGAGAATTTATCTCTTTCAAATATAATTTTGTTCCTTTGCCTACTAAGATTTTTAGCTTTATGTCATTAGTGCTTATTCCATAAGATATAATCTTGTTAGCATTAAATTCAAATATTAAATAAACAAACAACCCTAAATTTTTGTTTAGTTGTTTTTGGACCCAAGATGTGAATTTATAGAGCGAAAATTATGATTTTAGCAATTTATTGAAAGAAAATTTTGATTTTATTAAAAAAACCAGGTGGCAACCCCAAAAAATTTACTATTGGTTTTTGTGTGATTCTATAACTTTCAATAAAGAAAGTTGGCAAAGAAATGCAATTTTGGAAAATTATTTCTGGCAACCCTAAATTTTTGTTTCGTTGTTTTTGGACCCAAGATGCCAATTTATAGAGAGAAAATTATGATTTTTGCAATTTATTCAAAGAAAATTTTGATTTTATTAAAAAGCCATGTGGCTACCCTAAAAAAATATGTTGGATTTTTTAAAAGTTATCTGAGCGGTTTAAGGCTCAAATTTAATTTTTTTTTTTTTAAATGTATGGCTTAAGCAAATTTTACAAAAAAAAGCAGATGGCAACCTGAATGTTTTTGTTTTTGTTTTCTTTTGCTTTTGCTTCGTTCTCTTTCGAAAAGCATAGCGGAAGCGATTTTTAAATAATCGACTTCAACTGTAGCAGCAAGCGATCAGATTTCGTAAAAGAGCTTCGGCGCTGCTACTGTTTATGAATTGGAAAAACAGCACAGCACAGCAGACAGTTCAATTTTAAATTTGTGCATCGACTGTAGTGCTGTGCTGCGTATGTTTTCTATAGTCACAGTAGAGCAAATCAATAGGCTAAAAAATAGCTTAGCAAAATCAAACCCTGGTATTTGAGGGCGTTAGGAAATAACGCCCAAAAAAAAAAAAAAATAACGAAAAAATAAACTGACGTAATAATGCCCAAAATAAAAAACGAAATAACGCCCAAAAAATATGAAATAACGCCCAAAAACAAATACGAAATAACGCCTAAATTATTTTCATATAAATTTGGGCGATAATCATTTTGGAAATAACGCCCAAAAATGTGGGCTTTATTTCGTTTTTTTGGCGTTATTTCGTTTTATTTTTAAAAAATGAAATAACGCCCAAAAACTAAATTGGGCGATAATCATTTTGGAAATAACGCCCAAAATTTTTTGTATGAAAATAATTTGGGCGTTATTTCGTTTTTGATTTTGGGCGTTATTTCATATTTCTTGGGCGTTATTTCATTTTTTATTTTGGGCGTTATTACGTCATTTTATTTTTTGGGCGTTATTTCCAAAATGATTATCGCCCAAATTTATATGAAAATAATTTGGGCGTTATTTCGTTTTTTTTTTAGCGTTATTTCCTCGAGCGTTTCTGAAATCAAAAATTTTAATTTTTCCAAAAATAGTACGATCTACAGTAAGCAAAAAATTTTAGGAAAAAGTCATGTGGCAACCCTAAAAATGTTTTTTGGACTTTTAAAATTTTTGTTTTAACATTTTAAGACAAAAAATAATTTTTATATTTAAAAAGTATGATTTAAGCAAAACTAAAAAAAAAGCATGTGGTACCCCTGAAAACGATAATGTGTGCAGTCGACGCAGTTCGGCATACGAGTGTGCATAGTAAAATTTATTTGTAAGTTGATTTTCGAAGGATTTTCAAATCGCGATATCTCATGAATGGTAAGTCGAACGACCGCCACAGGGAATTGCATGTAGGGTAAGGGAGGGAAATATGGACTACGTGGGTAATATGGACCACACGGTTATTTTCCACTGCGTACATAGGAATTACCGTTATTCATATTCAAACTTAACGCTAATACCTAAAGCTTATAATAGTGCAATTTTAGCGTTCTGTGAAGTCGCATGTTTCTGTAAAGTTGTTTTTTCTAAAAAAAAGATCAGTGATAATTTTTTTCTTGTGAGTATATTTCATTATTTCACTTTAAAGACATCGCGTTTTTAAATAAATGTTTAATTATATAAAGTCAGTGAATACTATTTATTATTTATGAGCACAGATTTGTTCATTAACCACAAGACTTTTTGATAAAAAACCATTTATTTCACCAACACGTGCTGTGGGTAATATGGACCACCAAAGAAAAAAGCCTCAAAAACAAATGTATTTATCATCTTTTTCAGATGGGGAATTTAGCTGCAGATTTCATGACGATTCTGATAGCCATTATTTGTAGCTCGTTAACTACAAAGGAAGCAAAGATGAAAAATGCATATAAAGTAATACCCTTTACTCAGAAGATCGCCGTGGCGAATTTTGGGTTGAATGTGTAATCTTACCTTCTTGTTGTCATGAAAAATGTGCCGGATGTGGAAGTGACATTTTTATATGCAACTTCTGTACCAAATAAACATGTAGGGCAATTGGACTATATAGTCCATATAATACTACACTTTTTTTTTGTCTTCATTTTGAGTATTTTCAGTTTTTTAATTTTTTTTCTTTATCCTGATGAGATATTTATCTAAAAGTTGATTAAAATAAAGGTAAATTGTTTCCTTATATAAATGGCATAAAATTAATTGTTTTATTTTATGTTTTTTGAGTTTTATTTAAAAAAGAAAGATTGGTGGTCCATATTTCCCTCCCTTACCCTACAACAAAATGGATGAAAAAAAAATTTTTCCTAGGGCACATCGTTTCCAAGATATTTTGCAAAAACTGTTTATTTCTAAATTTTGCGATTGTCAAAAAATATCTCCTAAACTATTAGTCACACGAAAGAAAAACAACATGCATTTTATAAAGCAAGCAATTCCCTTTAAATAGTATTTTCACTTTTTACGTGTGACTCACCGTTCATGAGTTAATTAATTTTAAAGCTCAACACATCACTATGCGCACTCATACTCGGCACGCTCATTTTACTAGTTTTTGCCGCAATTTAAATAAGAATATCTTCTAAGCTATAAATCGCATGAAATCAATTTGCAGACCATTTTAATAGGAAATTTTATTAGCTATAAAATTGCGGACGAACATTTTTCGCTGGTGAGATATTTCGAAAAAAATATTTTTTGTGACCTTTGACCTTGAATAACATTTTTAACTCACATGGGATCAATGGGGACTTTTGACAGTTTACTTGTAATGGTGTATCTAAGGTCTGTACCGATTTTCAGCTTTGCACAAATTATTGATATATCAAATGCTAATTTGCCTGGACTATTCGTAGAGCTTGCAAGTAATTCTCCAAAAAAAAAAAAAAACCTGGGGCCTTACTCTGTAATGCGATGCGATAGGAAATGCGTTGCGAAAGCTAGATTCGAAGCGAAAAATAATTGCCACTCTGTAAATTTTTCGCATTGGGAGTAGCGTTGCCAACTATATCTCACTGAAAACGCTACTCCCAATGCGAAAGATTTACAGAGTGACAATTATTTTTCGCATCGAATCTAGCTTTCGCAACGCATTTCCTATCGCATCGCATTACAGAGTAAGGCCCCTGATTTTTTTAAAAAGCTTTCGAAACGAAAAGCAATTAAAATCGCACGGATTTCGGAACAGGCCTGATTTTGTAGTACAATATTTGAATGGCATCTCCATCGTTTTGAGCGGTTCTATTGGTTTTTGTTACAATTCTGAAGTATATTGCGGTAATGGGCTTAATATCGTGGAACCAGGTGCATTGGACCTTAGAGAGTCATCAGCCACGTATTGTACCAATCGCTTGTTTACTCATTTACTTGACCTAGCTGTGGTAATGCATATACTTTGTGTTAGCTAATAAACATTGCTAACTTCACTGACAATAAATGCCATCTACCGAACTTCCAAACAGAATGCAAAATCCTGCAGTGCTCAAAGCTCAGGGGCACCCACTATAATGAAACTGATCATTTTCCAAAATTTTTAGAGCGCAATGACAAAAATGGTTTCAAATTTCCTGGTTGCACTTCTAAGATGCAAATACTTAATATAAATTAACTTGGGGATGGATAGGTCATACTCTCCGGAATCGATACAGTGAATTCTTCCACCAGCCCTTGAGTGGAATCCACAAGCCAGTAGAGGATGTGCTAAACAAAGAACCACATGATAAAGGTAGTTAGAGAAGGAAATCTAAGGATCGAGAAAGTCGTGCAAAGAGATAAAAGTCATCGCAAGGATCGTGACACATGGAGACGTTTTATTTTCGCCCTATGCTCCTCCTAAGAGTTCCAGGAGAATACATAAGACTTTTTTTTATAATTTTTACCATAATTTCTAATTTTTTTTGTGGTTAATTTTAAACTTTTTTTATCGATATAAGTAAGTTACAATAGCAAAAATAAAAATTAAAAAAACGTAAATTACGTTATTTTTTTTTTTTTGATTTCTTATTCTTTCTTATGTTACAACATTCAATTGTTGCATTATAATCCATTATATACGAGATAAAATTGTATGTACTTATGTATGTTTGTTTGGAAAGGGCAAAACTTTTTCTCGAAAACGGGTACAGCGATTTTAATGAAACTTGAAACAGTGTTAGATATAAGCATACAATGAAGAATGAGCAAGGTTTGAACTTTGTAGATGCTCACCAGGGGCGTGGCATCGCCCTAAATTTTAAATTTGATTTGGTCATAACTCGCAAAACATACAAGGTATTTGAATGAAATTTGGTAGACGGGTACTGCTTAATAATACCTTGTGACAGACAAAAATTGGCCGGGATCGAAGAAGTGCCACGCCCACTTTTTAACGCTTGAAAATTTTGATTCAATATTACTAGAAAACGACTCCAACGATTTTAATGAAAATTTAGGAGATTTTAATTAATATATGATATGCCATTATATTGAGAAAACTCGTTGAAGGGCGTGGCACCGCCCACAAAAATATAATACGGTATAAAAAGAAAAATAATAAAGTAATCATTCTAAAATTAATTGTGGGGAGCATACTTGCTATAAGGCATCTCTGATCTGAGAGCAGAATACGTTAAATGCTATTTCTCGCAAATATTAAAAGGTATTTTAACGAAATTTGGTATGTAGATACTGCTTAATAATATCTTGTAACAAACGAAAAGTGGGCGGGATCAAATAAGTGCCACGCCCACTTTTTAACCCTTGAAAATTTTAATTCAATATTACTCGAAAACGACTCCGACAATTTTGATGAAAATTTAGTATCTGTTACCTCTTCAAACAAGTATCAATATGTCATATGCCATTATATTGGGAAAACTCGTTAAAAGGCGCGGCACCGCCCACAAAAATATAATGCGCTATAAAAAGGAAACAACTAAAGCAATCTTTCTGAATTTAACTGTAGGGAGTTTACTTGCTATTAGGCACCTACGACCTGAAAGTAGGCAAAATATCGAAAGTGCGCGTGGAACCTCACATACAAGTAAAACACATTAAATGCTGTTTCTCGCAAATGATACAACATATTTTGATGAAATTTGGTATGCGAATCTGGATCAGGAGTATCTAAAGCATAACAAAAAGAAGTCTTTGTTTAATAATTGCCACGCCCACTTTTTTATCAAAATAAAAATTTTTGTTAATAACTCAGGCACAAAAAAAAATGGAATGAACTGTGTAATTCTTATATGCAGTCTTTTTTTTTTTTTTTTTGACGCTATATTCGTCTTCATCAGCAGAACTGTCATTATACCTGCAGGATTTTGAAATATCCTTGCTTGAAGTTAAAGAAAACGCTGTGTTCAGTCTTACAGCGTAGCTACAAGAAAAGGTGAAATTCTTTTTTATTAATGGCATCGGATAGTTACACTCTTCCTTATCCAAATATCTTGTCGGATTTTTCCAATAGGATTCTTATTTTCCGAGTTATGATCCTTTGAAGACAAGATATTTCAGCCGCCATACAAAAGACGAAATATTTTGGGTGCGTGGCATATCCCATTTATTTATTTTAGGGCATTCTATTTCACCAAAAAGAAAATTTTAGTTTTTGATATTTTTCTATACCATTCGATGCTTTCCGAGTTTTTTCTTATTACTAGTCTCATCGGTTTATTTATCATTTTGAAAGCATGACCGTTAGAAGTGAAAAGATACAAGTTTCATAACAAAAAATAGCTATGAATAAAAACATCGACTAACATAATAATATTAGATTGTTGACCGAGCAGGGATCGGTCTCCAGGTACTAATCCATTATTAAACACATTAGCAGTGGCGGATCCAAGGGAGGCCGATGGGGCGATCGGCCCCCTTTCATTTGACTATTATTAATATTTTATTATAAATTAAATAGATAAAATATAAAAAGATTAAAAAAAATTAAATATGAAAAGTTTTGTACTGTCTACATTTTTACGCCTCCATGATTATTATTATTATCTCGAAATGTAGCCAATCGGCCCCCCCTCACAGTGGGCTCCTACGTGTTTTGAGTTTGACTTTGTTGACGACAAAATCGGGGTATGGGGATGTGTTCGCACACATTTCAGGATTATAGAACTGCTTCAATTAAAATCGAAGCTGATCGGTTTCGTAAGTTACAACCAATTAAATGTTTTTTCTTTTATACTGTGCAGTAAATAATAAATTAATATGCAACTCCTTACATTTTCCTCTCCTCAACATTTGTTTCTAAAATGCCCGTCCCTTATCTCAACCTCTTAGGGGGGTTCTCTTACAAATTTACCTGAAAATGTGAATGTAATGCCTTTTTAAAATTATCATAGCTTTGTAACGGAAAATAATACGAGCTTATTTTGTAACTCATTGTGAAGACTAAAAATAGTACTAAATAATGCAATTAATATAAAATAGCTTAACAATTTCATTCGTCCTATATTCAACCCCAAATATAGCCAAAAACCGATTTTTAGCCCTTTTCCAACTTTTAAGGTTAAGATATTTTGGAAAAAACAAAAGATATTGATGTAATTCAAATTGAGTTTTAAAGAAAAAAAATGGGTCTTTCATCTTCTGTATCAGGTTTTATAACTTACAATTATCTGTTCTTATAATATAACATCAAAAATTACGAAAAATCGTCATTATTTGTTTTTATATGTTAGAATATCTCAAAAACTATATGCGATAGAGCAATTTTGCGACCGGATTCAGATTTAGATTTGGCAAATCCATTATAAATGATAACTTTTGTCTTAATTTCTTGTTATTTTTAAAGGTTTTGGGCCAATTTGCAAAAAACACCTTTTCATTACAAAATTGCAAAGAACTACCAATGGCTTGATTTCAGAACCCTGTTTCTTAGATTCCATTAGTATTCACGAATAATTTTACATGATTTCGTGTTGAATCCATGACATTTTGATTTCATTTTTTTTGTTACTGTACAGTAGAAAATAAAAAACCATGTAATTGGCTGTAACTTTCGAAACCGATCAGCTCCGATTTTACTTGAAGCAGTTTTATAATCCTAAAATGAGCACAAACACATCCCCATACCACGATTTTGTCGTCAACAAAGTCAAACTCAAAACACGTAGGAGCCCACTGTGCCCTCTTAACAATGTTGGATCCGCCACTGCATATTTGTTGAGTCTAGAATTATTATTATTTAAAAAAAAAAAAAAAAAATTGGACACACGTATCCCTTGAACGATTCTAAGAGTTTTATGCCTAGTACACTTTTTCGCAAGATGCCTTCCTCTTGAGTAAAAAAGGCGTTTGCCTAGCGCGGTAGTTCAAAAGCCAAAAACTCATTTAGCGCCCGAATACCATCTTCATTTTTTTTCATTTCATTTATTTGATACAATTTGTTAGCATATAAGAATACAAGTTCTTTTAAATGCAATAGATTAAATTAAGATAACAAATTAAGCTTAGTGTTTACATTTTACATTAAATCACAATAATAATGATCAACATATAAAAGCATAAAATTTTACACATTTGAGGTGACGTGGAAGGGAGTTCCATAGACGAATAGTGCTAACAAAAAACAGTCTTGAGGATGCTAAATACTTAAAAAAAGGGATAACGACATTATGATTTCGGATTTGCTGACCGAATTGTAATTTTTCATATAAGTAATTTGGCGTCCTGGTATATATGTACAATTTTATGCAAAAAGATCAAGTTTCTAACACTGAAATAGTCAGTTAGACTACATTTAAGAAGACATTTACTATATGATGAGATATGGTCAAATCTGCTTAGGCCATACACATATCGCGTTGCATTGCTAAATGCAATTTGCAACTTGTGGGAATCTAGCTTAGGGTAGACATTTTCAGAATATGATATGACAGGCATTATCAACTGCATCTTGATAAATTTAACTTTAATCTAATGTACTTTTAAAAAAATTTAAGGGTTTTTTTTTTAAAAAAAATGCAAAAGTATTTTTAAATTTAAAAAATTTAGGCGAAAAAAAATTTTTTTTGAAATGAATATTTATTTTATACAAAAAACATTTAATTGATAGGATAAATTTCTTACCGCCATACCTAAATTGGAGCGTTAGACGAGCGTCAGCGTAATTTAACCATCTCTGTTTAGGTATGCTCCATGCAAATTGTATGGGCATGAAACGGACAGAAATGGTAAAATACGCCTGACGCTAGTCTAATGCTCCAATTTAGGTATGGCAGTAAGAAACTTATCCTTATCACTTTTAGTTAATCATATCCTTGATTCTTACACACAAAATGCGGCCTTTCTCATTAAACTGGTATAAAGAATAAAATAAATGGGTGTGTTACGATTAGGCTGAAGTCGTATTCTCTGATGAGAGCAAAACAAATCTCATCAGTTCCGATTTGGAATATGCGGTACGCCGTAGAAAAAATTAAAAATATAGCTTTCAATGTGTACAAAGCACTCCATATGTGGTGGTCTGGAAGGCAATAACAAGCCATTGGGTTGGAGAGATTCCACCCGCGGATGGTTATATTAACTCCGCAGTTTATATTGACATCATTAAAATCGGCGTTTTACAAAGCATCGACCGATTAAGCAAGCACTAAGCTAAAGTCGTATTTCAAGATGATCCTGCACCTTGTCATCGTTGGAAATCGCTAGATGTCCCATTTACCATTATGTTTTGCTTCATTTTTTCGATAAATTTGGAATAACCAGCTATTTTCGCATTGGCAAATAAATATAATGGCCTTTTGGGAATTAAGGTAAGCAAATGGCCGAGCAAAAGCCCCAACCTCAATCCGATTGAGAATGTTAAGGCCATTTTAAACGAAAAGTGTGCCAGAAAACTCCAAATATTATTAATAATATTGAATTTAATAATGTTAAACTTAATAATATTAAACTGAGGGCAGTTAAATAACGGTAAATATTGATTTACACAACAGTTTTAAAATATCTTACAAAATTAAAATCGGCTTTTTTTTACCGCGAGTGTATCTCCTTCTTATTTATGAATTTTTGGTTTTCAAGCAAAACCGTGAATTGCTTAATAAAACGTACCTGTTTTAAGAAATTGTTGTTTAATATTTTTGATACTTTGTAAATAGAATATCTCTGTAGGGGTAATGTAGGGTTATTATAAGACAAAATATTGGGAAATTTTTATATTGAATTTCTGCTTTATTTAGAAAAAAAAACAATTCATACAAATTCCAAAAAATCCCGGAATCCCGGGATTTTCGGGATCGCAAAAAGTCCAAAAATTGGAACCCTTATTAGGTACACATACATGCATATACATATGCATATTTGCAATTTTCAGTTTATACATTTTAGAGATACGGTATTATACGATAGTCGTCCAAAGTTTCATCAAATGTAACTGTTATATCAATCGTATCTTGTGGCACAACACGTGCATCCAAAAGCCTTCGTAATATACTTGCAGACTTTGAATTAAACTTATTGCCATAGACCTTCAACTGCAAAAGCCTGATTGATTTCTTCATTGCTGTCAGTATGGTGTTCATAGCTTCATGCCCTATCCCGTTATAAGCGATATCAAGGTATTCCAAGCGATAGCAAGAACTTAAATACTTGGCGACAACTTCACCACCATGCGAGCCCAAGCCATTGCCCCTGATGTCTAAATGCGTTAGAGTACTGCTGTGTGAGATGGCACGAAAAAGATGTTCCGCACCATCGGTGGCTATGAGATTATAGGCCAAATTGAGTTTCAACAATTTGGAGCATTTGTTGAATAGATATTCGGCAATTACTTCCATATCGTGAGAAATAAACTCGCAACGTTCCAATACCAACTCCTCCAATTTATTTTGCCACAACAATTGAGCCACAACATGAGCGATCTTCTCCGAGTCCAGTGTTAGTTTATCGCCCATTATGCGACTACAGTTGAAACTGCGAATCGACGTGGACTTGTGAATACCATCAGCTAAAATTGCAAAGTTGTACTGATTTACATCACAATGGGCTACATTTAGACGTTGTAGTGTTTTCGATTCGATGAGAAAGGATTGCAATCCTACCAAATCTTCAGTATTTAGTGCAGTACCCTCAAAACTTAAATCCTTAACAATCATTCGCGAACAATTCAAGACCAGCAGGTCAAAAAACTTGGTAGGTAATGACATGATTTTTAATTCTATACTGCGAATATGTCTTAAGCCCTCAACGAAATCCTCTATCAGCGTCTGCTCATGGGGCCACAACTCTAGACCCGATAAGCGTGCAGTGCACAAAGCACGATGCTGCAGAAATTCATTTATAACCTGAAAATCTTTCACCATATGAAAGTTACGTTCCATTCGATCTTCAAAAGCGCCACGTTTAAAGACAAAGTTACGATATGGTCGAACATCATATTCTCGTTGCCAGCAATCCAGCAGCAGGAGTGTCAGAGGTTTACCAATATCATGCGTTGGATAAACGCAAAAGCAGGGCGTATATTTGTCACACATTTTTGTTGCTTCTTTCTGGTTTCAGTTTGAATGTAAAGTTGTGTGCAAGTACTTAAATCTGAAGAGGGAAAACAAAAACAAATTAAAAAAATAATAAAAAAATTTTGTTATGACAGATTTACAAAAAAAAATTTATTGAGGTATTTTTAAACATCGGATGAGCAAAAAAAAAAAAAAATAGTAATTTTTATGAGTAGTAGAAGATGGTAATTATAACTAATGACAGCCAACAATAAACTTTTCCAGTTAGCAGCAATAGAATCGAAGAATTGCTTTTCCCTTTCATACTTTCAGGGTTAATGTAACATTGGCCGTCTTCCTAAATGTCAGTTGGCTCTTATTGCAACAGCATTTTCATGTACAAAATGTTGATTAATTTTAGCACCTGTCTTACTCTTTATTTAATAACCCATTTTTTGCCGATGTTCGACTAATCGAACAGTAAATGAATATGAAAGTAAATGATATTCGTGGTTGGTGAACACCATATTATATATGTACTATGCGCACTACTATGTCCAATTTTGAATGATTTTAAAGTCGCGATAACCCATGAAGTGTTAGTCTGACAAAATAAACAATTCAAAGAGACCCTTATAGGGAATTGAACGTTCTATAAAATGCATAACAATTTTTTTTTCTAGAACGAACCGTTTTGGAGTTATTTAAAAAAAACGGTTTTTTTCTAAATTTAAGATTGTTGAAAAAATATCTCCTAAAATATAAGTCGTACGAAAAAACACAATATGCAACTTGTAGCGCAAATAATTCCCTATAAATAGGTATTTTTACTTTAAACGTGTGACTCACCGTTCATGAGTTATCGTAATTTTAAGCTCAACGCATCACTATGCCTATTCATCAGCGGCATGCACAATTTACAAACTTTTTTCAAATTTTGAATTAGCATATCTTCTAAGTTATAAGTCAAACGAAAACAATTTGCAGGTCAGTTTTATAGAAAATATTATAAGCTACAATATTGCCCCACGGTATTTTTCTCTAAACATAACTGTTAAAGAGATATTTGTAAAAAACTGATATTGGACGCCATTTTTACAATATGGCGGCGCGAGCGAACACGATTCGAGGTAGCAAAGTTGAAATTCTGTAAGAGTACATCAAGATCTATAAAGTAACTCATTTGTAAAAATCCCGGTAAACTTTCCAGGTAACATAATTTTATTCGCCCAAATGATTGTACTATAGAGCTAGGATCTTAAAATTTAGCTTCAAAGTTTTCAGGTTGAAAAATTAAAATGTAATCAGCAAATATTTTGGGTGTAAAATTCAAAACAAATTGGAATGAATACAAATCCACACCAAATTTGGTATAAAATCTATGCTACAACTTGGTATACAAACCGTTTATACTTATTCGTATTAAAAACAATTTATACTATTTTGGTTTAAATTTGATAGCAACACCATAAAAAAATCTTTTATATGTACTACTTTTGTATAAATTATATATACTTAGAAGTTGATGATGCGGTGGCTCTTGCTAGATCGCCTGTCATTCTACGAAAAATTCTATGTGCTTTGCAAAATTATTGTGAGAAAAATAAAATGACGGTTAACTCCAGGAAAACCCGAATAGTACATTTTCGAAGAGGCGGCAGAGCATCTTCGGAAGTCTTTCCTTATAACAATCATAAACTCGAAATGGTAAAAACTTACAACTATTTAGGTGTAACATTTTCCTGTTCGTCGCTTGGTAAATGTGCGTCAGAAGCAGCAATTAATTATATTAATTATATTCAGTTCAAGCTTGGGGATAACGATACACAGATCAACTTGAAATATGTAGTTCAAACAACATACTCTAAACGACTTCTAGGTTTACCAAAATCAACTCCTAATGCTCAAATGCGCATGAAACTAGGGGTTCTAAAAATTACTTGTAAGGTTTTCCAACTTACGTGGAACTATATCCTAAGAGTTTTAAGTATGGAGGAAAATCGATTGCCAAAAATTTGTCTGCTTCGCCTGGTGCACCTCTATTATTGTACAAGCACTGACATTGAGTATAATTGGGTATCACAGTTTACCAAACATCTTGAAAAAATTAACCTTGCATATCTTTGGGAGAGCCCTAGTATTGCTAGCTGGAAAACTGTTACAAGGCTTGCGTTCGAACGTTATGATAGATATCTCAAATTCCAGGATGTCTAAAGTTGTTCAAACTCCACTGACATGAATTGCAACATACTACGATCACTGGAAGATAAAGAAGCATCATACCTATCCAATCATTGGCCCTATGCTCCTCCTAGGAGTTAAAAGAGAATACATACATACCTATCCAATCCGAGAAATTTTTTTATGTCAAAGGTAATGTGCTAAATTCGCTTGTCAACGAATTATAATCTACGTTTTTGCATTAAAGGTGTAATTTATAAAATCGATCAAAGTGTCCTATGCTCAATTTGTAATTATCACTGTAATGAAACTTTAGAACACATACTTTGCACCGCTTATTTTGTAATTCGTGAACAATTTCTTGGATTTTTGATTCGTAGCTACGGTAGCAATATACAAGTAAATTATATTGTGAATTCCACTTATTATATTAAATGTATTTATTATTATATTGTTAACTCCCTTCGATTAAGATCTTCATTGCATAATGAGCAATAAGTTACTAACTTTACTATATTTTAATACAATCTCAATTAAGTGTAATTACTGCGGTATTCGATCTTTTAATTTAATTTTTTATTTTTTTTCACGCCTTAATCTCTCCTTAATTTAAGAGATAAATTGTTAGTATATAAGAATATGTAAATTTATGTTGCTGCTACAACCTAGGTGTTAAAAGCAGTTAATAAACTGAACTGAATTGAACTGAACATAATTTTCGAAAAAAAATTTCGGAATTAAAAAATGATATTGATACTTATGCAGTATAAATTCTATAATAAAAAAATATCTTACAATAATTACATGTGTTTAATCATTTTAAGAGAAACAAATTTTATAAATTACATAAAAACTTTTCAATTACATATTTCCTTGAAGCATAAATGTACATTATGCTATTTTTCTCTAACATCGTCTTGTAATGAGAAAATTATTTAAGTTTATGATACATAAATAAATAAATAAGTAAATTTTGGTAATAGAAACAATTTCTAACGAATTATGGAGTTTATGGATGCCATGCTACTAAAAACTGAAGTGAAAGTTTTACTTTATGCAATAAAATGAAGGTACATTTTTAACAATTGGAATACGAGGGGTATTATTTATATTTCGGGAACTGGCAACACTAATGTCAATAGCTAAAATCTGGCAACACCTAATAAGGTTTGACATTTTTTAGCACAAACGTACTCACAACGTTTTGATGTACAAGTGCTATTTGTTTTGTTTACATTGAGTTAAGAAAATCAATTTGGCCAAAAAATGGAATTTTCACGAGAAGGTTTTCTTTGGATTATTTTTCATAACAGATATTGCTAGTATAGTGCATCATCGTGCGCAGGATACGCTCTTGGGGGGGTTTTCATATGAAAAAACCAAGCAACTCTGTACTTAACAGACCGTTTTATATGGGAAAAGATCTTTCTGGGGGGAAAGGGGTTGAACCCCAAAATACCCCCGTGTCCACGGGCCTTGTATAGTGAACTCAATCGTGGTCGTAGTTCGGTCGCCGACGAATTCCGTGAAGGTCTTCTAAAATCGGTTGTTGTGCCATAAAACACCGATGCAGTGCATGAACTGATAATGCAAGATAGTCGTGTGACATATTGTGAGATAGTGGCATCCTTGCACATTAGTTCCACTTCAATACATTCGATTTTGCATGAACACTTCGTTGTAAAAAAAATTTGTTCTCGTTGGATACCCCATAATTTATCAATCGCTCAAAAGAAGGCTCTCCAAATTGATCTTATTAACTCAGTGTAAACAAAACAAATAGCACTTGTACATCAAAGCGTTATGAGTACGTTTATGCTTAAAAATGTCAAACTTTATTATAATGTTGCCAGTACACCCTTTAAAAACCGTAAAAATGTTATATGTATAATTTTTACATAGTTCAATATTCTAAAGTTTTCTCGAATATGTTTTTACCCTGTTCTGGTAAAACCAATGATTCTTCAATCTAATTTATCATATTGGTAACCGTCATCGTATATATAGTGTTGTGTGACTTCCATCGTTTCACTTAAAGCTATTTTCCAGCGATGGTCAAATACATCAAAAATTGACGTTGGAAAGCAAAAAAAAATACACTATTTTCCATTCCTTTTTAACTTTAACATTTTTTATACCACACAGTCTTTTTATTTTACTCACAATGCTTTATTTTCTAACACTACGTTCCTTTCAAGTTTAATATTTTTAACAATTTTCCCTCCGAACTGCTACGCAAAATGATTTTTCAACAAATGCTTAACTTTGTGTGTATTCGAGGACGGTACGTTTTTTCAAAAGTTTTTATACAGTTTTGGCATAAAATTTATAGTTCATAACAGGGGTTGAAATAAGAAAAAATTATTACTTCAGAGTTTTTTTGTTTTTATTTGCAATTTTTTTACGAAATTTTTTTAATTGCTTATTCAAGTGATTAATACTAAATATTAATATTAAATAACAGATATCATGGCAATGATTCAATTTAAGATTGAAAATTTATAGTGATATTTTCTTCGAATGCATCTTTATCTTCGCTAGTAGAGTTTCCGAGTACTTTTTGTGGTTGCTACATTTTAGCCCAGATTCGTTATACAACTAAAACAACGGTTATATGCGAACTAAAATAAGTTATATGAATTTGACTGAAAATAATTATTACAATTTTTTACAATATTCTGAAGTTATTACTACAAATTTGAAGTTATTACTGCAGAAATAGGGCATTACTGCAGCTTATTTCAATTCAATTTCATAACAATTTTGGTTTAGAAGTAAAACGTTTTTGGCTTAGAATAACTATGGAAAAAAATTTTTAAAATTATATAAAATAATTGGAATACATAAGTTTATAAAAACAAATAGTATAAATAAGTTTATACTTTATCCCTTAACTTTTTGCTGTGTACATAAAAAGGGTAGGGAAAGCATGAGAAACAAACGCGAACTGGGGCATAATTATGATACTGCGCGCGCGATTATCTGACGATTGTCGCAAAAGAATTTTAAATCAATAGAACTTTAATTTTTATTTTTTGCATTTATGGCCATGATCTCCCACTGTGCGCTGGTAGTTAGCGCATTTTCCATTTCCGTTTTCGACATCTGCACAGAGATATGATCTCATCGGCGTCTAGTCAGTATTTGAGATTAGAGGTGTTCATGGGACACCAGATTTTCTGAATTGATTGATTGACAAAATGTATAGGCTCAAAATAATCCAGATAGTAGAAGTTTTTAATAAAAACAAAAATATAAAAAAATTAAAAGAAAAGAATTCAATAAAATTAAGTTCACATTCAAAAATGTCAACAAACAACATTTTGCTATTTATGGACCATAAAAAAAAAGCAATCACCATCCAAGTTGTAGCCATCATTTTTAATTTTCCTAGCTACATAAATGTGATCTTTTAAGAATGAAAAGAGTATTCATTCTTAAAATAAAACTTCCATAAATGTAACACTTGTCCACTGATTTCATTACAGAAATGGCAAGAATGGTGGAGAAAAAAAATCAAGTCCAACCATTTAGTTGGCACGAGCTAAACGATCATTTATAAAAATGGGTTATGAAGGGCACATTGAAATTCCAGTCCCTATAAGGCCCGATAGCATGAGCAGTTCACTGAACGTATCTGTTGGAAAAATTCTTTATTATTAAGACATCTCTTTAAAGACAGACTGCTGCCACATTGTCTGCAATGTTGCTCAATTAAGAAGTGAAGTTGAAGATTTTTTATATCTGCAAAACATATATGTACGTAATGGAAAATGTGTGTGTGTATCTACAAAATTATTCTATTCACTTTCCACTTGAAATTCTTTCAGATATTGACTTTAGCTAAGGCACTTTGCTATTCATTAGCAAAAGTGCTTAATGACCAAAAATCTGCGATAGCTTCGAAAGAATGATACGATGACCTCCAACGTTTTTCTTGCAGTTGATTTGTGAACTTAAGCCATCAAAAATCAAGAGAATATCTTCCAAAGCTTATTTTACTTACTAAGTATTTTGATCCCTAGCAGAACATAGAGTATCAGAGATTTTTTTTACTCTCGGAAGTGACCTAAAATATGCCCGCTGTTAACTAAAGGGTTTGATTTTTCTTTCAATCTCCACAGAGCTTTGGGCTGGAGAAGGGTGTTTTCATCAAAAATCTCTACTGAACTTCTGATTTAGGATGTATCGAAAACTTTGCTCAGATTCTTATAGGTTGGACTCCAAGTAACAGGATCTACGGTGGTCCAATTTTTTTATACCCTGCCTTCGTTCAGTCCAACTATATTTGTTTGTGCCCTCAGTTTTTATAGCTGCTTATAGTGGATTGGGACCTCTTTATTACGCATATGATTTTGGTTTTTTTCTTGTACGTTAGGATTCTGTTTTATCTTTGCACAAACTTCAAAAATTACTGTTTTGAGATCTACTTAAAACTATATGTATAACAAAAACAGCAAATAGTAAAATTAATTTTGTTAATGAATACGGATAGCGAAAACTACTTTCAAGCCGTAATTTAACTATTTTTCAATTGAATCTCTATTTTCTGAGTTATATGTCTTTAAAAAAGCATACCTCGGAATAACATACAAGGGATCTTTTTGGGTTGAAATATTAAAAAGTTCAAATTTTATTATTCTTAGCAATAATAATATTTTATTAAAAAAAATTTAAGCCTTTACTGACCAATATCACACAAAAAATGACAGGTCTATTCTAGATTTAGAGACTGAACCTACAAATGAATGAGAAAAAGGTAAATTTTTAAGAAAATTTGGTAAAAACTAACGTTAAAGTGAAGACATATCCGATAAATTGTTTAAAAAACTAGTAAGGGTGTTACCTTTGGCCTGGCCAAACATTAAATACCCTGCACAGCAGTATTTTGAAAATTTTGCTAATATGGGAGGTGCCACGCCCTCCGAATCCACTCAGTTTTTTCTCAGAGTTTGCATTTATAGTTCTTGGTATTTAAGTAAAATTTGGTTGGATTATCTGAAAAAATGTTTTCAGAATAGCGTTTTGAAGCTTTTGCTTATATGGGAGGAGCCACGCCCTCTTGTCCGATTTTATCCAGTTTTTGCTTAAAGCTTGCATTTATAGTTTTTAGTGTCCCAGTCAAATCTAGTTCGATTATCTCAAAAAACGCTTTCAGTACAGCGTTTTGAAGCTTTTGCTTATATGAGAGGTGCCACGCCCTCATGTCCAAATTCAACCAGTTTTTTCTCAGAGCTTGCGCTGACAATTCGTAGTATTTATGTGTATTTTGGTTGCATTGTTGTGAAAAATACTACAAAATTTGCATTTCAAAGATATTTTTTGTATGGGCGGTAGGCGTGTCCGTTGACCGATTTCGCTCATTTTCAATCCCCCGAGCTAAATTTGACTATGGAGGCTGTATACCAAATTTCATTGAATTATCTTGCTTAGTTTTCCCAAAAAATGTATTTCCACACACAGCCGTTACCCAGCCAGCCAGCCAGACAGACGGACATGGCTATATCGACTCAGGAGGTGACGCTGATCAAGAATATATATACTTTTCCATATCTGCCACGCCTCCTTCTCTGCGTTACAAATGGAAGGACAAAGTGAATATACCCTGGGTGTAGGTTATAAAAAGAACAAAAAATACACTTTTGATGAGAAATCATTGATTATTCAGAAGTTACTTAGAGACTCCATATGGAAAACGCTCTCTTCTAGATGAAATTTTCATTTGAATATTTTGCATGGGGCAATGAACTAATCCAGCAAAACTATTATATGGATATATTTCTCTTCAGACCAAAATAAAGTACCAAAAAGTAGAACAGGCTGAAAAAATCATAACTCGGAAAGTAAGTGTACTATATAAGCCTGAAAACAACGTTTCATGCAACTTTAACCAAGAATATCTCGAAATCCCAAAATGACAATTCAGAGGATGCAGCCAGATTCAGAGTCTAAAAGTTCATAAGACTGCACATAAGGAATAAAAAGTTCACTCCATTTTCTTTTTGTGTGCCCGTATTGCGGAAGTTATGCAATTTTGTTATTTAAAAAAATTGTAGAGTAGAACGGGGCAATGTCGTGCACTCAACTTTGACATGCTCGTAAAGCCGTACATCTCAAGCGAATGCGACGAATAGGCATCCGATCGAAAGATAATTTCGTTGGTTACATCCATGTGTAACAACATTTGTGTAGCGAGAAAATGTGTTTGTGTAAGTGAAGAAAAAAAAAAATGTGCACGACATTACCCCCCTCAAAATTTGTGGGGTTATGTCGTGCATTGTTTTCCGAGTATAGTAAAGGTACCAAAATGTGTGAGAAATGATAGGTAGTGGTTCTATTAGAGGAGATTTAGCATTATCATGTATTTATTTATTATTATACAAGTGTGAAGTACATAATATGTTGTGTAGAGAAGAACGGGGCAATGTCGTGCACTCAACTTTGACATGCTCGTAAAGCCGTACATCTCAAGCGAATGCAACGAGTAAGCATCCGATCGAAAGATAATTTAATTTGTTACATCCATGTGTAACAACATTTGTGCAGCGAGAAATTGTGTTTGTATAAGTGAATGTGCACGACATTACCCCAATGGTCGTTTTAAAGATCAACTTCGATAACTCGGTGAAGCCCAAAATTTTTTTGGAAATCAAATACTTATTTTCTTTGGCAGGATATTTCGTTTCAGAAAACACTTACCTGGTATATTTTCCCGCAAGGAAAATTATTTTTCTGACCCGATGAAAAAACACTTTTATCGTCCCGAAAGCGTACTTTTTGAAAAAAAGGTTGCTCTGTAGAGACGAACTGGTGAAAATTGCTAGTATTATGTGCATAAGCTCAGTAGGTCAGCAGGTCCCTACCTTACGAACAGTTGGTAAATCATTCAATTCCTTGGGTTAAAACAGCCAGTGCACGACATTACCCCCTGCACGACATTACCCCGTTCTACTCTACTCGTATTTCTTGAAATGCTTAAAGACAATTGAAAGAAATCATGGGGGCTTATCTCAACGAGTGTTCTGGAAAAATTAGAAAAATCAGAGGTTCAAAAGCCAAATACATAGTGTCGGGTTTTGCATCGAATGCCCACATAAAATTTTATTGAAAAAAATTTCATATAATTGTGATAATAAACATGGAACAATAATAATGAGTCTTTCTTTGATCCAACATTAAAAGTTTTTTCTTTTAAAAATAAAATTCGACAGCTTATGTAAACAAAGATTAATTTTTAAACGTAATTTATGTTGCTCAAATTATTCGAAAGCTCAAACAAAACTGTTTTATTCGATTTGCAGGGTATTCGCACACTTTTAATCAATATCACACTCTAATTCAAAGCTCAAACAATTCGATATTTTTGCAAAAAAAAATTTTTGTTCACTCTCAGTATTTTTGTGTTGTATGGTAATTAATCTATTTATAACCAAACCTTTGCCGCTTCAAGAACTCAAACGTTTTTCATTCTCCCTAATATCAGCACTACACTTAGAAAAAAAAGAACAAATAACAAATAATATGTATGCAGATAAATTGCCCAATTTTTCCTAAATTATATTTTTTTTCCAATTCGTTTTTTCCCGAAGTATATTGTTCTCAAAGTATGTTTTCCGAAAATATATCAAGTATCAAAAATCCAGAAAAAAACCACAACGAAAACTTTAAAGGCCCACATAGATAAATAGTATGCAGTCATCAAGAATTGTAATGAAGTCAAATACTTACTTCGAGCATGCTACAATCATGCTTTTTGTCTGGGTGTTCTCCTAAGCAGGTACTTGTATTTGATGTTAATTTGATGCAAACATCCTTTATATTTGTGCTGGCCTTAAATGTTTCTTGTTATTGGCACAAATAATTAGGTTATTTAAAATTCACTTTGAATTTTTTTAAGGACTTTCTTTTTTGGGAAACATATTTTTGGGAAACATATTTTTGGAAAAAATATACTTTGGATTGAGAAAATTTCCCGCCAACCAAATAAAAATTTTCTTATTCTAACAAAAAAGCAAAAACGGATTTTTCTTCAACTGCGTCAGAGCGGTCGGATTGTTAGTATATAATTTAGAGTTGATATATCCCCATAAGAGAAAGCCTATAAGGCTGCGTCATCCCTCCTGGAAATCTATTTGTGTGTGAATATTTCGAAATATATCCTGTGACTTGAAGCCTTAGGTTTTAATTTTCGTGTGTCTGTCCTTCTGGCTGGCAGGCTGTCCGTCTGCGGAAATATTTTTCACGGGAAAACTAAGCAAGATAATTCAACGAAATTTTGCACACTGGCTCCGTCGTAAAACTAAGCTTGTCGGATCAGCGTAATCGGTCAACGGACACGCCTACTAAGATGATAAGTGCAAGCTCTGAGGAAAAACAAGGTGAATTCGGACAAGAGGGAGTGGCACCTCGCGTACATGTTGAATTTATTCCTCAATATTTCTCAAGCAAGGGGACCATAACCTTTTAGCAGAGCAAGATTTATTTTAGAATGAATAAAATTATTTTCATTTAAAAGACATATACAGAATTCAAATTTTTGGCTAAAGGTAACACCCTTACTAGTTTTTTTTTATGCATTTTCTAAATTGTGTAAAATACAAAAACAGCGTTCTAAGCGGCTCACAGTGGTCCCAAAGTATGTATTTCACATCAAAATTTTTTGCCCGCGTTGGGACGCATTGTAGAAAGATTTCAATAATGGGGGCTTAGAGGTAATTGAACGGGGAAAAAAAAAAGCTACCGAAAAATCGTTTTTAACAACCTTTCTTCGAAAACGAAAACTTGATAAAACTATAACACGAGAACCATTCATCCGATTTTTATGATATTTTTATTTAAATGGGTAGATACGTTGCCCATTGCGGTCCTGTGAAACTTATTTTTCAAAATTCGCCTCGACCTTAATGATTTTTTTATAGGTAGATATGTTGTCCGGTGGGATTTTGTGGAATTTATTGCCATAAAAATTCACTAGGTAACATATCTACACATTGAAAAAAAAAAAATCACTCAAATCAGACTAATGGTTCTCGAGTTATTAAGGCTTCCTGGACAAAACCGAGGGAATTTTGAAAAAATAAATTTCACAAAATCCCACCGGACAACATATCTACCGATAAAAAAATCATTCAAATCAGGTTAATAATTCTCAAGTTATCAAGATTTTTAATTTCCCGGACAAAACCGAGGGAATTTTGAAAAAATAAGTTTCACTGGACCTCAATGTGCAATGTGAGCACGAACGAAATCTAAAATACAAGGTTCTGAAATCAAACCATTGGTAGTTCTTTGCAATTTGGAAAAAAATGCGTTTTTTACAAATTTGCTCAAAACCTTTAAAAGGAGGAAGAAATTAAGGCAATTTGAATTCGGTCGCAGAATTGCTCTATCGCATATAGTTTTTGAGATATTCTAACATAAAAAAAATTAATGACGATTTTTCGTAATTTTTGATGTTATATAATAAGACCAGTTAATTGTAAGTCATAAAACCTGATACAGAAGATGGAAGATCCATTCTTTTTCTTTAAAACTCAATTTGAATTACATCAATATCTTTTGTTTTTTCCAAAATTACTTAACCTTAAAAGTTGGAAAAGGGCTAAAAATCGGTTTTTGGCTATATTTGGGGTTAAATATAGGACGAATGAAATTGTTACGCTATTTTATATTAATTGCATTATTTAGTACTATTTTTAGTCTTCATAATGAGTTACAAAATAAGCTCGTATTATTTTCCGTTACAAAGCTATGATCATTTTAAAAAGGCATTACATTCACATTTTCAGATAAATTTGTATGAGAGCCCCTAGGAGGTTGAGATAAGGGACGGACATTTTAGAAACAAAAGTTGAGTAGAGGAAAATGTAAGGAGTTGTATATCAGTTTTTCCTTCATAGGGAATTAATTTATTATTTACGGCACAGCGTAAAAGAAAAAACATGTAATTGATTGTAACTTACGAAACCGATCAGCTCCGATTTTACTTGAAGCAGTTTTATAATCCTGAAATGTGTGCAAACACATCTCCATACCCCGATTTTGTCGTCAACAAAGTCAAACTCAAAACACGTAGGAGCTTACTGTGTCGGATGAATGGTTCTCGAGTTGAAAAGTTTTATAAATTTTTCGTTTTCGATTTTTCGGCGTTGAGCCCCAAGAAAGGAGGTCAAAACGATTTTTTTTAAAAGCGTTGGATTTTTTTTTTTTCCTGTTCAATTACTTATAAGGTCCCATGATTGAAATTTTTCTATAAGGCGTCCCCGAACGGGCAACAAATTTTGATATAAAAAACACACTTTGGGACCACTGTGAGCCGCTTAGAACACAGTTTTTGTATTTTACAAAATTTAGAAAATGCAAAAAAAAAAAAACTAGGAAGGGTGTTACCTTACCTAGCCAAAAATTTGAATTCTGTATATGTCTGTTAAATGAAAATAATTTTATTCATTCTGAAATAAATCTGGCTCTGCTAAAAGGTTATGGTCCCCTTGCTTGAGAAATATTGAGGAATAAATTCAACATGTACGCGAGGTGCCACTCCCTTTTGTCCGGATTCACCTTGTATTTCCTCAGAGCTTGCACTTATCATCTTAGTAGGCGTGTCCGTTGACCGATTACGATGATCCGACAAGCTTACTTTTACGACGGAGGCAGTGTGCAAAATTTCGTTGAATTATCTTGCTTAGTTTTCCCGTGAAAAATATTTCCGCAGACGGACAGCCTGCCAGGCAGAAGGACAGACACACGAACATGGCTATATCGACATGATGACACTGATCAAGAACATATATACTTTTCTATACCTACCACGCCTCCTTCTTGGTGTATGGTATTAAAAGCTTACCTACGTCATTTCATCGTCATTATAATTAATTAAGTTTTGTTCCATAGAGTCCGTTAAATGATAAAAAAAACCATAAAATCATTCTTATGCGCGCTTCTGTCGAATATAGTAAAATGGAGGTTTCCTCTTTCCTATTAAAGTTAGAATGCTCAATTTTTCATAGACATAAATATAACATTGTGTTAA
The DNA here is from genome assembly GCA_951812925.1 of Calliopum simillimum. Lineage (NCBI taxonomy): Eukaryota > Metazoa > Arthropoda > Insecta > Diptera > Lauxaniidae > Calliopum > Calliopum simillimum. The sequence continues at coordinate 68,633,687 of OX638370.1, read as the reverse complement.
GATATTCGAGGTCAAAGGTCAGAAAAACACTTACTTATACAGAAAAATATCACATCACAATTTTGTTGCTCCAAAAATTACCTACAAAAATTACTCGGAAGTTTTTTTCACACGGTTTGTATGTAGCTTAGGAGGTTTCTTTATTCATAGCACAGCATACTCCGGTGCAAAAAGCATGGGCTAAAAAGCGTCTGCCTTTAAAATACACAGGCCTGCAAATTCGACACTTTTTTTTCCTCTCTTGATTTTTGAAGCCAATTATGGTGGTTTGGAACCTCCTAATCATGGCTCTAAACTTGGTTTCTTTCTATCACGTCAGAACTTTGAGATATTCCAGTTTTCATAACCTCAAAAATAATGGAAAATTGTGTGTTTTACACTGTTATTTTAAATTTTCTCAAAATTCGGACGTGATAGAGCAATTCTGTAAACGGATTTGGGCTTGGCATCAAAAAATACATTAAAAAGCACTCTCGTAATTTTTAGAGGGGTACCCTTGTTCGTCTGTGCAGCATTTGAAAACTTATTAATTCAATCGTTTGTGCTTACGTACTCTTCAATATCACGCCTAAAATACTCAACATATTTAAACCATTCTTGCACCATTTATTTTTTTGGTGCTTCCCTTACGATCAAGATAAATGTTATGCATACTATTCATCCAGATATTAAGTTTCATATAGCAGGTCAAGTAAGTAGATATGCGTTTTTTTTTTTTTTTGTATATGGTATGTTTTCTTTGCATACCGAGCGCACCGTACTTTCATTCGATTATCCCTATTGTCAAAACAAATCTGTCGGAATATCAGGCGGATATATGCTGTTAATATGGTTTCAATATACCTACTGGTATAGGCGTAGGAGCGACTCAAATAAAATGTTCAATTATTTTGAGTTTTTTTTTGTATGAGGGGTACAACACCCCTTTTTAAAACTTAGAGAGGAAAACCCATGCAGGACTGTGATATCAGCACGCAATGGTTCTCCCTCTTGTATTTTTATGTTCGGGTTATTCGAGAGAGCTATTGCTCTTGATGGCAGACCTGAAGAAATGACTTAATATATCGATTTCTTCTTTACAATTTAACAAAATTACAGTTATTTTTTGAAGCAATATTGGAATACCAGAAATTTGTCTTACCACTCTCTACGATGGTATCTTCACAAAGAACTTATTCTGCCTGACGATGAAATCACATAATTTTTAACGTTATAAAAATTTAAAACAAAATTAATAACTCAAAAACATAGCGCGAAAAATGTCTGCCGCTTGTACTAACCTTATATTGTAAGCTTAACCCATTTTTTGAAATAGTTGGCAGGCACGATGTTATCACATATCATTTTTTTTACATTTTTGAAGAGCCGCCATTTTCAAAACCAGCAACAAAAAATTGGCAGAAACGGCTTATATTGGTTGATTTACTCCAATCCTCATAGTTATCCTCTTCTGCCGAACGATATTATCACATAATTTTTTCTGCCACCAGCTTCCTAACTATAACAGTAGGCATTCTCTACACTTTTCTTCACCTCACTTGCTATCACAACAACTATGTAGAAAAAACGAGGAGAGAGAGAGAGTAAATTAACATTAATTAAAAAAAAAACCTTTTTACTTTTCTCACAGTGTAGCTATTGCATATAAAAATTAATTTATACGTTTTTAAGTAGGTAACATCGTTGCATTATAATTCATTGGAATATGAACAACTAAACGCAACTTGTTGCCCTAATCATTTACTTTAAAAAAGTTCCAATTCATTCTGCTTTCGATTTTCAAAGTGTCTAGTGCTGTAAACTCTTTAAATAAAAGTGAAAAGGAAAAAACCTTTGTCCTTCAAATGGATATAATTGAGAAAATTTGTGATGAAAATGAATTTGCGGATTCAATGTTTGACTACAGTGCGGAAAAATTAAAAACAAGTCCGATAAGGAATTTCTTTGTGGGAAAAGTGGTCTTTTTAACAGGAGCTACAGGATTTCTAGGACAATTGTACTTAGAAAAATTATTAAGGTATTTGAATTAATTAATATAAAGTCATTTGAATAATTATATAATACCATTTTTTTTTTTTTTTAATTGGGTAAGCAAATCGTCGGCAGAGTATTGTTTTGCTGTATACGCCAAATTTACATTTCTAAAAAATCGGATTCTTAAATTTTTATGTCTTGGCAATAGAATACCAGATAACTTAGATGCATAGAGCAAAATGGATTAAATATTTTGAAAGAGCATACTC